>BSBK01001267.1:220000-1420000 GCA_027943335.1 Chamaecyparis obtusa | reverse complement strand
TATATATATATATATATATATATATATATAATTGCTGCCTTAGGAGTTGTTCTTACGTCAATTGCTAAGTCACCGGTATTATCGTAGCAATAGGTAATCTTTGTAGAGCTAATAAGTTGTATTTGCCTGTGAATCTTTTCTTGAAAAAAAGAGGAAAAGATTAGAAGTATCACCCTTATTTCATTCCAGCTGAAATCTTGCTAAAGCCACCTACGGTAAGAAGGTAGCCTCCCCTATTGCTGAGAGGAGAGATTTATCTCATTATACCGTTGTCTAAAGTTACAATTTTGTAAGGTGTAGTCTTAGTGACTTACAAAATTTTTAGCCAACAAGGCATTGAGACTTGGTGGAAGGATGCTAATGATGATCACTTGATTGTTTAGACTTCTATTTCTCCATTTGTCTTTAGGTTTTGGTATGGCTTTATCGTGCCTAGTGGACCCTTTTGGGGAACCCCCTGCTTTGCTAGCAACTTGCCTTGGTTGGAGATTTTTCTTAGCTCTAGTGTCATGAGGTGGATGATTGCCTTTTGCTTGTCAACCTATGTCCTCTGTTTGTGTGTTGTGTGCTGATAAGCTTTCCATGGGGGCTTGCCCTTTTGCTTCCCCTAGTAATGGGAATTTGGATGACAATACTTGCTTGGATTGTAGTTTGTAGATGAAGGAAATATTTTTTTCTTCCTCTCCGAAACTCGTACTATGGTTGTGGGTGGACAATCAAGTCACTATTGATGTGGTTGCGTGTAGTACTAGTCGTGTATTGTAAGTGGCCATGTATGACCTATTTTTCTTTGCCATTGGGTTTTTTTGTTGCATATGGTTCAACATCGTAATTTGTTGCTTGATTAATAAAAAACATTTAATGTTACATACCTTATTAAAAACATTACAATGTCATTATGCAAGGTATACAATATCGTTCCAACAATAATTCTCATTATTTTAGAAATGGAAGTTTTGTAGTTGGTTTTGTAAAATTTGAGAGCACATATGTACTTGATTTATAAGTTACTTTCAAAATAAGTAGCAGAACCTAAGAAGTTTTTATATAGTAGTAAAAATAGTTAGCATGCTAAGATGGCCTCAATTCTTCTAAATTTAGCTTGGTTGCAATGTGTGACACATTTAACAAATCAAAGGAGATAGTAGTTGTTGAGATATTTTGTTGGGTCTCTTAAATCATTATTGATCAATTCCTTGGCTAAGGAGGTGTTTTTGATCAAAGAGGGAAGACATGCGTATCACTTATGACCATGTTTGAGATAAATAGTAGTGGAAAGCTTTCACAATTGCAAAAGTGGCATAAATGTTTTGGTAGTTGTGAGTCTATGTAAACATAGTGAGAATTTATGTATTTGGTGGTTGTGAATTGCAAGGGGCTTGACAAAATGCCTATGTGAAAGATCTAAATTCTAGGTAGACTTTCATTGTTGGACTCCCCATTAACCTAATGAGATTTTTTGAATCACACGCATTTGTTGTTTCAAACCCATCAAATTGAATGATATGATTGTGAAAGCGCTTCACAAACTGATCATCACACTTCTCTTCAACACATGTTCTTCCACACGATTGGACATTCAATCCATACTCAAAAATATTGAAGTGATCTATATATATTGGCTTCATTATCAAAACCCTCAATTAGGTCAACTAAAACAAAATGAACATAATTTAAATTAAATCGGCTACCATATACAATTGCAGTGATTGTGATCCTCTCGAGGAGATAAAGAGGACCCAAAAACATAATAAGACATCTTCCTAAGACTCTCCAAACAATCCACACACAACAACACATCCTTCAAAGTCAACATCAAATTTTACATGTAGATAAACAATGTAGCACACAACTAGTCAGCCCAAAAACATCATGCAATGCAGATAACTCAATGCAGATTATCACATGCCATCATAAGACCCATAATAACACCTTAACTAAACTTCCAATGCATATTTGGCCCATAAGGACATGTTACAAACAAGAAAACCAATCGAGTTGACTAGAGACCCATCAAACACCAATACTAAGAAACAAAACATTCCAACTTCTCTTGCAAATCAAACCAAAATCTGAAATCTAAATTGAGATACTACACAAACAATTTGAACATGTCCTCCAAAGTGCAGTACCAGAAACAACACTCTAGAGAAATGCAGAGCATTCTCTGGATCAGTCTTGACAAACAACCTCACTATTAGAGAACTACAACAACCAACCACATCAATTGCAATGCAGAGGCCTTGAAAACATAGCAGTGCAACATCCACAGAACATATACATTATATCTTAAATTGCAAGCCATCTTAACCAAATGTGGAGGAGTGTGAAGCATTCTCCCAAACAAACTTCAAATACTCTTTCCTGCATATTTCATCTTCTAATAATTTAACATTAAAAAAACAACACATACTCTAGAGCAACACCAGAGACCATAGGAACATCTAAACACATAATTTTACACCTTCATTCACATTAGGTTGACATCAATGACAACACAAGCTCATATTGCCAATATGACCTGGTTCTTGCTTTGGGTCAAATTTTTTAGGCTGAAGTTCAATTATTTAAATCTTCTCTTAATACAAGAATTTTGTTTCTACACAACTAGAGGATCCACATAACTAAAGCACTAAAGTGGTCTCTTGATTTTGATCTATTCCTTTTGCTATGAATTTGGCTACCTCGTTGGTCAAAATAGAATAATTTCACATCTTATGTCATGCTCAAGTTCAATAAGATAAAAATGGAACTTTTATGGCCAACCATGTCTCAACTCTTTTGCTCAATAGATTTAGTGCTCTACAAATTTGTTTATTTAGTGCTTGATGAAATAAATCTAAATTTGCATATGAATTAGTACAAAATGAGACTTTTCAACTTAATCTACTACTATCATTGGTTGAAAGAGTTATGCTCTTGTTGCTAAATCTTCTACTACCATCCCTCCTAAGGTGAAAGATCGTCCCATTGCTTGTGCCAAGACGTCACCTATGGTTGTCTGTGGCCCTGAAGTGGTGGAAAATGTTGAGTTCTACCAACATGGTTTGGTTGGTAAGTTTGCAGGACTTTGGCCCTCTCTCTTGGACTTGCATGGTTGGATTTCTAGCTCTTGGCAACCTCTTGTCTTAGGTGATATTGAGCTATATCCATGTGCCAAGGGATTTTTTATTGCCTCATTTTCTTCTTTTGAAGATCGTGATTTGATTCTGAACAAGTTGTGGGTTTGGGGAAATCATTCCCTTTCTACCAAACCTTGGATAATCTCTTTCAACCCTCTCATTGAACCACTCAATGTGTGTTCAGTGTGGGTTCGTCTTCCTAATCTCGCACTCCATTTCTTGGAGATGTCTTGCTTTGAGGCTATTGGGAACTCCCTTGGCCGGTTGGTGAAGGTGGACGTACCCACAACATCCTTGGGCCATACTACTTTTGCTCGTGTTTTGGTTGATATGGATGTTTCTCTACCGCTTCAAGGTGATGTGGTGCTCATGGTTGGAGATAGGCCATGGACCCAAGGGCTGGATTATGAGGGTCTTCTTTTCTGTTGTCAGCTCTACTTCTCTACTGGTCACTTGGCTATCGATTGCGCTCTTCTTTGCCGCAAAGGTGCTAGTACTTGGTGGAAGGTTGCAAGTAATGAACACCTAACAGTTCAAGTTATTGACTCTCTTTCTGAGTCCTCTGAGGATTCTCCGACTATTGACGAAGTTGAAACCCTTGCAAACAATCTTGGTGAAGCCCCTGCTGCAGAACTTGTCCAGGCTTCCATGGTTAATTCATGTCTTGCTCATGATGCAACCCTTTGCTCTTCCTAATACTAATGGTGCTTTGGACCTCTGGCTAGGGGGACATTTCTACCCCCTATATTTCTTCCATGGCTCTGCACCAAGCATCTGCTGACACTGCTTAGCCCCTCCAACACTCTGTCTGCTGTGCTGAAAGCTGCCCCATCGGAGTCTCCTTCGTTGGGGAACCTAAAGATAGTATTGCCTGGATATTTGTTAGAAGGCAGAGGAAGAACTCTTGCCCCTCCTCTCATGTAGGGTGAGTTTGGCCCATTCTATTTGGGCTTAAGCCTTTGTGCATTGTTTTGTTAGTTCTATTTTTCTTGTCAGCACCTGCTGTGCTGACTATGTCTTGTCGATGGCCTGTCAATCTTTGGTAGGCCTTGCTTTGTTATGGGTTAGCCCCTTCTTTTTGGCTATTGTTTTTTTCTCTGCTATGTGCTCTAGATACAATTAATATGCTGTTAATGTGTATCTAGTGTGCTGTGATTGTACCACGGGCCAACACCCTCTTGCTGCTGCTTTTTATCAAAAACACCAATTAACAAATATTAGGCTTGGGATTGATGGAAGATAAAAGACTAGAAACACAATATATGAAAGTGAAAACGTTAATGTGATTCAATGAAAGGAAATGAAAACAATAATAGAAAACCAATGCACTTGGACTATGACTATGTGATGATTAATATTAGATTGTAAATATTAGGAGAAAGCAATCCCAATTTTAAAGCAAAATATGAAGGCATGACTGAAGGTGTAGTGATCTTTCAAGGCATCTTTTAATTTACCACATCCCATTTAATTAGTCATGTTTAGTCATTGAGCTTATTGCATTAATCACAAACAATTAGGAAAGCATAATTTGATTATGTTTTTAATTATTAAAATGAACAAAACAAGTGTGTTGACCCTATACAAAATAAAGAAAAACATGCCACTTACATTAGGTCATGAATAGACCATTGTTAGAAAAACAAAGGCCTAAACAAACCATTTACAACACACTAGCAGTAGAGCTTGGAACTCATCTCAAGAATGGGAAGAAATTTCATTCACAACTTAGGGAAGAGTTTGGGAGGAAGCACTACCTTTCCATTTACAACTAACAGTAGTCTAGGCAATACTATTGTTAAGAACAACATTACAAGTGGGATCAAGGGGGGAAATCCCCTTAGAGGGTCTGCGAACAAAAGCAAACTTCTAACCAACAACCACCAAATTTTGGAGCAGAATAGGAGCAACAAGAGTAAAATCCATCGGGCTAGAAGTTAAACTAGTAGCAAGAGACATAGAAGGATCCATAGTGCATGAGGAGGCTAAACCAATAGTGAGAGGCTTAGCATTATCCCGAGAGGAGTCATCATTAGCCTGTGAAGAGTCATCAAAAGAATAATCAAAAGCTTGGATAGTTAAGTATCACCATTAACATCATTTCACGAAGTAGCAACACCTTTAGTATGCAAGAGAGAATAATCTAAAGCTAAATGATTAGTTGATAAGAATCTACAACATCGAAAGAGAGGCCCTCATAATCCAATGATCGAGTCCATGGACTATGCCCAACAATAAGAACTACATCCTTAGGGAGAGGTATAGGGATGCCAATGCTGATCAAAATGCAAGCACAAGTATAATGACCCACGAAGGAAGTGGTATCACCAACCTTTAAGAAGCGGTCGATAGAGTTGCTAGTGGCCTCGTAACAATAATTCTATAAAAAATGAAGGGAGAGATTAGGAAGATGAACCATATTGGATGCATATTGAGTGGTTCAATAAGAGGGTTCAAAAAAGATGTCCAATATTTGACCAAGAGAGAGTTAACCACCTAAGCCCACAACTTGCTCACCACCAAGTTACAGTTATCAGAAAAAGAAAATGAAGCAATAAAAAATTGTTAGCACAAGGGAAGAGCATCATGGCACTAACAACCAAGGGCTTCCAAGAATCCAACACTTACACTAGAGATCCAAGAGAAAACCATAGACCAACAAATCTACTCACCAACCCACAATGTTGGTAGAAAGCCACATTTTCTACCACATCTTGGCCACAAAACACATTAGGGGAGGTCTTGGCACAAGAAAGAGGATGAGATTTCCCCTTAGGAGGATGGACAACAATAGATTTGGCAACACAAGCAAAGCTCTGCCCAGTAGCAATAGATAAAGGCCTTGGAGGAGCGACCCCAAAACCTCCAACGCCTGCCACAGGAGGGACACCAACACCATTAGCACTAAAGAGTAGCATATAGAATAGGTTTAGAAGCACCACCATCCACCAGCAATTTTGCCAGACAAACATGTGAAGATGTAGCACAAAAGGGAACAAAAACATCACAACCCATCAGAGTAGTGACAACAAGAGTCGTAGAAACAACATTCAAACATGTTTGGACTGAAGTAGCAAGAGCCAAAGCCATTGCAACGCGTTCAAGAGCCATTTTTGACAATTTGATTATGTTAAGTGTCTTTTGAAGTATAATTAACAATGATAATGATTGTGATGTTTATTATATATCTATGTCTAGAAATGTGTCAAAGGCTATTGACACTTTCTCACGTTGGAGAGGGAGTATCATCAAGAAAATGGTTCTAGTTGGTGAAGGTAGCACGCTTGTGGATAAGATTTAGAATTACAAATGTTCTTATATTGAAAATAACTACATTATTTTATGAATATACATGTTTAGATTCTCTCTCTACAATTTTTTTTTAAGATGCCTTATGTATACTTAACCTCCCACAAGGAAAACATCACTGATACCATTATTAATATTACAAATCCATATTACTTGAAACCTCAACAAAAAGTGATGATTGAATTACATAAGAACATGATTTCATTTATATAAATCTAGACTAATTAAATAATTTGGAGAGCTCGTGTTAATATTAGGTCATTGTTGGTATAAAAATTGATTCAAATGTGAAGAAATTGATGCTTGCTTCTTTCTAGTCTTGAAGAAAATGGAGGATATGTTGATTGATATCCTTTTGTGCTTGATACTTTTTGCCACACCTTCCATATAAGAATAAATGTTGAATGGTCTATGCAAATGATTGGTGCAGGAAATTCAAAGCACACACTTAATGGGGTAACACATCTCACATTCTAAAGGATATTCTGAAGGATAAGTATTCGGCCAATATCAATTTCAAGAAGTTCATCAACAGGGATAACAACCCAAAGGGTTCCAACATTTGGAATGGCATTATAAAGACTAAAGGGTTAGCCACTGAGAAGGTGAAATGGAAACTTGGTAATGGTGAAGATATCAACTTCTGGCTTGATGACTAGCTTAGTTTGGGGCCTTTATGGAACATTGAGCAGTACAACAGATGGGCGATGCCTTGCATGGAAAGATTTGGTTGCAGGGTGAGAGACTACAGGGTCAATGAAGAGTGGGTGAACTTGACTGAGATATCCCAGGAGCTCAAGCCGTTGATGGACATGATCAGGCTTATCCCTTTGTCCCTCAACAAGGATGCTATTATTTGGGGGATGACTAAGGATGACAACTACACTGTGGCCTCGGGCTATGAAACCATGCAGAATATTGAAACTGTCCCTGTCTGGGCCAAAGCTTGGTATCCTGGCCTTACCCCCAAAATCAACATTTTTTTTTGGATAATGCTTCAAAACCGTATTTTGACAGTGGACAACCTTATCAAGAGGGGCCATCAGATGTCTAATTGATGTATCCTTTGTAAAAAGCATATTGAAAGTGTTGATCACCTTTTCATCCATTGCCATTTCACCAGAGATATTTGGTCTTCTTTCCTGTCTTTCTTCAAGTTAACCTGGGTTTTTCCCAATAACATGAGGGAGCTTTTTGAATAGTGGCACTGTGAGGTGTCTGGGGATGTGAGCAAGGGCTTATGGGATTGGTCTCTACCCCATCTCTGTTGGGGGGGTGTGGAAGGAGCGGAACAACCAAATTTTTAGGGAGAAAGAAGCCAATGCTAAGGTGGTCTTTCACAAAAGCCTAAACGCTATGGTAGAAAACTATACTATCATCAAAGGCTATAACCCTCTTCTCAATGCTAAGGAGAATGATCGAAGCAGGAGGGAGGACTACAGATGGGCTCTTCCACCTGAGGGCTGGTGTAAAGCTAAATTTGATGGGGCTGCGAAAGGCAACCCAGGCTAGGCTGGGATTGGGGGCATCATCAGAAACGATCATGGGAAAGGCATTGCTACTATTACGGCTCCTCTGGGGGTGCAAATTAATCACTATGTGGAGGCGATTGCGGCCCATCAAACTATAAAGCTTGCTCGGGATATAGGAGTCAGAAAACTGTGGCTGGAAGGAGACTCAAAGAACATAATAGATTGTCTCAACGAGAAAAATGAGCCTACCTCGACGATTGCAAATATAATTAACGAGAGTGTTCAGGTTCTCAAGTCCTTTGACAGAGTCTACGTGGCTCATGAATACATGGAACCAAATCAAGTGGTTGACAGGCTAGCCAACTAGGCAGTTAGGAAAGATGAGATGAAAAGATGGATGGACGGACACAATATTCTGCTTGAAATCAAAGATTTAATTGAAAGAGAGAGAATCCCGGGCAGATTGGGAAACATTAAAGGTTAATAATGAAAGTTTATGTGTTATGGGAAATGTGCCAAAATATGATGTGTAAGTACGCAAGCCAAAGTACAAATTACCTGAGCAATTGCCATCATTGCACTTTGAGGCCCGTTTTCGGGTTTAATTTTCATAAGTTCAAAAGAAGGATCGAGAATATCATTCATTTTATTTGCTAGTCTCAAATTTTGAAAGACATTGTTATCAGGAGAATTGTTTGCAGAGAGAGTGAAAAAATGGTGGGGGAAAGACACAGGAGGGAACCAGAGGATGAAGCTGAGAAGTGGCATCGGTGCTCTAAGGTGTGGGGCATTTTGAGTAAAGGTGATTTACTTCTTTCATTGAACGACTGCATGGGTGGAAACCCTCTGTTACTAAAACCATGGTTAAGAACTGGAACGAGGGGAGTGTCAAAATTGATGGCGTCGAGTTCACGGTGACAGAGGAGGTTATTTCTGCGGTCACGGGCATCCCCATTATTGGGAAGAAATTCTACAAAGATAGGCACATTTCTGGTCAGGCGGTGTTGGAATTTGCCAAAGGAGCGGAGGAAAAGAAGGCTCTTGTGAAGAAGGGCACCTACTACCTACTGAGGTCCATCAAACCGCTGTGGAGGTTTGTGTTGAGGGCAATAATCAAGTATATCTCCCTGGACACGAGATTCAACCGCATCTACTCTTACCACTTTGTGCTTCTCAACCATTTCAGGTCTAGGGCTAAGATCTCTATCCCTTTTTACCTTTATTCATCTATCAATGAGAATATTAATGACTACAGGGAGAAGCCTATTGGCAACCCTGCTTTCCATGGGGGGCTCTTGCTGTTGATTTACAAATTTTTCAAGGCTAGGACTATAGGAAAAGAAATTAAGCAGGGGAAAGTGGGGAAGGAGGGTTTAGATGAGGAGTTAGATTCGGGAGAAGAAGAGTATATCCCTTCTGATACCGAGGAAAGCCAATATATGCATTCAGACACGAATGTAGAGGCCACCTGTCAGACTAAAAAGGGGAAAAATAAGATTAAAAAAGAGAAATTGGAGAAAAAGGAGAAACTCGAACCTAAGCAGAGCATTGAGATCTCTTCTGATAGAGATTATGATGAGGAGGTGGAGGGTATGGAAACAGAGGGCGAAAGTGCTGATGAGGAGGAAGATATGTTCGGTGAGGAGGAGGAAATTAAGGAGAAGAAGAAAGGAAAGAGAAACATTATAATTACGATGCTTGCGGACAGAGAAGAGGATCCTGATGTCAATTCTATTAGGAAGCAGAAAAAAAGGAAGAACATTGAAGAAGGAAATAAGGAGGAAGGACAAGAGGAGGGGAAGGATAGTGAAGAGGAAGAGGAGAGTCAGGGGAGAGAGGATGACCACGAGCAGGACTGTGATGATCATGGGACTGACCAGTACACCTGCAAGATCACGGACAAAGAGAAGAGTGTGGTCTGGAGAAATTTTCACAATGTTTCTGTCAGGATGGGTCTAAAGAGGGAAATGATGAAAACTTTGGTTAAGGAGAATAAAGAGGGAAAAATTCAAATGGAGGACCTTATTGACCCTGCCTTGGTTATTTTGAGCGACATCACAAAAGAAAACCCTCAGATGGATTTGCTCAACAATGCTAAAAATAGTGTTATTGATAGCTATAGAACTATTAAATGGACCTACCACGAAATCAAGGAGTTAAAATTTAGGGTGGGTAGACTGGAGAGGGAGGATAGCAATAGCAAGATCAGGCTTACTGAGGAGAAGAATGATATGGAAAATAAAATGGATGAAGTGAAGAAAAAAGTTCAGAGTGTGGAGGGAACCTTGCAGAAAATCACTGAACAAAGCTACAACATTCTCAAAGCTTCTAACGACAACATAAAGGTGATGATCAATAAAATAGAGGAACACAGGGGTAGCAAGGAGGAGTCTCCCAATAGTGGAAAAGACAAATCTCTGGAGGATGGCCGAGGAAGAGAACCAGATCCAACACTATGAAGAAGGACACCCAGGAACTTGATAAAGATCTATTTGACCTTAAGGAGGCGGCGGATAAGGCATCTGAGCTTGAGATTCATGCGGCGGAGATCCTTAGAGAGTTTGCTTGAGCCTCTCTCCTGGCTTTGAGCCCGTCCTGGTTTTCTGTTTCTGTCCCTGGTTCTATTTTCTGGTTTTATCTGTTGCTTGCTGGTGGACTGTGACTGTTTGTTATTTTGCTATGGCTACTTTGTTGATGTATACTTTTAATGCTATATCTTTGTTTAACTTTTAATTCTGTAAGGGTTTCAAGGCCCCATTAAAACCTGTTTTCCTTAATCAAAAACAAAATTCACATTAAGTTACCCAATGACTTAGAAATGCTCATTATATTAATGACCAAGAATGTATATACTTGGATGATTTTGATATTGTATGTGTAGCCAAAGACTCTTTAAGCCACCTATGAGGTGTGTAAACAAAACTACTTAAGTTCAATAGCCGACTGAAACAAAAACAATGCTGAGATATGAAACCTTTCTACATAGTAGTGAGTACAAGTACCTGACAAGCTAGCACCGTAGTGGTTGTGTGTAGCTCGTTGAGTAATGATTGAATTGTAGTAAACTTCTAATATAACTACTAACTTAATTAACATATTACATCAACTTGAGAAGTATAAATATAACAATTATTTAATGGAAAATAGTAAATAATCTAACTAATAGTTAAATAAATGAAACTAGCTACAAGAGGATTATACTACCTCAAGAGGCTCTACCTTGAGGAGATGTAACCTTAGATTCTACTCAATCTTAACTTAGCCCACCATTAAATAATTTATTTTATTCCTTTGAAACAATACATAACATACAATAGTAGACTTTTTAGCTAATTAGAAATCTAGCCAGAATCTAAGTATATCACATATGTATTGGTCAATCCCCCAACTCTTGGAAAAACTAGAGTTTATACACAGTTTGAGAGAGTAGGCCTAATTACGTCTTAAATTCTACTAGAGACACATCACACCTCCCTAACAGTAAGGGTGACTTATTCCTATGTGAAATTGAAAATCAACAACTAAGAGGAGTCTAAGTCTTGTTTGAATTCTTACTCAATCGACAGTCAAGAATATAGGAACACACAAGGATCACTACACATAAGTCAATGGAACACAATGTCATTGATCTACAAGCTCCTACATATCCTCCATGCATTAATTCCTTCCAAGACAAAGTCAACAAAAATTTCTAGTAGTTATGTTTAGTCGACGTCTTTCGATTTCTTCCACATGGGCTGCATGGGCACCTTTTGTTTTGGCCGCGGGCTAGCCATTAATCCTTAAAATACGAGTTAGTCTTAACAAACAAGCATCCGTTCACATTATACCATTAACACCATTATGATATTATAATAACCATGGACATTCAAATAACATAATCATTCACCTAAAAATAGTATCGCCATGATAGTTGTCCGATGACGTAGGAAGAACTCTTTCTCGTCTTCTTGTGTGGTGTAAGTTTGACCCCTTCGTTTTGGGCTAAGCCTTTGCGCTTTGTATTTTGTCTTCTTAGTCTATGTTGTTTTTGTGTTGTGCTTTTGGATGGTCTGAACTTCTGCCTCTAGGGATTGTTTTTGTATGGGTTAGTGCCCTTATTAGGTTGCTTTAATAATAAAAAATATATTCATTCACCATATATTACACTCCACAAATCATAATTAATTGAAAGCATGGTCCAAGGTATAGTCTTAAGGCATGTAATATATTGATGAAAGTAAGGATAAAGTAGCTAAAATAGTACCAATAGCAAGTTTCATCAAATGTCATCTTTAATTTCCCTTCTCAGGACTTTATGGCATGTTTTTTCTTGGGATCCAATTGTTTAATGTTATTAGCACACTTACCTATGAAAGATTTGATCTTCGTTATTCTTAGATAAATTGTTAGCAAGTACTCTATTTAATGAGTTGTGAGAAAAAATTCTAATTTAATGATTTTTATAAAAGTTCCATTCCCTCCAATATGGTCTTATGTTCTTTTGTATAAGAGATGTGTTAGTGTGAAAAAATGTTTTATGAAACTAGCTAGCTTTTATCCTACTCATTAGAGTCCAATTCAACCTATGCTTAAGCTCACTTAGAGCTTATCAAGACTTTTGTCTCAACTCATATGAATTCACCAAGTGTCCCAATACTTGTACATAGAGTTTTATACCAGTTTCATACTTGGAGGGGTAGTCAAATTTTGACTCCTACCTTCTCACCTCTTCTTGCTTGTCATTATAAATAAAACCCATTCGGATATTTTACATACATGCTTATGATATTTCTTATTTATTGAGAGTTTTAAGTTTGCAAGTAGATCTTGGCTACTCTAACATGGTATTAGACAAGCTTACAATTCATCTCCCTTTCTCTCTTTAATTTGCGAGGGTTGTGGGTATCAAATTTCAAACAATGCATGCTCGAGCAAACCAGACATCATGGTTGCACTCACAATGGCCAAGAAATGAATATATAACACTTTGTATTTCGTTGGCATACAAATTTGGTTGGTTTTGGAACTCATTCATGACATGGCCATACATAAATCTGTACAATTTGTATGGATCCATACAATCATATGACCATCACACCGTTGGTGTTAGCATTTTTCCTCTATGTCAACATCTGCTTCAATTTCATGCCCCGACTTTGTCCTTTGTATAGGCGTACAATAATTTTTTATTAATTTTCTTTTCTTTTTGTAGGGTACTTTGTTTATGTTGATGTCATTCCTACACACGTGTAGGAAATAATCCCTATAGGTATCGTTGTTGTTAGTGTCATGACCAATAATATTGTGACCGAGCCACAAATCACTTGTACAACTTTTCATCTGCTTCCCATGCTTGGAGAATATTCCATTGACAAATAATATTTTGTCATCTTCAAGAATATTCTAGTACCTGAGCCAGTCGATGTTAGCAACCTGTCCCCCAAGTTTGGCTCTTTCATCATTGACATATCTCATCTTTTTCTTTGAGTTTATGAGGCTCATTCTTGGATAAAGGGACATCTTTTTGAGTGATTTTTTTCACTCTTCTTCTATCTAGTGGTATGTTTGGTTTTGCAGAATTATGTACAATATTTTTCCAATTTTTTATTTCTTAGACGACACCCTACACAATTTTAATTTTTGGAACTTTTGGAGTCTCATTTGGGCTCATAAAGATTTCTTTATGGACCCCATTTATTCGAACTTGCACGAACTTTTAGGCTCTATGTAGTGGTGGTGCTATTTTTTTATGATAATATTTTAAGATTTTAGATTTTGAATATTTGTAGTGCCTCTTGTGGTTGCATTCTATCCTTGTTTATTTTGATCCGAGTTAGACTCTGTTGATATTATCCCGTGGCTGCTCGTATATTGTTCTTTGGTATTGGCATTCATGTGATGCACCTAGTTATAGTTATATTCTTTTAATCATCTAGATATCATTGTTGATGTGGGTAGTAGTTTGTACTTGTGATTTCAATGATGATCATATATGCATGATGACTCTATGATGATGTGACATGATGTTATATGATCATATCCAATTTATATCTTCTATGAGGACATTTTGTATATGGATCTTGATGTGATTTCATGTTGATTCATTGATGTTGTGCTAGTGGTTATAGAGATATTTTTTATTAAAATAAGTAGCCTAATAAAGGGGCTAACCCTTACACAACCACAACTTGAAGGTGCCAAAGAGAACAACAATACTAAGACATGGGTTCTGGCTTTTATAGGCCATCAACAACTTATTAACAACACAACAGGTGTTGTCAAAGACAAAAAACACAAAATAAACAATACACTAGAACAAAGGCTAGTAGCCTTCCTCAAGGGTGGGAAGGCTGGTCACTCACTGCTTGTGGTGAAGAAGGTGAGTTTGAAGAACCATTTTGCTTACACCATCAAACAACTGTCTAGGTGATGTTGTTCTTAGGATCCCCACCTAATGAAACTCCATTTGGGCAACTGTCAACACAATAACCGAAGTGTTGAGAAAGTTGTACATTGGTAGTTGAAGTTTGGAGCTAAGCAAGAGAAGAAGCAAAAGGAGATGAATGATCCATATGGTCAGAGGGGTCCGCACTAGTAGGAGCAAGAGTGGTATTCTCATGGTTTACAACAAGGGCATCATGTCCATATTTGCAAGATGAGCATGACCTAGGTTTTCTGTAAGAGCATCACCCATATTTGCAATAGGAGCTTGATCCTCATTATCGACCTGTGATGAATCCTTAGAGGTAGAATCAAAGAGAGAATCAAAAGGTCGAGTGGTCAAATGATCATCATTTGCATCATATAGAGATGTTGCTATTGACCATGCTTTGCTATTATTTGGTTCAAGCATTTGATATATGCTCATTATTGCTATAAAATATTATTTAAATGTGTAGATTAAACTCATAGATTCATAACTCAAGTCGCATGATATTCACCATAACTCATAGATTCATAAGAATATCATTTCATGATATGTAGAGCATTGGCCACATAATATCAAGTTGCAAGATACTTACTGAGTACTCAAAATAATGTGAAAATATATATTACCTTAATGTAATATCAGAGTTTATGGAGATATCATCTCATGATATTAGGAGTAATGGCCACATAATATCAAGTCACATGATATTCACCATGTACTCAGAGTAATGGCCTACCAACATCAAGTCTCATGATGTCCACCAGGTACTCAACAAATATTTTAGATATCACCTCAATATGATATCAGAGATATGGTCTGACCAAGAATATCAAGTTGCATGATATTCACCATAACTCAAAAATATTTTAGATATCACCTCAATATGATATCAGAGATATGGTCTAACCAAGAATATCAAGTCTCATGATATTCACCATAACTCAAAAAATATTTTAGATATCACCTCAATATGATATCGGAGTTATGGTCTGACCAATAATATCAAGTCTCATGATATTCACCATAACTCAACAAATATTTTAGATATCACCTCAATATGATATCAGAGATATGGTTTGACCAAGAATATCAAGTCTCGTGATATTCACCATAACTCAAAAATGTCCTTTAGGTAATGTGCACATGTACCCTCAATAATACTTACCTTAGGAACATTCCTATCATCTATCATGATCTGTTTCAGCCATCATAAGATGTCTATCATGATAAAAAATCAAGTTATTATAAGATCATCACCTTCCAATAAATTTAACAATTACAAGTGATAATCATTTGGAAGTCATCACTTCCTCATGATTTACACAGGGCCCAAAAGGCATTCATGATTCCTAGTCCTTTGACTGTTATAGTTTCTTGATCACTGGAGAATCCACCTCAGTATGGACTACTCCCTCTAAATCAATACGACCAAGATTATCAAAAGTTGATTTAACCATATCCTTTATCTGCTCCCTCTGAAGCTCAAGTTCTTGTACCAACTTCGTCTTCTTTTTAAATGTCAGACTCCCTCTACATTTGGTCTCAATCATCAATTTGTTTGCAAGCATTAAGTTCTTTCCCCCTTGAATGCAATTTTCCTGTGCTTCTGTCTTGAAGGTATGTCAGAGAGAGATTACAGATAGGTCAATAAACTATTTCAACCAAAAATACTAATGATAGAAGCATACAAGATTTCAATAAAACATGGAATACTTATCTTTTATAAATTTTAAGTATTTCATTCTGTAAGGTGAGCCCATATAGAAAATAACATGCAAATTCATAGAATGATGTTGACGTTATCGAAAATTACCATAATTCTTAACATGGCCTGTCTTGAATATCCAAAGGTTCTATACACTATGACAACCTTCAATCTGATTGGATCTCCCTTCGAGCGGTTAGGCTTTTAAAGAAGGAACCTCGCTCTTTTACAGATTTCACATAGACCCGTACATAGTTGGTCATAACTTTTGAACCCAAAACTTTCTCGCCAATCGCTTCGGTGAGATTCTTTTAAATTTGTTTATCACCAACATATCCAAAATTCAAAAAAATCCAACGGTGTATTTGTGAGATATGGTTTGTACTAAGACTGTATTTTCTGAGACAATCACACATTCACCATCAACAAACTACTCTCTTACATTTGCAACTTGGCTCTGATACCATGTTGATTTTGTGAGGATCATTGCAAATGTAATAGCACTCCTGATTGTATGTGTTTTCCAAATGCAACAATCTCTTGCATTTATTTTGAGAATGAGCCAAGAAGAGAAATGCTCCTTCATGGGACATGTCTACTCATTAGTATGTAATTAATATAATGACAATTATGGTTATATATATATATATATATATATATATATATATATATATATAATATCTCAAGTATTATATTAATTTCTCTAATATTTACATAATAGTAATATGTATATATATTTAAGTATATATATACATCTCATATATAATATAAATATTAGAGAAATTAATATAATACTCGATATATATATATATATATATATATATATATATATATATATATATATATATATATATAGTGTTTATCTGACTGAAGCTACAAAACATCAACACTATTGACCATGCTTTGTTATTATTTGGTTGAGACATTTGATATATGCTCATTATTGCTATAAAATGTTATTTAAATGTATACATTAAACAAGATTATTACTATGATGACTTATTTGATGATTAAATATAAAAGGGGTGATATTGCAACCTTTGAATACAAAAGAGTGATTACACTATTAAAATGCCCTTTCATTAGTTTCAATTATTGATAATTTGCATATACATTTTGGCTATTTTATACATATGACCAGTTGCACTTAATGCGCGTATGTTGTGGTGTTGATAGGTATCAAAGGTTGACTCTACCTAGCTTTATACATCTGAGCATGTCTTTATTCCCAACAATGGTTACAAGAGATAGTCACATTGGTCCTTCATGATACTTAACCATTTATCATTCTTGGTTTAGACGATGCATCTTTAATTGCATATTATTACACCTTGGGTTTACCTTGTAGGGAGAGTTCAAATTACCCCTACATAAATTGTGAAAGATCCATAGTGTTGTGCATTGTTGAGTTATCTATAGTTGTCGTAATTGAGTTAATTAAAATAAAATGTTGTTTTAAACATGTATATAATAATTTTACATTTATCGACAAATATGCCTTGTGTATTCCATTTAATTAAAATTAAATAATTTTTTTTAAAACTCACAAAAATCTTCATGTCCGCCCATAGTTCTAGAGAAATAATACATCTAGAGGACACACTGTTTTTGGACCAAAGAATTTAGATCTACACAATAGTAAATCCAATTCATTATAGTTCTCTAGCGAGATAGTTCCAATTAGACGATTGTTCAAAATATTACATCATGCACCAATACAAAAAACCTATAAACGAGAGTTTATACAAAGGAAGGTACAAAAACTATAATATGTGACATTTTACAATCAAGAGTTGGATATTTCAACCTAGGCTTGCCAGCCCATGGATCCATCTGACCATACCAATACTATGTTCTGCCTAGTATACTCGCTGTAAGGATGTTCTAGCAAATCTACTATAGCTACACTGCTACCCAAAATGGCCATAAGAGGATCTGCTCTCACTGGTGCTGTTGTATTTGGTGGGTGATGTAAATTGTTCCAACTTTTCTCTCTTATTTCCGCCATAAAACTCTGAAGTGCAACTTCAAATGTTGTCCTTTCCTTTGTTCTTTTCCTCCAAGTATATTAAATAAATTAATTGTCAGGACCTTTGGGGAGTTTTATTTGGAGATTTGATTTAATTGATTTTAAGTCATTTTCATTTTAGCCAATGACCTTTTTGAAAAGGCTTTATAATTCAAAGTGAGTTCATTATTCTCACTTGGCTTTTATAGAATTTAAAAATTGCTCTCCAACCCTTGTTGGAGAAAATTAATTTTTACTTCCCTAGGGAGATTTTGTTGCCAGAATTTTGTGGGCATTGATCCATTGGATTCATGTTGGTATTGCTTTATGTTGTTGATAATCTTGTTTGCTTTAGCAAAGTGTGCTTATTTTCTTCTCTTTTTTGTTTTTCTTTTCTTCATTTTGAGGTAGGAAACTTTGCAACTCTCTTATTATTTGATTTTGTTAGTTCTAATTTGTCACATTTGCTATGTGGGATGATATTATGCTTGTTCCCTACTTGTTTGATTCGATTTGGTACCCATTTTAGTTTGTTTGTATTTTGCATGTAAAATGGGGTTTTTTCGTATATTGTTATGTTTCTCATTTCTCCATATATTTTTATACTACTCGTTTCTTCGTTTATGGGTGAAACATGAATTGTATTGGATTTATGTGATGTTGTTCACTTGGAAACCAATGGGTTTTCCCAAAATTGCATAATTTTGAGTTTGAATTTTTGGTAGTTTCAGAGGTCCATCAATGGTGATGGTCTCTAGAACTAGTTTTTAGCCTTGAAGGGAATTTTATGAAAGTTGGAACTTGGTGTTTGTTATATATCGATCCAATGTGGAAT
Source organism: Chamaecyparis obtusa (assembly GCA_027943335.1). Classification (NCBI taxonomy): domain Eukaryota; kingdom Viridiplantae; phylum Streptophyta; class Pinopsida; order Cupressales; family Cupressaceae; genus Chamaecyparis; species Chamaecyparis obtusa. The sequence goes on along the minus strand of BSBK01001267.1, from coordinate 1,401,137 downwards.
GTTGGTTTTAATTGTGGAATTTTTGTTCAAGGATCATTGGGATCTGAACTCTATAGAACACAATTCTTTCTCTAAGAGGGGGGAGGGGTTGAATTGGTAGAAGATATAAAATTTTAATCCTTAAACAATTTAAACTTTCATGAGCATAAGATAAAATTGAAAGAATGATAAGAGAAAATCATGCAATGAGACCAATGCTCAAGAAATACATGGAAACCTAGGATGGGAAAAACCATGGTGAGAAATGCTGCTAGGATTGAATGTTGTAATCCAACCTCACAATGAAACTCGATTATATTGTTTTAAGGGAAACAACCTTATGGAGTCACCAAACCCCTTTTATAAGAGCACTGACTCTTTCAAGTACATGAACACCCACTCAACAGCCTAGGCACCAACCCAACACCAAAATTACAAATTACAACTAATTTTAGTCTCAAATACACTTTACAATATCAAAGATATGTGAACAAATCATTAAAATATGAATGTTGTCAACCTTTAGATATATTTATGTTGTATTGTTTCTTTTGATAAAAAAAATATGCAAGTAAACTTATGAGAACTGAATGTTGTCAACCGTATTCAAAATTTGCAGAAGAAAATTGAATTCTTCTAACTGTCATACTATTAAACACTTGTAGATAAACATCTAGAATATATTTGTTATCAACTCCCTTTAGAATAGACTTAAATTTTTTTGTTATACTTGATCACATCAAGAATACTCTCAATCCTCTACACTGCACATACTTTCTCACAGTCTCATCAAGATCTTTTAATCAAATTCTTCATCAACAATTATTCATATTACTCTTCATTCATTAAGATTCAACGATTTGCAATTCTTACACATTTCTGTTCTCAAGAATCACATAATACATATTCTTCTTTCATCAGTGTATATGATATGTCTCTATCTACACACACATTGACATTCTTAGAATAAACTCACCGACATTCTCATAATTTATAATGAGATTGAACTATAGATATTTCTAACACTCTTCACATCTATAATCTCTCAACTTTCTTTGCATCAAATTTACTTGTGAATGATTTACACATATAAACTACCCCATCGATCCTTTTCCTTCTTTAAATACATGTAGCCATCAATTTTTTGGTTAAAAGATAGTTTGAAGCTACCTAAATAATTAAGCAGTTATACCTATACAGTTGGTTATAGTTATAACTAATACCTTAACCAGCATCCCTTTGCACCCTGAAACAATATGCATTCAACTTTCTCTTTAGATCTTTCAATAATGGTGAGGAGGTTTGTAGTTATAACCGTGCTTAGGTGACAACAATTAGTTTGGAAAAAAATGGAACATAACCAACTAAAACCATGTATATACAATTCAATTTGTTCATGCCAATTTTTTTAATGCAGATTGGTCTGGAATTAATACAGTCATGAAAACTATATACTTATTATCCACATATGTATGTAACAAATTTTGATCATAATTTGCAGAATACAAATTTTCCTTTCACCAAATATCATTATTGTGTTTTTACCATCATCTTCTGAGTTTGATAAAATTAGACATCTTGTTCATGTACGCGACTAGAATCAATCTCTTGAATAGAAGATTCATAAATGAGCCTAATTTTTTGATATTTTATTTTAGACTTTTTATACTGTTTTAAGACTTCGTTTCATATTTTAAGGGCATGGACCTTGTGATCAATACCATTTTAAGCTATAATGCTGAACAAACTTGCTATGTCTTAAGACCTTTACGATAATACCATATATGCCATATGAATGCAATATAAATATGTTTTTGATTAAATAAGCAGTCAAAACAAGGGGGATGATCCTTATAAAGCTATAACCAGAGGGTTGTCAGGATAACAACAACACATACTAATTTGTAGGGATTACAACATAAGGCCACTAACGACACACTATCAACAATGAGCCTTTAAAGAAATGTTGCTTACAAATTGCAAGGCCAAAAAAGGCCATATACAAAACATAGGCCAAGAAGGACCCCCAACAGTGCACAAATACCAAACCTCCTGTTAAGACATAGGTTCCCCACCTCTTCCTCTTTGGATACACAGAGTTGTCGTAGACTGTCCAGTGATAAAGAACATCAACCTGACTGCAAATCTGTCCCCCAGCTACAAAACCCCTTTCCACCTCAACAGTAAAGGGGCCACCTCTATAGGAATAGCTAAATGAAAGATCAACAAAATGAGGAGCATACCATTAAACCACCATTGTTTCCAAGCATCCACATTAGGGAGTCCATAAAGGATTAAAGACCTCCATAACCACGAAAACAGTCTCCATCTCTATAGGAGACTCATCCAACTCTATAGGAATCGTGAAGGAAGAAAAAACCCACCAATGCAGAGCCCACTACCTAGACAAAATCATACTACAAACATTCTTAGGGTCAGGAGCAACCTCTGAATCGGTTGTAAAACTTAACCAAAAATAAAAGACTAGAGTGTGCCCTTGAAAACTATCAACAAACAATTGATCACAAGAGAACAAGAAAACACTATCCAAACCAACCAAAATGGACAATCCAACTTTGAAAAATAGAGAAATGAAAGTGAAAGCCACTTCCATCAACACAACAACAACAAACAAACTCAGACATCAAGTTGCTTGCCAATCAAACCGAATCTCCATGCTGAAGAGCCAACATTATTGATAGATGGTATAGAAGACACCATCTATCACCACTCTCAGCAATTGTTGAAGGACCACAATGCCTTCGTCAAATGCACAACCTGTCACACCATCGAACATCAAAAAACAAGCTTCAACATCCACAAAACAAGTCTCCACCTTCTTAGGAAATGCCTCAACAACAATAGGGACCATGAGAGAAGAAGAAGCAATCCAATAGAACAAAGCCCCACTCCTAGCAAGTTGAACTCCCCCCTTCTCAACTAGAACAAGCATAGTCCTCACACTAGTAGCCAACATCGACCAAGCGCAAAGGTTCGGAGCAAGCCCTTTAGGAATATCAGCAAACATCTGGCCACCAAAGCAAACCAAAACACTGTCCATGTAGAAAGGAATGGATAGTCCCCCCAAAAAAGCCTCCACCCTATAGACACCGTGGAAAAGGACGTAAACTAACCACACCAGTCCCCCCTCTTGGAAAGCTGAGCACTCCTCTTCATTTCCTAGAGATTGTCAAAAGACAAAAGACCATCACTGAAAACATAATCATTGTCCATGCAGATAGGAATGGACATGTCAACATAAGAGGCCACCAAAACCATAGGATCCTTGGACAGAGAAGTAAACTAACCAAACCAGGCCCCCCTCCTAGCAAGCTGAACACCCCCCATCACCTTTGGATCATGAATAGCCTCCACATCAATAGAAAACACCACCCAAGGCCAAGGGACTAGAGCAAGCCCTTGAGGAATGTCAACAAACAACTGTCATACAAAGTAAGAAAAATCATTGTCCATACAAGAAGGAATTGACATTCCAAACGATATGAACACCACAACCATAAGAACTGTAGAGAAAGAATAAGTAACCCAATAGAACCAGACCACCCTCTTGGTAAGTTGGACACCTCTCTTCATTGCCAAGTCGGGAATAGTCCATACCATCTTCATCTCATCAGAAAATGGGTCACTATTTCCATTTGACAACTTCCATATAATTTTATCAATACTAGGAATCATGAAAAGGACACCCAACTTTGGATACCCATCATTCCTCCCACCATACCACTACAAACCATGCCTTCATACATCAAAGGAACCCCAAAAAACTACAACAACCAATTCCCTCGCAAGGAGTAAGAACCTATACTACTCTTGTTAGTAAAGAGGAGAAAGACCCCATTTACTGGCTATCCAACAACTTCCTTAACACCAAAGAACATGAAAAGGGCACACGACAACCCTTGAACATCCAACATGACTACCTCATTCTTAACTTCGACAACTCTAGGTAAAGCAAGAAGGAACCCAAAGGTCCTATGTATCCACTCCCATTGCAACAACAATAACCCATACTAGTCCCTTTAACATAAAAGGGAAGGACGCCATTTGTTAGCTACCAATCAAATTTCTCAACACCAAAGATCTTGAAGAGGGCATTCAACAACCCTTGAACACCCAATACTTCTTCCTTGTTCTTAACTTCCCCACCTTTAGACATAGCCAATAGGCTCCCAAGATTTCTCCAAACCCAAAACATAACAACCCCAAGCAAGAAAGTGCTAACCAAAAGCCACCATTTCCACATAGAAAGAACACCAAAGCCCAAGACAAGGCTAGACACCAATGTAACCACCAACCAAACTCCATACACCATCAATAGTCGAAGGGCAAGCTCAGACCAAGCCCTCATTGCATACAGGTCACCCAAGATAACGAAACCCTCCAAGAGGGGAGGGTTACTGGTGGGGACCTTTTCCAAAACCGACAAGGAGTAGGGAAATGCCCGCTATCATCCCAGGACCCAGAGCAAGCCATATCCCCCATGCAAAAAACTCCGAACCAAGAGGACCAAACCCCAGATAGATGAATATAAATGACCATGACAACATACATATACTGGCTAGTCACCGAAAAAGAGAACACCCTTTCACCAGTCACCAAGAATGAAACCATCCAAACACATTCCTTAGCTAGAGTAATTTGTAGACCATGGGAGTCTTCCCAAACTAGGCGTTAGAGGAAAGTAGTCCTAATTATAGTGGTAGGAGAGCCACAAATGCAAGAAGCTAAGCATTGGGGAAAACCACACACAAAGACCCCAACAACAATCAAATAGAGGGAAGAAAAATATCTTCCACTCACAAGAACACAACCACTAACGACAAGTCCAATATAAATATGTTTTCATATATAAATGGTGATGAATGTTGTATTTTAAGTAATTATGAATATGTTATGATCTTTGTATGTTAACCTTGGTGGATGTGGTTGATTTGAAGAAGTATAAATTTGTTGAGATAGAGTAAATGCAGTCACTAAGATGTGGCAGAGGTTTGAAGGGGTCAAGGACAATAGAGCAGGAAGGAGCCAAAATAGTTATAGACGACTAGCTAACTGTTACAACCACTTAAGGACTCCTTGGATGAGTTAAAAAATAATTATCCTCTCATTTTCCCGCCATGTTTGATGGTAGAGAAGATATAGGAGAAAGTTGCAGTATGAAGCAATGCTAGAGCTAACTGTTACTTTCTTGTTTCGAGTTTTCATGCTTTCAATAAAAACCATCCTCCTAGTTATTAGGAGTAGATTGGAGTGGTTGTAGTGGTTAGGTAGCTATAGCTTTTGTTATCCATAAATTCTCCCAGTCTTTCCTTTTTTTTTGTTTAAGAAGATAATATACTTTTTACTTTATTGTTTAAGCATTTGAAATAAAGACTAAGTTTAACTATCTTTGTTATCAACATGAATGCATAATGTTATTATGAATGTGTAGTATTTGAGATTTCACTTAATCATTAAGGAGACTCATCCAAGGGGGGCCACTTGGTGAGGATTTTGTCTTTTGTATTTATTTATTTATTTATTTTTATTGTGTTACCAGCAGTTTTAACAGTTGACTGTTCTTGTGGCCAAAGCAGTACATAATACTTATCCTTGTTAACTAGAAGATTTGTTTCTTAAGAATGAGTTTTAGTTGAGTTTCTCTTTAGAAGATTGTAGTTAGAGTATATTAGGTGTATTTATTTCATAGTGTTCATTTCACCACTTTAATTGTTTAAAGCTAGGATAACATAGTTCCAAAAGATCATAGTGTACAAATAGTGATGTCCCATTTCAAGTTGTACGTCCTTGGTTTGATAAGATAAATGAGCTTTAATGATGGAACTTGATGGCTACTCAGTAAAGATATAATGTCTCTGAGTTGAGGTGTTATGCTCAACTGTCTGTCCATTTTTTGAGTCCAACAACAATCATTGTAAGTTGTATACACAAATAATGAGTATTGTTAATGCATAAAAAGTTTTCATAATGTTTGCAAATGTCTGTTAAGTGCTTTTACAACTATAATTTGACATTCATGACAAATTCTTCTAAAAAACTCTTGGTTTTGTGACCAATTGAGCATGCTTGTGCACGATTACCATTTGTTGCTTTGAAATCAATATTTTTGTGATCTTGTGTTCCTTTGAGCTAAAATATAGTTATGTGATGAGAAATGTACTTGTGATTTCTTAGGGATCCGTGCTCTTGGCTATGTTGCCAATTCAGTGTGCTTGTTGCGTGTTTGCCTTATTTTCAAGTGACTTATATGATATTGTGGATATTGTAATTACTATGTTGATATATTGGATTATGTTTTAGTATAATGAGATCTGCCCTCTTAGCATATTGGCCAATGGAGTAATGGCAATCATAATGCCTGATCATTTTGGGATCTTCCCTCTTCGTATAGACCAATTGAGTTAACCATGGATATTGGCTGGATATGACTTTGAGCCTTTTGTTGCCTTGGTTTGGGCATTGTACCTCTTGAAGTTGAGCATTAGGATTAGGTGCTTTGAGTAGGTATGGGGAGTGGCTCCTAATGTATGCCCGATATGTAAGTGGCTGGATGGAAATCACATTTGAGGAGTTCTTAATAAGTGAAAACATAATAAAATAATGGGTTAAATACTAATTAAGATAATTGAATCACTGAGAACATCATGATCGCTATCACAAGGCATATGCTAGTGGTTCTTGTATGTCTGACATTCTTGTCCATATGACAGTGTGATCGATGTTAGGGAACAACAAATTTCATGTGGGCATGCCCAATAACCTTCCCTATGCTTGGTACTCTAGCAACTAAGTCCTTGTAGTTTGAGTATCACTTTTTGAATATTGGTTGCTTGAGAATGTTCAATTATTTCATTGTGGCTTTATGCTTCTTCATATTGAGTGTTGCTCTATGTTTCTCTTACATGGGCCCTTGATTATTTGCATCTTGTATGAATTGATTGGCACGAGTGTATGCCTATACCTCCTTATATGCCTCACATTCTTGTTTGGGTCATGTGAATATCTCCATGAGCATGGTAGGGTGGACCTAAGGGTACCACATGGTCGAGTGGCATGACAAGTCACTATTGGGGACTGGTGTACAAGTGGTGGAATAGATTCAGAGACTTCAGTTTGATATATTTATGCCATCTCTTTACTTCTCTCTTTCTCTTAGTTATTTTAGTTGTACTTGTTATATGCTTTTTAATTGATGGATAATATAATAGTTTACATGTTATTGTTATCGAGTGACGTTAACCTCAAAATCATGATTATTTGTACCTTGATGAGGGACGAATTGTATTTTGGTTGTATGTTGGAGTTGGCATAGTTTTAGATTAAAAGTCTTTTAGTTTTAGGCAAATTTTGAAGATTTAGTGCCTCTTCCTATATTTTTGCACAAGTGCTAAACAACACATTTGCCTGGTAAATGATACCTTTGCCTCTTGGTACGAGACTAATCAAGCCATTGTGTTGGGAAAGTTGGAGTTTTAGTGCTAGCACCTAGAGAATTAGTGCTTACACTTGAAGTTTAGTGCTAGCGCGACCCCTTGATTGAGACTTTTATGGGTTTTGGCACCTGGGCTTGTACTTTAGCGCATGAGTTATGTAGTGCATGTGACTACATTTCAATGCCTCTAACCTAATTAGCCTATGAGTTGGGTTGTCAACTCGTAATCATTGTGGGGTGGTTTGTACTTGCATTCTTGATATTTTTTAGTTGGTCTTTCATCATGGTTTAAAGGACTAAATGAACTTGCATGCTTAATCATTATAGGAACCTTTCAATTAGTGTTTAAAATGAATCTAGCTGGTTAGTTTGGATTCAAAGGATTGATCCAGTCTCCTCTACTTATAGCTATGTGTCCTTAATCGGCTTGGTATCTAATTGGCTTATAGGACCTAGTTTGAGCTATTGTGGCAACTCGAGGAATGTGGGATTCCATTTTGGTCGTGTGAATGAGGGTTTGGAAACCCTTGGAAGTGCATTGAGACTTTTGCTTGTGCATGATCATTATGTGATTGTTGTCTTTATCTTGTTAATGTATGCAATGTATCTTATTCTATGCACATGCTAATTATATTTAAAAAAACATGTATGTTATACCCTTAGTTTTGAGGGTTCCTTGGTAAGGCATTATACTTTTTTTAAGAGCTTATACATCAATTTCAGTACATAATGTACTAAAATAAAATGCCAAATCACTATACACTTATGGGGTGAACGTTCATGCTTTGAATAAAGGGGATTTCATTTTCTATTTTTCTTGTTTGGATGAAGTTTAAAAGGTATACTTGATATGTTTTTTCTTTGTCCACCTCAACAGAAAACTTAAAGGAACTCTACAAGTAGCAAATAATTCTGTAATTGCACTCATATAAACTGCCACAAAATTGAACGTGTTCTTTATAGAGGGAATTTTGTACTTACACTTAATTATAAAATATAATGGAGGGTTGTGTAGTGCTTTGAATTTTCCATTGCAACAATGGATCCTTGTGGTTTTTGCCTCATTTGTGTGTGCCATGATGCACACCTTTTAATTTTTTTTTGTACATCTATTGACCTAAATCTTGATCTAAATTCATGTGCACATCTTTGTGCTCAATTTCAATTGGTTTGCCAATATCACTTCCTTGTGAACATTAAGGGGGAATTATGACATGGTTATGCTAATGCTTCCTTATTTTAGTAGAACAATAGAGGACCCTTAGTGGAGCCAAGTGGACTTCACAAATTTAGACGGTGGTCACATAGACCTACTCTTTTTTATCTCTCATATGGGGGACTATTTTAGTGGACCATATTTGTGCTAGTACTTTGGTAGAACATCGATCACCTTTTAGTAGGGTAAGGTCACTCATGCTTTGTTGATCATGTTTCTTGATCATAGTTCTATCTACATTTTCAACTTTATGGTTGAGTATGGTTGAGTAGTATTGTATATGTTCACTCACAATGTTTTGTATCTCTTGATCTACATATTTGAATTTTTGTTGATTCCATTAGATACTAGCTCATCTTCAAAAAATTTACAATTTTGACATGCTTTAAGAGTCCATCATCATATTCATCATTATATGGAGATCTTTTTAAATCTTATTATTTTCTTTTCCTCATTTAGAGGCAAGTTTTATTCCCATTCAGTTATCTCCTTTTCTCTATTTATGATAGATTTCCTTTTGTACACGAGTACATTATCAAGCTATGTTGTTAGGAGTAATCTTTTCAGTGATTGGCTTACTCCCTAAGTATCATTTGAGAGGTTTTAGTGTGAAAATATTTTTATAAAACTAGTTTTTTTTAGCCTATTTATTAAAGTCCTATTTACACCACACTTAAGCTAGAGATTATCTAGACTTTTGTCTCACCTCATGTAGACTCACCAAATGTCCCAACACTTGTTCATATAGTTCAAAACTTGCTTCATACTTGGAGACATAGTCAACATTTTGACTCCCATCTTCTCACTGCTTCTTGCTTGCCTTTATAAACAAGACTTATTTGTATATTTTACATTACATATGATATTTCTCACTTTGTATATTGCTTATTTCTGGAGAGCTTTGAGTTTGCATGCAAATCTTGGTTGCTTCAACAACATGAACCTCTACAAATTGAGTCTATGTAGCTCCTCTCAAATATGAATAATTTTCCAATCATCATAAGTTGGAATCCAAGCCATTTGTTTCTTCTTTCTCTAGCACAATTTGAGTTGAAAATATATTGTAACGCAATTTCAAAAATATTGAGTAAGTGAAATGCACTATGAATGTAGTTCACACTCACATTTATAATTTTGCAAGCTTGATTATTGTCAACTAAATCTCTTATGTCCTCGAAGAGTCAGTTGATTGAATAAGTTGATTCCTTTTTATTTGACATCCTACAATGTTGCCTATCATGTTAGCTAATCACCTCCTTATTCATACTATCTTCCTTATAATATTTGATGCTTGTTTAATTTCTAATTTAGGCACCTAAAATCTATGACCTAACAAGGTAAGTGTATTAGTTACTCTTGTCATCATAGTTATTTAGTTTAAAACTCACAAATTTAATGGGTAGATGTATATTTGATAGGCTACTTGCAAAGACATTAACTCTCCTTGATAAATAGTGTATCTTTAAAGCCTCATAAAAGTTATTTGAAGTGTTTATTTTCTATCATATAATGTGGAAATGTGTTGAAAAGTGTTTAGTCTCTTAAGCATCATAAAGGCTAGTTAGGTGTTTGAGTTGATATGAGGGGTGACCTAATTTATTTAATAGTGTTGCCTAATTGTAAAATAAAAGCATAATTCCATTGTTTGTTATTGTAAATTCTCCTCATCCTCCTTTCAATGCTAAAAATATATTATGTTGCTATATATTAGATAATTTCAATTGCTTATTTTTTATTATTAAAGTAGCTTGACAAGGGGGATGACCCTTACAGAAACAAGGCCTAAAGGCAAAGATTTAGGCCATTAACAACACAAAGCTAACACAATAGATGCTGACAAAAAGATAGAACACATGGCGCAAAGGCTAAAAGCCCTTAAAAGGATCCGCCAAAATCACACCACAAAAGAAAATGAGCAGGAGTTCTTCCTACGTCGCCAGACAACTGTCTAGGTGATGGGTATGTGTAGGATCATGGTATACCAAAAAGTGGCGATGTGAAAAAACCTTATTTTCACTCGTCCAAAAGCACACAAATGCATATGTTGACTTTTTAGTAGGCATGGGTCTTAGTACACCTGGCCAAGCCAAAAGCCAAAGCAAAAGGCTTAATCGGATATCTGATATTTGCCAGTAAATATAAATTTGATACCCCAACCGCGTTCAACATTTTCACTGTGAAAACATGAATGCGGCTGAGGGTTTTAGATATGCACTTTGAAATCACCTATCCATTTTTTCTAAAATCTAAGGTAAGTCCAATCTTCAAATTTTTATTGTTTTTTAATAGAAATTTATAGTTTTTATATAAAAATTAGCTGTTTAAATGAGTTTTTGTATTATTTTTTAAAATTCATTGTAATTATCTATTTATTTTTTCATTGTAATTAGACATGCAATAAGAAAACCCTCCTAATGATCCCACAAATAATCCAGAACCACCTCCCAACAATCCCCCACCTCTAGAAGACGTACTTGTCACAAACCCTCGTCGTTTAGAGGATCTAATAGGAGATAATCTAAATGAACTTAGATTATTTCAAACCACCTATGCCAATATACCCACATTGCGGCCCATGCTTATGACATTGAACTCAATTATTGAAAACATGGAGAAACTTACACAACAACATAGTGCTGCACTTCTTTGGCGCGATTCCATGCACACCTAGTTTGACGATGGGCTTGATTATGATCAAGTCATGAACCTAAATATAACAAAACATGACATAGCTAATCTTTTGATGGATCCTAAAACTGGTCTAAAAGTAGACCCTAAAAAAACCAAGTTGTCAATTAAATGATGCACACATAGTGCAATACGTGACAACTTTTGAGACCATTGGTGGATGGTTTTTGATAGACCACCTCACAACAATTTGGATGTCCCATTTTATTTTATTAAAAAATTGTATGCTGAATTTCTTCTCGGTCACAAGGTGAATTATTGGACTATGAGACCGAACCAGGGTGTAGGTTTAGGTGCTCCTTAGGACAGGCCATGGGCAAAATAGGTGAAATCCTGCACATATGCCCCCCCTCTCGAGATTTCACCGCCTCCCATAGTGTAGCATCCTGACATTATTTTTGAGGCCGGCTCAAAGACTATTTGAGCCATTCACACCTTGAGTGATCTGCTGGTTACGCAGAGCATGACATTGTTGCCTCCTCATCTTGATGCTTCTGGCACTTCCACATCCTCCACGAGCTCACATGTTTGTGTGCCCCACACTTGCATTATATGAAAGAATATGTGCTTAGGCCCCTTGAATGATAGTGATGCATATAATTTCACCTTTGAGGTGGACGATTATACACAACACACTATAGGCACTGAAGCAGCTCATGGAGATGTGCATCAGGGGCCTACAAAGACATGGATTCCCACTGTTACGGTAAGGGTAAACAGTTCACTTTTTACATTGTATTTAAATTTTATTGTTCGTATTTTTAGTAGAATTTTCTTATAATAATTTCCCACTTATGTTTTTTTATGTGTTACATTTATGTTCAGTTGATGACAGAGGAGGAGATGGCACAGGTGGAGGGGTCCACGCTTTCGGCCGTATCATTTGATCTTGACACTTCCACGGTACATATGTTTTAATGTCCTCGTTAGTTTCCTTTTAAATTATGATAATAGTATATGTACATAGTTTTCTTATTTTTATGATCATCTTTTACATACTGATGCAGGTGTCACCAGTTGCCATCGAGGGGCAATGTGAGGGGGTGCAAGTGTCAGCCGTTGACAAGGGAAAGGTAATTACGTAATTTCATACATGTATACTTGTCAGTTGTGCATACTCATTTTTAATTTACATGGTTTATTTGACAGAGAGTGGCATATGATGATGCCGTGAGACCCTATCATCATGATAGAGTCACAGGCATATCCATTTGTAGTGATAGCCCCATGACACATACATTTTTAAAGTTATTTGTGTGTATTTTACTGTATCATCTTAAAATGGAAGCACTTCCATGTTAAGAGCATTTAGCCCTCCGAGTAAGTAATCTGGGGTCATGTCAAGCACCTTGATCAGGTCTTTTCTCAAATCTGGCTTTCTCCCCCCGTTCTGCTTCTCTCTGCACCTGATTTCACTTTATTTCTACATTTCCTGGCATTATGGACTGAGGTCTTGAGGTTTTTGACCTCAAGGTCAAAGTTGACCTTGAGGGTCAAAGTCAACCTCGACCTTGACCTATGTCAGGGATGACCTCAACCCTGACCTAGGGTGGGGTCTACCTTGTCCTTGACCTAGATTTCAAATTTCAGGTTCCCATGATTTTTGGGTGTCAGGTTTCAGAAATATTTGTTTTCCCGCTTCTGGGTCGGCCATTTCAGGTTTCAGAATGGTAAATCCTTAAATTGCATTTAATATGGGTCCATTTCTAGGGGTTAAGGTTAATTGGGATTTAATTCTCCAATGTTGGCCTTCTCTAGAGGTTTGTGCCCTAGATCACTATAAAAGGAGGCCTTCCTCTCTCATTTCAATCCATCATTCACATCTCCTTTTGCCTTTTGCCATCAAGCACTCAAGTTCTCAAGCATTTGCAACGAAGCATTCAAGTCCTCTTCTCCATTCAAGTTCTCCATTGAAGATCAAGGATTCAAGCATTCAAGCCTTTGAAGGGATTTGGCTCAAGCATGCAAGATTCATCTTTCAAACCCTAGATCTAGCCATCATGATGGTGTGATCTTCCTTCAAGATCCTTTGTTCCTCTTCTAATATCCATTCATTCTTCCCTCAAGGTGGATTCCAAGCATACAATCATGGAGGTTTTGGATTTACATTCATGGTTTTGATTTACTGTGATGTCCCCTTCTAGCTAGAGACATCATTCTAGCTATTGATTAGCCTATCATTGGACCCTCGTAGGCTAGTAGAGACGGATAGAGGTCAATTTGTGCATGGAGGAGATATTCTTATCTGATGGTTTGACTTTTGCAGAGCTCAACACCCTTGATTTGGTATGGAGATGTTTCAGATTCTGTTTGTTTGAGTTTTGCTATTTTTAGCAACTTTTAGAGTCATAGAGATGGACCCCTGCTATTTTTAGAAATATTATTTGATCACATGGGAAATTATTATGCCAACTCCAGTTCCAGACGGTTAAGCCAAATTCACATTTTTGAGGGAGTTATTTAGTTTTCGGTGATTATATATTAATTAAATGGTAAAGGATTTAATATTAAGTTGTAAATTGACTTTATATTAAATCACTTAAGTGATGGGTCTTAATATCATAAAGGGGGCCAAATTAATTTATTAATTTATTTACATGTTTTCCTAAGTCTAAATCATTAAATTTATTTAATGATTATATTTTAATGCCTTGAAGAAAGTAATCATAGATTTTCGAGGAATTGTGAATTAGGGTTGGAAAGCCTATTTATGCTTGTTGGGGAAAGAAGAAAGGCATCCATTGTTATTATTATTGATTATTGCTTCTTGCTTTGAGCTCTAGACAAGGGTTTTCAACATTTCACCTTTGGATAAACGTAGTTTTCTTCTGTGTTCGCCATTTGGGCCAATGAAATACCTGGTGAATCTGGTATTGTGGAGAGGCTCTCATCCAGAGATTCTTATTGTGCTTCAACAGAGGGTTTTACTTGGTAGAAAGATAATATTGGCTGGTAGTTGGGAATTAACGAAGATAGATTATATCATATAGAGGTTGAAATGTGGGGACAGAATGACATCTTCAACATTTACTACTTTAGCAAATAAATAATTACAACAACACATGATAGTCTTATTCCAGGTTTTTTATGTAGTTCATAGTTGCCTTTGGTGATATTTTTCCAATAAAAGATTGTTTGGATTTTACTTGTATTTCATTAGAAAATAAATAGAAGTTGCAGTAGTATTTCAAATTGTTTCAGAATTTCAGATTATGGTATATTTTCTTTTTGCTCTAAAAGTTGTGAAAACCACAAAAAAACTATAAAATTTCAAAATAAATATTGAGACAAAACAACTTCAGCAATTAGAGCCTATGAAGGGTTCTTACAGTGGTATCAGAGCTAAATCCTACCATCTTGAGGGTTTAGTTATTACATGCAGCCAGAGCAGGTTGGTTCACACAGGGATTATACATGCAGGAGAGCCTTACTTGAAGGCGAACAGGTTTTAGAACAATTGGTCATCATGGGTGACATGCGTGACGGTAGCCCACCCAGGGTAAACAAGAATGATCAAGACCAGGAAACCAGAGAGTTTTTTAGAACTATGGCAACAGGGTAGCAGCAGGTGGCCCAAGCATTACATGCACTAACTACCATGATGGAGCGGATGAATCCACCTGACAGGCAGAATAGGGAACATGATGATAATATGAGTGTTATAGGTTCTCCATGGGCACAAAGGAAACACTGTAGGATAGCACATTGACACACATGTCCTACCTTTGTTAGGGAGGAACCAATGTAGGATCTAGTAGAGGAAGCTGGGGATGAGATGTTTTCATACATCCTTATGGATGCAAATGATGAGTGGGAACTATTGGCCCCACATGTGTGAGAAAGGATGACCTTTGAAAGGTTTGTGAACCAAAGGAGAGAACACTACCGTGTAGTTAGACAAGACAAGAGACCTATGGGGCATAATAATGAACTAAAGTGTGCTATAGGCAAGCTTTCCTTGTCCACTTTTGATGGTAGTGGTAGATTGACAACGCATGCTTGGATCCACAAGCTTGATACCTTCTTAGCGTTGAGGCCTATGATAGAGATTGAGGCAATAAAATATGCCACCTTACATTGGAGGGAGTAGCACACAATTGGTGGTATCACAGGTTGATCACTCTTCAGCACAACTAGGTGACTTCTTACTAGGACTTCATGGATAGATTGGTTGAAAGGTTTGATAGGAAAGATCCAGAAGTATACTTTAGAGACCTGACATAGCTCAAACAGACAGGGAGCTTAGAGCATTTTATTAATGAGTTTAAGTGGTCCTTAGTTATGGTTCTAGACATATCAGGAAGGAGGTTAATAGTACTATTTACTAAAGGCTTAGCCGAACCAGTCAGAGGTTGGGTAAAGGCTTTTGATCCTTCCACATTGAATGATGCTATGAAGAAAGCTAGGAGCATGGAGCATGCAACCCTAGTAAATAAATTTCAGCCCAAGGCAGCTTCCTCTAGCCAGAACAATAAGCCATTCTTTAAGAAACCAGAGAAGACTGAATTTAAACCTGAAAATAGAGATAAATCTTTTGCACCTCTTGACAAGGAAACACTTAATGATTTGTGAAAGAAGAAATTGTGTTTCTATTGCAAAGTACCTTATGATATGAACCATGATTGTCCTTTAAGACCCAAGGGCAAAGCAAACAGGGTTATGTGGGCTTATTATGAGGATTTCGATTTTGAAAATTCAGACCAACAATCTGAAAATGAGGAATCAACTGAAGAAAAGGAGAGCACATGTGATGAAAAGCTGAACCAAATGGCTATAGGTGAAGAAACGATTGAGGGTAGACTTAAGGAGGCCTGACTCACTAGTGTGTAGCAGGAGGGATCATTCAGGATGAGGGGAGTATTGGCAAGGCAACGAGTTATCACTTTGCTCGATACAGGTGGCACTCATAATTTTATTGATTCTAGGTTGGTTGAGAGACTTGGGATTCAGACAGAGCAGTTTGAGGGTTTGAGAGTGAGGGTAGCTGATGGCTACATCCTCAAATGTGATAGGAAGATTACAGGTCTGTTAGAGTAATTAGTTAGTTTCATTACTCTTTTTTACTTAAGCTATCTCTTAGGTACATTATAATTAATATCTTTATTAATTATAATGTGCAACCTAACTTTTCTAGTTTTAGGGTTTGTTCAACTTTATAGGTTGAACCTTGTAATTCTTTTTCATTATGCTGAATACATTTTTTCTCTCATTTTTGAGTACAGAAGGGTTTCATTTTTTTCCATCTTTTGCTTCATTCTCTATAACAGGTATTTTGCATGTAGATTGGTCTTGGAAGTTGAATCTGTTTCTCAGTTTCTACATGGTATCAGAGCCATTCTGCTGTTGCTTGCTCGAGTTCATTTGAAGCTGTGGATCAAGCAATTTTTCTATTATTTTTTATTGGATCTAGTGGGTCTCCTTTTTTTGGGAGCACTTTGAGCAAAAATTGACCTCACAGTTGCGTTCGAAAGGCCCAAAAACCCTTATTTCCATATAAAAATTGACCTATTTGGCCTATGGGGCTTCTGGGTGAATTTTATAGCCTATTCGGGCCGTACGACATGAAAAATGAGGAAAAAAATAAAAAAGGGCTTTTTTCTTTGTTTTTTAGGGCGCCACCCTAGCGCCACCCCTGCTCGGCCTTCGCTCCGCCCGTAGTGTCCGTGCCGCCCATCGGCCTCCGCGCCGCCCGTCACCTGCCGCACTGCCCATCGGCCGCCGTCGCACCACCCGACATAGCAAGTGACGTCACCTCTCGAAAAATTTTTCCGGTGGGGTTTTTCGGCCAAAGTTTGAATTTTCCTGGCAACTATTTTTTTTCGGTGATGATGTCAACCATGGTCATGATGACATCATCAACAGGCTCGTGACGTGCAGATGGCCGTCAATTTTTTTCCCACGACTGGTTTTTTCCAGGGAGCTCGCATTTTGGGGGTACCTGGGTGTTTTTGGTCCTACAGGGCTCATACGGACTCAAAATTTAACATATGATATATCATCAGAAAGGTATTTTTGAGCCCGTCACTCTTGTGTAGGTTTCACTTCCTGATTTCTCCATTTGATTACCGATTTTTGTAGTCAAAGTTGCACCTTCTTTTGTGCTCCTGTTCTGCTTTTGGAACTGAGGTTTTTTTCTCATTTCTTGTGCTTTCATAGTAATTTTTTTTGTACAGGGGATAGTATTATACTTTGTGGGGGGGGTGCTCTTTACTTTCTGTACTTTACTTCAGAAAGACCCTTCTACTTCTCTCTTCTTTCTCTCAATGGAAGACTCTTCTATCACTTGCCTTACACCTCACAACTATCACACTTGGAAAGGGTAGATGACTAGATTGCTTATGGAAAAAGGGCTATGGTCATGCCTCGATGAGGCTCAGCCAGTTCTATAGAGGCCTTATGAGGCTCTTATGCACAAAAATGGGATGGATGAGGCAATGGGCCTCATTGCCATGAACATTTCAGATGGGTTGTTGTTCCACCTGGATGGTTTGACCACACCCAGGGATATGTGGAACAAGTTTTCCACCTTGTTTGGCACAATGAATCAGTTCAGGGTTCTCTAGATAGATGCAGAGTTCACCTCCTTGGTACCTGAATCATTCACTAGCATTGAGGACTTCTTGATGAAGTTCAAGTCTCTTCGATCCATTTTACAGGTTGCTGGAAAGATGAAGTCAGATGATGAGTGTATCTTTCTGATACTCTCAAAGCTTCGTGGTCCTTATCAGATTTTCACTTCTACCTTCCACTCCACTGTGGATGCACTGGGTGCTCATCATGTTATGCCCTCTTTTGAGACTTTCTGTGACCAGTTGACTTGTGAGCAGTCCAAGCTCAATCAGATGGATTCACTTACAGGTTCACAGTCATAGGCATTGCTTGCCAAGACACCTTAGGATACACAGAAGCTGAAGCTGAAGTAGATATTTGATTCCTCTTCTCAGCACTCTACTGGCCCACCATCTTCTTCTAAGAAGGAGAAACAGAAGACTGAGAGCCCTAGATGTTCCTATTGTCAGAAGGGACCTCATGATGAGTCACATTATTTTCAGAAGAGATTTGATGGCTATGAGAAACAGATTGCAAATTTGCAAGCTCTCCTTCAGAAGAACACTATTTCCTCTCCATCCTCTTCCACCTCATAGGGGTCTGCTTTTCAGTCTTCTGCCTCATCTTCGACATCTGGATAGGATTTTGGATAGGGTCATGCATTACGGGCTTCCATTGTATCCCCTTCACAGGTCCCTTGGATACTGGATTTAGGTGCTTCTCACCATATGGCATCTTCTCTAGAGATCTTCTCTTCTATTGAGGCTTCTCCTATTCCTCACGTTCTCATGGGGAATAACACTGTTATGCCAGTCTGCAGGAAAGGTTCTGTACACATTTAGGATGGCACATTCAATGATGTATTGTATGTTCCATCTCTGTCTGCAAACCTCCTCTTGATTTATTAGATTACACTCAGTGGGTCAGGGAAGACAGTTAAGTTCACGCCATATTCAGTCTTCATCTGGGATAGTGTGACAGATGGCATTGTTGCTACAGGGACAATTGATCATTCCACTCATCTCTACACCTTCTCACAGTTTGGTCCACCATCTCCATCATTGGAGCATAGCTCTCCTCTTACACGAGAGCATCATGTGGGAAAGTCAGGTCACTTGAACCTCTGTGTTGTTCCTGAGACCACGTTTGTGACTGCCTCACCTCATCTTGTTGGGGTTTCTTCTCTTCAGTAGGACTCTTCTTCAGCACTGCCAGACCCTCCAGCTCCATTCATCAAGCCACTAGGTGCAGTTGTTGAGGATTCTACAGAGGACATTCATCTCCTCTCTCCTGACAGTGTCAGCACACCTGTCATACCACCTACATTGGGGATTCCCTTTCAGGATCCTCCTGTCTACTCCTTTGAGCATCAGCTCGGCCTTCCGGTGACACCTCATCTTTTGAGGGTACCTCTTCAATGTTCACTATCTTTCACTCCTTCGTATTGGAGTCACAGTGGTTCATTCATTGTTCCAGGGGTTCTTTCATTCTAGGGGGCTTTGGAGCCCCGACCCTCTCTCACGGGGGGGTTGGCAGCACACATTATACTTATGGATTTGAGAGAGTCTCTTGAAGTCATTTTTTGTCTTTTGCTTTCTTTTATATCTCTTTTTGGAGAGGAGTTTTTCCCACTGATTTTTCTCCTTTGTCTCCAGTTTACAGAGATTTCCTTGTATTGGGTACCTGATCAGGCCTTGTTGCCGGGACCCATTTCCTGCTTTCATAGTTGTGCTAGGTTAGCTTACCTCTTGAGCTTCACTTAAGGGGGGGTGTTAGAGTAATTAGTTAGTTTCATTACTCTTTTTTACTTAAGCTATCTCTTAGGTATATTATAATTAATATCTTTATTAATTATAATGTGCAACCTAGCTTTTCTAGTTTTAGGGTTTGTTCACCTTTATAGGTTGAACCTTGTAATTCTTTTTCATTATGTTGAATACATTTTTTCTCTCTCATTTTTTATTATAGAAGGGTTTTAGTTTTTTCCATATTTTGCTTCATTCTCTATAATAGGTATTTTGCATGCATATTGGTCTTGGAAGTTGAATCTGTTTCTTAGTTTCTACAAGGTCTACCCCTGAGGATTAATAACTTTGACTTCAAAGCTAATTTTTATGTTGTAAACATGGGTGACACAGATCTAGTACTTGGTATGACTTGGTTGCATGACATTGGAGTGTTCACTGTCAATTTGAGAGACATGGAGATGAAGTTCCAATTGGATGGAAAGACACATATACTTAAGGCCATCTGTGACAGTGAGTTTAGGATGATGTCCTGCAGACACATGGGGAGCTTGCTGAGACATGACCAGGTTTAGTGGGCAGCCCGTCGCACTTTGATGCCATCACATGGGTAGCAACATTCTGAGTATCATATAGACATACATGCACTGAGATCAAGCATAGTAAGGTGTTCAGTGACATTCCACTAGGTAGTCCTCCTGATAGAGATATTGAGCACATCATTGAGTTGGAGGAGGGTGCCAAATCCATTATGATTACACCCTATAGACATCCAAAGAGATTGAAGGATGAGATTGAGAAAACCATCAAGGAAATACTTTCTATGGGGCACATTAGACCAAGTAAGTCTCCTTTTGCTTCTTCTATGGCTTTGGTGAAGAAGAAGGATGGTACTCTTAGGATGTGCATAGATTATAGGGTCCTAAACAAGAAGACTATCAAAAATAGGTACCCCATACCACGGATTGATGAGTTATTAGATGAGTTACACGGAGCATGCTTCTTCTCCAAAATTGATTTGAGATCAGGGTATCATCAGATCTGAGTCAAAGAGCAAGATATAGAGAAGACGTCATTTCAGTGTCATTATGGCCATTTTGAGTTTGTAGTTATGCCATTTGGGCTAACTAATGCTCCAGCCACTTTTTAGTCCGCAATGAACAGGGTCTTTTAGTCTTAGTTGAGGAAATTTGTGTTAGTCTTCTTTGATGACATCCTGGTGTATATTAGGACATGGGATGAGCAAGTGCGACACTTAGACACTGTGTTGAGTATTTTGAGCAGGGAATCCTTATATGCAAAGGAGTCTAAATGTGATTTGGGATTATCAGAGTTGTTATATCTGGGTCACATTATCAGTGCACAAGGAGTACTCATGGATCCTGAAAAGATTCATGCTATTGTCGAGTGGCCTACTCCAGTAAACTTGACATAGTTGAGAGGATTTTTGGGGTTGTGTGGGTTCTATAGGAGGTTTGTTAGTGGATATTCTAGGCATGCAACACCCTTGACAAATTTGATGAGGAAGGGGGCTTGCTTGTGGACTCTTGAGGCACAAGAGTGTTTTGATAAATTCAAGGAGTTGATGACTTCTTGTCCAGTGCTAGCATTACCAAATTTTAGTAAGCCATTTGAGCTTCATTGTGATGCATCTGGTGAGGGCATTGGAGCGGTGCTTATGCAAGACAAGAACCCAATTGTGTATGAGAGTAGGAAGCTCAGGGGACCTGAGAGGAGCTTCAACATTTATGATAAGGAAATGTTGGCCATAATGCATGCTTTGGCCAAATTCAGACAGTATTTAGTGGGCAGCAAATTCAGCATAAAAATAGACCACAATAGTCTGAAACATTTCTTGGGGTAGCGAGATCTTAATGATAGGTAGCAAAAATGGGTAAGTAAATTACAAACATATGACTTTGATATTACCTATTTCAAGGGGACACAAAATGTAGTAGCAGATGCCTTGTCACGAAGACCCCACTTGAGCTTGATGACGGATATATCAGAGGACTAGAGACATTTGATCTTTGCAGAGTATGCAAATGATACATGGGCATTAGGATTCATAGACGGATCGGTTCAGGATAGTGATTTCACCCTTGTGAATGAGCTCATCATTTACAAAGGGCGCATTATTTGGTGCCAGGGTCAGAGGTGAGGAGGATGGTGTTGAGAGTTTATCATGACTCACCTATGGCAGGACATCCAAGTTTTTATAAAAACTACTGGCAGATTCATGAGCATTTTTCTTGGAAAGGGCTCAAGGCTGAGGTGTTACAGTATGTTAGAGAGTGTCCTACTTGCAAGCAAAATAAACATGAGCACTCTTATCCAACCGGTTTACTTCAGCCACTTTCGATTCATGATAGAAAGTGGGAGTGTTTGTCCATGGACTTCATCACAGGACTGCCGAGAGCCCAGTGAAGAGACTGTATATATGTTGTTGTTGATCGGCTTATGAAGTTTTCCCACTTCTTCCCGATCACTGTTACATACATTGCTACCTAGGTGGTAGATTTATTCTTCAGAGAGGTATTCAAGTTGCATGGCTTACCTTAGAGCATTGTTAGTGATAGGGAAAATAGATTTGAGTCACTTTTGGAAAGAGTTATTTAGATTGTGCAGGATAGAGCTCACTCCGAGTACTAGCTACCACCCCCAGACGGATGGACAGACTGAGATAGTCAACAAATGGGTGGAGGGATACCTCAGGAACTACATAGCAGGGTAGTAGAAAGCTTGGGTTAAGTGGATTTACCTATGTGAGTATTGCTACAATTCCACTTATCACATGTCTATTCAGATGTCACCTTTCATGGCATTGTATGGGTATGAGGCACCCAATTTCATGGATCTTTTGTTGAGCGATAGTAGAGTGCCTAGTGCTGGAGACTTGTTATAGGAGAGCCAGGACATTGTAAAGGCTCTTAAGGAGAATATTACTAAGGCACAGAATCAACAGAAGCAGTATGTGGATCAGAAGAGGATTGAGCAGATTTTTGAGGTAGGGGATATGGTGTACCTGATGTTATAGCCTTACCGCCAATCCACTCTTAAAAGGAGTGGTGCCGAGAAACTGAAACCAAGATACTATGGACCTTTCAGGGTGATCAGGAGAGTTGGAGAGGTGGCGTATGAGTTGGATTTACTGAAAGAGAGTAAAGTCCATAATGTTTTTCATGTGTCACATCTCAAAAAGGTGTTAGGACACCAGATTGTTCCTTCTACAGTGCTTCCACCCTTGGATGATGAAGGGAAGTTGGTTTTAGTGCCCGAGGCTATTTTGGAGTTTAGGGAGAGAAACTTGAGAAGGCACACTATCAGGGAGTACTTGGTGAAATGGAAGGACATGCCGATTGAGGATGCCACTTGGGAGAGCGAGGAGATTTTACAGCATTTAGAATTGAGATTGCTTGAGGACAAAAAATTTCAGGAAGGGTGGACTGTGATGTCCCCTTCTAGCTAGAGACATCATTCTAGCTATTGATTAGCCTATCATTGGACCCTCGTAGGCTAGTAGAGACAGATAGAGGGTCAATTTGTGCATAGAGGAGATATGATTATCTGATGGTTCAACTTTTGCAGAGCTCAACACCCTTGATTTGGTATGGAGGGGTTTCAGACTCTGTTTGTTTGAGTTTTGCTATTTTTAGCAACTTTTAGAGTCATAGAGATGGACCCTTGCTATTTTTAGAAATATTATTTGATCACATGGGAAAATATTATGCCAACTCCAGTTCCAGACGGTTAACCTAAATTCACATTTTTGAGGGAGTTATTTAGTTTTCGGTGATTATATATTAATTAAATGGTAAAGGATTTAATATTAAGTTGTAAATTGACTTTATATTAAATCACTTAAGTGATGGGTCTTAATATCATAAAGGGGGCCAAATTAATGTATTAATTTATTGGCATGTTTTCCTAAGTCTAAATCATTAAATTTATTTAATGATTATATTTTTAATGCCTTGAAGAAAGTAATCGTAGCTTTTCGAGGAATTGTGAATTAGGGTTGGAAATCCTATTTATGCTTGTTGGGGAAAGAAGAAAGGCATCCATTGTTATTGTTATTGATTATTGCTTCTTGCTTTGAGCTCTAGACAAGGGTTTCAGCATTTCACCATTGGATAAACGTAGTTTTCTTCTGTGTTCACCATTTGAGCCAGTGAAATACCTGGTGAATCTAGTATTGTGGAGAGGGTCTCATCCAAAGATTCTTATTGTGCTTTAGCAGAGGGTTTTACTCACAGTTGTGGAAAGATAATATCGGTTGGCAGTTGGGAATTGACAAAGACAGATTATATCATATAGAGGTTGAAATGTGGGGACAGAACGACATCTTCAGCATTTTCTACTTCAACAAATAAATAATTACAGCAACACATGACAGTCTTATTCTAGGTTTTTTATGTAGTTCATAGTTGCCTTTGGTGATATTTTTCCAATAAAAGATTGTTTAGATTTTACTTGTATTTCATTAGAAAATTAATAGAAGTTGCAGTAGTATTTCAAATTGTTTCAAAATTTTAGATTATGGTATATTTGCTTTTTTCTCTAAAACTTGTGAAAACCACAAAAAAACTATAAACTTTCAAAATAAATATTGAGACAAAACAACTTCAGCAATTAGAGCCTGTGAAGGGTTCTTACATTTACATTTTCCATTGTTATGTTCAAGCTTTCATATCAACATACTTGATTATATTTCAAATACAATTGCATATCTATCGAATTGCATAGCTTCATTATTAGATCTACTTCTACTACTTGCTAACATTCTCAATTTCAATTTCAATATTAAGGCTGATTCCAAACCGGGGTTTGACCAAGGCAAACCCCTCAAGCAAACAACAAAAACCCTCTTTTTCTTGCAGGTACAGGTGCAGAACTATGGATTTGAGCTTGGATTTGGATACCCTTTTCGGTGAACTTCTGTTATCTGGGAACAAAATCAAATTCAACCTTCAAAATATTAATGTAGCCTTTGACCTTTTATCGGGGTCAAAGACTACCTGCTGTCAGAAAGATAAAATTTTTCTGGGTTTTCTTCGTCTTAGCATTTCCAGTCTGAAATAGGTTGCAGAATTGCTCGAAACTGTACACAGACATAAAAAATTGGCATTTTCCAAATCTGCCCTATTTTGAGGTTAGTACTTGCCTTTCAATTATTTCAGATTTCAAGCACATCTCCTTTATAGGGAAATATAAGGTTTTCTTCCTCTTTCATATTCTCCATAGATTGATTCGATTGTGCATTAACCTTTTGGTTGATCAATTTGGATCTCTGCTTTGGGAATTTGGATTTAGAAGTAGATCTCATATTTCCCCTATACACTCTAGGGTGGATACTATTTCATCCTATTCATTTTGGTGAACCCGACATACTTACTCTCTTTCTTTTTGGTGTTAGATTTCCCTTAAAGGTTAGTTTTTGCATTTTAAAATTCAAAAATATAAAAACATTTCTTGCATTGCATTTTACTATGGAGATTGTTAAGATGCTTTGGTGTGTGGTCATGTTCCTTATTACCCTTCTTTTAACATCTCTTTACAATACCTATGATGTTTATGAGAGTATCATTCACTTCATTATGTTGATGACCCTTCACTTTGCTCTTGCCTATGCTTTTGTGAAGTTGACCGACACTAATATTCCTACATTTAAAACCTTCATTAAAGATTTATGTGGTAGCCTTATTAATCTCTTGGATTATGTGATTAATTTGGTAGATGATACACCATCTCCTATCAATCCTAATCCTAATTTTCCCAATCCTAATCCGATACCTACTTCTCCATATGTTCATCCTCGCTCTTCCCGTACTTATGATGGGATTCAAGCTATAGCTCAGGATGTGGATGTGAAAGATTTCTTTGATTTACCTTCTCCTCTGATTCATAATGATATTAAAGGAAAGGGTCAAGAAACTTCTTCAAAACCTATTATCCCACCTTATACAACCTTTACTCATGAACATGACAAACAATCACCTCCTATAGAAGCTTTACATAATATGTACAGTACCAGATATAATATGGTGACTAAACAAGGTTATAAAGGTTTAGGGCTTGGAGTTAATGAGCATGGTATTAGGTTTCTAGTTCATATACCCCCTAAACCGGATATGTATGGTGTTGGTTGTTCGAAATATCAAGTCAAGATAGGTGATGTTAATCATCGTCCTCCTCTTCATATTCTTCTCCCTACACCTATCTTAGATAACCCTAATACTCATCAAGAAGTGGCTAAGAAGGTATATGTTGAACTAATGAATTCCAAGAAAGAAATATTTAGACCTATGTCGATAGATGCTTTATACAAATATAAATGTTATTTTCATTATAGCAACACACATTTACTTGCTGATTGTAAACATTTCAAATTATATGTTAGAGAAAGAGCTACTTTAGGAATTATATCTCACTCTCGTACAGTTTTAAAATTCGTTCATAATTTTGATATAGGGGATTCCCCTCATTCTGATATAATATAGATCTCTTCTCCTCTTTTCTCTAGATTGGGGGGCAAGAGGTGTATTTCTATCCAGTCTCCTAGGATCCATTAGGCCTTTTATTGGGGCTTAATTGGTATTCTTTCTATCTCTTCTCTCTCTATGGTTTTGTATTATGTTTATAATCACCCATAGATCTCATTCAAAATATCTTTTCTAAAATATTTGTTTTGAAAAGGTACCCCTTGTCTCTATCTCTGGGGGCAAGGTTCTTCCTTCTTTCTCTTGGTCTAGGGAATTGGTTTCCTTAGCTTAGTGGTATTTGTTTATATTGCAATATTATTTCATCATATCGACATATTTTTTGACTATGGATAACTTTTTTTATATGATAAGTTGTTGTCCTAAGTTGTCACTTCTTCTCTATGTTGCAAATTATGTTCTTTATAAACTTTCACCCTTGCTTTGGTGTTAGGGTTGTTTCCCTCATTCCAAAGATTCCTCTTTCCTCTTTTTTGCAGGGGACTTGATGATTGAATCTTTGTTCCCACTATTGAAAGATGATATTTTATCTAAAGCACTCCTCTTTGGTGGGGGTCTTGTTGATAAGATCTCTTTCATTGAGGATCCTTTTTCCACGACTGACATATTCTTTTCACGATTATCTATGCTCTTGGATGTTGGGGTCAATATCCCTTGCTAAGAATATGGTATACATTGTTGTACACAGGATATCTCCTTACATTGTGAAGTAGGTATCCTCTTCCTCTTCCTCTTCCTTATCATGTCTAGTAGACTGCCATGATAAGGAGGGGGGCATATATAGGGTCTCCCTTGTACTATAGTTTTTTATTTTTACATGCTAAATCTGGGAAGGTAACACACATAAGTTGCTAAATCCTGAAAAGACATGCATTTATATGCTAAATCTTCCGATGGTAATGCACATAAGTTGCTAAATCCTAAGGAGACACACATTTTTCAAACTTTTCAATACGCTAAATCTTGGAAGGTAATGCACATAAGTTGCTAAATCTTGAAAAGACTTGCATTTATATGCTAAATCTTCCGAAGGTAACGCACATAAGTTGTTAAATCCTGAGGAGACATGCATTTTCATATTCATAGTGATACAAGAAGGTGCATCTATGGGTATTCCAGAAGCCGTCAGAAGATGTATTACAATTGCAAGCACAGTTTATGGGTGAACCTATTGGGCTCTCCCTCCAGGGTGATTCATGGTAAGGTGGACATCTTATTAGGCGAGGTAATCACTCTTTTCCCTTTCTCTCTTTTCGCTTTCATGCTAGTAGGATAGGATAGTGAAGCTATGTTATTTATAGTGTTGCTTTTGTCTTTCATATATAATCATTTATGCTTTTATGATAGCTTTCCAAATATGATATTAGTATGAGAAATATTTCTTAGCAAGGTTTTCTTGTGCTAGTTGATTTGGGTTTGTTTTAGTACTAACCCCTCTTTGGTGTCTTTTTCCTTTTTTTTTTTTTTTTTTCGCACCCTCGTGTGTGTATGCTGAGTTAGAATCCTTAGCTTGGGGCTTATGTCCCTAAATAAGTGTCATCCTATCTCATTTTTGAATCCACTAGGATCTCTTCTTTCTTCTCCTTTACCAAGAGTTTGCACCGAGTCCATACTCTTGCTAAAGTGGGGGCTTAATGTATCATCTTAAAATGGAAGCACTTCCATGTTAAGAGCATTTAGCCCTCCGAGTAAGTATTCTGGGGTCATGTCAAGCACCTTGATCAGGTCTTTGCTCAAATTTGGCTTTCTCCCCCCGTTCTTCTTCTCTCTGCACTTGATTTCACTTTATTTCTGCATTTCTTGGCATTATGGATTGAGGTCTTGAGGTTTTTGACCTCAAGGTCAAATTTGACCTTGAGGGTCAAATTTGACCTCGACCCTAACCTAGGTCAAAGACGACCTCGACCCTGACCTAGGGTGGGGTCTACCTCATCCTTGACCCAGATTTCAAATTTCAGGTTCCCATGATTTTCGGGTGTCGAGTTTCAAAAATATTTGTTTTCCCGCTTCCGGGTCGGCCATTTCAGGCTTCGGAATGGTAAATCCTTAAATTAAATTTAATATGGATCTATTTCTAGGGGTTAAGGTTAATTGGGATTTAATTCCCCAATGTCAGCCTTCTCTAGAGGTTTGTGCCCTATATCACTATAAAAGGAAGCCTTCCTCTCTCATTTCAATCCATCTCTCAATCCATCATTCACATCTCCTTTTTCCATCAAGCACTCAAGTTCTCAAAAATTTGCAAGGAAGCATTCAAGTCCTCTTCTCCATTCAAGTTCTCCATTAAAGATCAAGGATTCAAGCATTCAAGCCTTTGAAGGGATTTGGCTCAAGCATGCAAGATTCATCTTTCAAACCCTAGATCTAGCCATCATGATGGTGTGATCTTCCTTCAAGATCCTTTGTTCCTCTTCTAAGATCCATTCATTCTTCCCTCAAGGTGGATTCCAAGCATACAATCATGGAGGTTTTGGATTTACATTCATGGTTTTGATTTACATTTACCATTGTTATGTTCAAGCTTTCATATCAACATACTTGATTATATTTCAAATACAATTGCATATCTATCAAATTGCATAGCTTCATTATTAGATCTACTTCTACTACTTGCTAGCATTCTCAATTTCAATTTCAATATTAAGGTTGATTCCAAACCAGGGTTTGACCAAGGCAAACCCCTCAAACAAACAACAAAAACCCTATTTTTCTTGTAGGTACAGGTGTGGAACTACGGATCTGAGCTTGGATTTGGATACCCTTTTCGGTGAACTTCTAAGATCTACGAACAAAATCAAAGTCGACCTTCAAAATATTAATGTAGCCTTTGATCTTTTATCAGGGTCAAAGACTACCTGCTGTCAGAAAGATAAAAGTTTTCTGGGTTTTCTTTGTCTCGACATTTTCAATCCAAAGCAAAATGCAGAATTGCTCAAAACTGCACACAGACATAAAAAATTGGCATTTTCTAGATCTACCCTATTTTGAGGTTAGTACTTGCCTTTCAATTATTTCAGATTTCAATCACATCTCCTTTATAGGGAAATATAAGGTTTTCTTCCTCTTTCATATTCTCCATAGATTGATTCGATTGTGCATTAACCTTTTGGTTGATCAATTTGGATCTCTCTTTTGGGAATTTGGATTTAGAAGTAGATCTCATATTTCCCCTATACACTCTAGGGTGGATACTATTTCATCCTATTCATTTAGTATCAAGTATATATAATATAGTCAAGTTATGATAGTATGAAATATCTGTTTGACTTTTGTAGGTCACTCGTAGTTTGAGGGAGGCAGAATGCCAAGGGTTTGTATCATTGATGACTTAGCCAACATTCCCTGAAGAAAGTTCAACATAGGTAAGTTTTAATGTTAATTCAGTTATTTTATAAACATATATTTGCTACCAAGAATTTAACATTAAATAGTATAACTCGTATATCAATCTCATGTTCGCAAACATATACAGGTGGGAGTCGACATTGGTGACACTATTCCTACACTACCAAGGACATATATTAGGTCTCCTATCCGTGAGAGGAGACATAGAGGTGAGGTATATGAGAGTTCAATTTTAGTTTAAATTTTATTTATTATTGTTGACTATGATTCTGAATTTTAATCTAACTTGGGGTTTCACTTTTTTGTTTGAATGTAGGATCCATCAGAGCCAAAGAGTACTTCAAAGAGGCTACATTTTGATGATCCACCGGTAGAATAGGATGTCCTAGAAACATTTGTAGTTGAACTTCTTATTTTGAGATGTCATATGACAAATTTTGAGATGGCGTATGCCACATTATATCTAGATATGTTGACATGTAAATATGTACAAAATTATTGTTCATTTTGATATATATGAAACTTGATATTCGATCCAATTTGTTAATTACATGTGTTCATTTATTCATTATTAGTATGTAAATATGCTTGTGTGTATGTACTCATGTGTACAATTTATGCCTTAAGTATATTCATGTATATTCAAGTACATTCTTCATAACCTAAATTCATGTGTATAGGCTACGTGCATGACTTAAGTGAATTCATGTGGTATGCTTTATAATCTATGTGCTACATGTATGCTTCATGACTTAAGAAAATTTATGTGTACACTTTATGTGCTACGTGTGTTCACACGCGTAATTCATCATTTGAGGTATATAAGGATGATACATTGTTAGTATCATCCTTCCATGGAATCTAGGCCTTTGAGTCCATGTAAAGGATCAAGGTTACAAGTTACACTTCCAAAACAAAAGAAAACTAATAAAAATCACAATTTATGTGATTTCCACCATTGATGATGCCTTTGATATTCTTGAACTTATGATTTGCATTAAGTGACTTCAATGTCTTCATGGTTTTTTGCATAGTCTTCGTGGTTGTCTTGTAGTTTCTAGGTGCCCCTGCACCACTTTTGGATCCATTTAAAGGCTTACTAATACAGAGCCCTCCACTATCACCCTATGGAGACTAACTCAACTCGAGGATTCTACAAACAACTTGGAATGCAGTCAAGGAGTTAACCTCAGTCAAGGATCTAGTAGAGTTCTCTGACTTATTGATCAATCCCACAACCATGCTCATGAGTTCACTATCTCATTTCCTTACACCAATCTCTCCAAGTACCAACACCATCCTAGGCTACCTAGTGCACCTAGTGGCTCCACCATACAAAAACTCCAACAAGACCTCTCACCTTGATCCCAACACCATAAATCATCTTATCATGGTCTATTTACCATGTTCCAACTTCCCATTCACTCTAATCACCTCAACTTCAACCATTTCTCTTATATAGCCTTTCTAGGCCTGTCTAGTAGCCCTACAAACACTGAAATCAATAAATTAATCTCGAACTCTCCAAACAACCTAACAAGGTATTTTCATTTTCTAATACCCTTTTCAGAGTTACTAAATTCATCTCAATCTTAGTCCTTCATCATTTGACTGGTGAAGACTTTCTCCACCCTCTAGCTCTCCATCTAAGCCTAATTATCCCTTGCTCAAAGAAGCAACTCCTATCCCTGCTTATCTCTAGGACTCAAAGATTTGAAATGAGGTTTTCAAACCAGAGCTAATGGCACAGTCCATTCAGTGTCGAGATGAATGGTTTGGAAGAAATCTAGTGGTGCAACTTTCACCTGACCCTCACTGCAAGTTTTGGCATCAAGCAAGACTGGAGTACCAAATTCAAACAAATTTGAATCTCCCAGAATGGAGAGAGGTTATTGTAGGCCTTAGAAACATGGTCTTGTAGCATCTTACAGATCACTGATACCTCTCACGGGGTCCGAGATACGAGTCTCAAAATTTTTCTGCCCAATCGTGCTTAGTGCACCTTGGGGACACTTTGGTCCGTCATGGTCCAGAACGTTCTAGTGACTCAGTGGTTGAAATGGGGTTGTCTCTAGTGTTCACCCCCCCAACTAGAGCTAATGGCATAGTCCATTTGGTGCTGGGATGAATGGTTTAGAAGAAATCCAGTGGTGAAACTTTCAACTGACCCTCATTGCAAGTTTTGACATCAAGTGAGATTGGAGTGTCAAATTCAAAAAAAATTGAATCTCCTAGAATGGAGAGAGGTTATTATAGGCCTAAGAAACATAGTCCTATAGCATCTCATGGATTGCCGATACCTCTCACTGGGTTTGAGATACGAGCCTCAAAAGTTTGCTGCCCAATCATGCTTAGTGCACCTTGGGGACACTTTGGTTCGACATGGTCTAGAATGTTCTAGTGACTCAGTGGTCGAAATGGGATTGTCCCTAGAGTTCACCCACCCAACTGGAGCTAATGGCATAGTCCATTTGGTGCCGAGAAGAACGGTTTAGAAGAAATCAAGTGGTGCAACTTTCAACTGACCCTCACTGTAAGTTTTGGCATCAAGCGAGATTGGAGTGCCAAATTCAAACAAATTTGAATCTCCCATAATGGAGAGAGGTTATTTTAAGCCTAAAAAATGCGGTCCTGTAGCATCTCACGGATCACCAATACCTCTCACAGGGTCCGAGCATCAAGCGAGATTGGAGTGCCAAATTCAAACAAATTTGAATCTCCCATAATGGAGAGAGGTTATTTTAAGCCTAAAAAATGCGGTCTTGTAGCATCTCACGGATCACCAATACCTCTCACAGGGTCCGGGATACGAGCCTTAAAAGTTCGCTGCCCAATTGTGCTTATTGCACCTTGGGGACACTTTGCTCCGACATGGTCTAGAACATTCTAGTGACTCAGTGGTCGAAATGGGGTTGTCCTTAGCATTCACTTGCCCAACCGGAGCTAATGGCATAGTCCATTCAGTACCAGAATGAAATCCTTGAACACTATCCCTTCACCCCAGGGAATCATCATTTTATTTTGGACACATTTGACCAATTTTGACTCAATGACTCCAACTATTACATCATTTGATGATACAAATGTACATGGAATTAAGACAATACAAGTGTACATGGAATTAAGATAATACAAATGTAAGGATACAAAATTAAGATGATACGAATTATATAAGGATACAACATTCATAGTAAGGAAACACATTTTTTGCACTTTACATGGCATTAAGACGATACAAATGTGGGCTCTTAATAGTTGCAAATCAACCCCATGGGCTCTTTTATATTTCAAATTTTGCATCTAATTTTGCACCAAATTTTTAATATACAAAATTTGGCATCTAAATATGCACATTACATTCGATTGTTGTTTTTATATACAAAATTTGGTATCTAAATATGTAAATTACATAACTATATATAAAACATAAGTGTCCTTTTCACTCCAATCCTTGCAGTCAGAAGGCAGAAGAAAAGTTAATAGAGAATATAAGAAGTTTATATAGATTGAGAAAAAGATTATGAACATGTATAAGTAACTAAACGAACCAAAGAACATGACTAGACAATGCATAGTGAAGTTTACCGTCATAAAAGATGGGCTAATCAAATGCACACCTCGATCTTCTATATCTATCAATATATGTATCCAACTACATTTACAATCCACATACAAAACCAAGTTTCTGGCTCAAACAAATAAAGCAAAAAACTATAATTAATTTATTGAACGTAATCGCAATAAACATAGAAAACCTTGCAACTTGAGTTGAACTTACCTACTGAAGTGTGCCTGAAGGGTCATCTCTCTGCTTGAGGGTATTCAATATTGCTTCATGATCAACAGTACTAATAGTCCAAAGTTCCTTTATCTTTGGTTTTCCTTGATGTTTCAACAACTTAACATTGGTTTCTATAATAAGGTGTGAATACATGAGAATGGTTTTGTGATTCTCATAGTCTTCAAACGCAGGGATGCCATTATTTCTAATCATATATGTGCGCATCCATGTTCCCACAACAACATGTGATCCTATTGAATATGTGAACATATACTCATCTATTGTCAGTTGTGCAAGTTTCTACTTTCCTCATACACAACATGCTAACCAGTAATCTGATCTCTCATCATTCCCTTGTGGTGCAACCAATGCAAAAACATGTCCTAGCTATAGAAGATCTGAAAGATGGTCGTAGTCAAGTGAACAATCCATGTCATCATTTATTATAGAGACTGTGAGAGATAAATGAGTAAGATAATGTGGAACCCATGTATCAACCCACTCACTTGACTCACACTGAAGACAACTCGGACAATAAAAAGACAACTCCCATGTCCAAATGGTCCATGTACTAGCATCTAAGCTTCAAAATTAATACATTTTTGAAGAATCTTTCACAGTTTGACAATCCAACCTATATCCTATTGTGCCCAACTCAACCAACCAAAAGAATTTGCACATCGCTGAATCAAGAGTCCCCCCTATGACAATGTTGAAGTACACCAATCAACAATAGAATGAGCATCAATGATTTTTGCACCTGAAATTCTCAGTTGCTCCTTAACTAGAGCTCTTTTTATGCATGCACCCGCTCCATCATGCTCCCCTTTTCCATGACCAGCCTCAAAAGAACTCAAAATATGAGGTACACCTCTCTCTACATGCATTCTACATAACCAATAAAACATACGAGCATTTTTGAATTGACCTGTGCAGTTATCTGACCAAATGAGATGTCTATCCATAGCAATATTATTTTTCCCACACCCACTCAAAATAATTCTCAAAGCAATGTTGGACAAACTCGGATGAGTGCAATCTATCATCACTCATATAAAAATGGTACTCTCTAATTATCTTCCGGTCATCTTCTATACTATCAGGGGAATGTCTATATGTTATGTGCACAAAAATAGAAACTTGAATAGAATTGTAATATTGAGCTTGCAACTCATTTTGGGGCTGCAATCTATAGTTCTATGCAAAGTCAATGACCGATATAATAGTGCCAATCGAGAAAGTGTCCTTACACATCCTGAATTGTTGATCCAACCACTGAGACCTGTGACTATGCCTTGCATACTTGTAAAAAAGATTCTTCTTGAAATCTGAAATAAAATCAGCTACATTGCATTCTTTAGTAACCAACTCACATCTAGAGCCTTCACCTCCACTTTTTAATGTATATTTAATGGTTTCATATACCTTTTTGTGGACAATTTTCTTTCCAAAATCGTGCTCACAACCCTCACGAAAACATTCAACAAACTTCATTATCCCACCACACTTTGAGCACTTATCATTTAAGAAATCTTTTCTATAAAAGAAACATCCATCATCTCTAGGACATAAAGAATGATCTAGCAAGTCTCTTGATGATTTTGGAAGAGCACTTGCACCACACTCCTCCAGCATTTCACTAGTATGTAAATTATAATGAATGGATCGTAACAATTCATGGTGCATTGAAAACTCCACATGATATTTGCAACAACAAGTATTTTGAATGTTAAGAGGCACACAAAAAAAGGCTCGAGGCTTTCAAAAGCTCTTTGTGATATTTGCAATGTTGGATGTGTCTCACAAATTTTTTTGAACAACATTGTTTGACTCACCTCCAAATAATGTTTGGGATATGGGGTGCGATCTCGAATGCCAATTCTCAACTTCAAGATGTCTTTCACATTTGGTGACACTCTTGAGTTAGATTGCCAAAATAGTTGAATTTGATCCTTCATAGCATCGGTAAGCTTCTTATCACAACGTGAAATTCTCCCACCATAAGTCCATGTATAATTTTGAATAGGATCATCAAGTCTTTCTCTTCTTGCAAGTGCTCTATCCAAAGTTTTATGATTTAGATTCAAGTCAACACAAGTTTGTCTCATCAAACAAGCCTTTCTCAAATGATGACTTACTAAGGAGGTTGTTGTTAGCTTGTGGTGACTGATCAGGAAAGTACTGTACACTTTTCCTCCTACCCTCGCCAGGGTTCGGGGCTGACATATTTTTAGCTATTTTTGGGCCGACATGTTGTAACTTATTCTAACCCTAAAGTGGCAAAATATTGTATAATATGGCTTAGGGTTAGGGATTTCATAATATATGGTTTTAGTACTTGCGATAGAATCGAGTTGTAAGGGATTACAGATTGTAATCAGGTTGTAATCACTGGATAATAATAATATTGGACTCGTTGTTGGTGGACATAGCCCAAGGATTGTGTGAACCATGTTAAATCTTTGTGTCTTCTGTTCTCTTTTGTGTGGTTTATCTTTTTTCTGATATTGGTTATTTTTGCATGTAATTGTTATTTCTACCTTGTTAATCCTAACAAGTGGTATCAGAGCGAGGTTGTTTTTAGTTATCCTCTACAGGAAGATCTCACGACTTAGTGGGAGTCTCACAGTTGAGTGGGAGCAATGGTAGACAAGGGTAGGCTGAAGGTTGACAAGTTTAATGGGTAGAAATTTCAGTTATGGAAAATGCAAATGGAGGACTATCTCTATCAGAAGGATCTATGACAACCATTGGAAGGAAAAACCAACAAACCGACAAGCATTTCTGATGAGGACTGGATAATTCTTGATAGAAAGGCTCTTGGTAGTATTCGGTTATGCCTAGCACAATTGGTGGCATTCAATATTACACAAGAAATGACGATTGAAGATTTGATGAAAACCCTAGCGAAGTTGTATGAAAAGCCCTCCACTTCAAATAGGGTATTTCTCATGAAGCGTTTGTTTAATATGAAAATGGTGGAAGGTGGGTCAGTTGCTGATCATTTAAATGAGTTTAATATAGTTACCAGTCAATTAACTTCTTTCAATGTTATTTTTGATGAAGAAGTCAGGGCTCTCTTGATTTTGTGTTCTTTTCCTGAAAGCTGAAATGACTTGGTAATGGCTATTAGTAACTCTCCCTAAAATTTGATGATGGTATTGGTGTTATTCCAAGTGAGAAAATTCATAGGAAAAGCTCAGGTGGATCCACATCAGGCAATGTCTTAAATGCACAAAGTAGAGGTAGAACCAATGAGAGAGGAAACAACTCTGGAAATCATGGGAAATCAAGAGAAAAATCAAAGGGAAAGAGGTTTGAATCCAAAGGGCCAAACGATTATTGGTACTGTGGAAAACCAGGTCATAAGAAGAAAGATTGCTGGTCTCAGAAGAATAAAGAAGGAGATGAAGAAGAAGGTAACAAGGAGGCAAATGTGGTAAGTAATAAACCCGAAGAGGATGCCTTGCTTCTTTCATTAGAAAGTATTGATGATTCATGGATTTTAGATTCTGGGGCTTCATTTCATGCTACACCCCATAGAGGTTACTTTCTTAATTATGTCCAAGGGGATTTTGGGCAAGTTTATTTGGGCGATAATGAACCCTATCAAATAGTTGGAAAGGGAAAAATTAAGATTAAGTTGCAGAATGGGAATCATTGGCTACTACAAGAGGTAAGACATATTCCAAGGCTGAGTAGGAATTTAATTTTATTAGGGAAACTAGGTGATGAGGGTTTCACAATTAATTTTAATGATATAAATTGGAAGGTTTCAAAAGGTTCCTTAGTAGTAGCAAAAGGTGTGAAAGTAGGCACCTTATATCTTTGTATAGGTCATACCGTTCATTCTACTTTAATTGTTTCAAAAGATAATGAATGTTCAAGAACAATGGCTACAGTTGAGTAGGAAGAACATCAAATTGTTGCTGAAGGTTCTAACACAACACTTTGGCACAACATACTCGGGCACATGAGTGAAAAAGGTATGAAATTACTTCATTCAAAGAAAGTTTTACCTGGTCTAAAATGTGTCAATATGGATTTATGCGAAAGTTGTGTTTATGGAAAACAAAAGAGAGTTAGTTTTGTAAAGAGTGGGAAGGAAAAGAAAAATGAGAGATTAGAGCTTGTGCATACAGATGTATGGGGACCGACTCAGGTATTTTCCCTTGGTGGCTCTTTGTATTATGTTACATGTATAGATGATGCAACAAGAAAAGTATGGATTTATTTCCTTAGACAAAAATTTGATGTATTTCAAACTTTTAAGAAATGGAAATGCTTGGTTGAGAATGAGACTGGTAAAAGGTTAAAATGTCTCAGATCTGATAATGGTGGTGAGTATTACAACACATAATTTGAAGATTATTGTTTCTCTAATGGTATTCATAGGCAAAAAACTGTACCAAGAACTCCACAAGAAAATAGACTGGCTGAACGCATGAACAAGACAATAATGGAACGTGCAAGGAGTATGAGGTTGCATGCTAGACTAACCTTAAAAATGTGGGTAGAGGCTATAAACACTGTTGTTTATTTAATCAATAGAGGCCCCTCTACTCCTTTGGACTGTGGTATTCCAGAGGAAGCATGGAGTGGTCAGAAGGTGAGTTATTCTTTTCTCAAAACCTTTGGTTGTGAAGCTTTTGCACTTATGGATTTTGAAAATAGAAAAAATTTGGAAGCTAAGTCAAAGAAATATGTATTTGTTGGATATGGCATTGATGAATTTGGTTATAGGCTTTTGGATTTTGAAAATCATAAAATTGTAAGAAGCGGGAATGTCATATTCAATGAGAAAGTGTTGTACAAAGATTTGTTGCGACAACATGAGAAAAAAGAAAATGACTATGTAGTACTGGATGATACTCCAAAAGATGATGTTCCAGTAGTTCCTTATGCTTCGCAACAACATCAACAACAAATACCACACACCCCAGTGAATGTTAGACAATTAACAAGGCTAAGTAGACCTCCAGAAATATTTTCTCCATCTTTGTATTCTATTTTGTTAACAGATGTTGGTGATCCTGAATGTTATAATGAAGCTGTGCAGGTGGATACAAAGATTCAGTGGGAGTCTGCAATGATAGAGGAAATGGACTCCATGCTGAAAAATCACACTTGGGATTTATGCAAGTTACCTGTAGGTAAAAGGGCTTTACAAAATAAATGGGTTTACAAACTAAAAGAAGAGGATGGAGGTAAGAAAAGATTTAAAGCTAGGTTAGTTGTAAAAGGATTTGCACAGAAAAAGAGCATTGATTTTGATGAGATATTTTCTCCATTTGTTAAAATGACTTCTATTCGTACTATTTTAAGTATTGTGGCTACTGAAGATTTGCATTTAGAGTAGCTTGAATGAGCATGGATACACTTGGTGTCATTCTGACCATTGTGTTTACTTTAAGAGGTTGGGTGATGATAGCTACATTATTTTATGCTTATATGTTGATGATATGCTTGTAGTTGGGTCTAACATGAATCACATTAAGGAATTGAAACAACAATTAGCACATTCTTTTTCTATGAAGGATTTGGGGGCATCAAAACAAATCCTTGGTATGAAAATTTGCAGAGATAGGAAAAATAGGAAGTTGTCTCTATCTCAAGCTGATTATATTGAGAAGGTGTTGCAACGTTTCTCTATGGAGAATGCCAAAGCTATCAGCATACCTTTGCCTGGTAATTTGAAATTGACTAAGGAGATGTATCCTAAGACATTAGAAGAAGAGGCTAAAATGTCTAAGGTACCTTATGCTTCAGCTGTAGGGAGCTTAATGTATAATATGTTATGTACTAGGTCAGATATTGCACACACAGTGGGAGTCGTTAGTCGATATATGAGTCACCCTAGTATTGAGCATTGGAATGCAGTCAAATAGATTCTAAGATATTTGAGAGGTACATACGGTAAGTGTTTACACTTTGGGGGATCTACTACTACTATACAAGGCTATGTTGACTCAGATTTGGTAGGAGATATAGATAGTAGGTGGAGTACTACAGGTTATGTATTTACTATTGGTGGGACATCAATGAGTTGGATTTTTTGACTACAAAAGGTGATTTTTTTATCCACTACAGAGGCAGAGTATGTTGCTACTACAGAGGCAACCAAGGAGATGATATGGCTTCAATTCTTCATGGAAGAATTAGGACATCCATAGATGAATAATTTTTTTCATACAGATAGCCAAAGTACCATTCATCTTGTGAAGAATTCTACTTTGCACTCAAAGACAAAACACATACAGTTGCGGTACCATTTCATTCAGTTAGTTTTGGATGATGGGAAGTTAAAGCTGGAAAAGATTCATACTGATGATAATCCAGCAGATACGTTTACAAAGGTAGTAACAAGAAAGAAGTTGTACTCATGTTCAGCTTCAGTTGGTCTTCTAGACTGAACATAATAAAGGAACAACTGAGTCCAGGGTGGTTCGATCCAGTGGGAGCCTCATATGGTAGAAGTATTGCTACAGGATCAGTCTCCAAGTGGGAGGTTTTTTAGTGCGGATATTAATCAGTCACCAAATGGGAGATTCTTAGCTTGTGGTGACTGATCAGGAAAGTACTATACACTTTTCCTCCCACCCTCACCGGGGGTGACAGATTTTTGGCTATTTTTGGGCTGACATGTTGTAACTCATTCTAACCCTAAAGTGGCAAAATATTGTATAATATGGCTTAGGGTTAGGGATTTCATAATATATGGTTTTAGTACTTGTAGCGGAATTGAGCTATAAGGGATTACAATTGTAATCAGGTTGTAATCACTGGATAATAATAATAATGGACTCGTTGTTGGTGGATGTAGCCCAGGGATTGGGTGAACCGCGTTAAATATTTGTGTCTTATGTTCTCTTTTGTGTGGTTTATGTTTTTTCTGATATTGGTTATTTTTGCATGTAATTGTTATTTCTGCCTTGTTAATCCTAACAGTTGTAATAACCCTCCTAGTAGATCTCTTATCTTTTTCCTTTGTAGTCTTCCCAATGGAATTGAGAGTACTAAAAAGATTTCTCACAATAATAGCATTCCTCTCCTTTTTCTTGTTCACACTAGTCTTCAATTTGACTAGTATACGTCTCATCTTTTGCATCTTTAACAATTGCACAAACATTTGACATTGCTCAACCAACGTCTTGTGGCTAAAAAATTGATCAAAAAGTTTTGAAACTCACAACTGAACAGTTCTTTCTAATCGATTGCCATCAAAATTGCTCATTATGTTCTCATCAATTTCAAGTAACCATTTAGTTGTTCTTGAAGGTCTCAATTTTGAAATTTGTCTTTCTTCCTCCGAAAGGAATTCATTTCTCATATAATTTGGAGATGTGCTATGTTTTTTATTAAGGTAAATACAGGTTTTAAAGGGGCCCCGAAACCCTATACATAATGGTCACAAAAGATATTCAAGAAAGCCCACTAAACAAAATGGGTCAAGACCATAGTGAGGGTTTTACAACAGGCACCCACAACCTGGATGATTCAAAGCTTGAAAATAGTACAAGCACCCAAGATGAAATAGTCCAACCAAAAGGAGGGACACAAAGACCAAAGCACACAGAAGCCTTAGTGCCATGCCTAAATCCCCTTTTTATGAGATCAGAGGGTCATGTCAAAAGAAGAGGATTTCTTTGAATTTTTCCCTTTGACAGTAATCCAACCATCTTCAACATTCACAGCTTGCTTCTGCCAGCAAACAGAATCCAGAGAGACAGCCCCCAACAGAGAATCCGAAAAGCTTCCAGCAAGAGGGGCAGTGACAACATTACCAGCAGCAGAGATCATACCAACATATATGGTAGGAAAAAAAACTCAAGAAAAGGACTTGCTGGGCTTCCAGCAAGAGAAGCAACAACACCAGAAACCACTCCAACAGGGCTAGCAAGAACAATGACCATAGATCCACCAGTAGAGCTGGCAGGAACCACTGAACCACCAGCAAAAGAGGAGACAGTTCCCCACAAAGGCACAATAGGGTTGATAGGAACTTCATCCACAGATCCATTGACAGGGGACTTAGGGACAACCGAATCCAACGAAGACTTAAGAGAGCTTTTGAGAACAGTGTAATGTTTAGTGGAGGCATCCTTCCACCAAGTTTTAGGGCCTAACTTCACTTTGAAGTCAAAACCGCAATTTGAAGCATGATGACCTATTTTAAAACATTTTCTGCATCTAAAAGGGATACCCTCATAATCTAGTTGTTGCAACCATGAGCCTTTAGAAGAATGGATATTGATTTCAGCAGGAAGACCCTATGAAATATCTATATCTACCAGAATGCAGGCATAGCTAGAGTGAAACATATTGGAAGTATTCTCATCAATAATAAAAAACTCCCTCAAAGCCTCCCCCACCTCCTCTAGGACAACTCCTTTCCAAAGATGAAGAGGGAGATTGGGAAGCCTCACCCAAATAGGCATATTGTTGAAAAATTCAGAAGACGAATTAAAATTCGGGTGCCATGGTTTTAACATAAGCAGGGATTTATCCTCCTCCTAGGAAAAGAAATTTTCACATAAAATTTTATTTCTATCCTTAGAGCTATCAAATTTGGCAACAAAAAAACCTTTAGCTAAAGGGATGATATGAACATTATCTGAGAGTATTGGTTCCCATTTTTGGGAGATCCAATCATGAAGTTGTGAAAATGTTGGCCAGAACCCCCAAAACCAATAAATTAGAGCTAGATCTGTAAGGATCTTAGAGCAAGACTCTAGCTCCCCAACAACAAAAAAAAAGAGTTGGACGGAGAGGGCTCCAGAGGTAGATATAGGCACAGGAGAAGGCACCCCACGGGAGGAACTTCCAAACCAAGACTGAGCTGAGGTAACAGCTTTAGCATAGGATCCCTTCATGCCATGAGCTGAGGAAACATACGCGGGCCTAGAGGAGGCACTAAATTTATAGGCTTTCACAGGATCCAAAGCCACACCCGCAGGATCAGGCCCCTTTGCAAAAACAACAACAAAATCCACGCCACCAGACACCATTTTTTTATATGGGTGGGAAAGAGAAGGATCTTTCAAACCCAGACCCACACCCATCAAAGGTGAAATGGGCACAGCCAAGGGAAGACTCTCAGCAATAGGGGACAAAAGATTTGTTGCTAGAGTAACCAAGCAGCCAACACTAGTCACAATGGGAGAACTAAGCACTGCATCTGCAGGCAGAGTGGCGCTAGGATGCACAACAACAATGAGATTTCTCATTGTGTTGCAATCTAAAAAAAAGATTGGATATGTGCTACGTTGATTTGGTTCTTGTGTACCATTATCATTGTCAATTCCTTCATATTCAATCGGTGGATTGTCATTGACAATGTCCACACTTCCATTGTCCATATCTACATGTTCATTTTCAAAATGTACATTTTCATCTTCAAAACCTACATCCTCATTTTCAAAACCTACATTTTCATCTTCAAATTCATGTTCTTCACTTGAAACCACATTCAAAGGTGGGTCTATGCTGACATCTTCAATAATATTTAACATACTTTGTCTCTTGTTTTGATGAGAAACCCTATCCATTTCTCTATACACTTCAACATCTTCATTTGCGAGTCTCCTCTTCCAATTATGCTTTCGACGACTACTACTCCCCATAGTTAGACCAAAAAGGTGATGCAAATACCTTTGGTAATAGAGAAAATCCAACCAAAAAGTGGATTTTTGTCTTCTCTAGAGACAAAACGTGATCCATTGCTACTCGAATCCTGTAATTTAGCAAAAACACGTGCCTCTCTAGAGGGACCCAGAGAATATTGTTTTTACTTTTTACGAGTAAAAATAATTGTATATCCAATAATATCAGATATCTGATATCTCCTGATATCCCCTTCCCCTTCTCTCTCTCTCTCTCTCTCTCTCTCTCTCTCTCTCTCTCTCTCTCTCTCTCCTCTCTCCCCCTTCCCCTTTCTCTCTCTCTCTCTCTCTCTCCCTCTCTCCCCTTCCCCTCTCTCTCTCTCTCTCTTTCCTACTCTCTCCCCTTTCCCTTCCCCTTTCTCTCTCTCTTACTCTCTCCCCTTCCCCCCTCTCTCTCTCTCTCTCTCTCTCTCTC
Organism: Chamaecyparis obtusa; assembly: GCA_027943335.1. Classification (NCBI taxonomy): domain Eukaryota; kingdom Viridiplantae; phylum Streptophyta; class Pinopsida; order Cupressales; family Cupressaceae; genus Chamaecyparis; species Chamaecyparis obtusa. The sequence continues at coordinate 1,357,804 of BSBK01001267.1, read as the reverse complement.
TCTCCCCTTCCCCTTCCCCTTTCTCTCTCTTACTCTCTCCCCTTCCCCTTTCTCTCTCTCTCTCTCTTACTCTCTCCCCCTTCCCCCCCTCTCTCTCTCTCCCCCTTCTCTCTCTCTCTCTCTCTCTCTCTCTCTCTCTCTCTCTCTCTCTCTCTCTCTCTCTCTCTCTCTCTCTCTCTCTCTCTCTCTCTCTTGACAGTCCCAACCAGTACTGAGAGGGGAGGGATGAATCAACACCTCTAAAAACTTTTTCTTACTAAATCCAGTGAAGTAAACTTATAGCACTAAAGGCAAACAAATTTAAAAAAATAATAATAGTAAGTAAACAATCACAAAGTGACACCAGATTTATCATGTGGAAACCCAGTTAGGGTAAAAACCACGGTGTGAGGAGACCTCACAAATTTTGTACTCTCCTAGAGTACACCCTATTAAGAGCCTTCCCGATTAAAGGATATAAATGCACTTGCTAGATGTGACCCGGTCAAGGGATTTGTTACAAAAGGTCTGTTAGGACCTGCCTGGTTAAAGGACTTTTAAACACCTTGAAAGATGTCACCTGGTTAAGGGATTTTGATACAAGGGACCTGTTAGAGTCCACCCAAATACTAGGATTTGTCTATTGTAGTTTGCTAGAAAATAATAGAAGTGTGATCTTTGTAGATGACTTTTCTTAGCCTGATAAGATATTTATTTGTGCTCAACTGCGAATCATCACCGATCACCACAGGTGTATTCTCATCTACTGTTGTGCTACTTTGCACAATCTTCTATCTCTCTTTCTCAGTTTTCTTTTACCCCTGCTTCTGTAGCATATATGTTCACTCTTTTTCTCAGCAGAATGAAGGCAACTCTTCTTCTCAACAAGCATAAGAATATATACAATTTTGTTTCCCTAACTGCACCTCAAATGCATGACCTAATCCTAAGATCTTACGAATACATCACTCAGTGAAGTGTTGGTTCACTGAGCAAGCATTTGATGCAAGCTATGGCTTCATCCACTACATGAAGAAAACATCAGTTGTGTGTTAGGAAACCTTTCTTTATAGGAGATAACACCTTGATTTAAACCCACTGAATCCGGCTTTAAATCCTTCAGTCGCACCTCAAGAAACCATTGTTTCTGACTTTAAATCCTTTACATGCACCTCAAACCAATCACCAAGACAACTCAAGATCACCCAGATTTACTACAATAAATCCCGGTAGAAAGAGCTGGTTGGAAAAGATAGTTGATAGTTGACTATGACTTCCTTGGTTCATACCGGAGGCTTATAACATATCCGGTTGAGTCCTTAGATCTGTTGCAGTCTCTTTCTTGTCTTACTGGTTGCATTGTCCCAGTTGTGTTATAAATACTAGTTGGATATTGTTGCTGGCTGTACTTGTCTATACCAGTTTGTAGTTCAACCCTTGGTTGATACTAGAATACTCTCTTCCCTAATTGAGTGCATTTCCTAGTTACTGATGCTTAGTGTGGAGACCGGTTACAATGGATTACAATTTTTTCTTTTCTTGTCAAACCAACCTCTCTTGATGTATATTTTCTTAGAGCTTTAGCCTGTATAGAGATGACAAATCTCTATCCTGTCTTGCCAATCAATGACAATACTAGGACCGGTAGAAAGCTTACCGGTTACTATCATTTGCTGCTAACAATCTCCCCCTTTGGCATTGATGGAAAAACTCAAAACTTTGAAGGGCATTTGGAGTCTTGCATTACTTACCTGGTTTGATTGTCGATTGCCAGTTGCCACAATCTCTCCCCCTTTTTGACAATAATTCCAAAAGACTAATTAGAAAGATTTCCATTCTCTAATCTGCTCCCCCTATGAGCAACAATCTCTTTTCATCAATTCATAAAAGATAAGGTGTAACCTTCTGTTGAATCATAATGAACTGATGACTCCCTGTTGATGATTACTGATGATCTAAGAGGGGTACAACCACCAGTCTACCTTTGAGATACTCAAAAGTACTCTTTGGTAATGGCTTTGTAAATATATCAGCAATTTGTTCTTTGGTGGGGACATACTCCAATCTTACTTCTTTATCCTGTACTAGTTCCCTCAAGTAGTGATACTTGATGACAATGTGCTTGGTCTTGGAGTGCATAACAAGATTTTTGGATATGTTGATGGCACTGGTACTATCACAGTGAATTAAAATTAGTTCAGGTATCTGTACTTGAATACCTTCTAGTAGTTGTTTGATCCAAATCACCTATGTGCAGTTGATTGCAACATCAACATATTCAACTTCAGCAGTGGACTATGAAATACAATTTTGCTTCTTAATTGTCCATGATACAATTCTCCCACTTAGAAAGAATGCACCACCACTTGTGCTCTTTCTGTCACCAATGTTGTCAGCCCAGTCTGCATCAGTGTAGACTTTTATTTGGAATCCTCTCTTGTGTGGAAACCACAAGCCATATTCATCGGTTCCTTTTAGATATCTGAAGATTCTCTTTACTGCCATCAGATGTGTTTCTTTGGGATGAGCTAAGAATCTTACCACTATGTCAACTGCATGAGAAATGTCCGGTCTGCTGTGAACAACATACTACAATTTTCCTATCATGGACTGATACATTATTTCATTTACTTCTTTGGCATCATCCTCTTTTGATAACTTCAGATTAGTTATCATTGGAGTTCCAACCAGTTTGGATTCTTCTAGTCCAAAAGTCTTAAGAATTTCTTTAATGTACTTGGACTGAGAGATGAAGATATACCTTCTTTTAGCTAATGGACCTCTCTCTCTCTCCCCCTTAGGTATAATATTGAACATATAATATAAATATTTAATAAGTTAATATTATACTGTTATACAATAGATAAATAAATAATAATAATATAATACATGCTATTATAAAAATTTATATTATAATACTAATGCTCTACAATGAAACCCTAAAGCTGATGCCACCGGAAGTGTGAAGAAGGATTTGTCAGGCAGTTTCCATTTGTCAAGCTTCAGTCAAAATCTTTTAAGGAGGTTGTTAAGACATGTAAATATTCTAGTTTTGAGTTCCCATTTCTAAATGCTATGCTATTATTATTTAATATTAATATTACAAATAATAATTTGTAATATATAACTTAAAATTGAAAAAAATACTCAACTAAATTAATATTAACATAAAAAAAAAATACAATTTAATATAATACAATTTAATATGTAACTTGAAATTGGAAAAACTAGTCCAAATGAAATTTTGAACTAGGCAGAAAATTTTGGTTATCCGATATTATCGGATATCCGAAATTTTTGGATATTCAATTTTATCAGATATTCGATTAGGCTTGGTATTTGCTTGAGCAATACCAAACGTGGGTGGTTAACCCTTTAGGTGTGTTTTAGGAGATATTTTCTAATATCAAGACTTCGACCATGTAGCTGATGACTATTTTTTCAACCAAAATCGATGAAACAAAGGGTTTCTTTAAGACATTATTAGCTTTCCATCAATATAATTGTTGTCAAATTTTGAGTTCGGTAAGTAATTATTCTTTATTTTTCAATTGAGTTATCTTTAAAGTCGTAATTGACATACTGATTGAAAAATAACTATAACTTTCAAACCATTTAACCTTTTTGAAATCTGAAACATGCGTCACATCCTATGCTTCGGCTACTATAAGGAAATTTTTTTTTTCAATTTTGTAAAGTTTAGAATTAGTTAAGGTGGTCAAACACGAGAGTTTTTTTATTTTGAAAAATTTGTAGCAGAAAATTCATAATTAATTATTTATTTGACAAAAAATATGCATCACATTCGTGAATGAGTCTACTACTTATATCTAGAATCTTGGGAAAATATATCATCATTTGATTGTGATTAAGGTGGTCAGACATACATGTACTTTTTATCTTTTCATTGAAATTTTCATACTACTGCATTGAAATATTAGATTTTGAACAATTAGATAAAAAAAATTTCAAACAAGGGCTAGTAGTTTAGAAACTACATTCAATTTCTTATAGATTATATTCTTACAACTTTTTCACATAAGGTTCATAAGAAATGGTGTGGAGATATCCATATCAACCAAAATGCAGACAAAATTAGAATGACCCATAGTGGCCGTAGCTTCATCCACGTTTAGGAAATAGCCAAGAGAGTTTATGATGGCCTCAAAGTAGGGCATCTCCTAGAAATGGAGTGGGAGATTAGGAAGAAAAACCCACACTAAATGCACATTGAGTGGTTTAGTAAGAGGGTTGAAGGATACTATCCAAGTTTTGGTAGAAAGGAAATGATTCATCTAAACCCACAACTTGTTAAAAAATGAATCACGATCTTTAGAAGAAGAAAAAGAAGCAATGAAAAATCCTCTTGCACAAGGGTAGAAATCAATGCCATCAAAAACTAAGGGTCTCCAATAGATAGATACCCAACAATGCAAATCCAGAAGAGAGGGCCAAAGGCTTGAAAATTTATAAACCATCCCACAACGTTGGTAGAAATCCACATTGTCCACCACATTTGGACCAAAAACCACCATATGAGAGGTTTTTGCACAAGCAATGGGTCGAGCTTTCACCTTTGAGGGGATGGAAGCAACAAATTGGGGAGCATGATCATAACTCTTTACACTAGTAGCAAGAGATTTTGGGGGGAGATCCCCATCCTTGACAACCCTAGGACCAGAACCACAAGTGCCGAGAGCAGAAGTAGAAACCTCCAACCCAAGTCGGGAGACAGTAGAATGATTACCGACAAGAAGAGTAGAATAGGCTCTCAGCCCAAGTGCAACACCAATGTCACCTAGGGCAGGATCACCAACAATCACTGAAACACCCCCAACAACAATAGAGGGCACCAAAGATAGCCCCACCTATAGAAACAATGCCCCAGCCCTAGGTGCCGACACATAGGATGTAGCATCAAAGTCGAAAATGCATGTTGAGCAAGAAGTAGGGCCATTAGCATCCACAATGTTCAAAATGCCTATCGAGCGGGAAGCGGGGCCATTGGCATCCATTTCAATTTCTTGTCAAATTACTAAATAGTATAATGTTTAAGAAACAATCCCCTATGTCTATTTGTAGCTAACATAGTGCTCGTATAAATATAAAATTAGTTCAAACTGTCATGTGGTCAAATTGATGTTTTGAGTAAGTTAGCGAGTATCATTTCTCTTTTTTCTCCTTTCCCTCTCTTAGATCATATTGAAAGTTAATGCCTTTTAAACTATCATGTATTGAAGTTGTGAATATATTTATATGGTTAAGCATGCAAATTTAGCAATTATTATCTTCATTATTGAGTATACTATGATGAATATAGTCGAATATAATAAGCTTTTTATTGGATTCTATAAGGGTTTTAAACGTTGGAAATTAATAATAAGAAAGTTAGACCCTTGTTTTTAAAATCATGTAGTAGTTTGTGGATTTTAAAAACATGAGTTATGGAGTAGCCTTCTTGACATTCTATTTAATAAATATTACCTTGAATTACATTATTAAACTAGTACCAATATGGGCCTTGTCCTTTGGTTACTATTCTTTTGTAAGTATCATTGGAAGATGATTGAGATGTGTTGTGTTGTGAACATTGAATATCATTGATTTCCATGCATAAAGTGCATTACCTTGATATTTACAATCTCTTCCATGACATGTTAATAGTAGTCAAACATACTGTACATGTGATTAATGAGTATATAGATATGCAATGACACACAAAATGAATGAGTATATAGATATGCAATGACACACAAATTGAATATGATTCTATCATGCATATTTACAGTATTCTATTAAGATCATTTGTGATGGATCCAACATGTTCAATGGAGGACAAGAATGTTAATGCTTTGTAATAGTGTAGGCATCATCATGGGATCTCTCTTCTATTTCAATTTACAATAAAGATGGTAGATTTAGTAATGCAAATGATAACATACTAATTATCTTATCTTAATGATTGAGATAAATAGTAGGTAAATCTTGCTAGTTTGTTTATGTTTGTGAATTACACTACAATAGCTTTTTGGTTTCAAGGTGTGTACCTACAATTATAACACATAATGGTAGTTTATATGATTGTGATATTGCTATCAAGATTCAACTGTGTAGTTTTATGAGTCAAACTCATTGACCCATGTTTCATGAGTAGTGGTTTACATGAACCCATCTCTCATGAGAATGAATGGAACACTTAGCAGTCATTGAATCTAGGGGATGCTCACAAAGGTGAAGCATTAGTACTTCCTAGGAGGTCACCCATCCCAGTACTACTCTAGCTCGAGCGCACTTAACTACATAGTTTCCTCCATGGTTAAACCCAATTTTCTTCCAATCCCATTTGCAAAACCTTCACCAAGTGTTGTGCCTTATGAACCATTAATTAGAAAGGTCCTCAAGCTCATCAATTGATAAGTAGGAGATGGGTGAGCATCACCTCCTGGGAAGCCTCAGTGCTTCACCTTTGTGAGCATCACCTAGATCCAATGAGTGTTAAGTGTTCCATTCATTCTCATTCAATATATTGATGCCCAAAAAGAAGAGTAGAAGAGGCTCTCATCCCAGATGCAACACCAATGTCACCCAGGGCAGGATCACCAACAGTTGGTTGTAATACCCCAAACATGGGCTTCAGTACCATTGACCTCTTATATTCACAAATCAATCAAAATCAACCCTAAAGTCCTAACCTAAGGCACATCTTCACATTGAATTATCGAAACCCTAATCGATCCTATTCTAATTCTGCATCAGGGAATATTCTTAAATGTTCCTAAGTTATCCTAATTATTTCTAACTAAATATTATTTGGTGATAAATAATATTATTTTATTTATCCCAAAATCAATTAATTGAATATGTTGAATATATAATTAATTAAAGTTAATTCTGCCACTTAATTAATTTAATTATATTTAATTGAATTTATTAATATTGTTTTTATTTGACAATAAATCAAATTTCTAAAAATAATTGATTAAATATTTATTTAATTGATTAAAATCAAATTGTCAAATTTAATAATTTGATTTTGAATAAAGTTTGATTAAAATAATTGATTAACCCATAAATCAGTTATTTAATTGTTCAAATCAGTTAAGTTGAGAATAAAAGACATGGAAAATTAAATAAACTCATAATTATCTATGCATAAAGTAGAAAAGCAGTTAAACTCAAAATCAACTATTAAATTCAATTTGTTAACTTTTTAAACTCAACATGTGATTGTGAGGAAAAGCAGATTGGAGTGATTTGAACTTCTAATTCAAGTTAAAAAGCTGATTTTGCATGATTTTGTGAGATAACTATTTCTAATTTCCTAATAACTCAACAATCAATCTCAGTTGATTAGGGAGAGATTTTTTGCTTTCCAAAAACCTTGGATTTCTATATAAACGGGCTTCAGTCCTTTACAAACGACCGTGAATTTGGAGAATCCTTGCATGTGCAATCTAGAGAATTTGGAGATTGTGCTATTTTTTAGATTCTTTGCTAACCATTGTTTTCCTAATTTCATTGCATTCATAGCATTGATAGATTAGATTTCAATTCATCTTTCAAAGTTTTAGATCATTTTTACATAGTTTTTATCATTATTGCATAGAAAATCCAAAAACATAGATTAAATCCGCATTCATTTTCATAGCTTTTATCATTCAAATCCTTCATTTAGAGGTTGCATTGTCACTGATCTCAGTCAATTTCTGAGAATACCATACTCACATCTACCAGAAGGTAGTAAATTGCCTGGTTAATGATATACTCGTGTATTGCAAATTTTTTGATTATTAACCAATAATGTTTTACTAAAGTGTTGTGTCCATAAACAGGTACAATTTTCACATGCACATTTTTGGTGCCCACCGTGGGGCTCGACAATAGGTTTCCATTCTAATTTTCATCATTTTTATGACATTTTCAATTCAAGATTTGATTTTTAATTTTTCTTTCGTGCAATCTCATACGACATTTGCAGATTGTCATACCAGAACCCTCTGTTTGTCATACGAAATATGATATTTTTCATTGTCGTATCAATTGTTACGTATTGTCATATTGACCTTGGATTGTCGTGTGTGCAGGTACCCAAAGTTGTATGATGAATGAAGTGTCGTATGAGAGCAGGTATATTGTCGTACAAGTTTTGACTCTAGTTTTCAATTGTCGTATCAGATTTTTGATCGATTTTTGAGACATTTAGTTTGAGATTTTGACTAACGGCTAACACTAGAATTTGTTGTTTACTGGTGCTTGATCATTTTCATAGCCTAACACATCTTTGTAGGATGAAAGATGAAGACTTGAGCATAAAAACCCATTCTTTTAGCCTCTTCTTTTCTTGACTTCTAAGCCCATCTTTTGCAGGAAACCCTTTCAAAAAATTGCTTGTCAAAGACGCTCAATCAACAACGATTTTTGACGAGTGGTTTTATAGGTTGCCAAAGCATCATCGAGCAAATATTTTGTTTGCTTAGTATTTCATTTTTATAGACACCTAGCTAATTAGGTACATGCACCTATTTCCATTGAGGTAGATATTGAAGGGATTATGCTCTTCTCCTTAGGAGAATCAGAAACCCAAAAGGTATCTTCCCTAGTGCCAATTTGCGTACTATCTCTGGATTAACTCTCCTTGACGTGTTTTTGATAGGGAAAAGGACAAGGTTAGGGGATTATGCTCTTCTCTTTTAGAGAATTAGAAACCTAGATCCTGTGGTCCCTAACCTCACATTTGTTTTAATCCTTTAGAGCACCTTCCGGAGAGGTAAAAATCTCCCAAGAACGACCCAAATGGGGACAAGTCTTACGCCGACTCTTCCACCCCACTATAAAATTTGACACTTCCTTGAGGTTAAAGCCTCAGAAGACATAGTTACGCTTGTTCCTTGGATTCATTCCATGAACATGCTTTGATTTTGTGTAGAGCAGAGCCGCTTAAATCTTGCTTGTGAGACTACACGGATCACAGTACTCATAGGGTTAACAACCTCAATCCTGCTTGCAGGACTATGGGAGATAGTTGTGAATAGATGCCCTAATTAAAAGCCTAAGCTAGTTTTGCTACCGATCTTCCTCCGAAGGATTTGTAGTGCTTGTGCGAGGTGAATAGTAATCACCCCAAGACACTAGTCATATCGAGCCCTCTTTGACGCTTGAACTTAGCTAATATGGGCTTCAACATCCATTGCGTGTTGTTGGACTTGCATATTCTGAGGAGTCTCAGAGTGTGTTCCTAAATCAACCAGCAAGTAATACATCTCTTCTCCTAGCTAGCGTAAGGTAGGTGTGATTGATTCATTGATTTAGTTCCCTCATGTTTTCTATGATTGTGAGCCTATTGCTATGATAAACAACCTCAGACAATCCAATACACAAATATTCAAAACTGGACAGAGAAATGTGCGAACCAATTGAAACCAACTGAGACCAAACTCTTGAAAAAACTTGAAAAATTGCAAAAAAATCCTTTTCTGGTGTTTACTGTCGTCCAGAACCTCCAATTGTCATATGCCAATTGTGTTTGACCTGGAAGTGTCATACCAAAACCTCCCAAGTGTCGTACGGGAAGCCATACTCTATCGTACAAGAATTTTTAAAAACCCTCAGCAAAATAAAATCTTGGTGTTAGTTATCGTACGAGCTTCTGCAATTGTCATGCCAGACCTCATTCTGTGTCGCACGAGCCTGGATACTGTCGTACAACAATTTACCCAAAATTGCCAGAAAGTCCAAATTTTGTCAGAAATTCAATCAACTTGTAGCTATTATCCAAATTTTTGTCAGAATATTCACTATGTTAGGAACATAGCAAAGAAACAAAAAATTCATCTTATTTTCCCAAAGTGATCCATTTAGCACGATTTGTCATCTGATTGATCAATCTGAACCACGTCTTGTCTTGTGTCAAAAACCTTGTTAGAACAACCTCGATTTATCATCTTACAATGACTAAGTGTTGCGAATTCATGTCCACCATCTTTTGGGAATCTACCCATACATCTCGGGCACAATATCCTTCTTTTACGTCCAATCAATTATTTTCAAACTAGTCTTGACAAGGTTGCGTCACTTGATATTTCCTAACTCAGATCATCTATTAGTTATCTCATCGTGCTCCCTGGATTCACATAAGGTTAATGGTGGAAACTAGAGCCTCTTCACATAGAAAACCTAGAGAAGAACCAAATATCTCACCTTAATCTTCTCTTATTGTTCAGACATTAAACCAACCTTACGACACCAATCTTTATGAAGAAGACGCCCTTGGCAATTTGCACCTGAAAGGAGGTCACACAACCCCTCTCACATCAACACAAAATCTTAATCAAAGCACTTCCATGTCTCAAGGCGGAGTTAACCAAGGCTCACAAGGCCAACAATCCAATCATGGTGGGGATCAAGAACCCACACCATCAGAAATTGAATGATTTCGTGATGATGACCTCTTCAAAAGAATGATGAAACACTTCTTACAAGAAGAAAAAGAGGCATATTTCCTACAATTGGCTCAACAAGGAGCCAAACTTCCTCGAGACTTTAATGTTGAAAATAGCATAACAAAAGAGGAAGAAAATCCCATCACAGCTACGATGAAACAAATGCATGCTATGAAAGTCAAGCTCAACAAGCTGGAAAAGGAGAAAGAACCTAAAGAATTCTCAATGGAGGCCCTATGCCCATTTCCATTCGATCAAAGCTTGTACATGCCACCATTCCCAAAAAGAGTAGAACTACCCAAATATGATAAATATGATGGAAATTCTGATCCTCAGGATCATGTTAGGGAATTATGCACTCTATCCATGGAGTTTATGCACGAACAACCATACTTAATGCATCTCTTCCCACGATCTTTGGGGGGAGAAGCCATCAATTGGTTCTCTAAAATGCCTCCAACCATCAAGACTTTTGAGGAGCTCATCAAACTGTTCTACCAACAATACTCCTATAATATCCAACATCCGATCACAATGATCGATATCTGCAACCTGAAATAGAATCCAGGAGAACCTTCCTGACCTTGCTCAAATGCTGGAGGAAGAAGTTTTCACTCTATGCCCGACAAATTCTAGAAAATGAGAAACTAGAGATCTTCATCAATAATCTGGTTCCAGAAATCAATTATCATCTTCAAATGTAAAATCACATCTCTTTTGACAAAATGGTAGAAAATGCCATTAAAATAGAAAATGTACTTGTTCGTAAGGGAGACATATCTCTTCATAAGGAGAACAAGTATGATTCAGGTTCTAGTTCCAACAACAAAGATAAGGGAAAATTATGGAACAAAACAAAAATGTTATCACTGATGGTGTTGTTGATCACATCAGTGCTCCACCCAAAGCACCAACATTTAATCTCACCATTGGCACCCAGGCCATAAAAGATGCAGAAATGAAGGTGACTGAACCTGCTAAAAATTCAACTGACTATAAACTATGGGTTACAAAACCAAAGCATGAGTTCACTCCTTTGTGTGAGTCCTTGGAATCTTCTATGAAAAATCTATTGGCAAACAATAGCATCACATTACCTGAAATCAAATCATATGACCCCGAAGTCAAACCTAAATAGTGGAAAGAGATCGATTTCTATGATTCCATTGAAACAAGGGTCATAAGACCAATAATTGCATGCATCTGAAGCATCTCATTCAAGAAAAAATTGACACTAGAGAAATTGTGATTGACAACCATAAATCCAATAACGATCATACAACATTCACGAAACCTTTTCCGAAACACACTCAAGGAGATTCATCTTCTAAACCAAACATGGGTGCTAAAGTCAATTACACTTACTCTGGAAACAATGATGTCATCAACATGGTAGAACCATGCTTGTCTGAACAATGCAATGTCATCACCATTGTCAAAAAGGGCAGAGATAACAAGATAGCTAATGCAGTAACTCGATCTCAAGCTCAAGTAACTCTCTAAGGATAAAACTTGGGTTCATCAAACGCCTCGAAGGTGTCATTCAATCTTGCATCTGCATCTAAACAAAAGACTACTTCCAAATCTTCAAATTATAAAGATTCCAAAGTGGTATCATACAACATCATCCAGCAACTGCAACACACTAATGCCAAAATTTCTATATTTGAGCTATTACGGATCTCTCCTACTCATCGTACAATTCTAGACAAAGCTCTAATTGGCTCTAATATTCTTGAAGATCTTGATCTTGACAGATTCCAAACAATGGTAGGTCACTTGATGTCCCCTCAATACATATCCTTTTCAGAAGAAGATGAAAACTCACTGAGTCATCCACATAACCAGCCCTTGCATATTGAAGTTCTAATCCAAAACTGTCATGTCAAACATGTGTTGATAGATGGAGGCACTGGTCTGAATGTCCGTTCCTATAAATTGGTTACATAGTTGGGATTGTTAGAAGATGCTATTGATCCTAAAAATAAAATCACCATAAAAGAATATGATGAACAAGAAAGGAATTCCAAAGGAGTCATTGTGCTGCCTATCAGAACACGACCTTTCATCAAAGATATCACTTGTCAAGTACTAGATCTCCCATTGGCCTATAACATTCTCGTAGGAAGGCCCTGGATTCATGAGATGCAAGCTATTCCATCAACGTACCACCAATGTGTAAAATTTCCCTATGATGGAGTAGAGGTCACTATACCTATAGACATGTCAGCATCTTGCAATGCTTTGAAAGAAAGTGCAGATAAACTTGTCCCACATAATAGGGAGTCTTCTACCAAACAAATAGACATAGCATCTAGATATCTAAAGTGGAAAACCTATCAAAAGGAGTCAAGATCAATGATACAAGCATGGGAGAATACAAAATGGAGCTAGTCCTATCTCTCACATCTTTCTCGCTTTCACCTAAGTCTTATGGACAACCTTCAGAGAAAGTAAGACCTACAACCAAAGAACCTCGGTTTATCTTAGATGGGAGTTTCATCATAGACTAGGTTTCCAAACAAGAAGTAGATGAGGAAGAGGCTATATTATCCTGGTTATACAAAGATGAGTCTCAATCACAGATAGTTCAAAAATGTGACTCTAAAATACCTAAAATTCCTACAAAATCATATGGACCAAGTCACAAAGTAATATCTAAAATGGGATACACTTGAAAAGGACCTCTAGGAACAAGAGGCAAAGGCATCATCAAACCAATTGAACACTGTGGAAGGACAACCAAAGATACAACATGCATATGTTATCATAATAAACCTTTCCATTTCAGTGGAAGCTCTACACATGTCCTAGAACAGATAGAACCAGAAACAGATACTCAACAAAAGGAAGAAACACAACACTCAGAAAGTGACGATTCAGACACAACTGATGTTTTTCCTTATGAACCTATACCTCAACATATCCTAGATCTTCTTGAAAATGAAAAGGAACCTAAAAGAATCAATGTGGTAGACACACAAGAACCTACTACTAAACAAGAGACAGTCGCAACACAACAATCGACTCATCCTGAAAACAAACAAGAAGAAGATGGTATACCTCTCACAATAGCTAAACATTTAGAACACTCCAGTGATCCTAAGATAGATTCCCACGAATATAAATTCTTCTCAGACTCTGAAGGCCACCTTGCTTGGGGTACTCATCTTGATTTTACACATATTATTGACTTTCCCAGGGATCCAGATGAGGAATCAAATGACTATGAATGGGGGATTATTCCAGAAGAAGATGAGCTTATAACAAAAAAACACATAGATGTCAGCCACCGATATGCACCTACATCCAAAATGAGTTTAGAATGAAATGACATACCTCATGAGTCTAATTCACTTATCACTAACGCATGATCCAACGATGACATTGAGATACTTAACAAACTAAACATTATGAGTAGTAATATCATCCTTGAATTTGAAAAGTCAACTCAGAACCAATGATGACAACACAGTGTGTGAATACTATCAACCAATCCTTTCCTACGCTTACTATCCAACATCCCAAGATTATTGACCAAACATCCAATGATCCAAGCTAAGACATCCACACTTTCTAGACCGACTACGCTCTTGCATGCTACCTAAACTCAATAGAACCCATGGCGACTTCCATGAGTGAACCTAGCGTTAGCATGATGGAGTCGGATATCAAATATCTTAGTCAAAAGAATAAAAGAAAAAAGAAAAAGAGTTTTGAGGGTGAAAACCACTATGTGGCAGTCTCAGAACCTAAACTAGTAAAAACAAAAGATGTATCCAAAGGTGAAAACCTCTCTGAGGTGCCTAAGGATGAGATATTTGATGTCCTTCTGAGTCATTTACATGACAGATCTTCAGTTTTGATAGAACTGACTCAGCCTATCAATTTGGGCACAATAGAGGAACCACAGTTGATTCATGTAGCACAATCTCTATTAGAAGAGGAGAAACATGCATTTACCACATTCTTAACAGAAAAGGAAATCAATTTTGCATGGAAGTATTCAGATATGCTTGGATTGGATCCTAATCTCATCATGCATCATCTTTCTATAGCTATGGGAGTTAAACCAATCAAGCAAAAGTTGCGTAAAATGCATCCTCATGTAGCACTCCTTGTCAAAGCTCAGTTAGAGAAACTGCTAAAAGCCAGATTTATCCGAGTCATAGATTATGCAGAGTGGATTTCAAACATAGTTCCAGTATCAAAACTAGATAAATCTATCATAGTATGCACAAACTTCAGAGATGTAAACAAAGTGTGCCCTAAGGATTATTTTCCCCTACCAAACATCGATATGATAGTGGACATGATTGCGGGCTTTGAAATGTTCTCTTTAATGGATGGTTTCTCTGGATACAATCAAATCAAGATAGCTCCAGAAGATCAAGAAAAGATAGCTTTCACTTGTGCATGGGGTACTTTTTGTCGGAATGTAATTCCATTTGGTCTTAAAAATGCTGGTGCTACATATCAAAGAGCTGACGTCTATCTTTCATGATATGATGCATAAAAACATGGAAGACTATGGTGATGACACCTTGGCTAAATCAATGAAACAATCTGAACACCTTGCCGACTTAGGTACAATATTGGATAGGATGGAAAAATTTAGTCTCAGACTAAATCCTAAGAAATGTGTCTTTGGTGTCACTTATGGAAAGCTTCTAGGGTACATTGTTTCAAAGAAAGGTATTGAAGTAGATCCAACAAAAGTTAAAGCAATCATGGAGATGCAAGCTCTAAAGAACATCAGTCAAATGAGGACCTTACAAGCAAGGGTGCAATCAATCAGATGCTTCATATCTCAGCTAGCAAATATATCACAACCTTTCACAAAAACATTTCATAAAGGTGTGACTTTCATGTGGAATGAGGAATGTGAAAAGAACTTCAATCACATCAAACAATATTTAGAAAATCCACCAATTCTCATGCCTCCTATTCAAGGGAAGCCATTAATATTGTATGTCTCCACTACAGATACATCACTAGGGCATTACTAGCACAACATGATGAAAATAAGAAGGAACGATCTATTTACTACATCAACAGAATATTGGTAGCTTATGAGAAGAATTACTCCATGATAGAGAAAGCGTGTCTAGTTGTTATCTTTGCATCATAGAAGCTAAGACACTATATGTTAGCTCATACTACACATCTGATAGGAAAGATTGATCCATTAAAATACGTATTGAGAAAAGATGCCCTCACAGGTAGACTAGTAAAATGTGTAATGTTACTGAGAGAATTTGACATTGAATATGTTGAAAGGAAAGCTATCAAAGGACAAGTTATTGCAGATCAATTAGCTGAAGCTCTGATGTTTGATGACCAACCACTACAGATGGAATTTCCTGATTCTTCTATCATTCACATATCCTCCAGAACATGGCACTTATTCTTTGATGGATCCTATACACAAAATAGATTTGGAGATGGTATATTGTTCATAACGCCACATGGTTACTCCATTCCAAAGGCATTCAGGATCAAGTTCCCTTGCACCAACAACATAGCTGAATATGAAGCTTTTCTAAATGGCATGAAGATAACAATCGAATGGAGAGTAACAGAACTACACATTCATGGAGACTCAAAACTGGTCATGCACCAAGTCAATGATGTGTATCAAACAAAAGATGAAAAAATCATTCCATACAAGCACATGGTAGATGATCTAAAGAAGTACTTCATAACAATCACATTTGAACAAATTCCTATAATGGAGAACAAGGCTGCTGACGCTATGGAAATGCTACCATCTTTACTATAGCACCCCAAACATGAGCTACGCTATGAGTTCCTGGTGGAAGCATTGTCATTCCCTGCCTATGATTGTCCAGAAACCCACATGATCTACACCATTGTTGGTCATGATTCCTCCCGCTACAAAAAACATATACTCCTACCTTCATGACCAAATCATTCTCGATACCTTTAACTATCATGAAAAATGCTACCTTATCCAAAATGCATCACGATATGTCATCATTAGGTGTTTAGAATGTGAAGAGTCACAATGCGCATTAGAGGAATTCCACGAAGATATTTGTGGATCACATTCCAATGGTTTGACACTAGCTTGAAAACTCATTAGAGAAGGGTACTATTGGCCAGACATGGAAAAGGTGGCTGTAAAATATGCTAAGAATTGTCAGAAATGCTAGGTCCATGGAAACTTGATTCATGGGCCAGGGTGAGACTTGATTCCCTTTACAACACAATGGCCTTTTCAACAGTGGGTGTTTGATCTCATAGGGGCTATTTATCCACATTCATCTATTGGTCACACCCATATAATCACAACAACATATTACTTCACAAAATGGGTGGAAGCAGTTCCTTTGACACATGCCACTTGCAAACAAATTTCTATGTTCATTCTGAATTACATAATTTTTTGGTATGGTATACCACACTCCATCATCACAGACAATGGAGGCCAATTCAAGAACAAGGACCTAGATTCCTTATGCTCTAAATTCAAGATCACTAAAAATTGGTCACCCATTTACTAGCCACAAGGGAATGGACAAGCTGAAGCATCCAACAAGAACTTATTGAAAATCCTACATCGTACAATCAACAAGACAGGAAGAGACTAACACCTGATGATAAATCCAGCTTTTTGGGCTTACAAAATGAGTATCAGAATGCCCACAGGGGCTAATCCTTTTTCTTTAGTATACGAGGATGAAGTGGTACTACCTATAGAGGTTGAAATCCCATCACTAAGAATCAAAATGCATGGTCTGGTAACCGATGATGATTACAGAGTGTCTAGGTTACAAGAGCTTGAACTATTAGATGAGTGCAGGCAGGCTGCGTATGATCATCTCAGAGTATATCAGAAACGAATGTCTAAAGGTTACAACAAGAAATTCAGACACAGAGAATTTCAGGTTGGCGATCTAGTCTTGAGAGGAAATACTAAAAATCAATCCCATCGAGAATGTAAGGGGAAGTTTGAACCCAACTGGCTGGGTCCCTTTGTTATCTGCTACTTTTGGCTCTAGAGCCTATCAACTCTCAATGACTGAAGGAGAATAGCTCTGAGAACCAATCAACGTTCTCCATCTGAAGAAATTCTACGCCTAAGACATTCAGTCTGTGAAAATATCCTAAAAAAAATATAAAATAAAAAAAAGTCCTGAAAAAATAATCATCCTAGTGAAAACCTAGCAATAGGCGCCTTGATGATTCAAAAAAAATAAAAAATGGAAAAATACAAAAAAAATTGAAAA
Organism: Chamaecyparis obtusa; assembly: GCA_027943335.1. Taxonomy (NCBI): domain Eukaryota; kingdom Viridiplantae; phylum Streptophyta; class Pinopsida; order Cupressales; family Cupressaceae; genus Chamaecyparis; species Chamaecyparis obtusa. Next base: position 1,340,133 of record BSBK01001267.1, on the reverse strand, counting down.
GATGAAAAATACAAAAAATGAATAGAAAGAAAAAGTGCCTTGGTGAAAACCTGGTAAACAGGTGCCTTTGTAGCAAAAATAGAATCTTTGCCAAGATGGTGAAAATCCAGCAAACGGGCACCATTTGTATCAATACGCTCCATCTATCAATGCAATCTTGGTATTTCCCATATTTCAATCTGCTTTAGTTTGTACATATCTCCTTGTTTTCTTTCACATCCTATTTTTAATAAAGTCGATCTGTGCACCAAACAACAAAAGCGTCTGCATCCTATCAATGTTTCAAACTTGGGGGCAACCAATGTCATATCCTATAGTCCTCAGTATACCTCAGACGAGTCATATCCAGTCAAGGTCCTTCAAAGCTATATCCGAGTCATTTTGTTTGTCTCCCTACCAGAAAATGATTTTGCTCCTAACAACACAAACAAACTACAACGAAAAACAAAAACAATCTCTTCGACATGCTTTAATCTTCTTGTATGCTAATTGATTCACATTAAGATTTTTGCATATTATGTTCTCTTGAACTCATTAGTGATGTGCTTTACAAGATTTAGAGAGTGATGACTGGGGGCATAATATTTTCTTTGTCTTCTATTTGTAAGTGAAAATCTAATTACTCTAGAAAATTTGGATTGAATTGGTGTCCATTATAAGTGCCTCCATCACGATTGGATGGCCATGTGTACCTTGACCATTGATACCTGGATGCTTCAGGGAAGTTAGATCTAACTTTGTATTTTTTAGTGATTTCTTATTTCTATTGTGAAACACAACATTACCCAAGGGTGTGAACGATAAAGGGTCACTGTGGGTAATTCACATCGAAATCAGAATGATCTCCCCACTGCTTGGTGTGTTTGTACACAAGGCATATTCAGGTCATCACAACGTTTATGTTATGATGCTTATACAAATTTCGAAATCAAAATGGATATGATATTCAGGTCACCCAGGCTTTTGTGCCTTGGTGCTTATATCAAAATCTGACATTTCAAACTAAAAGTCAATATTCATATGTTCATGGTTGTTTAACTAGTGGACATCTTATCGACTATCCGGTGTTACCTAAAAATATTCAGTGATGATAAAGACCAATATATGATCAGTGACTAAGTCCTAGGTCTGCATTTCATTTGCATTTTGCACTTTGCATGGTTGCATCTTTCTCATTATTTGAATTCAACATGGTGTTTGATATTCTCCAAATTGCACTAAACATATCACAAGGACTGAGTGTCACGTGAAAGTCCCTATACCTAATTAGCAAGAAGTTGCCGTTATGGGTTACACATCCTTTTTGACAATGACTGAGCACTTGAACTATTCATGTACCTGCAAAAATATCATGTGAATCACTGCATGACATCTCATTTTCATAAACATTTCACATATTCATTGCATACATACATGTGCATTCATCCAAAAACATAAATAAAGCCGTATAATTTACATTATTCATCTACTATCTATCATTGCATTTTACATTGCATATTCATACATCTATTACATATTCATACATTCAACAATGAAAGGGAAATATTTTATACAGTAGCATCACATGATAAAACATCATAAATCGAAATAACAAGTGCTATGAAGTCAAAACCACTAAATTTGATCTCATATATATATATATATATATATATATATATATATATATATATATCCAAAAATTGTACAAGGGGTGCACCAAGTGCATATGATACAAAAAATGAGCTTCAATGAGCTATCCGGTACAGATAATCAAAATGTCAAAAATGAGGAAGCACAATATATCAGCTGTCAGCTTGGTCCTCAACATCTAGCGCTGCTTCTCCTCCTGTTGGTGCATCGGGCGATGGCTCGACACATGGTGCTCTAGCTCCCTCAGATGCTAACATATACTGAGAGTAGGAGGTAACTCTCTGCCCAGGTGGCATGACAGAAAAGAAGTTGAAACATAATATGCAGTCTGCCTCGACTGATGGATCACCTCGGCCTACAAATGGGCCTGCAGATGGGAATGTGCTCCCATGCCCAGATCTGAAGTACTATGGCTCCAGAAGCAAATGGCTTACCCTCATGGTAGACAATCTCATGCATCTCTGCGAACATGTGAGCTAGCAAACACTGATCCCATTCGAACTCTGCCAATCGCACCATTAATCGCTGAACCATCGGTGCCAACCCATCAGTAGACCATTTTGCTGACGGTCAGACATAATGATCCCGACGATCATGCCGGTGATAATGCACTCGAGCCTATGAGTCTACCTGTAGCACTACACAAGAACCTCCCAGGAAATCTGTTGAGCAATCTGCTCATCTGCTTCGAACAATGTGCGGAACACCTGTAAACCCGTATTCCTGGCACTAAGATAGTTCGGGCAAGGGCCATGAAACGAAATCTAAAGAATCTGATAGACATCCTCGGGTGTAACTATAATCTCCCCTATTGGGAGATGGAATGTTTGTGTCTCTGAATGAAAACACTCTACGAGCGCGGTGATCAAAATGTGGTTTACCTGAATGTCAAGTAAACTAATCAAGTACTCGAACCCACAAGCGACAAGGTGAACCCTCATAAGATCAGGAAGTGCCAAGCATAGTCTCTGAGTAGCAGGATGTGAAATACAGACATGAACATGGGGTACCTAATCTACAAAGCACAGAAAATGAGATGAACATCAGTAATTCACTAAAAAATAAGGATACATGCACGCCAAACGAGAAAATGAGCATATTAGAAGGTGCATTAAAGTCTATGGAATTCAACTTGATAATCAAAATTTTTAAAAATTTTGCTTAAGGACCACAAAAATGGTCACTATTTTCCATACGACATTTCAGATAATTGAAAACAGGTGCCAATTGTTGTACGACAATATACAACTACCCATACGACATTTGATGGGTACACGACATTATACATGATCCTGCACGATAATTGAGGGACCTGACAAAATGTCGTACGAGAGATGGGTATCTCCCATACGACATTATACAAGCATGAACACGACACTTGAAATGCACTTGAAATGTTGTACGACTCCCCATAGGTTGTCGTATGACATCCCGTGAACCAAAAGTTAAAAATTGGAAAAAATATGCTAAAAATCTTAAAAAGCAATAAAAACGTGTCAAATTGAATTCACAGAGGTCCACTTATCGGATTCTCGTACTATCTGGGTCTTCGATACTGCTTAGAGTGCTTGAAACGATGTGAAGACACTGGAACTTGCATTTTGCTCTCAGAGGGCTCCACAAGGTTTCTAAAGTCAACTGTTTGAAATGAATTGAAAATGATCCTTTTTGGCCTTATATAGGTTTTGACCTAATTTTTCAAAGTGCTCCATTTTGCGTGAAAATTGCACCCCTAGCTAATTTCAACGTTCTAAACCCATTTTTGGGATCAAAATCGAAATCTAAGATCGTTTATGTTGTCAAAAACATGATTTAAATTTTTTTGGACCCAAGACGGCCGATTGCTTGCATAATCGACCTTCATTAGATCACATAAATCTAGTATTCATCTTAACTGATTATCTAACATCAAAATCTTGAAATTTCAACTTGGTCAACCATGGTCATAGTCAAACCTAGTCACATTTGGTCAAATGGACCCTTAAATGATGCAGAACGTGCCCATGTCCAGAACGCACCCCTAGACGTGTACAACCATTTCTACAATCGATTACATTGCTTCTAATTATTTAACGCTGGCTTTCTTGCCAGATTTTGATTTTCATCTCGAAGGGAGCATGGTATTACACATCATTAATCAAATATGTCAATCAAATTTTCTTCAACAATCAAGACAAATGACTATGTCTAGTTGCTGACTCATCGAAGTCCTCCTCGCTTGGGGCATATCAGATTCATCAAAATTCATATCAATCTGGTATTCTCTTAATCTTGTAAACTGTATTAGCTATTCATAACCATCGGTTCATTAGTGTTATTTCGTTGATTCTTTGTAGCTGGAGGGTTCAGACTTGGCATCCTTTCGATTCCTTTGGACAATCAGGTCTGGAGTCAGGACAGTCACTTCCTCGTAATCATAGTTTCAAAATCAGGTGTTTTATCACTTCTTCGTAATCACCGGTTCATTGTTGGTACCATTAACGTCATCTCGATTTTTGGTCAATCAGGACTTGGATCACCATCTTCAAATCTTTCAATCAGTTTCTGTCTTGGAATCGGTTAATCTTTCAGGATCAGTTTCTCCACCATATAAGTGAGTCAGGATCTCATAAAAAATAGATTAATCTTTGAACCACTGCGCTTTGCACAGTAATTCAAAGAGGGGAAAAATGGGCTTCAGTACCATTGACCTCTTACATTCACAAATCAATCGAAATCGACCCTAAAGTCCTAACCTAAGGCACATCTGCACATCGAATTATTGAAACCCTAATCGATCCTATTTCGATTCTGCATCGGGGAATATTCTTAAATGTTCCTAATTTATCCTAATTATTTCTAATTAAATATTATTTGGCGATAAATAATATTATTTTATTTATCCCAAAATTAATTAATTGAATATGTTGAATATTTAATTAATTAAACTTAATTAGATTTAATTAGATTTAATTGAATTTATTCCTAATTAATATTATTTTTATTTGACAATAAATTAAATTTCTAAAAATAATTGATTAAATATTTATTTAATTGATTAAAATCAATTTGTCAAATTTAATAATTTAATTTTGAATAAAGTTCGATTAAAATAATTGATTAACCCATAAATCAATTATTTAATAGTTCAAATCAGTTAAGTTGAGAATAAAACACATGAAAAATTAAATAAACTCATAATTATCTATGCACAAATCAAAAAAGCAGTTAAACTCAAAATCAACTATTAAATTCAATTTGTTAACTTTTTAAACTCAACATGTGATTGTGAGTTGAAAAGTAGATTGGAGTGATCTGAACTTCTAATTCGAGTTAAAAAGCTGATTTTGTATGATTTTGTGAGATAACTATTTCTAATTTCCTGATAACTCAACAATCAATCTGAGTTGGTTAGGGAGATATTTTTGGCTTTCCATGAGTTCTCAAAACCTTGGATTTTTATATAAACAGGCTTCAGTCCTTTACAAACGACCATGAATTTGGAGAATCTTTGCATGTGCAATCTAGAGAATTTGGAGATTGTGCAATTTTTGAGATTATTTGTTAACCATTGTTTTCCTAATTTCATTTCATTCATAGCATTGATATATTAGATTTCAATTCATCTTTCAAAGTTTTAGATCATTTTTACATAGTTTTTATCATTATTGCATAGAAAATCCAAAAACATAGATTAAATCTGCATTCATTTTCATAGCTTTCAACATTCAAATCCTTCATTTAGGGGTTGCATTGTCACTGATCTCAGACAATTTCTGAGAATACCATACTCGCATCTACTAGAAGACAATAAATCGTCTGGTTAATGATATACTCGTTTATTGTAGATTTTCTGATTATTAACCAATAATGTTTTACTGAAGTGTTGTGTCCATAAACATGTACAATTTTCACACGCACATCGGTGAAACACCCCCAACAACAATAGAGGGCACCAAAGATAGCCCCACCTATAGAAACGACGCCCCGACCCTAGGCGCCGACACAGGGGATGTAGTGTCAGAGTTGGAAATGCCCGTTGAGCGAGAAGCAAGGCTCATTAGCGTCCACAACGTTCAAAATGCTCATCGAGTGGGAAGCGGAGCTGTTAACGTCCATTTCAATTGCTTGTCAAATTATTAAATAATCTAATGTTTAAGCAACAATCCCCAATATGTCTATTTGTAGTAACATAGTGCTCGTATAAATATAAAATTAGTTCAAACTGTCATGTGGTCAAATTGATGTTTTGAGTAAGCTAGCGAGTAGCATTTCACTTTTTGCTCCTTTCCCTCTCTTAGAACATATTGAAAGTTAGTGCCTTTTAAAATGTCATGTATTGAAGTTGTGAATATATTTATATGGTTGAGTATGCAAATTTAGCAATTATTATCTTCATTATTGAGTATCCTATGATGAATATGGTTGAATATAATAACCTTTTATTGGATTCTATAAGGGTTTTAGACATTGGAAATTAATAATAAGAAAGTTAGACCCTTGTTTTTAAAATCATGTAGTAGTTTGTGGATTTTAAAAACATGAGTTATGGAGTAGCCTTCTTGACATTCTATTTAATAAATATTACCTTGAATTACTTTATTAAACTAGTACCAATATGGGCCTTGTCCTTTGGTTACTATTCATTCGTAAGTATCATTGGAAGATGATTGAGATGTGTTGTGTTGTGACCATTGAATATCATTGATTTCCATGCATAAAGTGCATTACCTTGATATTTACAATCTCTTCCATGACATGTTAATAGTAGCAATGACACAAAATGAATGAGTATATAGATATGCAATGAGACGCAAAATGAATAGGATTCTATCATGCATATTTACAGTATTCTATTAGATCATTTGTGATGGATCCAACATGTTTAATGGAGGACAAGAATGTTAATGCTTTGTAATAGTGTAGGCATCATCATGGGATGTCTCTTCTATTTCAAGTTACAATAAAGATGGTAGATTTAGTAATACAAATGATAACATACTATTTATCTTATCTTAATGATTGAGATGAATAGTAGGTAAATCTTGCTAGTTTGCTTATGTTTGTGAATTACACTACAATAGCTTTTTGGTTTCAAGGTGTGTACCTACAATTATAGCACATAATGGTAGTTTATAGTATTGTGCTATTGCTATCGGGATTCAACTGTGTAGTTTTATGAGTCAAACTCATTGACCCATGTTTCATTAGTGGTTCACATGAACCCATCTCTCATGAGAATGAATGAAAGACTTAGCATTCATTGGATCTAGGGGATGCTCACAAAGGTGAATCACCAAGACTTCCTAGGAGGTCACCCATCTCAGTACTACTCTAGCTCGAGCATGCTTTTAACTACGGAGTTTCCTCCTTGGTTAAACCCAATCCGTTTGCAACCCCATTTGCAAAACCTTCACCAAGTGTTGTGCCTTGTGAACCATTCATTAGAAAGACCATCAAGCTCATCAATTGTTAAGTACACGATGGGTGAGCATCACCTCTTGGGAGGCCTCGATGCTTCACCTTTGTGAGCATCACCTAGATCCAATGAGTGTTAAGTGTTCCATTTATTCTCATGAGAGATGGGTTTGTGTGTACCACTACTCATGAAACATGGGTCAATGAGTTTGACTCAAAAAACTACACAGTTGAATACTGATAGCAATATCACAATTTGACTTGCTATGAAAATTATCTCCTACAATTTATAGTATTGCCAAAATAAAGTACATATAATTATAATGATTGTAGAATCATTTTACATATGATAAAAAATAAAAATATAGTCCAATATTTAACACTTTACTAAGATTAAATTTACTATACTCATTAATTACCATATTTTGTTAGTAATTATTGAATAAATGCTAAATGAATAAACATGGAACACCTGAATTCTTCATATCATAACAAATAAAAAGATAGTCCAATATTTGACTCTTGACTAGGATTAAATTTACTAATTAATTACCATATTATGTTAGGAATTATTGGATAAATGTTACATGAATAAACATGGAACATACTATTACACAGTTACTAGCATTATAACTGAATTCTTCATATCATAACAAATCTATGTCATTAAGTTCGGATTTTATATTCAGTTCTTATGTAACAAATTTACCTATAAGAGTGGTTTTACCAATAATACTTGTTCCTAAAATATTTCTCATCCACAATAATGTCCCTACAGAATATTATTTAATTTCCTAGGACAAAATCTGTGCCTATAGAAAATTGCAATTCACTACAAATATTAAAACCCTACTTCATCCGTCTCTTCTATCATGTAAATCCTGTATCGAACATTGATACATTATTTAACTAGATAGATACCTAAATGGATTTGTTGATTGATTATGTAAAATCTACACCCTGGCCATGTGTGTAGCATCTCTCAGGCTAAAATTCTACACCCAAACCATGTGTGTAGCATCTCTCAGGCTAAAATTCTACATCCAAACCATGCGTATGGCATCTCTAAAGCTATCGTAAATGCTTCATATAGATTCAACAACAATGTAAGCTACATATTAAATCCCACTTGAACTATGTACATGGCATCTCTCAAGCTGTCCAGATGCTCCATCAAGTTAACCCAGGGTAAAACATATTTATTTTGGCTAAGGCAGAGAGCTTATAATTCCTTCCCTAGGACAAGAAAGAATGGCAGTTTTTGCAAAATCTGCTAATTTTGCACATGCAAACTTTCCATCAATCTCAAGATTCTCGTATGGCTCCTTTCAAACAAGAATCTTCATAATCATAAAAAATATGAAATCATAGAAGTCTTATAAACTCAAAAAAATGTCCATAAGAACAAAAGCCCAAAAAGAAACTGATACCAAATTCAACCTTTCAACACAGTAAGTACATAGCTGATTTGTGAAGCTTGCATGTGTATATGAACCATTTTCCAATTTTATGGTTGCCACTTATGAACTTAAGACAATGCATGTACCCAAAATTAACTTTCCAAAATAAGAAGATACTTCATTAAGGCAAAATGTCGAATAATGACAAGTTCTTTATTCTAACACTCCTTGCAGAAGTTCCATTAACTAAAGAAAACTCAATCATCATTTCATTAGCCCGCTCATATCTAAGCTGCCTTCATCAACCTCCAGACGGCCTAATTTGCTTGACCAGGCAATTCTTGCCAACTACGCAAATCAAAACTTTATATCATTATGTAACCAAACTCAATACAAACTCAGTCCTGCAAAATGCCAAGAATATCATCCTCCTGGTACAAGTGGAACCTGATCCCAACATTAACAACAATGCAAAAGTTATGATGGGGAACTCATTACATTAGGCACGAGCAGTAAGATTGATGCAAAGAATATTTTTACAAACTAGTATTTCAAAAACAGCAACAATACAACCATCATATGAACCATGTTTCATAAGCCTGTGCTGCAATTCAACTGTTAACATGAAATCAAGCATGGTTGCTTCATACTTACTCTTTTTCTCCTAGTTTCACCTCAGTTCCACCATATTCCGGAAGAAGAACATGGTCGCCTTCCTTTAGGCTAATGGGAATGGTGTTACCTTCCTTGTTTCGCGCACCAGGGCCAAATGCTACGACCTTTCCTGAGTTCAACTGAAAAACATAAAAGCTGAACCATTCAGAACTGTAAGATAATTGGTGAATGCTTTTAGATAAAAGATAGCATTTTATATGAGTGACCATATTTCTTGGCAAACATCACTATAAATTATATAAATACTGGGCCAACCTATGATCGAATTTTTTTTTTAAATCGGAAAAACTAATTTAGAAGGGATTATTCAATAAACAATGAAATAAATTGGCCAATCTTAACATATGATATGGCTAAAACCTTAGTTATGTGTCTGAATGTAAACAAAAAAAAATACATAACCACAACTAACTTGCAGATTAGCAGTAAAATTACCATCACTCTAGAGCATGATAGTTATAGCAATTCTAACAAGTTTAATAAGTTGAGTTTCTCAGAGATTGGCTGTACTGTAGCACATTGAACAAGAAATCATACTTCATACGTTGTTTTGTTAAGTTTTTCGTTTAGCAAGCTCATACTAGATCAAGACAACATTGTAAACCTTGATTATTGAGTTCTGGGAGAAACATTGTGATCCACATAGAGAATAAGTACACAAACAAATATCTACATGTATATAATTATAAACTGATTTAAAATAACTTTTCACAGATAAAAGCTGTAAGAAATTGGTTCATGTCTAAATATACAAACACACCACCCTAACTATCTTACAAAATATGTGTTAGGGCACCGTTAAACTACCATCACTCAAGCACAAAAGTTACAAAACCCTTTAAAATTGATATGCATATAACTTTAAAAGTATTGTTAACACAAAAGTCTCCCTTGTTTTTTTTATTTCTTTTACTTTTTGTTTAACCGGTACCAGTTAAGATAAATAGCTAAGCACTCAAGTGTGCAAAATGATGTTTTTAGAAGATTTGGTGTTACAATAAACTACTACTTCTATAAAATTTCAAATCAATAAGATTTATTGTGTTATAGATAATTGCTTCCACTCTAGCAAGCTAGAATGTTTCACTTTGAGGTTCCGTTTGGTTGAGAATTAGAATTTGATTCAAAATCTGATTATTTCAAAATAAGGTTTTGAAATTCCGGTTTTATGTATTCGGAAGATGGTTTGGACCGTTTGGTTGACCTGGAAGATAACTGAGACAATCCATCTTCTATGTTTGGTTCACAAAAATCCAAAATCAGAATATGTGTCTTTACATCTGATTCTATGCATAACATTTGCCTTGTTTGAACTTCCACGTTCATGTACTCTGTGCTCTGTCAACCAGCTCACATACTCTTGTTTGTGCTTTCACATTTTGCAAGGAACCTTGTTTGCATAGTTTACATTGCAAAATTTACAATTTTGCCTGAAAAGTTACCATTGTATGCATTCCAAATCTGCTTGTCTTCCTATCTACATTTCAAATCTACGTTCCTACCTACTCAAATTTGTGTTCCAAATCTGCCCATTTGCATCATTTACATTGCATGCGCGTTCCAAATCTACACATGATACACCAAACTAGCAGTGCATTGCCTTCATTGGTTTGTGTTTCACATTTAATTCTGCATTTGCATTGGACATTTTCTTCCAGCCATTACTACCATTGACTTCCACGTTACTTTGCAATCTTTCATTACTTTGACTAATCTGTATCACATTACAAAATTGTAAGTGTTGCATCTGTCTGCGCTGTCCATGTGTTACAAAACTATATGAGTTCCAAATCTGCGTTACAAAGCTGTATCCGATGGACCCGATGGTAAATTAAAATTTGCTTCACAAAAATTCAAAATCAGAATATGATTTCGAATTCCACTTATTGGGTGGGAAGATGGTGCCGCTCATTTTAGTGCCAAAACTGGATTTTGGTTGAAGAATCTTGAATTGCAATTTAGACAACCAAATGACGGATTAGGCAAAAAACCGGAAGTTCTGCACCCAATTCCACCCCAATTCCACTAACCAAATGGGGCCTTTAGTAAAATCATAATATCGTTAAGTAGCTGTGATCTCAATGTGATGTGAATACCAGTTAAAGAAATGCCATATGTCTTAAACGCCTCATGTTCCAGTGAACCCTGTAGAGCGGCATGAAAAGGTTGCCTGTATCGTACAACCGTACATTAACTCAGATGCAAAATTTAAGAATGCAGCCGAGGCTCACCCTTAAACTTATCAATAAAATCACCCGATCTTAGCGGAACAATTAAAATAAAGGGAAAACATCAATTCAAAATGCCATTACAACAAATACCAAATTGCAAGATGTCCAAAAGGCCGTGGTGTGATTGTAAGGGGCCCCATTCTCATAGTTTAAATTTCCACCCTAATCTAATGGTATCAATAACCCCGGAATATATCACAAAGGTTAAACTGAATTGAAATTTGGGCATGTGAGATTATGGAGAATTGAGGAATAGCAGAACTGTAAAGTATTGAAAAATGTGGTATAAGGAAGGATGTTAAATACTGATATACAGTTGGGCTGAAAAGTTGTGAAATTTGGGTAATTTACAACCTCAAGATCGAAAATGATGCATTCCTGGAGGATACTAAGCATTGATATATAGTCAAGAGAAATCACGGAGGCCATGGAGCATTAAAATATGGATAACTGAGACGAAAGAATATTGATTACTAAGTCTATGACCTGGCGCATTATACCCGACCAGCTTACGAAACTAACCGCCTCGTATTCAAGCGATTGAAGAAGCTGAGGAGGATTATCCGAGTGAGGAAGGTCGTAGAGGATTCAACCCCCACAAGAAGCCAGAAGCCAGATTCTCAATAATGCAGACTACAGTCTCACACCGCAATAAGCCAATATACATTCTCAATGTCAAAAACCTATGAAAATCCTAAGAAACGAGAAAATACAGAAGAATCCCAAAGAGAAAAAAATCTTAATACAAAACAAATGAATTCATACCTTGTGAGAGCTCTCAGGAAGCAAAATCCCTCCAGTGGACTTATTTGGAATCACAACTTTCTCTACCAAAATTCTGTTAAAGCAGGGGATCAGCCTCTTCGCCATCGATGAACGCTAAAACCCTAAAACCCTAGAGTTGCCGATTTTTACCTGTTGATTTGTTGAAACTCACCCAATTTTAGAACTCATAAGAAGAGAACTAGAAAAGAAGTGTGAAAAATAGAGAAGACACAACACCTCTTGATTATCTTTCCTCCTTAAATTTGACATTTTATAGGAGTGCTTTGTAACTAAACTCAAAAAAATACTTAAAATGATGCTTTATAATGATAGTACATGAGTGTGTTTGTTGGATTCATGATGAAAAAATATTTACTTTTGTAAAAAATAGAACTCAATTTTGAGTTAAAGAGCAAAAGTTGGGAGAAATGTTTTTATGTTTCTTTATAGAATTATCCACCTTCATGGAAAAAAATTATGCTGGAATTTTTTTTATCTCCACCAAAAGGTTTTTTTGATCTTCAAAAAATCTCTACTTACTCTGATACCATGTAGATTTTAGCCAAGATCTAAGTGATAAATTAGAAGCACAAAGTTGACATTCCATAGATGAATCAAAGGAGAAGATGAGTACATATTACACGAGTGATTGGGTCAAATCAGATGTTGAACCCAACACTCAATGAGTGGTGGTGAGTTGTCTCCCACGAATCTAGAAAGAGGTGTCGAAATGGAATCCACACATGTCTAGACACCTTTATAAACAACTCCTAAACAATGACAACTTTTGTAGACAAATGTTGAATGAAAATGTATGACTAAGTAGGTTTAATAAGTCTAAGTGTAAATTAAATTAATTAGTTACACTAACAATACATGTGTGTAATGATAACACTTCTCATTTTTATCTTTATCTTTCTATTTATCGCTCTCTGTATCTGTATCTGTATCTGTATCTTTGTTTATATCCCCTATTTTTATCTCTAGAAACCATAGCCCACCCCTAGAGTTGCACATTTCATTAAAACTTCTAGAAGGACTAACAAAGATTTACTTGTAAAGCAAGTTGGATGTGAGAAGTAGAATTATGTTTGTTGGAGGAAAATGGGAAATTCTTCTAGGATTAATTATATGTAATGACTGTCAAATGAATTAGCCATATTTTAAAGTGGGATAGATTCTTGATTGTTGTTTATGAAATTTGGATTCATAAAAATTAAGTAAATTATTCATGTTTATAAGAGGGATTCTTTTCATTATTATTTATGAATTATACATTTATAATGATTGAGGAAAAAATACCTCCTTGAAACTTATGTTTTAATTATATTCATCTTTGTTTTTAATATAATAGCCAAACCAAAAATTATATTAACCAAATCTAATCAAAAGTACATATTAAAGGATTGGGAGGAAAGCAAAAAAAAATTTCAACTCCCAATCACCATAAGAAGTTTAATGAGGGCAAAGCCCTATAAACACAAGTTCAGATGGGCATGGCCCAGAAACAACATATAAAACATAAACAACAAATAGAAAAGCCCTCAAGCAGCCAGAGTAGTGGCAGAGGGTCTGGATCATTTTTCTTTTCTCCCCAACCTAAAACCTGTGTGGGCTTTGGGTCAGGCAGTGTCCAACCATCAACATTGTCATCATCCTCCTTTTCTTCTCTCCTTGGAGAGATAGCTAGGGCTAGCCGTGGGAAATCCTTGCCAGAAGAGGGTCATCTTGAACGCTTGCCAGTCACCCAGCCAATGGTGGGAGTTGGTGGCCAAGTGGGAGTTGTTGGAGCTCACTACCAGAGGAAGAACCTTAGAGGCGAGGAGGCACAACAGAACGCTGTGGAGAATGGCGGTGAGAGGGAGACTACTAATGAGGAGGCTATGAATGAGAGTTGATCCACCTGCGAGAGCCACTTCTGCCTCGACCCTGCCCATGGGAGGTGGAAGGAGCACTTGAAGTGGAGGCATCTGGAGGAACTTTAGCCACAATGCAAGGAACATTTCCCCAGTGTTGAAGAAGCTCTTACAAATGAGAAACTTCAAGCACAACTTTGTCTGCTTGAACTTGAATCTGAAGCATTACATTATTGTGAATACTAGCTTTAGCAAATAAATACACTTTAGTATCAATTAAATTATTAGAAATAGGCTGGAATTTCATTCTTTCCAAATAGTAAATAGAATCTCCATTCTAAAAATGTGCCATATCTATAAGAACAGAAAGGGAAATGAAGGATTGTCGCCCAGAAGGATCATTGGCCAAGTAAACATGGCTGGATGAAAAGGAGAGAAAAAACTATGAATCTAAACCTAATAATTTTGTGTCCTACGACAAAACCAGATAAGATGAAGAAAAGATTCAGGCCGATGACAAAAATGGCAGCGAGGATTTGAAATACCCAAATGATGGAGGTGTGAATCCAAAGGTAACCCTTGAAATAGAAGACACCAATTAAAATGTGCAATTTTGGGCTTTGTAATGCTAGACCAAACAATAATAAAACACAATCTCCATAAAGAATGTGAGGATTACACATGCCATCTCTAGTTTAAGATCTCGACCATAGGCAAATGGTGAGAAAGACATTGGTAGCCTAGCCTTGGCCGATATTTGTCAAAAGCAGTATTTGGGTACCATATCCAGTCTTTCCACCATGGGGAACGACTAGTGATGCCAATCTTGTGCAAAATTTCTAGTGACAAAAGGGAAACCAGTAACTAAAATGTGTCTCGGTCCTGAGTAGTAAGACCAAAATGAGACTGAGCATCCTTCCACTTGTAGAGAGACATTGTTCCTTTGTAGAAAAGATCTTGTGGAATGCGAAGCCCATGTTTGTGCAAACACAAAGCATGAAGACCAAGAACTCTAGCCAAGGGAAGTCCTTGCATCCTAATTAAAGGTGACCACCAGAGATTGTGTTGATTAAATGAGAGGCCATCTCGAAAGCTAAATCCATGCTATCTAAGCCAAGGTTTGATATCCTCCCATGCACACCATATGCTCTTTGCCACAAATGAACCCTGAATTCGCACTGGCTCTCTCATCAGAAGCAGAGTGTAGAAGCCCAAATATCGTCAGGCTAGTCGATGCAAAGGGTATCTAGAGGAGATGCAATGTCTCAAAAGGAATTTCCATGCCTCATCTCCTGTGATACTATGAACTATCCATTTAACACAAAGATCTTGACCTTTCCTATGTGTAGAAATGATGCCCAACCCACCATAATGTTGAGGGAGACAACAATATTCCCAGGCAACACGGTGGAAGCCATGCCTTTGAGCATCCGAGGCCCATAAGAAATCTCTCAGTAGACACTCTTACTTGGGATATGATGCTTTGGAAATAGACCAACATGAAGAGTAGTAGGCATGCGTGGCTGCCAAAATCTTGGAACAAACTTGAAATTTACTTGCCAAAGAGAGGTTTGGTAATCCAATATGCCAACTTGTCCTCGAGCTTTGAGAGTACCACATTCCACAATTCTGTAGTAGAACCAATGTAAAGAAAAAGGAATTCCAAAGAAGCGAAAAAACTTGGCCATGCTGGACCCATTTCTAATCATATTGCAAAATCCATTAAGGTGGTGGAAGAAAAGATAGGTGATAACATAGAGTTTTATGCCATTGAACGACTGAACCGGAAGCCAAGAAAAAAGTATCTAGGCAGTGAAGGGCTTGCTGCACATTGACCTCATCCTCAATGAGAGTGAGAAAAGAGTCATCTGTGAAATGACCATTGACAAGCTGTGAGGAGGAGTTGGGTAAATAAATCTCATGAAATCGTCTTGTTGAAATAACAGACATGAGTAAGTAGCCAAAACCCCCAGTGGCTAAGACATACAAAGCAGGTGCAAGAGGACATCCTTGATGGATTGATCTATGCAAGGCAAAAGTGGTAGAGCAATGACCATTAATAGTAATGCATGCATTGACTTCTGCAAAAAGCATTTTAACAAAAGAAATAAAATGAGGACCAAAACCTAAAGCAGACAACATAGCAAGGATAAAAGGCTATTCAACACGGTCATATGCCTTGGTGAAATCTATTTTCATCTTTAAAGAAGAATATAACATGATAAAATCATGTCGAAATAAATCACACTACTTAATGAAATTTTTCAAAAATTAACTTTCTAAATATTTAACTAAGTTAAGTAATGATAGTAAGGTGACTAATATTCAACT
Source organism: Chamaecyparis obtusa (assembly GCA_027943335.1). Taxonomy (NCBI): domain Eukaryota; kingdom Viridiplantae; phylum Streptophyta; class Pinopsida; order Cupressales; family Cupressaceae; genus Chamaecyparis; species Chamaecyparis obtusa. The sequence goes on along the minus strand of BSBK01001267.1, from coordinate 1,323,849 downwards.
AAAACAAAAATTAAAAGGAAGTTGAGTTTGCCTACCTTGATATGAATTTCACCTGATGGAACATTGTAATAGAGAGTTGAAACCTAGGAATTAAGACTAGATTGTCTATCAAAGAGCCAAGACTAAGCAATTAAGTGTCTAAAAATCATACTAGTCATATTATTCTACAAATTTGTGGCCCATTTTTTAAGTGAAAATTTGTTTTACATGTTGGTTTTATGTTCTTACACTAGGCAACTCCATATTTGAATTTGTAAGAGGGGTTCCAATGCAATGATCATCATGAATTTATTAAGGTAGGGGAGTTAAGTAATGTACTCAACACATTTACCTTTGAAAAGGGTTGAATGGAAGAGTGTACTTCACTCCTCCATGCTTTCAGAAGGTGAACCATGTTTGTTAACATGGGATGAACATTGCATTTTATTATTTTTGTAATAGGTTGGGTGCATTGATTTTGGGGTTTCCATGTGGTTCCATCCCATTAGATGGAAGGGCACGAGTTGTCTTTTTATACCTCTTCTCTTGGGCTGGGAAGGGTTTGGCTAAATCTTATTTACATTTTTATTTTGAACTTCAGTAAAGCACTAGAGATTTTGATAGTTTAAAAAACATTTGAGTTTTTAAAGGGCTTGGAAGCTTGGAGAAGAGAGAAGAGAGCTTCTTTCAACCTTGTTGAAAGCTTGGAGTTGTAAAGTAGGCTCCCCCGTCTTTGTTTATTGTTACACTTTTCAAGAGCATTCATTTGTTTTAGGCCTTTTTTAATCTATTCAATGTATTCCTTTTTGTCTCATATATTTTATTGAAAGCAATGGTGTTAAGTGTGTTGTCCTTGTGATGTAAATGTAACGTCATTCTTAAGAAGCTTTATTTTTATTTTTATTTTTATTGTGTTTAAATCAATTTCTTGAAACCACCCTCTAGGTTGATTGGATTTAGCATGTGTTGGAATTGAGTTAAATCTAGTGAAAACTTCAGAAAGCATGTGTGAAGGATGAAACTAGTTTTATGGGAAAGCTTCCACAATCTATATTTTTTGGGTACAAATTTCAAATGAAAAGAATTATTTTCTAGCTTGAAATGAAAGTAGGAGTTGAAAATTATTGGAGTTCATTGATAATGATTGTAATTGTGATGCCTACCTATTCCTAGCATGAGATGTTATTTTGAATGTTGTATTTGATTATGTTGTGATGTTAGATGATCATAATTTGATGCATGCGAGAAGGTCACATACTTGATTATTATTATGCTTTAATTTAATAATATGTGATACATTATTGAGATATGGATTAAATGTGGTTATGACTTTATGAAGCGTTGAGGCATTTATATTCATGTTTTAATTAAATGATAACATGATTTATATCAATTAAATGCAATACAAGTATTTATGTGAGTTTGAATCTCATTGAGTGTTTTTTTATGCTTTGACTATTATGTACAAGCATAAGTACACTTGACACTTGTAGAGTGGTTATAGGTACATGGTATTTCACCTAGCTCCACATATGTGAGCTATACCTCATTGGTGGAGATATAGGAGATGTCACATTTTTTATAATTGTGTAGTCTTACCCATTGTACTCAATTCAAATATGATTTCCTATCAGATTATTTTTGTAATTTTCCTAAGATACCATAGTTGGTAGTATTCTGGAAACCCCAATCCCCATGTAGATGTCCAATAAATGAGTGTTTGAATATTTTATGCAATTTCATATTTTTGTAAACTTGAATTGAATAAATGCTCTATGGCTTTAAATTCATCATTTAATGTTGAAACAAAAATATGATTATCAATGCATTTTTATTACACATTTTGAAAAAATATGGGTAATGAAATTAGTTGAGAATTAAAAAGGATCATTTTATTTTATTTTCAAAATTATGAAAAAGTGCTTTTGGGTAAAAATGGTAAAATACAATTCATTTTTACACTAAAGCATAGTTTGGAGAGAAAAATAGAGAAAAAAATGGGATTAGTTGCATTGAGATAGTAATTGAGAAGAGAAGTGTCTTCTCCATTCATGTGTGTATTCATTCACCACTCCAAAGATCTCAGCATTTGAAGATTTTTCTTGGAAATGAGGTATTTTGTTAAATCTTCATTTATGCTTTTTTTTAATTGTTTTAAAAGCTTGAATTGGTATTGATAGAATGTAACTACTCTCCACCTTGTATTTGTTATGATTTGATTTGGTTATATATTAATTGTTATGTGAAATAATTATGAATTTCCCCCAAATGGGGTTATAATGCCAAAAAGTTTAATAAATGCTCAAAATGCAACTTTTGTGTCAAAATAGGGGCATTGGGCATATTTAGAACTAAAGGGTGCTTTTGAAAAATTAAAATTTGAATTTTAAATTTTGAAGCTTTCTTTAATTGTGAATTTGAGAATTTTATATGGTTTTTATGTGAGAAAATGTTTGAACCATGTTAGAAAATTTTGAATTCTAAAAGTTAAATTAGATGAATTTCAATATGGTAAAATAAGTCTCCTTAATTATTTTTGAGCTACAACCAAAGGGTAGTCTTACCATTTTGATTTTTCATGCTTTTTCAATGGAGCTTTTGAAGAATTATATGATAACTTTGTGATAAAAACATTTTATAAAATTTGAATGATTCAAGTTGAATTGGAATCATAGAGCTCGAGTCTCCTTTATTTATTTTCTATGTGAATGTTATGAAATCATGTTCCTTATGTTATTTTTGTGCATCATTTTGCATCTCATGTCCAATTTGGTTAAATTGGAGCATGAAGAACCTAGATTGAGGCCTAGGATTATAGATGAGTGGTTCTACATGGTTTCCCAAGACCAATTATGACTTGATAGCTAGATTGATTGTGAGGTTGTTGATTGTTGGAGTTTAAGGAAATTGTGTATTTTGATTGAGTTATTAATGCTTGTTTGGTGATATTTCTTGAGTGCTTACATAGGCTTGGTATGATTGGCCAAGGGCATGCCACACTTGATTGGGTGGTGGATGTCACTTGAGTGCTCCCTTTTGTATTGGGACATGTATACATACTCTACTCTACAAGCTCTCTTTGAGCTTTGCAATGGTACTCCTCTCTCATTAGTTTCCCTCATCCATGTGATCATTAGGTGTTATATATAACATATGCCTATCCATATTCATATTGTGTTCTTGTTGGAGTGACTATTTTATGTTTTTCATACCTATTTTGTATGCAATATGATTGGTGTGAGTCTAATCCTACTTCCCCCTATTTTGTGTGAGCGTGTTTGTGGCATGTGTGACCATCTCCTAGCATGAGGGAGTGGACCTTTTTAGTTTCATATGGCTGGGTGGCATGATAACCATTTTTGGGGATTAGAGGACTGGAGGATCAATGATTAGGATTTGAGGATTGCAATCAAGTATTGTCCAATGCTCTTTAGATATTTATTTACGCACTTAGTTTTCTTCCATATGTAAAATGTGTAATTTAGGAACATTTGAGTCTCATTGCAATTTAATTACTAGATGATTTATTAGAACTATATTTGAGATGGATTGTAATTGAAATGAAAAGTGGATAGTGATCTATACTTATTTTATGTGACTCATTGTGGGTGATGCAAGAGCATCCTCGGTTCATGGCAATCTTGCATCAACCAAAAACATTTTTCTTTCAGTTTGTTCATGTTTAGTTTAGTTCAACTTCTATGTTTCTTTCGACATCCTTCTGAGTTGGCTCATTTTCTTTTGCAGACCTGGTGGCATGTTCCTTGACTCATCTCCGATCTTCCTTTGGGTTCGCACTTTGATCCAATTCCTCCCAGTGGAGTTACCTTTAATCATTTGGGTTTGATCTATTTCTTCATCATGCTCTCAGCTAGTCATAGTTTCTGATCTTGTGAACCTTTTCCTTGGTTTGCAATCCTATTTGGATCATTGTTTGATGTTCCTAGACTCTTGTCTGACTTCCCTTTTTTATTGTACTTCATTCTATTCATTGGTGGATGAGTTCTTCTTGATTTAAGTCTTGACCTATCTACACATTATGTTTTCTTGTCTTGTGGATTGTGATCGTTCTTGGTCGACTTGGATGTTTTGTGAACGTTTATATATTTTTGTAATTGATCCTTAGGGTAGTAGTTCTAAGTAACTCTTATGAATAAGAATGATATAGATATGCATAAAGGATAATTTGTATAATATCTATAATCAGGCTTGTATGCCCGTAAGCGTACATGTTTTTGAATAAGGTAAAAACAAGTTTTGAATGGAACCCGAAACCATTTACATCATAGCAAAAAGATAAAGCTTTAAAGTTTTCCAAAATGAGACACTTGCTGGAAAGAATAGAGCAGGACCCAAAATAACACTAGAAACAATAAAAAAGAAAAGAAAAATAGATCTAGCAACACTACCAGTAGCACCCAGCAACGAACATGATAAAACTAATTGCTTATCATTTTGTCCGCCTTCATCTTCAGCTCCTCCATCTTCTGGATTGATTTTTTCAGGTCCTTCAAGTCCTTTAGCTTCTCAGGGATCTTCCTCTGAGTACGCCCTCTAGTTCTAGTACCTGGACCAGCATTCCCATCATCGTCTTCAATAGTTATGGTCGTGTTTTCCATCTGGTTTTTCTCCAGGTAGTTGTGAAGCATGTTCAGGTCGATGATAGTCGCATTAAGTCCTTCATTGCTATGGCTCAGGACTTCATTAATCATTTTTCCATTGTTGCTAACTTTGACCTTAATTTCTTTAACCTTGTTGTCAATGATTTTGTTGATTTTGGCAGTTATCTCCTCCTTCCAATTTTTATTGTTTACCTTATCCAGAATCTTGTTCTCCAGCTTCGTGTTCAGGGTTTCCATAGTTTTCTCCAAAGAATGAAGGTGAAGCTTAATCTCATGAATCTCCTGCTTGATCCAATCCTGAGGAATACTTTGACCTTCATCATTGTTAACCTTGTCTAGATTCATAGCAACCACCAGGGGAGTGATGGTATCTTCCTTTTGACTTTTTTCCTCCTCAATGGCATTCTGATCAGTACTAGCATCCATTTCTTTTTGTTCCTCCTCTTTTTCATCAATGACAAGGGAGTTCTAACCAGTTTCTATTTCCTCTTCATCCTACCCCTCCAGGAGGCCCAAGAGTTCTCCGTTTGGGTTTCACCATCTTCTTTACTATCCAAGTCCAAACCTTCCTCATTATCCAAGTGGGTGTCAATTTTTTCTTCTTCAGCAGGGAAATCCAGAGCTTCATTCTTATCAACCTCAGTAGGGGAGACCTGGGCCTCTTCTTCCTCCTCCTTAGCCCCTTCCTCATCTTTTTCATCATCATGGTAGTTCCCATCTTTCCCTTCCTCATCTTCCTTCTTCTCATCCTCTATTATGACAATCCTGTCCTCTTCCTGCTCGGTGTTATCATTATTCATGTCCTCTTTTTCCTCACTTCCAGAATCCATCTCCATATTTTCTTCCTCAACATTTCCTATTTCCAAAGAAATAGGGCTTTTTTCCTTAGTTTCTTCTTCACTGCTATTGGACCTTTTTTCTTTATTTTTCTTCCTCTTTTTTCCTTCTTCTTCACTACATTCAGAGACTTTTCCCTTGTTTTTCTTCCTCTTTTTTCTAGATTCGGCCTTTCTATCCCCCTCAATAGTATTTGAAGTTTTACCTTTGACCCTTTTAGGAATTGGGTTCGGGATAATATCTCTGGTGTAGTTAGAAATAAGGAGGATCAACCCCTCATGCAACATAGGGTTATTCTGCTTCTTCCTATGCTCAGTGATGCTACTACTCAGGGAGCTCAAAAGAAAATACGGGAAGGAAATCCTCTTGTTATGCTTGAAGTGGTTAGCTAGGATGAAATGCAGGTTGTAGGTTTTGGAATAGTGCCCATCAAGCGTGAAATACTCAATCATTACCTTCACCATTTTAGCCTAGAAATCATTAATTTTGGTCATATCTACATAATCCCCCTTCCCTTTTGTCATGAGGGCCTTTTCATTAGTAGTTTTAGGAAATAGATTAAAGAGCTTCAGTACCAAGCCTATGGTTGCCTCTATGGAAATGGGTTCCCTCCAGGGGTAAGCATGTAATCTCAGCCATAAGGGTAAGAGTAAGGGGGAAAGATTTACCCCATAAATTAACTTCACCTCTAACCCAGCCATCAGCGAACATGGAAGTCACCTATTTTTCATAGCTGTGGAGCTTCTTGATGTACTGAGAGACCCCTCCCTTTTTTAGCTTCTTCCAAATTTTCCTATCTTGCCTCCATTTGTCACAATCAGTCGACTCCTCTCTTCTCAGACTGCCTCCCATTTTGTGCTTTCTGCTACTATCCTGACTCGGCTCCTTACAACTAATCTTCTTCTTACTGCAATGCTTTCTTATGTTTTTCATGATTACTTGAATTAACCCAGGCTTTGTATATCATTAATACCGAAATAATTATCCCACACTTCACATTACATGCAGCCTTCCTCAAAAATTGTTTCATCCTTGTCATCATAAAATTAAGTGACATTCCCTTCATTGTGATTAATTTTATCATAAGTGATTATATTCATGATCTCAGAGTTTAGATTTCCTTCTTGTCTCCATGATTTGATGATGTCACTTTGGGTACCTTCGTTAGCCAGCCTGTCCGTCGACTTATTACCTTCATGATAAATATGGGTGACATGGCACTCTTCAAAGGTGATGAGAAACATTTTGATTTTGTTTATTATATGGGTTATAGTCCAGGAATACTCCGCATTCCCTTTAATACAGTTGACAATGTTGAGGGAATCACCCTCAAGCCAAAGTTTCGAGAAAGCCATATCTTTGGCCAACATAACCACATAAAGCGCCGCCTCAGCCTTTGACACATGGTTAGTTTGAGTCCCCAGTGGAACTGCTATAGCACAAAGGTAGTTTCCAGCCTAGTCTCTTATGAGGCCTCCCCCTCCAGCTCTTCTAGGGTTTCCTCTAGCAGATCCATCAAAGTTCCCTTTTGACCAACCCCAGGGAGGAGTAGACCACATAACATTATCTCTAGGATTCGGGTCAATTCTGATCTTCAAATTCTCCCAAGAAATGGAGATTTCCTTTTTAGGGCTAGGATTCCAAGAGTTGCACTCCTTTCTACCACTACTTCTATAGTTCTCCATTATACTTCTGGTAATATAGTTAGCTACCAGGAGGGGGGTAGCTTTTTTATCTCTAAAATTTTTGTTGTTCCTCTCCTTCCATATCTGCCATGTAAAATGAGGAAAGACAAGTTTCCTGAGATTCTTAGCATTTTTATCATAAAAAGGGCTCTACCATTGTTGGAAAAAGTCCTGGATATTTTGAGGTTTGACCCACTTCAAGTTCAGAGACAGAATAATAGTGTCCCAAACTTCTCTAGCAAAGGGGCAGTGTATCATCAAGTGGTTACATGACTCAGCGTCCTCACAACACATGATACATCTATTAGGCATTTGGAAGCCTCTTTTCATAAGGTTATCCATAGCGAGGATTTTATTTTGTACAAGCAGCCAAAAAAACATGTTAATTTTAGGGGTAAGATCTTTATTCCATACCTGAGCACAGAAAGGCTGATCTCCATAGGGGATGAGAAGAGCTGAAGCAGATGCAACCGAGAATTTTCCAGAGATAGTAGGCCCCCAAATCAGTTCATCACACTCATTTTCTCTAATAAACTAGTTGTTCAACTATTTATTAACCTCTATTAGTCTAATGTCCCTCAACCCCAAGTCAATCCATTCTTCATTAATCCAATAGTCACTCACAAGAACCCCAATGGATTCTTTGCATTCCTGAATCACATAGTTCCACTCCTTAATCTCTATGAGGGGTTTGTCCGAGATCCATTTATCATCCCAGAAAAGGATTTTCCTGTCATTTCCTAGCTTCCATCTAGCCCGTTTACTGATAAGGTTCCTACCCTTACTAATACTGTTCCAAATAAATGATCCCTAGGTATCATTAAAAGAATGGAGGGTGCCTTCTAAAGAAGTGAGATGATATTTACTTTTGATTATTGCGTTCCATTCTTTTTCATCTTCAAATATCCTCCAACATTATTTAGCTAAAAGAGCCTTATTAGTATTAGAGATATTTTTGATGCCCAGAGCCCCCAGCTTCTTTGTCTTACAAACCTTCTCCTAGGCCACCAAGCTAAGTCTCTTCTTCTCTTCCACACCGGTCCAAAGAATTTTTTTTTGAATTTTTTCAATAAGGTCAATAGACTTCAGAGGAATTTTGAAAAGACTTAGAGCATAAACCGAGAGATTTTGAAGAGTGGCCTTCAACAATTGAAATTTTCTAGCTTGGCTAAGAATTGCCCCTTTCCAACCCGCCAGCTTATTGTGGAATCTATCAAGAATTTCATTCCAGAAGTTAGCCTCCAGTTTTGAGCACAACGACAAACCTAAATAGGGGGTAGGAAGCCTTCCTATCTTACAACCAAGAATTGAAGAGATTTTATTCATTCTAGCTTCGGGTGTGTTAAAGAAATACATAAATTTTTTTTACCAGTTTATGAGTTGGCCAGTGGCGTTTGAATAAACATTTAGAGCTTTTTTTATGTTCCTCGCCTCTTTAACTGTAGATTCCCCCATGAGAATCATGTTGTCAAAAAATTGTTCATGAGAACATTTTATCTCCGCTGAAGAAGGTTGCAGACCAGAGATTAGCCCTTGATTAACTTGGTTTTTAATGTATCCCCCAAGACTTTCAACCATAATGGCAAAGAGGATTGGAGAGATGGGGTCTCCTTGTCTCAACCCCCTTGAAGGTCTAAAGAAGGGAGAAGAACCACCATTCACAATCACAGAAGAAGACACCGTTGTTACCAATTGCATGATTAGTTTAATCACTCCATTATCCAAACCAAAAGCCTGAAGAATTTTGGAGAGCAGCTCCCAATCCACTCTATCATAGGCTTTGGATAAATCAAGCTTCATCAGGAAGCCTTGTTTCCCAGATTTCTCCAAGGAGTGAATATTCTCGAGAACCACCATGATGGAATCCAAGATTTGTCTCCCCGAGACAAAGCCATTCTGTTGATGTGAGATGAGACGAGGGAGAATCCATAAAATTCTAGAAGTAAGGATCTTTGACATAATCTTATACAAAGAATTACAGAGGCTGATAGGTCTAAAGCAGTCTGCAACATTAGCTCCCTGTCTTTTCAGAATAAGGGCTATAAATGTAGAATTGAGTTCTTTGATAATGCAAACATGTTGCTGGCCAATTGTAATTGGATTTATGATAATGTGAACATTAAATTTTGCCTTCTCTCTACTCCTTGTTGTTTCCTCCATTATGTGACTCTTTTTGCATGGTTCAGATTGTCATCATTGAGGATCCTCTTGTTGTGGTTGCACCAAGTGGTATCAAAGAAAGTTATCATTCCTGTGATAGAAGATCTTCATTCCTGAGGTTGCAAAGTCTTGAAATTGATTTTTTGTGGGGTGAAAAAGTGAGGATCTGACCTATAATTACAGAGGACTTGCCCAAAGATGGCTTGGAGAGGAAATGCTAGAGATGGAGCGAGGAGAGATGTAGATCTTGTTGTGATGGATATGCTAAGGAAGATTGCAACATGACTTTAAGCTACTAAAATGACCTAGATAAGAGGTCAATATGTTAAGGATTTGAGTGATGAAGAAGAAGAAATAGTGGTAGAAGAACCTGAGATTGATCAGGGACATGAAAGACTATTAAGAGCCCGAACTAGGGTAAATACCATACCACATTTTAACCCACTAGACTATGATGACAAGTTTGATTCAAATGAATTAATTGAATGGATTACAGAAATGGAGAAGTACTTTGATTTTGAGGGTACAAGTGAAGACAAGAAGGTGAAATATGCTTGCACAAAATTGAGAGGTCATGCTTCACTATGGTGGGAACATTTTCAGATAGATAGACAAAGAAGAGGCAAGGAGAAAACCAAATGTTGGAATAGGATGGTGAATAAGTTGAAGGAAAAATTATTACTTGCAGATTATTAGGTGAATTTGTTCTGATGTTGAACGAGTTTCAAGGTATCTTAATGGTTTGAGGATGTCTATATAAGATGAGATCATTTTGATCATGTTGTGTAGTGTGGAAGAATCTTATCAATATGTCTTGAAGGCTGAGGATAATTTAAAAAAAGACATTAGAAGAGATAGAGAGGAAGATTTTAGAGAGGCATAATATTTACTAGAGGTGGAAGATCTTTTATAGAGAAAAAAAAGAGTAAATTAGATGACAAAGAAGATAATTCACACCGAAGAGATAATAGAAACTTTCATAGGAATGGAGGACATAATGGTTATAGGAGAGATGAAAAGAAGATGTTCAGAGGAACTTACTTTAAATGTGGAGGAGAAGGAAACCAATCTTTTGAATGTAGAAAAGGAAATTCAAGTAATAAGACTAATAATAGTAGAAGAGTTTCTTTTGTTGAGGAAGAATCTACTGAACCTTTGAATCAACCTGAAGATGGAGAAACCTTGATGATAAGGAGAGCCCTATGTTAGAATGAGATGGAAAAAGAACCATTGTAGAGGAAGAGTTTGTTTCGAACAAGATGTAAGATTGAAAGTAAATGTAACAAATTTATCATTGATAGTGGTAATTTAGATAATTTAGCCTCATAAGAGTTGGTGAACAAAATGAAGTTGCAGAGGTTGAAGCACCCTAATCCCTATCAAATAGCATAGATTTGGGATGATCATAAGGTATTGGTAAGTGAACAATGTTTTTTGAAATTTAAGATTGGATCTTATCATGATGAAGTTTTGTGCGATATTATGCCTATGGATGTATGTCATATCTTTTTGGGTAGACCATGGTAGTATGATAGACAAGCATTACATGATGGTAAGAAGAACATTTACACTATTTTTGCAAATGGGATGAAACAAGTTTTGTTGCCTTTAGAGGAGACTCCTAAGAGTGATATTTGTATAAGTGTGATAATTTGTTTGGTTGAAGGAAATTATTAGATGGTTTGAGAAATGAGAGTATGTGCTATGCTTTGATTCCTAAGAAGTTTGATTTGGAATCAGAAGATGAAGAACTAGAAGAGATAAAGGAGTTGCTAATAGAATATGAGGACATAATATCAAACAATGTTTTTGATGGATTGCCACTTGTGAGAAGTATCATTCATTATATAGATTTGATTCTTGGAGATAGTTCGCCTAATAAAGACACACACTAGATGACACCTGTGGAGAATGAAGAGCTAAATAAATAAGTGCAAGAATTGTTAAAGGACTTGATCAGAGAAAGTTTGAGTCCTTGTGCAGTGTCTACAGTATTAGTACTTAAGAAAAATAGAGAGTGAAGAATGTGTACTGATTCTAGAGCTATAATCAAATCACAATGAAATATAAGTTTCCTTTTCCTAGGATGGATGATATAATGGATTGTTTGAGTGGAGCCAGATATTTTACAAATATAGAATTGAAGAGTGGATATCATCAGATGAGAATCAGAGAAGGTGATGAGTGGAAGACCGTATTCAAGACAAATAAAGGATTATATGAATGGTTGGTGATGCCTTTTAGACTAACTAATGCACCAAGTAATTTCATGTGGTTGATGAATGTGGTATTGAAGAAATTATTGGGTAAGTTTGTGATTGTGTATTTGGATGACGTTATGGTTTTCAGTAAAAAAAGAGAGGAACATTTATTGCATTTGAGATAAGTATTGAAAAGGTTAAGAGAAGAGAAGTTGCTGATAAATATTAAGAAGTGTAGTTTCATGAAGGAAGAACTTGTGTACTTAGTATTTGTGATATCTGTAGATGGATTAAAGATGTATCTTGAGAAGGTGAAAGCAATTGTTGAATGGCCTACAATTGAAAGCATTGTAGAGGTAAGATCATTTCAAGGATTGGCTATTTTTACCAAAAATTTATTAGGAATTTCAGTTCAGTTTGTAGCCTTATGACTGAGACAGTGAGAGGAGAAAGGAAGGATTTCAAGTGGACATCTAGAGCAAATAGAAGTTTTGAGTTGTTGAAACAAAAAGTGATTGAACAACCTATGTCAGCCCTACCTAATTTTAGTAAAGTATTTCAAGTGGATTGCGATGTAAGTGGAAATACAATTGGAGCAATATTAAGTCAAGAAGGAAGACATGTTGCCTATTTCAATGATAATTTGAATGATGCAAATAGGATATATTAAGCGTATGATCAAAAGTTATATGCCATAGTTCAAGCCTTGAAGAAGTAGATACACTATTTTTTGCCTAATGAATTTGAGTTGTATACAAATCATCAAGCATTGCAATATTTGAATAGTCAAGATAAGTTGAATCAGAGACACATGAGATGGGTAGAATCCTTGCAGAGTTAGAATTTTTCTCTAAAGCATAGGAGTGGAAAGTCAAAAACATTTTTTGATGCTTTAAGTAGGAGAATAAATTTGCTAACATAAATAAGAGTTGGAGTGATAGGATTTGATGAATTTAAGACCTTGTATGAGGAAGACCCTAATTTTTTTGAACCTTGGAAAGCTTGTAAAGAACTTGTTGTAGTGGACAAAACCAAGTGGTTAGGTCATTTCATTCAAGATGAGATGTTATTTAAGGGAAATCAATTGTGTGTGCTTAGACGTTCCATGAGAGACAATTTGATAAAAAGAAAATCACATTGGCATATTAGCAAGACATTTTGGCATTGGAAAGATAATGGATTTGGTAAGTGAGAATTAATTTTGGCCTCAAATTCATAATGACGTCAAGAAATTTGTTCAAAGTTGAAAATTTTGTCAAGTTGCAAAAGGATGTAGTCAGAATGTGGGATTGTATAATTCTATGAAAATACCAAATAAGCCTTGGGAGGACATAAGCATGGATTTCATACTTGGATTTCCTAAGACATGAAGTGGGAATGATTTCATATTTGTGGTAGTTGACAAATTTTCTAAGATGACATATTTAATACCTTGTAAGAAGACAACATATATAGTGCATGTAGCAGACTTATTTTCCAAGGAAGTTGTAAGGTTGCATGGATTCATTAGAAGCATTATTTCAAACAGAGATACAAAGTTTGTTGGTTACTTTTGGAGGGCACTTAGGAAGAAGATGAAGAAAAACTTGAAGTTTAGTTACACATTTCACTCACAAACATATGGACAGACAGAGGCAATGAACAAAAGTTTAGGAAAATTATTGATATGTTTGGTTGGAAAGAAGACTGGAAATTGGGATTTGATACTTGCTCAAATAGAGTTTTCATACAAAAATTCAATAAATTAAAGTATAGGGAAGAGACCATTTGAGATTGTTATAGGCATTAATCCTAAAGGTGTATCAATTTGAGGGATATCAATCATGAGGATAAGACAAGTACAAAAGTAGAAGAGTTTGCAGAACACATGAAGCCATTGCACAATCAGGGGAAACACCATTTGGAAGAATTGAAATAGAAGTATAATGAGAAAGAAGATGAGAAGAGGAGACATAAATAATTTCAAGTGGGAGATGTGGTGATGGTATTGTTAGCTCTCAAAAGTGCACCTTGTTAAGTTCTCAAAAAACTTAACCTTATGGAGAAACATGGAAACACTCATGGGTAGTGGGTTTCCCAAAAATGGAGTGAATCTCTAGATTCTAGGATGGTTCCTATATGACATTTCACCTGAAACTAATGTAGAATTGTAAAAACTTGGCTGGAAAAGGGATAAGAAAGGATTTCTTGCATGAACTCAAAATAATGAACATGAAAACTTTAAATGAAAAAACTTAAGGTGATGCACCAAATCTGAAGATGAGAAGGATACCGATTTCACACAATGAAACCTTTCTAAAATCAGTTCAATATTGGCACAGTATTGATATCAAAATACTCATATAAAAATACTTTATAAGAAGGTTTGATCTTGTTGATGTTTGATAGCTTCAGTCAGATAAACACTATGAATCGATACTAGTGAATATATGTATATATATATTTAGTATATATGAGATGTATATATATACTTATATATATATTATTATGTATATATTAGAAAAATTAATATAATACTCAAGAAATATTATATATATATATATAATCATAATTGTCATTATATTAATTAGTTAAACTTTGATTCTGTTACTCAAAAATACAACATACAATACAATAAGCATAAGTAGGAAAAGGTTGCATTTTTGTTTGTCTAATTAACACTACCTTGCAGGTTTTGTTAGTTTACATGTCGTTATTGCATTCATTCTAGATGTCATTATTGTACTCTAAGTATTGATCAAGTATTGCAAAATTTAAATTCATCAATGATCATTACATTGTGCATTCATACTGAATGTAGTATACAAATGTCCTTTCTTGTTTTATATTTCAATTCAATATTTAGAGTACATTGCAAAATTGAAAAGAAAGATTGAAGTATGGAATAGGGGTCCCATGCATTGCCTTGTCTTGTCTTTGAGTCTGCTAGTTATCTGCTAGGTCTTTGCATTTAGGTCTCCATCTGCATCTAGGTCTTTAGAGTCTCCATCTACATCTAGGTCTTCAACATTTCCATCTGCATGATAAAGAGAAAAATGATTAGATCTTGATGGATCTAAGCAATACATGAGAATCAGATAACATACTATAGCAATCAACTTTTCAATACTGCATCAATCTGGAAAATTAAATGAAATAAGGAAGTGCACACTGAAATTCATTGCAAGGTAGTGTTAAAGGGACTTGTTTCTGACATGAAACCTTTTACTACTAATGATCATTGTGGTGTATGTTGTCCTTTTTATTAACCAAGTGTCTGAATTAAAGGGACTTAGTATGTTCCAAACTGAGAAACCTTTTTCAGATAATGTATTTCATAATGATGTTATTTGAGAGCTTAACATATTATCTTGCAGATAACAACTAACTGGTGTTCATATTCAATTATTGTCAAAGATGCAGATTAAGCTGGTTTGACTACAAAAGAATGCTACAAAAAAATGCCAATTATTGCCAACTTTCCAGTTTAAGATACAAATGGGGCTGCATAAATACTGGTACAAATATGTCCTTACTATTCCTAAGTACATTTTCAAATCATAAACATATTTGTTGCTGAATACAAAAGAGTGCTTCAAGATTAAGCTATAAAATCATAAAGTGTTTACAGTTTGTTTTTACTGAGTGTCACGAACCCGTGTTCAAACCTCATTAGTTAAACATTCTGATGTTTTTGAATGTCATGAGCCCGTGCTCAAACTTCATTAACAGTAAATAAACATTTTTCATCTTGTTGTACTTATCATATTAAGTGCAGATTCAGTTATCAATGTGAATTATTTACAGTGGACAAAGCTACAGGATGCAAGCTGAACATAAAATGGAAAATAAATATAAAATGGAACAGAGTATGTGTAACCAGCAGAAGAATATCATAAAGGATAGAGTACTTATCTGCGGTGGAAATAAGAAAGTGTGTTGAGCATCTCTCAGTCATAATCACCTTCTAAGGTTTGCAAGGTTATGAGTGAAAGATGTAATGGTTTTGTGTTTTACAGATTATATCTTTAAACATTTTTCACTCATAACCTTGCAACTTTAGTGAGTCATTAAGAGGTGTTTTCATGGTTTCCTGGAGTAACTGTTCAACATGGATGAACTCATCATATATGGTTTGCAAAGTAGAGAGTTCACTAGTTCATCAAGTTTATAGCTGTTGATTACACAAGGTTTTATTCATGTCAGCAAAAGAGAGTCAATAATTTGGATGCTCTATGTTATCACAAAATATGTTGAGGTAGATACTAAAATTGATAAAGTTGTAGTTGACAGTAATTCAAAGTTCCATCAATGTGAGAAGTGTGTTTCTGTGTCAATTTTAGAAAATGACCATAAGCTGCTTACTGGTGTTCCATTTATCAAAATGTGAAGGGATTATTTTCTTTTAAGTAAACTGAAGAACTTATTTACGAATTAGTAACAGTCATGGTTTTAAGAATCAAATGAAATGACAACAGTTAAAACAGTGACTGTTACTGGTTTATAAACAAGTTTATATCTATGCCAGTCATAATTGCTTCAAATGTGTTCACAGTTGTCAATAAAACTGTTAAGAACAATTTCGGGTTCACAGACTTTCGAACCCATATAGCAAAGAGAAATTAATAGTCAAAACCAAGGTTGACATCATTAATAACAGTGAATGCCAAGTAGTAAGCAAGCTTGCGGTGGGTGCAAGATCAAGTTGACAATAGTCACTCTATACCAACAGTGACTATTGGATGAATCAAAGCCATGGTTTATACCGAGGATGAGTTCAAAGAAATGCACAGAGAATATCAATGAAGGCAACAACACTTCAAACCCGTAGCTGATGCTAAGTCATAAACCCAGCTCATGGGTTTTACCACAGTCATAGCATGGTGAACAGTCACAGTATGGTAAGCATTACACATGGTGATTATCGCATATGGCTTGTATATGTGGTGAACAAGTTTCGGGTTCATAAACTTTCAAACCCACATATGCTTACAAATAGTTAAACAACAGTGAGCTCAAAGAAATGCATGGAGTTGTATTGAATAAAGCCCATGTAAATATGGGGAACAACAGATATAATACATGAAGCCATGAAGCTGCGGTTATAAGCCACAACAATAGAAACTGAAAGCTAAGGAATAGTTTAACAGAGATGCAAACAATAGATGCCTTAAAGCATGATATGGGCTTGTGGCCATAAAAGAGAACCTTCAATGTACCCACGACTAATATAAGGTGAAAGAATAAACTATAGTTTGACTGTTGAAAACAAAGACACAACTATGACTCATAAACCATGAGTATATCAAAAGAAATAGTCACAACAGATAAGCAACAGTGGAACAATAGTTAACAAGGAGAAATGCATGCTCGAACTTTGTAGTATATTGAAAAGATCAAACAGAGAGTTTGAAGAAATAACTTACAGTTCACTGAAGGAGAAATGAAATAATGTCGAGTTCCTTGTCAAAGATGCACACAAAGGAAGCAGTAGATGAAGGCTCGAGTCTAGCAGCAGTCGAAGATTCTCATAGTCAAGCCGAGCTCCTTCATAGTTTTAGGAAGCTTAGGGTTTCCTTTCCCTGAGATTTCTCCGAGAAGCTTCAAGAGAACACAAACACAAATGCCAAGGAAAAATGGAATAACTGTTTTGGAGTCCGCCAAGAAAAGTAGTGCATTCAATGCATGACAGTGCCAGCTTAGCGTTGAAAACCAAAAACATGCCACCTTTCATCCTTATCCCATCGTTCTTTCAAATGCATTGCAAGTGGATTGAGGGTCATGTCGACTTCTCCACTTTGTAATAGTTCACACTTAGATATTTTATCTAAGTTAGGAAATAGGAGTTAAGAGATAGGCGTAGTGTAATTGGTGTTAATTTTTTATTTAATATTAATTGCTTGTATGATTTTTGGCATATTTTCTTTGTGTAAAAGGATTTAATTCCTTATATTAGGCCAAAAATTTAGGAAAAGAGGCATGTTTGAGGAACTTAATGTAGTGGCATATTTTTAGGCACACTTTTAGGCTAAAATTGAGGAGTTTAGATTTTCAAATTTGAGGCTGGAGCTTGTTATAAAATTGATTTTTGATGATCAATTAATGGTTGCAGATTTTGGAGAGATGGCATATAGTGAACACATCATTCCTAGGTGCTTTGAAGGCCATTTTTGTAATCATCTTGTCAGATTTTTGAAGAAATGAACCAGATTCTTTGACTCCTATTTTGTGTACCTATTTTTCAATATCGAATCCCGTTTCATCTTTTCTAGCAAGTGTCAAATTGTTTACTATCTAAAGGAAGTGAATGAAATTCTGTTCCTTCTCAAGATAATCAGTTGCCCCTAGGCCTTGCATGAGAAATGTATGTTGTTAATTCTCCAAGCTGTTTGTGGTAGAACCCTAATAGCATGAGCTTGTTAACCTATATGTTGAACAAAGATTCAGATTGTTAAAGTATTTTTTTATGAGTCAGGATTGAAATTCATCTTTTTGAGAAGTCTGAATTATTCATTGGTGTATCACCCTAATCTTTTTAGTTATAGTATTCTTTTCCATTTTCCCAACAATTTGTAGATCAGGAAAGTGATATTCCATATTTTATAGGAACCGGCCTAGAATCTGGAGATTCCTCTTCATCATAGTCTACCCATAGCTAGGAGAGGTTTCCATTGTTGGGATAGAATTTTTGTTAGCCTTAATTCCTGATGTAAGGTAACAATTCTAAGCCTAAATAGTTTTTGGCATCCCCAGTGGGACCACAAATTGCTTCTCAGTTCTGAGCTGTTAGATTTATGATTGTTTCAAGTTTCAAGTTGCAGCTCTATGTGTGGATTTTAATGAGAAGAACTCCAACGAGATCAAATAAGGAAGGTTTTTTGTATCAAGAATTATAGCCAAACAGAGGGGGAGGAAGATCATCTAGAGGTGGAAGAACATTGCATGATCCAAGAGGTACTTCTTTGAATTCAGATTTCTCATCCTTTGATAATCCTATTTTCGAAAGACAAGCTGCAAATTCAAAAGAACTAGAGGTTATCATTGAGGAGCTTAATCTTGCTGAGGATCTAGAGGTTCCTAATCATTCCAGATCAGAATTCCCAAGCATTGAAAATTTATCCATAGACAATTCTGTTCTTGGAGCTTCTGTGAGTGGTACTGCAGTAACTCTTCAGAATTTAAAGACTTATCAAAGAAAGGTAGCTCAATCTGCTCAACCATTGGTTACACCATCTATTCAGCAGCAAGCTCCTCCACATCAAGCAATGGCCAAAAATTTTCCATTTGTCACGTTTGATCAAGGCAGTCCTTTGAGGATTGAAAATCACAATAATGTTCCATTAGCTACTCTTGAAGGCTTACCATCATTCACTGGAGAAGGATCAGTAACAACTATTGAGCACATCAGAGATGTTACAACTCTTTGCAATGTTCATCATGTTATAGAAGAAGACGTAGCTTTAAAGTTGTTGGCTGCATCACTCAAGGGTAAAGCCCTTGATTGGTTTAGAACCCTTCCGACATATTCTATTGCTACTTGGGATACTCTAGGTGAAAGGCTATCCAAATTTTTTGAGGACAAATCTGATAACTTGTCTCTTGTGGAACAATTAACTACAATCAAGAGAGCCCCGCAAGA
Source organism: Chamaecyparis obtusa (assembly GCA_027943335.1). NCBI lineage: Eukaryota > Viridiplantae > Streptophyta > Pinopsida > Cupressales > Cupressaceae > Chamaecyparis > Chamaecyparis obtusa. Next base: position 1,304,747 of record BSBK01001267.1, on the reverse strand, counting down.
GGAGATGAGTGATTTTAATCTTCATTTTCAAAAGACTTGGAATCAGATCCCTATTACGGTAAGACCTTTAGCTGAATATGCATTCTTATATTATTTGAAAACTCTGAATAGTGATATCTCTGTAATGATTCAATCTATGGGAGGTAATACTTTACCTCAAGCTTTTGATACTACTATTAGGGTAGAGAATAGTCTTAAGGAAGGAAAGATAGCTTCTAGGCCTCCTATGCCTTTCTTTCCTAATATACAGTCTAATATGCCATTGGTAGTTCCACCATTATTTGTTGTTTCATCTTATAAACCTTCAGAAATAGCTCCTACAACCCCCCTAAATGAATTACAGACTATTAAGGACAGTCAGCAAAAAATTGAAAATATGTTGCAATCTTTTGGTAATGATTTAGTGGCCTTAAAGAGGAATCAAGCTCATGTAAACCCTGCTATTCATAATCAGTTTGCTGGTTCTTCTACACAGTATCCTAGTCAACCTAATTTTTAGGCTAATAGGCAGCAATTTCAAGGAAATACTAATGCAAACAGGCAGAATTGGAATATGAGACCAAATAGACAATATAATCCAGCACCTCTTAATACTGTTATCGATATTGTGCCTACTTAGAATAATATTGCTACTGATTGGTGTTTTTTGTATAATGAGCCACATGATCAATCTACATGTTCTAATGGAATTCTTAATCAAGCTCTCATGGTACAAAATTCAATGAATTCACAGCAGAATGTGTCTGTTGAAGAGGTTCAAAATCAGTTAGATCAAAGTGCTACAGATATTGGATTTTTAAACTGGCAAGAGGAAGAATTTTGTGGACTTAATGAAGATTCATCAATTGCAGCAAATACAAGAGAAAAAAAGAGAGCTCTTGAAGCTGATCAATTTGCTGGGAATGTTTCTTCTCCACTAGTTTCTATTTTGAAGAGTCCGTCAGTTTCCACTAACAAAGATCAAACTCAAAGGAATGCTGATCAAAGTTCTCCTAGGTCATCACATAAGGTACAATTTACTGTTCCGTTCAATATTTTTGATACAATGAAAAAAACAAATGTTACTTTGTCTACATGGGAAACTCTGTCTATTCCAGGACATATTGAAATTTTGAAAGAGGAGTTGTCCAAGTTGGCAACTAATTCTCAACAAACAGTACAACAGTTACCAAGTGTGGTAATGGCTAATTCTAAGCCTTCTAAGGTTCACGAAAAACCACTAAAAGAAGATAAAAAGCTTGCTAAAGTTCAGCAGCCAGTAACACCAGAATTTAAGAAGGCTGCAAATGTTGAGAAAACAACAGTAACTACTGACAATAAATTGTCAAATGTACAAAAAACATCAAAAAAGGAAGGTAAGAAATCTACAAATGAAAAGCCTCCTCCTTTTTATGTTTCCTTGATCATTGGAAATAAATTAGTTCATGATTGCATGGTGGATAGTGGTGCAACTAGTACTGTTATGCCTAAAAAAGTGGCAAATTCACTGAACTTAAAATATGAGCCTCTTGAGAAGGGTGTAGTCCAGTTGGATGGAACTTCTATTAAGACTTTAGGAGTTATTAAGAATGCAAGTTTGACCCTGCACTCCTGCCCAAATTTTTCAATTCCACAGGACATATATGTTATTGATTTACCAACATTTTTTGCTATGTGTCTATCTAGAGATTTCACAGCCAAAATAGATGGCTATTTTTCATCAAATTGGTCACATTTGTACTTCAGAACTAGATATGGTACTAAGGTAACCATAAAATCAGAATTATTGGCCAAAAATCACATAGAGCCTTATAATCCAAGTCCTATTAATGCAAGTTGTGTGATCATGGATCAAGATGAAATTCCTAATTATTCAACGTATAATACTCAAACTGAAGCATACCCAGATATTGTTCTAGATGAATGGGCTACTAGGAATGAACAAAATGATGACATGTTTGATGCTGGTTTTGGAAACTACATGATTTTATAATTTTATTCAGTAGTTCCTAATTTGATTAAAGACCCAAAATCTGAATTTGATGTGTCTAATTAGTTTTGGGATTTGTATTTTGATGGGTCAAGGAATAAGGATGGAGTTGGTGTAGGGGTTATGCTGGTTTCACCTAATGGTGATAAATTTTATGCTGCTTTTAAGTTGTCTTTTCCTTGTTCTAACAATGTGGTTGAATATGAAAGTTTAATCCAGGGATTAGAATGGACAAGGTTGAGAGGTATCAAATGTCTGAGAGAATTTGGTGATAGTGAGCTTATTGTTAAGCAGGTGAGAGGCATCAATATTGTTAAAAATGATCTGCTTAAGATGTATAAATCTAGAGTTTTTGATATTCTAGATGAATTTGATGCTTTCAACCTGATTTCAATTCCTAGAAGGGAAAATATACATGCTTATAGGCTGGCTAGTATTGGTGCTCATATTGCAATAACAAAAAATAAAGGAATGATTTTAGACTGGTCACATATTAAGATAATTGTCAGGCCATCCATTTCGGATAATGAAACTTATTGGCAAGTTTTCAATACTAATGAACATATCCTAAGTTTTTTGACAGAAACAAATGGTTTTTCAGCTTCAAGATAACAAAAACATTCAGCAAATGGAAGACCAGATTATTCAATTGAAAACCAATAAGCTGCCAAAGGGATTAGTAAGCTTGGAATCAACTTTTAATTCTGATGACCAGTTTAGAAAGGGTAAAACTAGCTTGCTAATTGAAGATCATTATGAAGAGGTAGAAATTTTCAGAGACAAGCGGTTGAAGGTTGGTAAAATAAATTCTCCTGAAGAAAAAGAACTATTTATTGATCTTTTTAGAGAATATAATGATGTTTTTGCATGGGATTATTCTGATCTAAAGGGTTTTGATCCTCAATTAACCTAGCATACTATAGAATTGGAGCCTAATGCTAGGCCAATTAGACAAAAGCAAAGACCTATAAACCCCAAATTAGAACCATTAATGCTGAAAGAGCTGAGAAAACTCCTAGATGGTGGTATTATATTTCCTATTAAGCACACATCTTGGGTTTCTAACTTAGTACCAATTAGGAAGAAGAATGGAGAGATAAGACTTTGTGTAGATTTTAGAGACCTTAATAGCGCATCTCTGAAAGATAGACACCCTCTTCCTTCCATTGAACAAATTTTACAATATGTTTAAGGTTCTAAGAGATTCTCACTCTTAGATGGGTATTCTGGTTATAATAAGATTTTAGTCAAGGAATCTGATCAGTTTAAAACAACTTTTACAACTAAATGGGGTACTATGGCCTATAGAAGAATTCCATTTGGGTTATCAAATGCTGGAGGTACTTTTCAGAAAGCAATGGACATGGCTTTCAAGAATCTAATGTATAAGTTTGTTCTAGTATACCTAAATGATGTGACAATTTACAACAAGGTTGCAAATTAGCATATTGATCATTTAAGACAGATATTGCAAAGATGTAGAGAATTTGGAATATCTTTAAATCCTAAGAAATTTGTGTTTGTGGTTCATGAGGGAAAACTCTTAGGATACCAAGTGTCTAAGGAGGGAACAACAATTGATCCTGAAAGAATTCATGCAATTCTTGAGCTTTCATTACCTAAACATAAGAAAGGATTGTAGAGTTTTATTGGGAGAATTAACTTTGTAAGGAGATTTATCCCTGATATTGCAAATTTACTAAAACCATTGACCACAATGCTTAAAAAGGATATTCCTTTTAGCTGGACTGATGAAGGAAAGAAGAATTTTGAATTGATAAAACAGGCTTTGTCTTCAGCCCCTACTCTTGTTAATCCTGATTTTACTAAAGACTTCATTTTGTATGCCTATGGTGGTTTTGACACAATTTCTGCTATGCTGGTTCAAAAGAATGATGAAAAACAAGAGCAACCAATTGCATTTTTTAGCAAAGGTATGGATGATTATGAGAAAAGGTACACTTTTATTGAAAAACATGTACTTGCTATTATTAAAGCTTTGAAGAAGTTTAAGCATTTAATTGCGAGAAATAAAGTGCACTTAATGGTTGCTCATCCTAGCATCAAGGAGTTTTTGTTGAACAAGGATGTTAATGAGAAGAGAGCTGGATGGATAACAAGGGTTATGGAGTATGATGTGCAGATTTACGTAACTAAGCTGGTTAGAGGCAAGGGCCTTTGTGCACAAATAGCAGAAGAAGAAGAACATATTGAAGCATCTAAAGAATCTGAAAACTTACAAGGTGATATTGTATTGTTAAATGATCCTATGACTTGGTTGTCAGATATGACCAGATTCTTGCAAACTGGACAATGCCCAAATAATCTTGATAAAGCAAAAAGGAGGTACTACAGGTTGCAATCTATTCCCTATGTTCTTATTGATGGTTTTCTATATAGAAAAGACTATTCTGGAATGTTTCTTAAATGTATTGATTCACTAGATCAAGGAAGAATTTTATCTGAGTTTCATGATGGATCTTGTGGAGGACATTTTAGTCCTAAAACTACAGCTTGGAAAATACTAAGGGCAGGTTATTATTGGCCTGATTTATTTAAGGATGCTCATGTTTGGGCTAGAAAATGTCAGAAATGTGCACTTTTTGCAGGTAAACAAAGGCTGGCAGCACTGCCATTAAAACCAATCGTGGTTGATCAACCATTTGCTAAGTGGGGAATGGACTTTATTGGTCCTATCAATCCTAATTCTAGTGTAGGTCATAAATGGATTTTAATTGCTACTGATTATTTTACAAGATGGACCGAGGCTATTGCACTAAAGGAGGCTTCTGGACCTACTGTGTTAAAATTCTATGAAGATATTACAACCAGGTTTGGAGTTCATCAATCAATTATCTCTGACAATGCTATGGCTTTTATTGGTTTAGCTATTACAGAATGGGCTGTAAAGAATAGGATTTATTTAAACACTTCTTCAAACTATTATCCTCAGGGTAATGGTCTTGCTGAATCTACAAACAAAAATCTAATCAAAATTATCAAAAAGACTCTGCAGGAAAATAAGAGGGATTGTCATTCCAAATTGAAGATAGCCTTGTGGCTGGATAGGATTACACCTAAACAGGTAATTGGGAATTCCCCTTATGTCCTAGTTTATGGTAAAGAGGCCAGATTGCTAGTTTCAGTTGAATTTCTAGCCTTGCAGCTAGTTGATCAGATGTTATTGTTTTGAGAAGAAGATCCCCTTAAATTGAGGTATGTTGATTTGTTACAGCTTGAAGAGGAAAGGAGAAAAGCATTGGATACAATGGAACTTAAGCAAGCACAAACTAAAAGATCATTTGATAAGAAAGCTAAGTTCAAAGAATTTAAAGAAGGAGATTTAGTACTCAAGTGGGATGTGCTAAAGAGCAGGCCAGGGCAACATGATAAATTTGATAATTTTTGGTCAGGCCCTTTTGTTATAACAGCATGTAAGGACAACAATGTTTTTCAGTTGTCCACAACTAAAGGGGAAGAATTAAATATTCCAATTAATGGAATACACCTCAAGCTTTTCTTTGAGGGTTAGGTTTGTTTCAATTTTTCAAAATTCAATTAGTGTTGTTCAAGAACTAGGTTTTTAGGTTGCATTGAGTCTAGTTTAGGTGCATTTTCATTTTCAATAAAGGTTGCATTCATGGTTCAGTTTTCCTAAATTTTGCTACCCTATGATAAGCCTATAGGTCATGTCTAGCAGACAGAAATCCAATAGAAGTCACCAAAATTGTTACTCAAAAATACAGCATACAATACAATAAGCATAAGTAGGAAAAGGTTGCATTTTTGTTTGTCTAATTAACACTACCTTGTAGGTTTTGTTAGTTTACATGTCGTTATTGCATTCATTCTAGATGTCATTATTTTACTCTAAGTATTGATCAAGTATTGCAAAATTTAAAATTCATCAATGATCATTACATTGTGCATTCATATTGAATGTAGTATACAAATGTCCTTTCTTGTTTCATATTTCAATTCAATATTTAGAGTACATTGCAAAATTGAAAAGAAAGATTGAAGTATGGAATAGGGGTCCCATGCATTGCCTTGTCTTGTCTTTAAGTCTACTGGTTATTTGCTAGGTCTTTGCATTTAGGTCTCCATTTGCATCTAGGTCTTTAGAGTCTCCATCTGCATCTAGGTCTTCAAGGTTTCCATCTGCATGATAAAGAGAAAAATGATTAGATCCTGATGGATCTAAGCAATACATGAGAATCAGATAACATACTGTAGTAATCAACTTTTCAATATTGCATCAATCTGGAAAATTAAATGAAATAAAGAAATGCACACTGAAATTCACTGCAAGGTAGTGTTAAAGGGACTTGTTTCTGACATGAAACCTTTTACTACTAATGATCATTGTGGTGTATGTTGTCCTTTTTATTAACCAGGTGTCTGAATTAAAGGGACTTAGTATGTTCCAAATTGATAAACCTTTTTCAGATAATGTATTTCATAATGATGTTATTTGAGAGCTTAACAGATTATCTTGCAGATAACAGCTAACTGGTGTTCATATTCAATTATTGTCAAAGATGCAGATCAAGCTGGTTTGACTACAAAAGAATGCTACAAAAAAATGCCAATTATTGCCAACTTTCTAGTTCAAGATACAAATGGTGCTGTATAAATACTGGTACAAATATGTCCTTACTATTCCTAAGTACATTTTCAAATCATAAACATATTTGTTGTTGAATACAAAAGAGTGCTTCAAGATTAAGCTATAAAATCATAAAGTGTTTACAGTTTGTTTTTATTGAGTGTCACGAAACCGTGTTCAAACCTCATTAGTTAAACATTTTGATGTTTTTGAATGTCACGAGCATGTGCTCGAACTTCATTAACAGTAAATAAACATTTTTCATCTTGTTGTACTTATCATATTAAGTGCAAATTCAGTTATCAATGTGAATTATTTACAGTGGACAAAGCTACAGGATGCAAGCTGAACATAAAATGGAAAATAAATATAAAATGGAACAAAGAATGTGTAACCAATAGAAGAATATCATAAAGGACATAGTACTTATTTGTGGTGGAAATAAGAAAGTGTGTTGAGCATCTCTCAGTCATAATCACCTTCTAAGGTTTGCAAGGTTATGAGTGAAAGATGTAATGGTTTTGTGTTTTACAGATTATATCTTTAAACATTTTTCACTCATAACCTTGCAACTTTAGTGAGTCATTAAGAGGTGTTTTCATGGTTTCTTGGAGTAACTGTTCAACATGGCCGAAATCATCATATATGGTTTGCAAAGCAGAGAGTTCACTAGTTCATCAAGTTTATAGCTGTTGATTACACAAGGTTTTATTCATGTCAGCAAAAGAGAGTCAATTATTTGGATGCTCTATGTTATCACAAAGTATGTTGAGGTAGATACTAAAATTGATAAAGTTGCAGTTGATAGTAATTCAAAGTTCCATCAATTTGAGAAGTGTGTTTCTGTGTCAATTTCAGAAAATGACCATAAGCTGCTTACTGGTGTTCCATTTATCAAAATGTGAAGGGATTATTTTCTTTTAAGTAAACTGAAGAACTTATTTATGAATTAGTAATAGTCATGGTTTTAAGAATCAAATGAAATGAAAATAGTTAAAACAGTGACTATTACTAGTTTATAAACAAGTTTATATCTATGCCAGTCATAAGTGCTTCAAATGTGTTCACAGTTGTCAATAAAACTGTTAAGAACAATTTCAGGTTCACAGACTTTCAAACCCATATAGCAACGAGAAATTAACAGTCAAAACCAAGGTTGACATCATTAATAACAGTGAATGCCAAGTAGTAAGCAAGCTTGTGGTGGGTGCAAGATCAAGTTGACACTAGTCACCCGATACCAACAGTGACTGTTGGATGAATCAAAGCCACAATTTATACCAAGGATGAGTTCAAAGAAATGCACAGAAAATATCAATGAAGGAAACGACACTTCAAACCCGCAGCTGATGCTAAGTCATAAACCTAGCTCACAGGTTTTACCACAGTCATAGCATGGTGAATAGTCATAGTATGGTAAGCATTACACATGGTGAGTACCGCATATGGCTTGTATATGCGGTGAACAAGTTTCAGGTTCATAAACTTTCGAACCCACATATGCTTACAAATAGTTAAACAATAGAGAGCTCAAAGAAATGCATGGAGCCATATTGAATAAAGCCCATGTAAATATGGGGAACAACACATATAATACATGAAGCCATGAAGCTGCGGTTACAAGCCACAACAATAAAAACTAAAAGCTAAGGAACAGTTTAACAGAGATGCAAACAATAGATTCCTTAAAGCATGATATGGGCTTGTGGCCATAAAAGAGAACCTTCAGTGTACCCATGACTAATGCAAGGTGAATGAATAAACTACAGTTTGACTATTGAAAACAAAGACACAACTATGACTCGTAAACCATGAGTATATCAAAAGAAATAGTCACAACAGATAAGCAACAATGGAACAATAGTTAACAAGGAGAAATGCATGCCCAAACTTTGTAGTTCATTGAAAAGATCAAATAGAGAGTTCGAAGAAATAACTTACAGTTCACTAAAGGAGAAATGAAATAATGCAGAGTTCCTTGTCAAAGATGCACACAAAGGAAGTAGTAGATGAAGGCTCGAGTCCAGCAGCAATCGAAGATTCTCATAGTCAAGCCGAGCTCCTTCATAGTTTTAGGAAGCTTAGGGTTTCATTTCCCTGAGATTTCTCTGAGAAGCTTCAAGAGAACACAAACACAAATGCCAAGGAAAAATGGAATAACTATTTTGGAGTCCACCAAGCAAAGCAATGCATTCAATGCATGACAGTGCCAGCTTAGCCTCAAAAATTGAAAACATGCCACCTTTCATCCTTATCCCATTATTCTTTCAAATGCATTGCAAGTGGATTGAGGGTCATGTTGACTTCTCCACTTTGTAATAGTTCACAATTAGATATTTTATCTAAGTTAGGAAATAGGAGTTAAGAGATAGGCGTAGTGTAATTAGTGTTAAGTTTTTATTTAATATTAATTCCTTGTATAATTTTTGGCATATTTTCTTTGTGTAAAAGGATTTAATTCCTTATATTAGGCCAAAAATTTAGGAAAAGAGGCATGTTTGAGGAACTTAATGTAGTGGCATATTTTTAGGCACGCATTTAGGCTAAAATTGAGGAGTTTAGATTTTCAAATTTAAGGCTGGAGCTGGTTATAAAATTGATTTTTGATGATCAATTAATGGTTGCAGATTTTGGAGAGAGGGCATATAGTGCACACATCATTCCTAGGTTCTTTTAACACCATTTTTGTAATCATCTTGTTAGATTTTTGAAGAAATGAACCAGATTCTTTGACTCCTATTTTGTGTACCTATTTTTCAATATCGAATCTTGTTTCATCTTTTCTAGCAAGTTTCAAATTGTTTACTATCTAAAGGAAGTGAATGAAATTCTGTTCCTTCTCAAGATAATCAGCTGCCCCTAGGCCTTGCATGAGAAATGTATGTTGTTAATTCTCCAAGCTGTTTGTGGTAGAACCCTAATAGCATGAGTTTGTTAACCTATATGTTGAACAAAGATTCAGATTGTTAAAGTATTTTTTTATGAGTCAGGATTGAAATTCATCTTTTTGAGAAGTCTGAATTATTCATTGGTGTATCACCCTAATCTTTTTAGTTATAGTATTCTTTTCCCTTTTCCCAACAATTTGCAGATCAGGAAAGTGATATTCCATATTTTATAGGAACCGGCCTAGAATCCAGGGATTCCTCTTCATTTATCGTCTAGCCACAGCTAGGAGAGGTTTCCATTTTCAGGATAGAATTGTTGTTAGCCTTAATGCCTGATGTAGGGTAACAATTCTAAGCCTAAACAGATTCAACATGGAATGGACTCGACTATAATATATATTAACAATAATGATATATATATATATATATATATATATATATATATATATATATATATATATATATATATATATATATATATATATATATATATATATATATATATATATATATATATATATATATATATATATATATATATATATATATATATATATATATATATATATATAGCCGACTAGTATGCCGAGCATGATAATATAATTCATTCAATTATAGAAATCAATCACATCGACGCTATAGTTTAATGCAAGCTATTGCATCAACACTTTTGATCATCTCTAAAGCGGCATTGCATCATTGAGTTATAAGGTAATTTATGTTTCAGATGTAAATTACATTCCCTTATGCACTTTCAATTAAATTTTGAGGTTGATTCCTATATGAGGGCTTGACCAAGGGATGCCTTTCTCCCAACAATTTCCCCTTCTCTCTTGTGTGCAGGCACAAGTTCAAAATGTTAGTTTGCTATTACATTTGTAACGATCCTAAAAACCTTAACATGGTATTAGAACCAAGTTGAAAATGTAAGAGAGTAGTTTGTTGATGGTGAATGTGTGTCTGTCTCAGAAAATACAGTCTCAGTATTGTGTGCTATAAATGTGTCACACTTCTATGGATCATTACATGCAAGGAAACTCAAGAATGAGCCCTCACAAATCGATCCATAGCTCCCTAGGCATGGAGTGCAAGGGTTTTTAAGAATGCTCTCAGCTAGAGCTATTTAGCCTATAACCTTGCTAGTAAACCATGCAATGGGAGATTCAATGAAGACAAGGGCAAGAATGCCAATATCCCCAAGAATCAAATGAAGGCAATGCAATGCAAGCTAGACTATGAAAATGAAAGAACAATGCAACTAAGCTATGAAAGGAAAGAACAAGTGTTACAACCCAAGCTAATTAATCTATGTGAGCTAATCTAGAGCATAGAAATGAAGCTAATCTAGGAAAGCATAAATATGAAGCTAAGCTAAGAATGCAAGGAATGAGATGTAGAATGCAAGAATGCTCCAAATCTTCAAAAGCTCCAAAGTGTACCTAGAAAACCTGCAGCATAATATTAGCATAAAAAGTTTGGGATCTAGAATGAAGAAGAGAGCTCTTCTTTTATAGGAAATGAGGAGAAATGGACCATGGAGATTAAGAGGCAAAAGATTTAATCAACGGTGGAGCTTAAAAGAGGAGCAATCCATGTGCACAAGTATCCTCCAATAGGAAAATAAGAGTTGACTTTTGTGTCCATATGAGACAAAAAGTACTTTTTCTCTTTTTATAAAATAAGAATAATGCTTTATTTGTGCAACTTAGGATAAGAGGAAAAGTGGGGGCTTTTTATTTAATAAAAGGGGAGGAAATATTCCTTTTAATTAAATAAAGACTTAGGATAAAATGGTTAGCCCATAGAAAATAATCGAATAAATGATAGAGCTAGGATTTGATCAAGAGTAAATAATTGATGATTTAGCAAATGGGGGCTAATAGTCTTGGTGACCATTTTTAGGTGTATACATTTGCCCCTCTTTGACTAATGTGTGATCGATCTGGGAACACATGTAGTCAAAGAATGAAGTTGAAATGTGAGATCGATTTGGGATCACAAAGCAACTCAGATCAGCCAAGAAAGCAAGAGATAGCCAAGAAGGCAAGCAAATAGTGATCTGACTCCAAAGAATGAAGTGCAGAGAGATAGAAAATCCTGCATGATCAGCCTGGTAGCGATAATACTGAACACTTAGGAAAGAGATAGCCAATAAGATATGATGTGTCTGCCCCCTCGGGATCGAAAGCGAAATCCAAGTAGAGGGAAAGCAAAAGCAAGAGCAGCATGATCAAATCACTAGAAATCATAATCGAAGAAAGAGAACAGAATAACCACCAAGCAGTGAAGATCTGCCCCACACATGGGACACGGGGCACGAACCTATCGGTCCCTCAACTCGAAAACACCACGGAGGGGGATTTGAACTTGGGATTTGAAAGTGAATGAAAGACTAGAAGTTTGAAAGAGATGGAGATGAAGAGGTGAGGAATGCCCCAGCGAAGATTGAAGGATCAGGCCTCAAAAGGTTAGCCAACTGCGTGAAAGAGGGGGAAAAGGTGATTTGGATGATCAAGGTGAACTTGGATTTCAGTTTCGATCCTGAAATGAAAGGAAAATGATGTGATATGAAAGATAAGAAGCGAAAGACATGATCAGGAAGAAGTGAAAGGTGAGCGCAGTTGATTAACAAGTCCATGAAAGATGAAAGGAAAGCTCTCTCCATATGCAAGATGCAAAACTAACTAACATGAACTTAAGAATGCAAGCTACATGAAAAGTGGTTTACTTGCAAGGTCACAAAGCCAATAGACATCTAATATTCATCATTGAGCATTATTGGTAGCGTCGCAAGATCATACAATACACACTAGCATAACTATGTGGATCTGAATATGATCTTTATCAGATAGAAATTTGGAAATCTCACCTAGGCATCAAAGACATGTAGGTCCAGATGACTAATGCAGTGAGATCACCTAAGTTTGATATAGCAAGATTATGCTCGCATCGAGACACAAGAAAGTCAAGATGACTAGAAGCATGCACTCGTGAAACAGTCAAGGATAATACCTTGTAGGTCCATAGTGTCAAGTAAGACTAGCATAAATGCTCATGACAGTGAGGACCAACAAAATATACCCACAAGTAGAAAAAGAAATAAAACATGTTCTCATTCCCTCAGTCTTCTAGCTATGCATCATCGAAAACAATCATAGGGGAAAACTCAGCAAAGAAATCATCATAGACAACACGCAAAGACATAAAGTCAAACAAATCTCAGTAAGTCAAGTGCGTGTGTGTAGGTCATAGAGTCAAACTTTGAGTATTGCATCTACTAGTGAGAAATATTGCATCATCTAGACTGCGGGGTAGGACATCTGATAAGTGTTAAGAAACACTCGACGCTAGGGTAGTGTTGAAAAATATAGTTGAGGTGGTGTTGAAAAACACCATTTACAAGGTGCCTAAGAAACCCAGATGCACAAAGAGACCCAAGATAAGCTCAAAACAACAGACGCCCCCTAGACTAAGACAAGAATCAATTCCAGGCTAGGAGAGGCAAAGAGAGAAGTGGAGCGAAGGAGCACCACACAAGACTAATAGACATAGGTGCAGAGGGTCTCAAGCAGCGCCTGTTTCTAGGTTTTCACCACTTGATAGATTTATTGCAAGTTTTTCAAGACTTTTTATAAATTTTTTTTTTGTATTTTTGCTACCAAGGCGTCTGTTTCTAGGTTTTCACCAAGGCACTTTTTCAATTTTTTTTTTAATTTTTTTAATTTTTGATTGTTTTTTGTGAGACATCAAAGCGCCTATTGCTAGGTTTTCACTAGGATGCTCATTTTTTCAGTACTTTTTATGCTTTTTAGGATTTTTTCAGCATCATATATGAATTTTTTTGGTATTTTTTCAGGATCAATAAATATGTACAAAGGATGCCCCAGATAGAAATGGGCATCAAGAATCTGCTTCCTTTGATGTAGAGAACTGATAGGCCCCAGGCCCAAATGCTACAACTGTGACAATAGGAGGTCTCAACCAGTTCGACCAATAATAACCAGCCCTAAGCAATGTCTGAGCTAGCGGAGGATCGTTAGAATGTGATCCACATATGCCATTGTGGATTTCAGCTAGCACTGTTTCTGACTCCTCTATTTCTAGACACTTAAGGAGAGTTTCGTCTAGACCCTTCCTATACAAGTCACCAGAGACAAAGGCAAAGTGTAAGGGATGGTGGAAGGAATGGCGTGGTGGATTTGCAAGAGGAATATGAGGTGGAAGATATGAAAAGATGGTAGGATTGTAAGATTTGTGAGCAGGATAGCGTAATTCGTCCACCAGGAACTTGAAGTGAATTTTATGCTTTTTCATTTGTAAGATGGATGTTGAAGTAACCAAGGCATTACCAACTTTGTTCTTAGCTCTAGGAATGGGCTGAAGTATAACAGATATGAGATCATGCTTGAAGTAGTGCACCATTTTTCTGTAGAGAATCAGCTTGTCATCTTTTATTTGAGAATCATTATTTTTGAGCAAATTTTTATTTTTACTTTTCTTAGATGCGGATACCGCCACAATGTGGTTTTCGCCATCCGACCATTGCTCTTTTCTTTTGACTTGATGACTGTGATGTGTGATTGTTGATTCAATCTTTTTTGTTGCTAGTTCACTGGTGGAAGAAGTAACAGGTGTTGATGCGAGATGAAATGAAGTGACTGGTTCAATAGCATTGATTTGAGGGGTGTCATCTCTGGTGACAAGAGAGGTTGAGCCTATAGGGTAAGCTCCAAAAGTAGCTAGATCTAGACTTGTCATAGAAGAACCAGCGTGGTCCACTAAGGCAATACAAGGAACAAACTCATCAGACCCCACACAAGACCCATCAACCACATCGGGATGGTTACTACAAGAATGAACCATATCAACATCCATATCATCAGTAGATATACATTCTTCTCCCCAAAGAAATGAAGTAGAAGGAAGATCATCTCCCATGTGAGCCATAGTGTGCAGTGGTGACTCATCTATATCTGTGTCTGAGTTACTAAGCATGGGAGTATTTCTAGAATCCTCTCTATAGATCCACTCTTGAATAGCTTGTTCTTCTCTATCTGCTTCTAAAGGAATGGATGAAGGAACAAAAGTATCAAAGATCACCATAGCAGAAGTGGAAGGCTTCATGTGATCAGAAGGTCTCCCATATGACCTAGGAGAAACAGGTATAGAAGCAAAGGAACCCAGTTTATATTCACCCATACCAAGGCTCATCATCTTAAATGATTTCTCAGCAGCAACTAGAGACGTACTAGGATCATCAGTAGGTTCATTGTGAGGAACAAATTTTTCAGTAGCAGCAAGAGCATTGATAGCAATAGTATGGTCTCCAGGAATCACAACCTCAGTGCCATTGTATGGAAATTTGACGCACTGATGATAAGTGGAAGGAATAGCCTGCATGTCATGGATCCAAGGATGACCCAAAAGAATGTTATATGCAAGTGGGATGTCCAATACTTGGAAGCTAATATCTTTCGTGACAGGGCCCACTCGGACAGGCAGCGTGACAAGACCTTTGGAAGATCTTTCCACTTCATCATAAGCTTTTATAGTAATCTTCTTCTTGGAATCCACAGCCAATTCTGACAAACCCAATTGTTGTATGACATTGAAAGAAACAATATTTAACCCTGCACCATTGTCTATCAGGACTCGGCGGACTCGGGTATTGTAGACTAGAACTTCAATGTGTAAAGCTAGATTATGTGGGTGAGCAATAGATATGTCATCTTCTGCAGAAAAGGAGACAGATAGTGGAGATGAAATGTGGTTGACCATAGCCTGAAATTGATTTAGATCAATGTCATTGGGAACACATGTTGTACGTAGAGCCTCATCAAGAATCTCTCTATGCGAAGAGGATAACTGAAGCAACTCAAGGATAGATATCTGTGCTGGTGTCTTTTGCAAATGTTGGACAAGATCATAGCTAGGGGTGGCTGAAGGAGCCACTTGTTTGGAAGGCAAAGCTTTCTTGGGATCTTGCATAGTTTTAAGGACAATCTTGGCTTGCCCCCTAGTAACAACATTCAGTGTCTCACTTCGGGAAGATGAACTACCACGTGTTTGCAAGACTAACTTTGGCTTACCATGATTGGTGTTATTAATTATCATCTTGAGACCTCATCATTAGAACTCTCTCAACGGGCTCTACCATGTTAATCACAAGCGTATTAGAAGGATACGTGTAATTGATCTTTGCATCATGATTCTTCTTATGTGTTTGAGAGGTTTCCCCCTTATCATGCTTAGGTAGAGGATCTTTGAAAGCTGTGTGATCAGAATTTTTAGTTAAGCCATCAGTGGAGATTGTGCCATTCTCAATAAGATCCTGAATATCATCCTTAAGCCTAAAACAATTGTCTGTTGGATGTCCCTTGTTTCTGTGATAATGGCAGTAATGATCCTCTCTCCACCAATCAGGCTTATTTATCGGATCCCAGTTAGCAGGTTTATCAGGAAGTGTAAGATATCCATTGTCAACCAAAGTCTTAAGGATCACATCGTAAGGTTCTGCCAACTTGGTATAGACTCGCTTTCGAAATGACTTCTTAGGCTTATCTGCATATTGAGGTTTAGGAGCACTATGAGCGTTGGTAGCTTCTTGTTGTTTTGTTGCATAGATAGCATTGGAAAGATTGAAAGCAGGCTCTTTAACTTTAGGAGCGTCAACAACCCCATCATTAACAACATACTTGTTCTTATTCCAAGGTTTGTTCTTGTCTTTACCATTGCCTTTAGCATCTTTATTAATAACAATATCCCCTTTTCTTATAGCTACATCCTCAATCCGATATGCACTTTCAACCATGTCATGGAAGGAGGAGAACAGTTGCTTCCTTAGATCATAAAATAGCTCAGGCACAAGTGTGTTGACGAAAATGTCAATCTTTTCTCTTTCGGGTAGCTGATGAGGATATCGAGAATACAATGACCTCCAACATTGTAAGTAAGTTGCAAATGGCTCACCTTGATGTTGTCTTAGATTACCGAGATCTATCACAGTGACAGGTTGTTGGATGTTGTAAGAGTACTGTTGGGTAAATTGCTGAGCTAACTCATCAAAAGTCTTAAGCGGTGGTGTCAATTTTGCAAACCATTCTAAAGCTTGGCCTCTTAAGCTTCGAGGGAATAAGCATAGAAGATATGTGTCTTCATGAAGAAAGTCCATACTAAGAGCATAAAAATGACGCACATGGTCATGAGGGTCACCATTTCCATCATACTTGTCATATTTAGGAACCTCAATATCCTTAGGAAACGGGACCATGTATAGATTTTTATCAAAAGGAAGAGCACAAATTGATTCTACAAAAGGGACCTTTGGAGGCTCTCTTTCTAATGCCATTTGGGTAAGGCGTTGATTTGTCCAACGTAATTCTTCTTGAAGGACTTCCAATTCAGTTGGTACTCTTTGTTGGACAATTTGTCTGACATCATAGCCGGGAGGAAGCTTGTCTCCTCTAGAAGTCATATATTGAAAATATTGATCGCCATTACGCTCTAAAAGCTTATGCATCATTCGTTGGAAATCCACATCTTGTTCACATCTCATAAGATCCTCACTAGAAATCTCATCATTAGCCTCTGCCTCATGTTGAGAGGGAGGAGGTCTAGGTGGTGAAGAAGGCATAGCAAAAGTTGGCCTTGGAGGAGATCTTGGTGGCGTGTTGTTGTCATTGTTGCCATTGTTGCCATTAAAAAGAGGTCGATGCTCATGATTACTAGTCTCAGGTTGCTCATGAAATGTCCCTCTATAAGCCATGCGCCTAGTAGCATCCATCCTTTGTTGATTGTGTTCTTTGTCTAAGTGCGCTTGATTATCCTTACGCTCAAAGTGTTCTTGCAAGAGTTGAAACTTTTCTTGTTCAGTCAAAGTGAGTGAGACACTGTCTATGTTTTTGGGGGTCTTGAATGCAGAAAAGAGGAAACCTCTTTTATACCACGGTGTAGCCTTAGAATTCTCAGATTGGTCAGAACTAGAACTATTGTTGCTAATGGGTGCTTTTGAACATCTAGTTGGAGAAGGTAACTGTGTATAATTGAACGGAGGATGACTCTCCTGCTCAAATTGAGACCGAGTTGTAACCGGCATGAAAAGAGATGTTGGTTGACTAATAGAATGAGACAAAGTTTCTTAGATTTGAGATAAGCAAAGCTAATAAAGATCACTTGTCAAAGTAGAACAATAGAGAGATGACTCATCAAAAGTGCTCAAGTACTTACAACAATCAATTGACTAAAGCCGAGCAGCGAGCAAGAAGCTCAATAAGCAAGTAGCTAGAGAGGTAACCGTGATGCGACAAGTGATCAAGAGTAGCATTTGTTAAGCTCAAATCCAATAGTTTTAACTCATTTGTTTCAGTCTAGAACAAATCTAAGCATGTAGATAACAAACCAGTTTCAGGTAAGAACAGAAAAAGACACTCTACGCTAGGTTAAAGTGCAAGTTTAGCAACTCCGAATTGCAGTAATGACAGGACAACAAAAAGTTTCTGGGTGATACTTTCCAGGCAGACAGGGTGATACTTCTTAGTTTGGGCGATACTTCACCCCAAGCCAGACGATAGACTATAGTATGGTTGGGCGATAGACTCCAGGCTAGCCGGGCGATAGTCCAGCAAGAGCGAACTATCGTGCGATATATCTCAGCAAAGCGTGCGATAAAATAGCAGGGCACGAACTATCGCGCGATATTTCTCAGTAAGGCGTACGATACTGTTGCAGAATCGTATGACTTTTTGACCAGTGAACATAAAATTCTCAGTTTTAAAGCATTTTGATCAAGTTCAAAGGTTGGATAGTGCAATTTCTCAGTTTGACAAGTAGTAATAGTAGATAAAAGATAGGTTTGCAAACAGTATGGGATCAAACATGTCATAGAACACTTGAAACAAGGGCAAAAGCAACCTTGCCAAGACAAGCACTTGTGATATCAAAATAGAGAACCTTATGAATGCTACCGTTTGTTTGAATGTTGAGAACGTTTACACTGGTATAGCACAATCGAAGACAATTCAAGCAATTACTACCTAGAAGGACAAGGGTCATTACTTAACAACGTGGCCCACAACTTGATGCTCCCTTGCCTCACACCAAGTGGTTGCCCACAAGAGATATTGGCATTGTCATGGAAGTGTCAAAAACATAACCAAAGGAACACATATGGTGAGTGTCTTGGGGTGATCCGGGTAAGTCCACTTGGATCAATCCTTGCACCAAGAAGCTAAGCGGCTAAAATAGGGTGGCCTCTATCTAATGGTTCATAGTAAGGGTTTCTGTTCATAGCACCCCTCTTGCTCCTCATAAAGGACTAGGACCTTGCAGCCTCAAGAGTACCTTAGGCATTCTTGCTTAATGCTTTCCTCATGGTCACAATCCCACAAGTTACTCACATCAAGCGAAGATAAGTACTATGTCTACCAAGGTTTTGTGTCCTCGATAGCCTTGAGATTATAGTGAGTTGGAATCACTCGCCACCAAGGAAAATGATGACAAGGTTGTCCCCACTTGGGTCGTTCCTCTTGATTGCTCAAGAGCAGGCCCGCTAAAGAATCCTAAGCTAAACAAAGAGTGGATTAATTCTTGAGGTTCAAGGTTTTTATTCACCACAAGGGTGAAGAGCATACTCCCCTATCTCAAAAACTTCTCCCAAACACACCAAACAAGATCCAATTACCCCTTTGCTTCCAAAACCTCAAGATGGGTCAAGATTTTTTGATTCACCTAAAGGTGAAGAGCAGACTTCTCCTACCACCCCAAGATTCCTTTCACAAAGTATTAAGTGCCTAATGAAACAACTAGTATATGCCGCACTTAATAAAGAAAGAAATTAAACAAGCACTTGATTTGGTTTTTATGCTTAGGGCAGCCCTGCAAAAACCATTAGTAGCCCTCTTTGACATGCAATTTTAGCAAATTTCAAGCAAGAAGCACCTACAACCACAACTTGTTAGACCAACAAGAGTTATGAGAATCAAAATCCAAAATCTAACAATGATTAGTACATGAAAAAAATTAGATAATGTGCAAAAAATAACTGATCAAATGATAGAATCTGAAAATGAAACCATCATGGTTGGATTAGGCTCGGAAAGACCTTTCCAATGATATATCACACTTAAACTTTTGATACCATTTGCAAAATTTCACAAAAAAATGGGCACCCATAAACTGAGAATTTTATGATAAAATGGTTCCTTTTAATTAAATAAAGACTTAGGATAAAATGGTTAGCCCATAGAAAATAATCGAATAAATGATAGAGCTAGGATTTGATCAAGAGTAAATAATTGATGATTTAGCAAATGGGGGCTAATAGTCTAGGTGACCATTTTTAGGTGTATACAAGTATGAGGACCATATCTCACAAATACTTCATTGGATTTTGTTGAATTTTGATGTTAGTGAAAAACAAATTTAGAAGAATCTCATTGGAGCGATTGGCAAGAAAGTTTCAGGCTCAAAAGTTATGATTGATTGTGTAAGGGTGTATGTGAAATCTATAAAAGAGTGAGGTTCCTTATTTAAAAGCCTAACCACTTGAAGGGAGATTTGATAAGATTGAAGGTTTTCATAGTGTATAGAACCTTTGGATATTCAAGACAGGTAATGTGAAGAATTTTGGACGGAAGCACAAGAAAATTGCATTTAAGGGAGAAAGAACTTAATGGTTGCAAATGAAATGATGATTAAGACCAGATGCAGAGGGAGTCTAACATTTCAAAAGAAGATAAGAGGTTGATACAAGAACTTGAGCTTTAGAGGGAGCAAATAGAGGATATGGTTAAATCAACTTTTGATAATCTTGGTTGTATTGATTCAGAGGGAGTAGTCCATACTGAGATGGATTCTCCAGTGATCAAGAATCTATAATAGTCAGAGGACTAGGAATCATTAATGCCTTTTGGGTCCTGTATAAATCATGAGGAAGTGATGACTTCCAAATGATTATCACTTGTATTTGTAAGAGTTATTGAAAGCTGATGATCTTACAATAACTCGATCTTCTATTGTGATAGACATCTTGTGATGGCTGAAACATATCACAATAGATGATTTCCTGCATGGTGGACTCATTTCCTTAAATATACCATTGACCTTCTATTGTGATACATCATGTGATGGATGAAACAAATCACAATAGATGATTTCCTACATGGTGGATTCAATTCCTTAAACAAACCATTGACCTTCTATTGTGATAGACATCTTGTGATGGCTCAAATAGATCACAATAGATATTTTCCTACATGGTGGATTCAGTTCCTTAAATAGACCATTGACCTTCTATTGTGATAGACATTGTGTGATGGCTGAAACAGATCACAATAGATGATACCTTGCATTAAGGATACATTACCTATGAAATTTTTTGGGTTATGGTGAATATCATGAGACTTGATATTCTTGGTCAGATTGTATCTCTGATATCGTATTGAGGTGATATCTAAAATATTTTTTAAGTTATAGTGAATATCATGAGACTTGATATTCTTGGTCAGGCCATATCTCTGATATCATATTGAGGTGATATTTAAAACATTTTTGAGTTATGGTGAATATCATGAGACTTGATATTCTTGGTCAGACCATATCTTTGATATCATATTGAGGTGATATCTAAAATATTTTTTGAGTTATGGTGAATATTACGAGACTTGATATTCTTGGTCACACCATATCTATGATATCTTATTGAAGGGATATCTAAAATATTTGTTGAGTGCCTGGTGGACATCATGAGACTTGATGTTGGTAGACCAGTACTCTGAGTACATGGTGAATATCAAGTGACTTGATATTCTATGGCTATTACTCCTTATATCATGAGATGATATTCTTATGAATCTATAAGTTATGGCGAATATCATGCGACTTGATATTCCTAGTCAGACCATATCTTTGATATCATGATAAATGATGATACTTCTGATCCTAATCATGTGTTTAATCTTCCTTGGGCTAAGAGGGAGTGTTGATGTTTTGTAGCTTTAGTCAGATAAACACTATGAGTTAATACTAGTGAAGATATGTATATATAGTATATATGAGATGTATATATATACTTATATATATATAATGTAAATATTAGAGAAATTAATATAATACTCAAGATATATATATATATATATATATATATATATATATATATATATATATATATATATATATATATATATATATATATATGTATGTATGTATGTATGTATGTATGTATGTATGTATGTATGTATGTATGTATATAATCATAATTGTCATTATATTAATTACATAATAATGAATAGACATGTCCCATGAAGGTACATGTCTCTTCTTGGCTCATTTTCAATATAAATGCAAGAGATTGTTGCATTTAGAAAACACATACAATTAGATAGTGCTATTACATTTGTAATGATCCTGAAAACCTTAACAAATCTCAATCCAAATGTTAACAGGAATAATAACATTCATGATTAACAATCTAAAAAATAAAATAAAACTCATAACTTACAACCTATCTGAGTATCAAATATTCACTTGTAGATGCTAAAAACTGAGACATTTACTTAAGGATTCAAGATGAATCGCAAAAAAACATCAAATCAATAACTTACATAAAACAAAATGAACCCAACTATAGCCTCCAAACTGTTCTTTATTCAAGCTTCAATGGTGACATAGTAACATCCTCATAAAATTGAGTTACAAAGCAATTTGCAAAAAAAACACTATGAAGGACTCAAGAAAGATCACTCCAAAATGATGCATCTACATAGAACTAGAACTCCCTTACAAATGAGCTTTCAACTCATACTTATACAATTTTGAACCAACTGCATCTAGGAGAGCAATAACTCCTGGGTCGGATTCAGTCTACAAGGCCAATGCTGAGCCCCTTAAAGGACCTCAAAAAGGCATAAAAATGGCCCAAAAGTCATGCTTTAATAATATCAACATAAAGACCTCCCATATGTTAATACTTACCGGTTACTGAGTGCGGGGGGGGGGGGGGTTGAATCAGTAAATAATCTTTGTTAGAGTAATAAAGTGTTTTTCTGATTAATTAAATCATATTGATTTAATTATTCAATCACTTATTACCTCTTTCGACTTAAGCTAAACTTTAGGCATATAATAATTAATTAATTTATTAATTATTATCATGCAACCTAGGGTTTTACCTTTTTAGGGTTTCTGATCTCCTTTCATAAAGATTGATCTCCTCTTGTTTTGTAACCTTTTTCTAACATTTCATTATTGATTTCAACTTTTGTTTTTGCACATCAAGGATTTCTCCTCTCTCGTGGATCAATGTGTTCAGACCTCCATAGCTGTTTGCTTCTCTCTCTTTCTGTGACAAGAGTTTGTGTGCAGGTGTTCTTGGGAGCTGTGGGTTATTTTTCATCAACTCCATCACTCTTGATATATATTAATTCCTTACTTCTTTAAATTATGCTTTATTGATAATTAGAATATAACAGACATTTTTAGCATAAACATAATCACACAGATCAACACAAGTATTTATACGTGGAAACCCTCAGTTAGAAGGAAAAACCATGGCAAGAAAGATCTCACAACTTCACTAGTACAAAATGAAGGTGCCCTGTTAGGAGCTTACAAAGCACTGGTTAAGGTGCTACCCGATTAAGGGATTTTACAAAAGATCTGTTAAGATCTGAACCCTGTTAGGAGCTGCCTTGTTACAGGACTTTGAACATCAACAAAGATGTTACCCTATTAGGGGATTTTACAATGAATAGATTAAGTCCACCCTGATTAAGGGATTTCAATATGCTTTCACACCTTATAAAATAGTGATCTACTGTGACACTAATTGTCTGATTAGATCATACATGTTGATCTCTTCCCCGGTTAGCCTGGATGTTGATGTTTCCTTTCTTTCTTCACCTTTGGTGCTTGTAGCACTTCTTCAAAAGATATCTCTCCTCTACTCTATGAAATCACCAATTTTCAACAACAACAACAACACTTTATCATGCATCCTATCACCCATATTTATACAAGAGTGAATCCCTTGTCCTCACAGAACCGCCAGGGAGTAAACTTAACCATAAATCATGCAACACATAAAGGCTATGCGTTGTGATCTGGATTTTATCTTGAGATCATTCGTAGACTTAAAGCTAACTCCTGTTAACAAGCTAACTCCACCTCTATGCGGTGAATTTATCGTATAATCTGGTTTGAACTAAAACTGATCCGGATAATCTAGTGCGAAACTATAGGTAGTTCTAGACCAGTGTAACCTTATTTCTGGTTCAACTTTGTATGCATGCTATGACCGGTACAGTTCTTGTAGATCGATCTGCCATTGCATATACTCTATTCCTTCTATACCGGTGTCTTCTAAGTAATGTGAGTGACTGGTGAACCTTATCGGTGCTCAATGTTTGTGAATGTATACTAATGACAACTTAAATTGCTAACAATCTTCCCCTTTGTCATTGGTGGCAAAAACTATACACAAAACCATACTCACTTACTTCCCCTGTTTGAGTGCTTAGGTGAAGTAGTCCTCCCTTCTACTGTATCCTATTCTCCATTCACTGCTACCTATTTTTCACTTATCAAGATTTTGTTTTTACTATACTCTCTATTCTGGTTCTATTTTGCTATGCTCTTTGTTCTGTTATGCTATTTGCTATGTTCTCTATTCTGTTCTGCTATGCTCTTTGTTCTATACTTTCTATTCTCTCTATTATGCTCTTCTTCCCATTTTTTGCCTCAATTGGACAAAGGGTTATGTTTTCCTTCACATTTGAAGTTTGGCAAAGATATCCTTATAGATGTTCTTTGCAGAATGTAGAAAAGGTGCCCATTGACCGGTTACATATTCAATGTTCTTTAGGGCTGCCTTGAGAGAAACAATGATGTTCTCCATATCTTCTACAATTTTTTAGTCTGGTTTATTAATCAAGATATTTGTAGAGAGAGTTGTTTGGTGCATAATATCAAGTGTGGGTGCTAGAAGCACTTGAAATCCAATGATGTCTTGGATTCTTTTATTCTCTTCAATTGTCTTTCTTAGAATTAGAGCAAGACTACTCATTTCTCTGCTAAAAGTTGTTGCAGTTTTATTCTTGATGTCAAATTGGGTTGACACAACTTTTATGTCCTCTGAGATGTTTTCAAAATTTTCAGTTAAGTCTTGTAAGAATATTTCAAAATTTGAAGTTCTGCTTATCAAACTTCCTGTAACTAGTATCTATTGTTGAAGAACTGTTAGGTTGTTTGACAGAATAGCCTTTATATCTGCAACTTGCTTGTGAAGAATCTCCACTCTTTTCTTCTCATAGTGATCAATTTCCACTATTTCTAGATTAGTTAGATCTTCACCTATAGTTTGAGCAAGCACTTCTAGCTGGTCAATGACCGGTTCATCTTCATCTATGTCAACATCCAGTACAAAGTTATATAAGATATCCTTTACTTTTCTTAGAAACATATCCTGTTTTCTTTTAGTAAGCTCTTTAAACTGTTTAGTTGACATTTTGTTGATGTCAACTATTGTATCACTTGCCTTACTTATTTTTGCTTCGGATTCTTCAAAAAATGAGAGTTGTCTTTTAGATGAGCTAGGAAGAGTTTCTAGTTCCTTTTGGCTAAGCTCCTATTCCTTCTCTTTTCCCTGTTCTTGTTCCTTTGGAACTTGTTCATTCTTTGTTTTTTCATGTTCGTCAGGTTTGTTTCCTTCTTCCGGTCTATCTTCTAGTTTGTTTAGTTGACATTTTGTTGATGTCAGCTATTGTATCACTTGCCTTACTTCTTTTTGCTTCAGATTCTTCAGAAAACAAGAGCTATCTTTTAGATGAGCTAGGAAGAGTTTCCAGTTCCTTTTGGCTGAGCTCCCGTTCCTTCTCCTTTCCCTATTCTTGTTCCTTTGGAACTTGTTCATTCTTTCTTTTGTCCTATTCATCAGGTTTGTTTTCTTCTTCTAGTCTATCTTCTGGTTGTTGATCTTTTATCTTAGGTATAACATCTTCTTCTTGATGTGAGGGCTCTTTTGGTGGGGTTTGTGTGTGTTGCTACTCTTCAGCGGAATGAAGATCACCCACATCGATTCCTCCATCACCTTTAACTGATCTATTAGTGGGAGTATTGTCAAAAGTTTGTCCCAAATTGATCGGTTCATTAGAAGTGAACAATTTTGTTAGATCAACTTGGATGTCAATTATTGGAGTCTGAGTTACAGTAAACAAAATAGGTGGATCTTCAATTTTTGTGGTGTGATCCTAAGGACTTGTTGCTTCAAGAGTATTGAAGTCATACTGCTGCCAAAAATCTAGAGTCTCCTTGAAGACTTCATTCTCATATCCATTGAGAATCTTGGCAACTCTGTAATTTGTATCCAGATTCATAGATGCTTCCTCTAACAGAAGCTTTACTCTCTTGTCGCTTAGATCGGGTCTAGCTTTTTCCAGTGCTTCCCTATTGATCTTTGAATTTATTTCTAGACTAGTTCTCCATTTTGTTGGAAGCTTACTATTTAAATTAGGAGGAAACTTGCCCCTATAATCCCTAGGAGTCTTGATGAAGTCTAATAGACTTTAAACAAGAGCTTTTTCAATTTCTTGTTTGTTCTCCTCAGCTAATACACTATACCATTTGGCTGCATTATCTATCTCTCCAAATTTTTTAATTTCAGCTACAATATCATTTACAATCATAGTGCAAGCCTTACCTTTTTCTAGAGATACTAGGAGTGTTGGATTTGTTGGTTCATCAGTTATGTCAATAATAATCGGTTTATCTACTCCGAGTACACCTTTTCCTTTCCCGGTGTCATAGATCGATGAATCTGTTGCCTTTCTTTCCTCTACTTGTTGCTAAGTCTGAAGAAGATTGGTCCAGATGGCCACTCCTTCATCATGTACTTTCTCAATTTCTCCAATAAGATAAAGACTTATCCTTCTTTTTGTCAGGAAATTTTGTTGATGTGGTTCAACTTGTTGAGTTGCTTCTTCTAGAGTGAGATGATTCTAGACTTCTAATAGAGCATGAATCCTAAAATCCTTTTCTCTATTCATTAAAGTATTCCACCCATCTTGAAGAATATCCAAAATATCCTTCGATAATATTGTATGAAGTTTCACAGGATGTAAATTAAACTTATAAAGGCATACAACTATAGCATCTTCAATTTTTCTTCGGTCCTCATCATTTTCCAGATTGTACCTTCTTTTGACATTAGCCATTCCACCATGTTCTTTCAATCCTGACACAAATTCATCAATTGTTGGCTTGCCTTTTCTTAGCAGATCCTCCTTTGCTGGTTTACCAGTTTTCTTCTTTCTTTCGATGAGTGGAACTGTGTCTTCAGAATTGCTTTCTTTAGCTTCTTCCTCTTGTGTGCTTGCCACTGGTTGAGCTTTCTTCTTTTGTGCTTTTGGTTGTGTATTTCCTAGTTTCTTCTTTGGTGTAAGCATTCTTTTCACATACACGTTCTTGAATGGTCCCCTTTTCAGATTTTTCTCTATTTCCTCACATGTTCCAAATCGTTGAGCATCAAGATCCAGGTGTTCTTTATCCAAGGCCTCTACATATGCCTTTTCAATATTTGTAGTGATTTCATAACCAAGCTCTGGTGCATACTCATCTCTCAGTTCTACTGCTTGAATAATACAGAAGTCAGTTGATACCAAAAAACATACCTCCTTTTTGTACAGGTCAACGATAGTTGATGGAATTCTTTGTCTGGCTTGCATTTTCAACTGAAGGGCCTTGAAATGATCGGTCATAGCTTTGTCAAACTAGTCTCCCAGTTGGGTAGCATAATCACTAATTTGCATCATGACCAATCGATCTATTATCCATGTCACTTTTCCTATTCCTGGGAAGGAATTAGAATAGCAAAAGTAGAGACAAACTAGAAGTGTGGAAAATTTTAGTGATTTCTTTTTTATGATGCCTAGCTTCTTCATGTTCTCAAAGATCTATCCTCTTAGCATTTCACACATATCATATTGTGTATTATCATGTATAATTTTGAAGGCTGCATGTATGCCTCCACCCGGTATGTTGTTTAGGTTACTGGATTGATATACTTTGTAACCTATCACAGTGGATGCGAATCGAACAACTGGATCTTCAATATCAGTTATAGTCATCAATCACTTGTTGGATTTTCATTTAATCAGATTGGCCACCATAGTATTGGATATGGTTCTCAGGGTTAGGGCTTCCCCTTGATTGCAGAACCCAGTTACCCTATGGAGATCATCTTTTGTGATCAGAGTGCAGACTCCTTTCATGACCCAAAATCCTGGTTCATGCACTCTACTAACCACCATTTGAATCCATTCTGGTCTGAATATGGTAGGATAGGAGACTCCATTGATAATCCCAGATGATACCAGTTTTGCGTAACCATTGGGATAATTTCCATCTTTGCATAGCAAGCGATACTTGCTTTTTATGTACACCTCACCCAACTCTTCTTGCTTTGCATGGATGAAAGCAGTCACATCCTCTGTCAGTAGCACTCCTTTAGGTACTAAGGAGAGCACACCATTCATGTTGATCTCCCTATTCTGATTCACCAAGATATCATACGGAGCACGATCGACTTGTTTTTCTGGAACTGGCTTAGCTTCATATGACAAAGATGCCATTGCTCTTAATCAGTTACTCAGAGAGATGATTGATCGATTCTCATAGACAATCTTGCTCGATGATCAATTCGCAAGAATATTACTCAAGCATAAGAAAGATAAACATAAGATCACAAGGTAAAAGAAAATGAATAAACCTTCTTTGCTTTTATAGGATTAGGGAATAACAGTAATTACCAAATGATAACTATTGTTAAACAACTATAACATTAAATGCCTTACCTAACCTTTCTTACTACTTTTGCTAACTAGTAGTCTGACCTTTTTTTTTTATTAGACATGCCCCGGTTGATCACCTTATGTTTTTCTAGTTTGACCTATGGACTGAGTGAGAGTGAAACTCACCAGTTCTACTAGGAATGGTAGTTGCACTACCGGTTCCCCCTAAGCCTTGAAGGCTTAGTTTGCAAAAGAGATATCACCATCCTGTGATGATGATTTTTCCTCTATTTTCTCCTCAGCATAGCTTTTTGGCTCCTTAACGAACCATATTTTCTTGACCTCTTTTATGATCTCCTTTCATTTGTTGTCTTTCTCATCAGACGTCATGGTCTTCACCACCGGTTTGGCTGATCCTTTGCCTTTGTTCCTTGTTCAGTTCCAGCAATCTTTTGCTGAGTGACTAACTTTATTGTAGTGATAGTAGATCATACCGGTTTCCTTTCAATGGTTCACCCTTCTTGGATTGGATGATTTTCTCCATGAATCACTGTGACTGTGCATCCCATAATTTGTGCAATTGATTGAGTTCTAGTTCTTGTTTTTCATGGTGAATACCGGTCTCGGGGATCTGAATGCCATAGACTTTGAATTACATTCTTTAGCCTTATGTCCAAACTTGTTGCATGCATAAAAGTAGCCCTTGAAGCTTCCCCTGCTTCCACTGGACATAGATACAAGGCTAGACCAGCACTCATTGGTCTTGTGGCCATTTTTGCAATAGTTCTTATAGTAACTATTGTTGGTTCTCACCAGTGCTTTTCTACAGTTATTGGTTTTATGACCTGGTTTTCCACAATGCATACAAGATGTGTTAAAGGTTTTCTTACCCTTTTGTGCTAGCATTTTTCTCTTTTCCTTCTTGTTTTTCGTTGCATCAGATGACTCACCATTCTCTTTGGTGACTATACTGGCAAAACCAAGACCGGTCTAATCTTTGTGCCTTTTTTGAGCTTTGGGTTTCTTATCAAGTTTAACCGAACTTTCATTTTACCTTCTTAGGTCTTCATTCCTTTTTTTAAGATATTTCATTTGTTCCTTTAGTTGAAATATCTCAACCGCCAAACTTTTGCATGCTTTATCTCTAACTTGCCAAGCTTTATGCATATTGGCATTTTCTTGGGTGACAATTAACATATCTTATTGGACCTGCACAATGAGGAGTTCATTTTCCCTTACAACTTCCTCTGCTTGGTTTTTTTCTTTTTTTGAGGTTGTTGATGACTTGACTGCTGTGTTTCTTTCACCTTCAGTCTTCTGTTTCTGTTCAATCAGTTCAGTCATCCTCCGAGCATTCTCTTCTTGCTCCCTTTTGAGATCAGCAATCCGACCGGTTAGGATCTGGTTATTTTTTGTAAGCTCAGAAATTGCCTCCTCAGGCTCATCAGATCCACTATGACCAGAGAGTTCATCGATGGTTTCATTACTCTCATTTAATTGCTGAGCCAGCTCCTTTCTTTTTGCAAGTTATTTCCTCAGCCTATTCTCCAGAGAGGCAATGATGTCGTTGGCTTCCTCTAGATGTTTCTAATATCTGTAACTGTATACACTTAAAAATGGCTTCATTAGTTAATTAAATATTTATTATTTAATTGATATTGGCTTGATAAATTAATTAAATATTTATTATTTAAAATTATTTCCTCTATTTATTAAATAGATTGTACAATTTATTTAGTAAATTCATTATAGTCTATTCCTCTATCCTAAGTCTTCTAATTAGTCTTATTAAAGTGATTTAATTAAATATACAATCACCTAAATATGACTAAGTCCCCTAGTCCACCTCACCTACCTAGTCACCTGACACATCACTTTGGCTAAAATAAATAATAATAATAATTTATTTATTGGTAATTATCCTCACCCACACATGTCCTATTCTTAAGGGCTATGTGGCCTCATAGGACTTGGTCTCATGACCACATGTCCTCTCTTAAACCAAGTCAAGAGACATTCCCTATTCCTAAGGGGCTTCTCAAGCCACCTCTAAGGGTCAAAGGTGACTCATGGGACACTTGTGCCAAGAGTCCTCATGAAGAAAAAATCCTTCCCTCTTCCTCTCTTTGGTCTTTGTGAGACACTTGACATGTGTCTTTCTCTTCCACCTTATTCTCCTCCATGTCAATATGAGAGGAACATCATCCCTATTCTTCCTCTCACATTCCAACTACATCCCCCTTTCTCTCAACTCCTTCAACCAAGTCAATCCTAGCCCTAGGCTCTTCCACCTTTCATTCTCCACCGT
This sequence comes from Chamaecyparis obtusa, assembly GCA_027943335.1. Classification (NCBI taxonomy): domain Eukaryota; kingdom Viridiplantae; phylum Streptophyta; class Pinopsida; order Cupressales; family Cupressaceae; genus Chamaecyparis; species Chamaecyparis obtusa. The sequence continues at coordinate 1,274,194 of BSBK01001267.1, read as the reverse complement.
AGGATTGTGCTACCTAGGCTTAGATCCTCCAAAACTCTATAAAAGGAGCCTCATGTCCCCTTTGTGAGCTAATAGTGAATAGGCAATCAAGTACTCAAGCATTCAAACCATCAAGCAATCAAGCATTCCAAGAGCATTTCAAAAGCATTCAAGCATAATCAAGCCATTTTCATAATCACTTGCACTTCATTCACCACATTTGCATAATTAAGCTTTAGTTTTGCATACATTCATCATCAATCTCCACACTTTGGTGTCATTTTGGGAAAGAGGTTTCGTTTGGAAATTGGAGAGCTCAACATCCTCAAGAAATCAAGGCTAGGAGGGCAATGGAGACAAGCTACATGGTAAGTGAAGGTAAAACCTTGTTTTAGCTTCATTTTTTTAATGTATTCTTCATTGTTGTTTGCTAATTAGTTTGATTTTTTAATCTTAGAATAGTTAATTTATCATTTAGAGTAGTTAGACATCTAATTTGCATATATTTTTGGCACCCACTGTGGGGTCTCCCCACGTTTTTAACATTTTATTTGTAGTTTTTCATGTGCAGACATTTCCAGATTCTTCCTGCACATATATCCATGATTCCGATGCATTCATCACTCTGTGCTGCACATTCATTTCTGTTAAACTATCATCTTTCGCTTTCTATTTTTTTCAACTTCCTGGCACAAAAACTATGCATTCACCTTACTATTCTGTGCATACATAATTTTCTGCTACGCATTCGTCACTTTTGTGCATTTACACCATCGCATTGCGCATTCATTTATCCCTGCTACGCATCCATCATTTCTACGCATCCATTCATCCTTACTGCACATTTGCTCACTATTTCTACGCATTTGTTTTCTACAGTAGTTGCATTCAGTTTTATAGTTGTTTTGATTTTTAGGTAATCTTTTAACAAGTTTTTGTTCATTCTGGTAGTCTTTTAGGCTATTTTGCAAGACGTTGTTTTTGAAGACCACATTGCCAAAATTTCTAACAAGTTTGTTTGTAGATTTCTAAGGGGTTTGCAAAATAAACCATAATCTCGTTTGGGTTTTAAAATAAGACATGTTTTTCAATTTTGTGTGTCTTCTTTAGAATAGATTTTGTGTCTATTGTGTTTTTCTTCATAAGCTATATGTAATCCCAAAATTATAACAACGTATCCTCTCCCCTCGCCATTTGTGGACCTTGGGTGTAAGATAAATTGTTATAATTTTTAGAGGGCGGTCTTTGGTGGGAAAAAAGGTACTCACCCCAAGGAACGACCCAACCAGTAACAGGCTAAATCCAAGCCCTTCCAAACTGGTATATAAAAAATGCTAGTGTGATTAGTCTCACATTAGACAGATGTGAATTCGTTGTGGCAACCAAAATCTCCTCTAGTACCCCAATGGTGCATTAAAGTCCTACTTAGTAGAGGTGAAAGCCTTTCTTTGAAAGGATTGGGAGAGCCCCCTTAATTGGGAAAATGACTTGATCACAACCACTTGAACAGATGTCCTTATTAAATACTTTTGTATAGTGGCAAAAAACCTTCTATTTGCTGGCTCAAGGGGTCATCCAAGCCCATGAAGACACCCCACATTACTCACAGTTCATAGTAGAGATAGTAGTTCTTTGAGAAGTAATGACCCATTGAATTCAAAACTTGGTGTGCCTAAGAAGTGAGTGCACTGTAAGGAGGAGCCTATGCCTCCAAGTTCCTAAGCTGTCCACTGTGGATTTGCGTGGCTGGATTTTATTATTCTAGTGGGGATTCAACAGATACTGTCCTTTCCAACCTTAGGATTGTAAATGCATTTGTGCATTCATACTAGAATAATTAGATTAAAATAATTTCTATCTTGCGTGTGTGTGTTTATGCATTTTACCTTTTCCAAAAACCAAAACATCAAAAAATCAAAAAATTCCAAATCTTGCAGTTGCAATCAATCAAAAACAAAAACCTGCGCATTCATACAATTTTCCTGTGCATCCGTTACATTGTTCTGCGCATCTATTAATTTTACCACGCATCGGTTCATAATTGCTGCGCATTTGATTCATTTTGCTGCACATATATTAAACTGTCATGCGCATTTGTCTTTGAGCATATACAACATAGAGCATTTCCACAAGCTTTGAAATTTTCACAATCACTTTTTTGGATACCTATTTTCATCCTTAGTAAGATTCTGGAAAAATATTCACGTTACACAGACCTTTGATCTTTAGTTTGACCATTTTCATCAATTTTCATCATCCTTCCTTCACCAAAAGTCATCAAATCATTTCTTCTAATCTTCTGAAATTCCAAATTTAGTGTTGAAACATCACCTTATCTATCAGATTTTGATCTTTGTGAGTTTATCCTATTAGGATCTATCATCCTCAATCAAACTTACTTAGGTTACTATCTCTTGATTTTTCATTGTCATATCATAGTGAAATCTATACCTCCTATTGACTTAGATTTTATCAAGTTGTCTCATCACTTTACAATACTTTTCAATATCTTTTCTATCAAACACTCTTTCCATATTTTTTCATCAAAAATCTTTCATCCCACAAATCAATTTTCACATTTTTATGGTTCAAACTCGATCTTAGAAATTTAAACAAACCGTTGATTCAGAATCCCTAAACAATATGGAAGGAAACAAAAGCAATGAATAAAATCCTTGGTTTGGAATTCCTAAGAAAACTTCACTTTTTACATCAGAAGAGGAACACACAGATCAAGAACTTAGGGATGCTACACAATATCCTAGATTTTATAATGTCATGGAAAGACTCCTAGACATGGATAGAGAGATGTATTTCCTCATGCTTGCTCAATAAGGAGCCAAACTACCAACTGATTTTGATGTTTCCCATCTTAGAGAGCCACCTAATACAAATAATCAAGAAATTCCTAGTGGTTCTCAAGATACTCATGGAGCAAAGGAAACCAATCAACAATCCAATGCTTCTCAAAAAAACCAACAAAACAATACTTCTCAAAACAACCAACAAAACAATGCCTCTCAAAATAATCAGCAATCCAATGCTTCTCAGGATACTCAACAACAAAATGTTTCCCAAAACACTCAAGGAAACACGTTATCTTTGGATCCCCTTCTACAACAAATCCAAATGCTTCAACAACAAATCCGTGACATCCAAACTGGATCATCAACTAAGAAGTATTCCTTGGATGATATATGTCATTATCCTTTTGATAAGAATTTAGCAATGATTCCATTCCCTCCTCATTTTGAGTTACCAAAATTTGACAAATACAAAGGGAATTTGGATCCACAAGACCACATTCATGAGTTTTGTGCTGCTTGTATTGAAGTTGCTCACAATGACACTTATCTTATGTGACTATTTCCATGAAGTTTATGAGGACAAGCCATGGAATGGTTCTCCAAACTCCCCCCAGGCATCAAATCTTTCAATGAGCTTCTTGACAAATTTGTGACTCATTATTCATATAACATCAAACATGAAGTCACTATGCTTGATCTTTGCAGTGCACATCAAAAGAATGGAGAACCTTTCCTTAATTTTTTGCAAAGATGGCGTCAATTATTTGCCAAATATCCACGAACGATTCCTGAACAAGAAAAGATGGATATTTTTATGCATAACCTTACACCAGAAATGAGTTATAGGTTACAATTACAATGTCCACCAAACTTCAATAAGCTCATAGAAAATGGTATCAAGATTGAGGAAGCCATGGTCAGAAAAGGTGAGATAAAACTTTATTCCAAAGACAATGTTGGGTTCCCATTCCAATCCCAACAACTATAACAATGACAAATCCAAATTCTGGAATAAAAACAAAAACATTGTCAATGATGGGATTGTTGATAATTGTAATGTCAAACCAACACAACCCCTTCTAAATCTCACAAGTAAGGCCAACACTACTCAAGCTACCTACAACAATCAATCAGCAAATCCAAATGCCAACAAAGATTCATCTAAACCAAGATTGCCTTTTATGTCACCTCGAAGAAATTTTACTCCTTTAGGGGAATCTCTTGAATCAACGTTATAGACGTTAATCACAAAGAAACTCATTACGCTTCCTGAAATGAAAGATTTTGAACCTAGAGTGAAACCTTCTTGGTGGAATGGGAATGATTATTGCGAATTTCATAGAGGGAAAGGACATAAAACCAATGATTTCCAAAGGCTCAAAAATGTAATTCAAGATTTAATTGAAAGCAGTGAAATTGGTGTTGATGGACATACCTCGAATGAATCACATATGGCTTTCAAAGATCCACTTCCTGAGCATGAAAAAGGAGGTTCATCCAACACTAAGAGTGACAATCAAGCCAATTATAATACTATGCCCTATAGATATGTTGGTAACATTTTTGAATGTCATCCTTCTAAGTACTATGCCAATGTCATTACCATAAAGGAAAAATTAAAGAGTCAACTAGTCCATGTTACTACTCGTGCTCAATCCAAAGTTACTCTCCAAGGAGTCCTGTCTAAACCAAGCACCTCTCAAAACAAGTTTGTTTATGTCCCAAAGTCTACACCAAATATTTCCAACCAGTACAATCTTTTGGAACAACTCAAGAAAACACCTGCCCAGATATCCATCTTAGAGCTTTTGTGTCTATCCCCATCTCACAAAGATATCCTTGAAAAAGCTATCTTAGAGACCCAGGTCCCCACAAATCTAGATCATGATCAATTTCAAGCTATGGTGGGACATTTAACAACCCCACATTACCTATCCTTCATTGAAAATGATGATTTAGCTATTACCCAACCTCATAATGCTCCCCTACATATCAAAGTCCTTGTACAGAGTCACAAAATCAAGAGAGTAGTAATAGATGGAGGAGCTGGCTTGAATATATGCACATTGAAATTAGTCCCCACAAATCTAGATCACGATCAATTTCAAGCTATGGTGGGACATTTAACAACCCCACATTACCTATCCTTCACTGAAAATGATGATTTAGCTATTACCCAGCCTCATAATGCTCCCCTACATATCGAAGTCCTTGTACAGAGTCACAAAATCAAGAGAGTACTAATAGATGGAGGAGCTGGCTTGAATATATGCACATTGAAATTAGTCCCCACAAATCTAGATCATGATCAATTTCAAGCTATGGTGGGACATTTAACAACCCCACATTACCTATCCTTCACTAAAAATGATGATTTAGCTATTACCCAACCTCATAATGCTCCCCTACATATCTCAGTCCTTGTACAGAGTCACAAAATCAAGAGAGTACTAATAGATGGAGGAGCTAGCTTGAATATATGCACATTGAAATTAGTCCCCACAAATCTAGATCATGATCAATTTCAAGCTATGGTGGGACATTTAACAACCCCACATTACCTATCCTTCACTAAAAATGATGATTTAGCTATTACCCAGCCTCATAATGCTCCCCTACATATCAAAGTCCTTGTACAGAGTCACAAAATCAAGAGAGTACTAATAGATGGAGGAGCTGGCTTGAATATATGCACATTTAAATTAGTCCTTGCATTGGGATTTTCTGAAAATGTTGTAGATCCAAAGAAGAAAATCACAATAAAAGCTTATGATGAAGAAGAGAGGTCATTCGAGGGATCTGTTGTTCTTTCTATCAGAGTCGGTCCTATAATCAAAGATGTACCTTGCCAAGTTCTTAACATGGATCTTGCTTATAACATTCTCTTGGGAAGACCATGGATTCATTCCATGCAAGATGTGCTATCAACTTATTATCAGTGCTTGAAATTCCCTCATAATGGTTAGGAGATCACTATCAAAGGAGATACTAATCCTTTCCAGTATTGTAACACTATGAAGACATCTAATTCTTTGGTACCTTATAATCGTACTGGATCTTCTACAACTACACCCATTGATCCTAGTAATATAGCATCAAATTCTAAATCAAATGGGATCAATATAGACATAAAAGAAAGAAGTATGGGGGAGCACACTCTAGGTGAAGCTCTTTGCATCATAGAGCTACCTTTATCTCCTAGATCATATGGTAGATCTTTGATCACTAAACAACAATTAGAGCCCCCTTCAACACTTGTTTATGACACATTTATAAGTGGGGGCACAATATCCAAAGAGGCAGCTGAGCATAATGCTAATCATTTACTTAAGTCACAGAAGACTGAAGAGGATATCAAACATGAATATATATCACCTGATGTCTATGGTAAAGGGTATACTTTACTACAAAAGATGGGATACCAAGGTGCTGGACCTATAGGGTTACAAAGAGAAGGTGTTATAAAACCAATTTTGCAAAATCCTAATTATCAAAGAGATACCATAGGATTAGGGTATAAAGGTGAAGAACCAAAAGAACCAAAAGGAAAAGAAAAGATCACACCTTTTCATGAGATATCTAAAGCTCTTGCCTTACAATTTAGAAAGCATGGTATATATGTAGATCCAAAGAAACAAAGGATAGCACAAAGAATCATTGATAGACTTGGGGATAATGATGATTCTGACTCAAATGATTATGAATGGGATTCATTATCTGATTGTATGGAAGAGATAGGAGTTGATGTTGTCCATCACTATAGTAACGATTACCATGAGGGAGAGAGTTCAAGGACTGACTCACTAGGATTAGTCCCATGTGATACTAGTTTTGTCAATTATGAGGAAAGTGAGCTTTATCTTGCGATAGATGAATCAGATGAGAGTATGGAAATAGACCTCACTGATACCATCATAAACCTTGATAACTTTTCCATTAATACCATCTCTACCTTTGAAACTGACCCAAATGATCCAATGCCCCTTGTACATCCCGAACTTATCGATTGGGATTCTCCCGATCATCCAAAACTTGATGTCTTCCATAATGATGATGCCATCATTGACTATCTTGGAATCAGGGATCATTTACCACTAGGGGATCACAAGTCAAGATTTCCAATAGAACTCAATGACATGGCCTACTTTGGAGAGAGTGCCAATCCTTTCAGTCATAAAAATATAAAAATAATCAACATATCTAATGGTGAAAACCACTCAGTGGTAGTGTTAGATCCAAAAATAGTAAAAAGAAAAGATGCATCTGATGGTAAAAACCTCTCTAAGGCACTTGATGATGGAAGGATTGACACTCTTCCCAATTATTTGTATCGAGAGCAATCTGCAATTCTTATAGAACCAATAGTACCTCTTAACATTGGAATAGAGGAGTCTCTGCGCATCCTCAAAGTAGCAACATCCTTGACAAAATCAAAGAAAGAAGCTTTTGCAAAAGTTTTCAAAGAGTGGAAAATCAACTTTGCTTGGTCTTATGCTGATATGCCTGGGCTGGAACCTAATCTCATTATGCATCATTTATCTATTAGACCAGGTGTAAAACTAGTTAAGCAGAAGCTCCGCAAGATGCACCCGCACACTGCACTAATGGTTAAAGAAGAATTGAAGAAGCTCTTAGATGTTGGATTCATTCGTGCTATTGATTATGCTGAGTGGATTTCAAATATCATCCCCGTCTCAAAACCAGACAAGTCTATCTGGATTTGTATTAATTTTTGAGATCTTAATAAAGCTTGTCCAAAAGATGACTTTCCTCTACCAAATATTGGCATTATTGTTGATCTGACAGCTGGGCATGAGATGTTATCATTAATGGATGGTTTTTTTTGGCTATAACTAGATCAAGATTGCACCGGAAGACCAGGAAAAGACTTCTTTTACTTGTCCGTGGGGTACATACTGCTGGAATGTGATGCCATTTGGTCTAAAAAATGCTGGAGCAACTTACCAAAGAGCTATGACCACAATCTTTCATGACATGATGCATACCATTATGGAAGATTATGTTGATGACATTTTAGCAAAATCTAAAGACAGAGCTGGTCATTTGAGGTATTGGATAGAATATTCACCCGGATGGAAAAGTATTAGATTCGACTCAATCCAAAGAAATGTGCATTCGGGGTCACCTCCAGTAAACTGTTAGGGTACATTGTCTCAACCAAAGGAATCGAGGTAGATCCAGAAAAGTTAAAGCAATAATGGAGATGGCTTCCCCCACTGACATCAGTCAGTTAAGATCTTTGCAGGGACGTCTCCAATCCATCCGAAGATTTGTTTCTCAACTAGCAGATCGAAGTCATCCCTTTCAACATTTGTTGCATAAAAATATCTTATTCTAATGGGATGATAAGTGTGAGGAAGCTTTCAATAAAATCAAGCAATATCTGGAGAATGCTCCAACTTTGATGTCACCAATTTTGGGCAAGCCACTCTTGATCTACATTTCAGCTATGGCAGTCTCACTAGGTGCTCTTCTGGCTCAACAAGATCATGAAGGGAAAGAAAAAGCCATATACTATATCAGTTGTACCCTAGTGGGATATGAGCTAAACTATTCTCCTATAGAAAGAGCATGTCTGGCCATTGTTTTTGCTTCACAAAAGTGGTGACATTACATGTTGTCACATTCAATCAAGCTCATTGCAAAGATTGATCCTTTAAAGTATCTATTAAGCAAGATAGCATTGCCAGACAGATTGGCTAAGTGGGTCATGCTACTTAGTGAATTTGATATTGAATATGTGGACGGGAAGGCTATCAAAGGCTAAGTGATAGTAGATCAGCTAGTTGATGTTCCATTAACAGATGACCAACCTATACACACAAAGTTTCCTGATGCACACATCTTGGCTTTATCTACACAAACATGGAAACTATACTTTGAAGGATCATGTACTCAACAGAGTTCAGGAGCTCGTATTCTCTTTATCATGCCGCAAGGATACACAATTATGAAATCTTACAAGCTTCTCTTTCCTTGCACCAATAATGTAGCAGAATATGAAGCTTTTCTGATTGGGCTAAAGATGGCTTTACAATGGAAAGTAGCTGAAATGAATGTCTATGAGGATTCTCAGCTGATTATAAACCAGGTTAATGATGATTATCAGACTAAAGATGATAAGTTATTACCATATAAATGTATGGTTGACGAATTCAAACAATATTTCTCAGTCATCACTTTTACGCAAATTCCTCGGCATGATAACAAGGTTGCCGATGCAATGGAAATGATTACTTCTTTGTTTGATACATAGGATACCAAGGCCTGTTTTGAGTTCTTGGTGGAATCCTTGACTTGTCCTGCATATGATGACCCTGATACGAGTGTTATATGTCATCTAATTGGACATGATTCCCCAATTTATGGAAAAATATATTCTTATCTAAAAAATGACATCCTACCCCCTTACTTATCCTGAAATCAAAAACAAACTTTTCTCTGCCAAGCCTCCCGCTATGTCCTAATATCTGACACCCTTTATCGGCGAGGTCTTGACGATACTCTCCTACGATATCTCGAGCATGATGAAGCTTAAACTACCTTGCGAGATGTACATGAGGGTGTTTGTGGGACACATTCGAGTGTTCCCTCTTTGGCTAAGAAACTCATGCATATGGGTTATTATTGGCCTACCATGGAAACAAATTCCTTTCATTTTGCTAGGGCATGCAAGAAATATCAGATACATGGAAACCTTATTCATGCTCCAGCACAAGAATTACATCCTTTTACAACTACCTTTCCATTTAGTCGGTGGGGACTCAACCTCGTGGGTACCATCAAACCTCCATCTTCCAACAGTCGCAAATGGATTATCACTGCAACAGAGTATTTTACTAAATGGATTGAGGCCGTTCCATTGATTACTGCCATAGTGAAACAAATATCCATGTTTATCCTAAATTATATCATTTGCAGATATGGTATACCTATGTATCTCATTACTGATCATGGGAAACAATTTCAAAATCAGGACATGGATGAACTATGCACAAAATTCCATATCACCCATAACTATTCCTCCATATACTATCCCCAAGGAAATGGCCAAGTTGAGGCGTAAAAAAAACAATTGTTAAAATCCTACAAAAGATTGTCAATGACGCTGGCCGCGACTGACATATCCAACTAAATCCAGCCTTATGGGCTTATCGTACCTCCATCCGTACTCCCACTAGAGCCACCCCATATTCCCTTGTCTATGGATTCGAAGTAGTCCTACCCCTTGAGGTTGAGTTTCCTTCATTTTGTGTTACTCTCAAAGATTTGATTCCTGATGAAGAATATAGAGTTGCACGACTAACTGAACTAGAACTGCTAGATGAATGTCATTAGAGAGCTTATGATCATTTAAAAGTCTATTAGCAACATATGTCTCGTCAGTATAACAACAAGGTGAAAATCAAAGACTTTCAGCTGGGTGATTTAGTCCTTCGAGAAAATCCAAAGAATCAACAACATCGTGAGAAGAAGGGCAAGTTCAAACCCAATTGGTTAGGTCCTTTTGTAATTATAGCAGTCTATGGTTCTGGGGCTTATCAATTGTCCACACCTAAGGGAGATCCTTTGGATGAACCTCTTAATAGTATCCACCTCAAGAAGTTCTATCCTTGAAATCCCAAAGCAAGGGCTATGTATATATTCTATAAATAAAAAATCAAAAAATACAAAAAAATAAAAAAATCAAAAGAAAATTGCAATAAAAGCATGTGGTGAAAACCTAGAAACAGACGCTATGTGTATCAAGTTAGCTCCTCTATCTATTAGGATTCTTCTAGTGTGTCCGTTCCTTGTATATATACACAATAAAATAGCTCATCAGTCCCCGTTCCCACCATGTATATATCATAATAAAATGGCTAGTTCATACATCATCCATTGTATCTACCCATAATAAAATCCTATCATAGCTTGATCTTTTGTCATGGTCTTCATCCTAATCTTGTTGTGTCCTTCTTCATCCATAATAAGTCAGTCCATCACCTAGCTAGGGGCATGTCCTCGACCTAGTTCAGGAAGTGGATCTATGATAGTCATGTCTTAGAGGAAAAAATGGAGTATTTTCACCAGACAAGCAAACACAATCAAACGTTCTTCCACAATGGTATCTTCATGATGAATCAAAATCTGTGATCTATCCTTCAAAACATGGCCGCTTATCTATCATTCTTGACTATACATCATCAATTGAACTGATCCTTGTACCTTACACTGGAAAAAGAAATGTATAGTCATGGCAGGCATGTTAGAATGATTTGTTGTAGATTATGCATTCATATTTGGATTTCATTGTTATCATGTTCCCTATGCTATTCCGGGATATCTTTTACATGAGTTTGAAACTCCCATATGTCATTGATTAGAATAGCCAGGATGTGGCATGGTATTTTCTTTGATTTTTGTTTGTGGGGTATTTTTTGATGAAATTGAAGGAACAACTAATTGGGGTGTCTATGTGTAAGTGCCTTCATCAGTTTAATAGTATTGACAACATACAAATCATGTTGTTCTACAAATTGCTATTAATGGTGATACACCAACACATACCTCAACTCCAAATATTTGTTCTCCGATGGAGGGGGGAATATTCCTTGTCTGTTATGTAAATGAAACTCAGGTCATCTCAGTTTAATTATACCTAGATGCTTGTCAAGTTTGCAATATTAAACTCCATGCAGGAAGCGCTCAGGTCATCCTGGTTTAATTATACCATGATGCTTGCATTTTCTTGCAACATAACGAGCTCAATGATGAAAATAAAATTCCAGTTATTATGAGGTTCTAAGATGTTACATGAAGTTGTGGAGATAAACTCATTTCATATTTCATTTTGCATTATATTTACACAGTTCATGACTTGCATATCAGTGCTCCTTTTATAGGGATTTGTAGGTTATCTTTCTTATTAGGTCATCTGTTCTCCTAGTCCATTCTTCTTGTGTCAGATACATTGTTATTTAAGTTGAGGACATTTGGACAACAAAAACATTAAGTTTTCACCTTGCATCTTACAACATTTAATCAATTCATTTAGGCCATGCATTATCTTCATTAGGTATGTTTCATTTGTATATTACCCATCTATGTTGACATGCATATTTCACATGTTGTTTTGTTATAGTTATCATAAAATCTCATTATCTGTTTATTATGGTGTAAGTTGTTATATTTTGGTCATCTTACAAACATTTTTATTCATTACATATCATCTGCATTATGTCATCATTTATTATATGTTATATGCATTTTACACCATCATTTATTATCCATTACATGTATTATATCATCATTTATTATCTATTACATGCATTTATTATCATTCATTTATTATCCATTCATTTATTATCCATTCATTATCCATTATCTACATTGTTCTTTACATCATTGCATTAGTAACCACATAGCCTTGTATAGAGTAAAATCATTTAGGACATGCATTTATATCAACATCATATGTTAGATCATTAACCATTATGCATCAAATAGAAAATAAATCATTTTGCATTCTAAGACATACATTCTATGCATATTAAAGTAAATCATCACATCCTGCATATGTTAGTACGCACATGTGTATATCATAATCAAAGAAAATCATGATAGAACTGCATCATCATATATAGAGAGTCCATCATATAAATGTCCATAAAACACAACAAAATGTCCAAATGTCCAATGATATGTCATATATAACAATGTGTCCAAAGTAATATCTATCAAGTCAATAATATAATGATACAATGATGCACTGATATAAGAAGAGTGTATACAATGATATCCAAAATCTATGATCCATTGCCTCCAGACTCTATCTGTCACTGCCTACGAGATGCAATGAGACCCCGTGCTGTTGAACCACCTGATCCTGAGGCTCCTGCTAGATCCCCTAAACTTGTGGGTGCTCTCAGAGGGTGTGATGATACACCTCCACTACCAGCCGGTACCTGTCTATCATACACCACAGTCTTGATGGCAACTAAGCTCTCTCTGAAGCTCCCAATCCACTGATCTCTAGGAACTTCCTATCTGTAGGCCTCTCGCCAGTAGGATATCTCCTTCCCAGCCCATATCATAGCTCTCAGACTATCTCCATAAGGACCCAAATCCTCTATCCGCTGCAGCTCATCCAGTAACATCTCTGACTCTCCGAGTCTCTCTATCACAACATATCACTCATGTCTAAGGTCTCCCATCTGTCTCTCCATCCTCTCTATCCATCTCTCCAGTCTAGGGACATGGTCTTCCTGTACCTCTGTCATTTCTAGTCGGACTAGCAATGAATCAATATCTAGATCCTCCTCCCCTACAACATCTCTCTATAAATAGGGATCCTGTCCCCCGATATCCATCTCCGCCTGCTCATCATGTGCCTCAACATCCAGCATCTACACATCCTATCCTACTATATCGAGTATCTGCTCATCTTGTATATTATCATGGACCTGTCCACCCTATACCACTCTGACCTGGGCTAAAAGTACATCCACCTCGTCTTGTCCCTGACCTGCCTATATCAACACCTGTACCTGTACTACTGGTACCTGTACTAGGGTAGCTAGTATCTGTGGTGCAGCTCCTACTACTGGCTATGCTGGAGGCTATCTCCATCCCTATCTAGCCAGAGGTGGCATCAAACCTCTCTATCTCACACCACCACCTCTCATCCAAGGTCCAGCTCTATCTCCTCTCCCACCATCTCCTCCATCTCCTCTCCCTCCATCTCCTCCATCTCCTCCATCAAAATCTCCACCATCACCTCCACCTCCTCTCCCTCAACCTCTCCTATCTTGACCTCGACGTCTCCCATGACATCTCTCTGTCGGATCTCTCTTTGGTGGCCTCATCGCCGAATCAATCAAGCAAGGTATTGGATAATCTCTAAGGTACTGCTCCAGATCACCCGTCATCCCTGGGTCCATGACCCCCTGTCTCATCATCCATGCCTGAAATGGCATGTCAAGAAAATCCTGTCTAACTATGTCAAAAGAGACCATGGGCCCCCAGTCACATCTCTCCTGATGTGTATGTGAAAACTCTGTGACTCCCTATGGCATGCCTTGGATCCTGCCAAACTGTCACAGAACCCAGCTGACCAGCTGTATCTCAATGATATAGGGTGTTCTCCCTATCAACCATCGTGACTCATCATCCCAGGGCTCACACCCTAGGCAAGGTCTCCATGTGACTGTATCTAGAGTGTCAAAAGTGTACCGCCAAAACTCTAAGTATCCTAGCTTCACCTGAGATAAAATTGATGAATACAAATGAATATAAGGCTGTCCCGCGCCGCGAAATCTAATAGCTACTAGTCGTGTAACTGCAATATGCTCCCATGCCCATACATGGAGCAATGTGATGCCTGCTGATAATGAAGCACCCCTATGGTACACCACCTGATGAAGATCATGGTATAAATGGGCTAACAGATAGACACCCCAAGAAAATTAGGTCCTGTCATCCATCATCCACTGCAATGTGCGGCCCCAACCAACTGCAAACCCGTGTGACCTACGATCAGGGCATACGAATCCCCCAATCGCTCCTACTAAAACCACTGGTAGAGGCTCATACAAATCAACCATATACTCCCACCTAATCTCCCCCTCATCAATCTCATCATCTCCAAAGACGGCTCTGCACTTTGTCACCCTGCAGTGCCGATCATAATGAACCAGCTCGCCTGTGATAGGAAGTCGGAGGATGCGATATACATCCTCGAGTGTCACTGTCATCTCTCCTGTCGGGAGATGAAAGGTACTCATCTTTGAGTGCAATCGCTCTGCTAATGCAATCATCATGCTCAAATTCACCCAAATCTCAAGTGTGTAGATAACATGATATAGTCTTGTCACTCCAATCAAAAGTCTATCAGTCTTTGACAGTGCCGGTCTCAAGTTCTGAGTGACGGGATATCTCTCCTGTGACATCAAAATGTCGGTAATATCCTCCTATTAAAGTCAACAAAATCAAGCTATAAGATTTTGAGTAACTGATCTATCAATCTATCTATCCTATCATATCAATTACAAACATGTTTATCACGTGTTTCCACAGATGATTCTATCAATTATCTAAAACCAAGATTGATCAACTAGCAACCATGCTACGATGTTGCCTATCTTGATCAAATTGATCCAAATCAACAGCCGACAGATTAAATCGGACTATCGACATCAAGTTTGACCTAATTGACTTGCTAATTTGACCAAATCCTATCAACTAACACAAATGCGCAGCACTAAAAAATGCATGCACAGTTTCCCTAAATGTTTGCGTAGTTTTTAATATATGTGCATAAATACTTGACAAAAGCACATAAGTTATGTATGCGTGCATTTATTGTATATTTGCGCAACCTCATCCACATTTTTCAATGCATGCGTAGTTCTACGACATGTATGCGTAGAAACATGAGTTTTTTGTGCAAATGTCGTGAATTACTACGCATTTGTGCGCCACAATTGTGCATATGTTTTTCGACCAAGAACATGAAAATTTTTACACATTTCTAAGATTCAATCTAGCCTAAAACATGCTACAAATCCTAATCTAACATTCTAGAAATCATGAAATCACAAAGAGGATCGAGTCACCTACCGGCTCTCCTGAATCGGGTGGTTGCTGGAAGCGTCTGGCCCTCTCGAAGCGATGATTTGACAGTGGGAATGACATCCTGGCAACTCTGCTCTTCTCTCTCTCAAGCTCTGATCTCTAAATGACAAGTGTGCACAATGAGCCTATTGTGGACCCCTTTGCCCTATTTATAGCTTGTGAACCCGATGTGCTTGGTGTGTGGACCCTAACTCCCATTTTTCTTCTGTTTCACCCCGTTCTCATCCATCTTTTCTACCATTTCTTTCGTGAGATTGATTATCCAACTCGACAAAAAAAAACAAAAAAAAACAATCAATTAAAATAATCTTTTTTGTCAATCAATCTCTCGAGGGGGCATGCATAGGTCGTCTGGACATTGTCTGGGGCAAAAATGCTTGAAATTTTCTTTGAAACAATGTGACACACACATTATTTCAAAGAGGGGCAAAATGTATACACTTAAAAATGGCTTTATTAATTAATTAAATATTTATTATTTAATTGATATTGGCTTGATAAATTAATTAAATATTTATTATTTAATTAATAATTATTTCCTCTATTTATTAAATAGATTATACAATTTATTTAGTAAATTCATTATAGTCTATTCCTGTATCCTAAGTCTTCTAATTAGTCTTATTAAAGTGATTTAATTAAATATACAATCACCTAAATATGACTAAGTCCTCTAGTCCACCTCACCTACCTAGTCACCTGACACATCACTTTGGCTAAAATAAATAATAATAATTATTTATTTGTTGGTAATTATCCTCACCCACACATGTCCTATTCTTAAGGGCTATGTGGCCTCATAGGCCTTGGTCTCATGACCACATGTCCTCTCTTAAACCAAGTCAAGAGACATTCCCTATTCTTAAGGGGTTTCTCAAGCCACCTCTAAGGGTGAAAGGTGACTCCTGGGACATTTGTGCCAAGAGTCCTCATGAGGAAAAAGTCCTTCCCTCTTCCTCTCTTTGGTCTTTGTGAGACACTTGACATGTGTCTTTCTCTTCCACCTTGTTCTCCTCCATGTCAATGTGAGAGGAACATCATCCCTATTCTTCCTCTCACATTTCAACTAAATCCCCCTTTCTCTCAACTCCTTCAACCAAGTCAATCCTAGCCCTAAGATCTTCCACCTTTCATTCTCCACTATAGGATTGTGCCACCTAGGCTTAGATCCTCCAAAACTCTATAAAAGGAGCCTCATTTCCCCTTTGTGAGCTAATAGTGAATAGGCAATCAAGAACTCAAGCATTCAAACCATCAAGAAATCAAGCATTCCAAGAGCATTTCAAGAGCATTCAAGCATAATCAAGCCGTTTTCATAATCACTTGCACTTCATTCACCACATTTGCAAATTAAGCTTTAGTTTTGCATACATTCATCATCAATCTCCACACTTTGGTGTCATTTTGGGCAAGAGGCTTCATTTGGAAATTTGAGAGCTCAACATCCTCAAGAAATCAAGGCTAGGAGGGCAATGGAGACAAGCTACATGGTAAGTGAAGGTAAAACCTTGTTTTAGCTTCATTTTTTTAATGTATTCTTCATTGTTGTTTGCTAATTAGTTTGATTTGTTAATCTTAGAATAGTTAATTTATCATTTAGAGTAGTTAGACATCTAATTTGCATATAGTAACCCTCCATGATCTTTCTCTCAAGCGGTAAAGCTTTATATATGAGAGCCAAGGCTCTGATACCAAATGTTAATACTTACCAGTTATTGAGAGGGGGGGGTGAATCAGTAAATACTCCTAATCTATATTAATTCCTTACCTCTTTAAATTACCATTTACTGATAATCAGAATATAACAGACATTTTTAGCATAAACATAATCACACAGATCAACACAAGTATTTATACGTGGAAAACCTCAGTTAGAAGGAAAAACCACGGTGAGACAGAGCTCACAACTTCACTAGTACAAAATGAAGGTGCCCTGTTAGGAGCTTACAAAGCACTGGTTAAGGTGCTACTCGGTTAAGGGATTTTACAAAAGATCTGTTAAGATCTGAACCCTGTTAGGAGCTACCTTGTTACAGGACTTTGAACATCAACAAAGATGTTACCTTGTTAGGGGATTTTATAATGAATTGATTAAGTCCACCCTGATTAAGGGATTTCAATATACTTTCACACCTTATAAAACAATGATCTACTATGACACTGATTGTCTGATTAGATCATACTTGTTGATCTCTTCCCCGGTTAGCCTAGATGTTGATGTTTCCTTGCTTTCTTCACCTCTGGTGCCTGTAGCACTTCCTTAGAAGATATCTCTCCTTTTCTCTATGAAATCACCAATTGTCAACAATAGCAACAACACTTTATCGTGCATCCTATCACCCATATTTATACAAGAGTGAATCCCTTGTCCTCACAGAACCGCCAGGGAGTAAACTTAACCATAAATCATGCAACACATAAAGGCTATGCATTGTGATCTGGAGTTTATCTTGAGATCATCTGTAGACTTAAAGCTAACTCCTGTTAACAAGCTAACTCCACCTCTATGCGGTGAATTTATCGTATAATCCAGTTTAAACTAAAATTGCTCCGCATAATCTGGTGCGGAATATAGGCAATTCTAGACCGGTGTAACCTTATTTTTAATTCAACTTTGTATGCACGCTGCGACCGGTACAATGCTTGTAGATCAGTCTACCGGTGCATATACTTTGTTCCTTCTATACCGGTGTCTTCTAAGTAACGTGAGTGACCGGTGAACCTTACTGGTGCTCGGTGTTTGTGAATGTACACTAATGACAAATTAAATTGCTAACACCATAAATGCAGCCTTATCCCTCAAAAAGCTCACAAAGAGTCTCTAAAATGCAATGTCAAGAAATATCAGATAAAAATATGATTCTGTGTGTATATGTGATCATGGAAGCGATAGGAAATGTGCCAATAAATGCCCCTACATTCAATAAAATCAAGTCCATACCCTCTATAAGTGGGAATAAGGCAAGGAAAAGTGTTTGCGTCATGTGTAGAAGCTAAAAAATGGACTTTGACATTAAATTTTCTGATCTCGGGCCATGTCTCAGTCACCAGTAAAAAGTAACATAGGTGCAAAAACACATAAAATTTTCAGCCTAGCACACCTGCGCACTTATCATTTTGTGCACCTTGGATTTAATTGTGCAAGAGCAATTTAATTAGAGCCATTGATCTTGAAAAAGGTGATCGACGTTTAAAACTTTTGAAAATAAGGCAACTAGGGCCCACATTTTTTGCACATCGGAGAAATAAAACAATGTTATGCCGATAGGAGTTATCGACATAACATTGCCCATCGGGATGGGCCAAAAATCATCCAGAGAACACCCATGTTACACTGATGATGAAAACACAAAATGTTTTTTCATCGGAGAAGCAAGAATAATGTTATGTCGAAAGAGTTATCAACATAACTTTGCCCATTAGGATGGGCCAAAAATCTATTTTCAAACACCCATCTTACACTGATGGAAAAAACAAACAATGTTTTTGGCCAAAAGCACATGCTGCCAATATAAACTAATTTTTATGGAACACCTCCGTGGGAATGTGAGGCATCGAAAACATACAATATTTTCACCCACCTGAGTAATGCAAAAAAAAAAGTGCACTTCTTGTGTCGAAGACATACAAAACTTAGCCCATGAAAGGTGTCTCAGATCGGTTATCAATGTGGACTAATGGGCGATAGAAATAGCCAACATGTATATTTGAGGAAGAGAAGATTTCCAAGTGGAACTTATAATAAATTAAAGATGAGGAAGTTTGGACCTTATAAGATCTTGAAGAAGTTTGGCTCGGGTAATGCATATACAGTTGAGTTACTAGACACGTTGGGTATATCACCTATATTCAACATTGCAGATCTATATCAATATCATGAGGCAGAATTTAGTGATGACAATGGATCTGATTTAGAGAAACAAATTCTTAAGAAGAAATTGGATGAGCTTGAAGACATATTGGATAGCAAAGTTGGTAGAAGCATGCACGAAAGACAGTACATGAAATATCTTGTGAAGTGGAAGGACAAACTAGCTGATGATTCTTCTTGGATATTTCAGGATAAGGTAGATCATCTTGGTTTCCCTCTAGCCCCATCAAAGTGAGCGGCTTACTTTTAAATCAACCCTGAATGTCTGATGCAGGAGCATTGACAATCTTGCATCAACCAAAAAGAATTTGTTCTTGCTCAATTCAGTTTAGCTTCTGTGTTCATTTCGACATCCATCTAAGTTGGCTCATTTTATCTTCTGGACTTGGTGGAACGTTCCTTGGATCATGTTCGATCTTCCTTTGGGTTTTCACTTAGATTTGATTCCTCACGGTGGAGTTACCTTTGATTATTTGAGTTCAACCTATTTCTTCATCATGCTCTCAAATAGTCATATTTTTTAATATTGCCAACCTTTTCCTTGGGTTTTAATCCTATTTGGATCATTGTTCAATGTTTCTGGACTCTTGGACGACCTCCCTTTTGGATCATACTTATTTTATTCATTGGTGGAGGATTTCTTCATGATCTAGGTCTTGACCTATCTACATGTTATGTTTTCCTGCCTTGTGGATTGTGATCATTCTTGGCTGAATTGGATGTTTTGCAAACGTCTATATATTGTTGTAATTGATCCTTAGGATAGTAGTTCTGTGTATCTCTTATGAATAAGAATGATATGTATATGCATAAAGGATAATCTAGATAATATTTGTAATTAGGTTTGTATGCCTATAAGCTTGCATGTTTCTAGCCATTTATAATTGAATTTCTGATAATGCGAACATTAGATCTTTCCTTCTCTCTACTCCTTGTTGTTTCCTCCACCATGTGACTCTTATTGCATGGTTCAGACTATCCTCATTGAGGATCCTTCTACTGTGGCTGTACTAGTGGGAGTTGAGCATGAATATATTGTGATCTTTTTTCATGATTAAATTTTGTTAAGGTACAATCAATGTAGGAACAATTCCTTTAGGCTTAAAATAAACATAATTGCATCCTTTTTGAGTTTTATATGGTGTTGAGGATCCATAGTGTGTTCTTCTCACCTCTACAAGTTTATGCATTGAGTGTTGGGTTATTTTGTGCCATTTTGGACCCACTAATAAATGATTGTGAAAGTTGTAAAGGTTTGTTTTTTCTTTTGCTTTAGTAAGAGTTAGATTGTATTGAGATGTTTAAATTTGTAAAATTTTCTTAAAGTATTTTGGGCTTCACTTATCGGGCCCTTGCCTTAGTGGCTTCCCTAACCTTGTGAAAAGGGTAAGACTTATCATTGAATCTTGATAATCGATGAGACCTTAGTGACATAGTTTTTCCTTAAGTCTATTAAGCTTCGATCCATGGCCTTTGATGCAGATGATTCCCCAGATCTTGTAATTTAACAAACACATCGTCTATATAACAGAGGAAATAAATGGAAATAGAACAAAACCAATAAGAATATTAGGCTTCTCTCTATTCTGTATTTGTTATTCTAGAATAAAAAAATTACATCTTTTTAAACTAATTCCAACAAATCTATCTCTCCCTTTTATTCATTAACGAACTCCTAGATTTCCTCCTTAACAAAAAATAAACTCCCAAATTAACTCAAATGAAGACTACAATGTAACAATAGTTCAAAATAGAAAGTTCAACTTTTAAATTAACTCCTATGTAGACTACTAAGAAAAAATAGTAACAATAGTTAAGAACTAGTTACATCAGGCTTTCACCTTAGCAAATGAGCTTCCTCTTGGTATGAGGAAGGGCTTCTCGAAGATCCTCGATTCTCAAAGTGTGTATTAAAGGCTATGTTACTTTAAGTCTATTGGGTCTCGAGCATTAAGCTTTCACCTTATAAACATTGATAAATTTGTGAATGAAGTAAGTTAAAATCCTAACAACCAATTTCCTAAAATGTCCTCTTTTGAGTTTCATGGTTCCCAAGTTTGTTGGTCTTTGTATGTTACAATTTAACCTTAATGATTGTGTCTCTAGAGCAACAAGATCACCTAAAACCCAAGCCTTGAAACCCGATACCCCATTGCATTGAGGCAAAGGTCGAAGACTTACCCCCAATACCGTGAAGTTTTGGGGGTAAGGTTAAAGGCCTACCCTTGAAACCCCAATTGTAAACACTTGTTGGAGGTCAGAGGTTGAGCCTTATTTTGACTAGTTATCCTTAGGGAAAGAGTTAACCCAAATCCCAACCACCGAGGATCACTAAGGTTGAAAGGGAGTAAAATCTCCCAGTAAGGCAACCTCTTGTATAGATTGGACTTAGTATTTGAGGATCATATTTGGTATTGTTGAGTGGGTCAAAGGAGAATGTACCCCCGTCCTTCTCCTTGTCTCATGATTGGACAATAATGTTGTCTAATTGAGTAGTGTTGGATCCTAGGTATTTTATCATTGATGCTAGTATTGTTAGTGCATGTTGGATGTGAACTGGAGGATGATATTTACCTCATACCATCCTTGTGTGGTTTTGTAAAAGGAAACAAATGTGGATTATTACTTTCCAATTGTTGTTAAGTGTTGTCTCATCTCTTGTAGGTTCATCGTGGTGGATTTGTCCCACAATTGTTTAGTCTTATGTTGGTTACTCCTAGCTTATGTAATGGTGAGGTAATTCTTGTTGTCATTTCTCTTGTGTAATTGTGTCACACATGACACTTGCGTGCATGTTGTAGTGCAAGTGCAACATGCTACATGTCATGTCTTTGGCATTTTAGTCGTTGTGTATAAAAAAATATTTTTGCAGTTTTTTCCTTGGTCTTTTAGATGACACATTATAGCTAGTATTAGAACCTAAATTGTAACACTAGGATCTTTTTTTTTCCCATGTGGTTGTGATGTTCTTGATGTGTGTGTCCTCAAGTGCTTGCTACTGTGAGATAGTCTTACAACTTCTTTCCTTATGTTCCTTAGCATGGTGTTATAGAGGATTGAGTATACCAATCTATTGTTTGTATTTGTGGAAGAAGGATGTATACTAAGCCTTGCCATTTTCTAGAGGATTGGAGTGATGATATTAGTTAAGAGTCTCTAGAGGTTTAGAGTGGCCACTTTCTTATGTCCTTGTGTTGTGTGTGGGCATGCTTTGGACCTTACTGCACTTGTAGGTTGTGGGTAAAATGTGTGTTGCCTAAATTGACCTTGCTTAATTTCTTAATTTATGTTTATATAATCAAATCTTTCTCTACATGCCTTGTTATGATTTGGAATATAATCCCCCCCCTCTCTGTGGTTACTAGAAACATTTGTGTAAGACTGCATTTTGAATTAGATTTATTTGAGTGCATGTTCTATATAAGCTGATCTTGTATACATGTTATTATGGTGTTTGATTAGAACAAATCCTTGGGTAAAGGATTTACGTCACCAAATTGTATTCTTAACCTTTAATTCACGTGTGAACTTGGGACGTAGGGCATCAAATTGTGGAAGTTAGAGATAGAATAGGAATATCAAAATAATATGCATAGTGATTTTAATAATTATTGTAATGAAATGAATGCGTTAGTGAACCTTTCATTGTTAATTCCCAAAAAAGTAGGATCTCCTCTCATTGCATGGTATACATAAAATGCAGAAAGGTATGGGCATTGCATTAGTGAGACTTAGAGTCTCCAAATGCATTATTATTCATAGAGAATCATATAACTATTAAATTATTGTGTCCTAATTATAGATGAAAAATTATTAAATACGTGATTAATTGGATTTACTGTATGTTGAATATTGTGCATGTGGTGTAATTCACGTATTGTATGGCCTCCTTGGTAAAGACTTAATCCTCCTCACTATATCTTTTTATTCACGTGTCTTTAGTTAACTGATTTCATGGTTAAATTAGTAAACGCTTGACATAATTGTGTTTGAATATTTGGAGGAGATGTAAGTTTTCCAACTAAACTCTCTTGATGTGTGTAGCGACTATTTAGTGATTTTATTGTTAAGAGAAATGATCATTTTGTTGAAAGTCATTGCAATGTTGATTTAAAAAGATGATGTTTTCGTGAGATTGTTGTATTATAGTGTATCGCAATTTGTGAATGAGAATATAAATTTATTGACTTTGTATGGTTTAGTTGTTTAATTTCATGTATCACTAAGCTAAATTGGATGCATTGAGATGATTTCGATCGTAGAAGCATGGTTAATTCTGGTTTGCACATTGGGAAGAGTAGTCTGAACTAAAGTTTGGAAGAAAATTCTTGGAAAGTTCCACGTTAGGGTAAATAATGTCTTTTACCTTGTAATTATCTAGTCATATTCATATCTTACATTAACTTAGTTTTAGGTGGCATTCTAGAAGTCTTTGTTCTTAAGATAAGAAAACATCTTATTTTTATGACCTTCATTTGCTTTTTGCTTTTAGTCACCTAGGAATTTATTTTTATGACCTTCATTTGCTTTTAGTCACTTAGAAATTAATATAGTTTGTATTAGGCATTTAATGTTTCTGTCATTTTAGTTTTTCATACGACATCATATATTGCCTTTATAAGAAATGAATCTCATTGTATATTTGATATTTAATCAATTAATTCATACATCCTCATTATGCAAGGTATTCTTGTCAATCTCTCTTGTGGAAGTGTTTTGGTCTTACATGGATTCTAGGGGTATTGTGGAGTCACCCATCAACTCCTACATGACATTAGAGCTACAACGTTGTAGATTCCTTTATAGATTTGAGGTTTCTCATATGGATTGAAGAATTTGTTGGGTGCATATTGTGGCTTCAACGACATCATAGTTGAATCCCAGACATCAAAGAAAGCTAGGTTTTCCTTTTTTTCATCAAATTTTGTTATGTTTTATTTGACCTACAAGGGTTTCACTTGCTAGATCTATGAGGAAGCTAAATTTTGTGGGAACTTTGAGAAATTTTTGACATTATCATTATGTTTAAAAGGTCTAAGAGCCTACAAATCAATTGTAAAATCTTCAAATTTTGAGACATTAACCAGGGTGCCTCCTTGTGTTAGATCACAATATTATCTATTTGTTTTCTATGTAAATATTACTATGTCATTTTTGTGTGGATTCATACTCTGCCTGCCCATGTCATTGGTGAATTCATTTCACTTCATACATGGTTATTGGGTACAAAAATATTAATTGTGCATGTTGTTTTGATAAAAAATTATGTATAAAATTTTTGTTTGGTCAATGGTATGCATAATAGCTAGAGGTTTTGCACTAAATAGGTCTAATGGAGGCCTTATGAGGAAATAGGAGCTTATAGTCTTGGGTGGCATGGCCTTTGACCCACCATCTTAGTGCCATACCACCCCAATGGAATTGTTACCATTTGTACTGGGGTCCTTTTTTTTGCCTCCCAATCATAGTTAGTAATTTGGATGCCTAAGGGACTATTTAAAAAAAAAATAAATTTGACCCTCACTAGGACAATTGCAATAGCTTTCACATACAAAGTTAGGTTTTTGAAAATAAGATATAATCTTAAAGCCAGTTTAATGTAATTGCTAGTGGAGTAGGTAATTTTACTAGGTTTTTCTATTTGGTGCCATTTTTTCCCAATTGAACTTAGATCTTCATTTTTGGTTCCCAAGCTAATAAGATTTTTTCATGCTATTCAATTTTTCCAATTTTTATGGTGATGGAAAGGTATTGAGGAGATCTATTCCACCACCCATACACATTTTCCATTTTCAGGCGTGGGTACATTTTATTTTAGTTCTTTCCTGATGGGTAACCTAGAGCATCACTTTGACATCTTGTCACTTGGGAAGGTGTTGTTTTGATCTATGCACTTCATTTAAGTTCTAGATAATTTTTCAATCAATTGTTTCTTTATTAAATTCCAGGGTTGTTACAATTGAGAGTTTTCTAGTTGTTCTTTTGTAGGACTTACTATGTTTTCTTATTATGATTCCCAAGATACTACATGATCAAGAGTTTCTAGTATTTTTGCACAAGACGTATCTTGTGTTTTGTTTCTTAGATTGTGAGTTCTAGAGTTTACTCCATATTGTACTTCCACTACTTCTTTGCAGTAGGTTATCTCATTATGGGGGGTTGTAAGGTCTCCCTTTTCATTCTTTGTATGGAGGGAGATCAATCAAATTTGTGATGGATCTATTCATGATATATGCAGTTCTCGGGGGTATCACTGGGTCCTCCATGCCATCCTTGATTGTCTTTTCTCTCTTCTAGAGGGGACTTTTGTCCCAATGGGTTTCCTCCTTCATTCATTTATGAGAGATCAATTGTACATGGGTACCTAACATGTCTTAGTTGTCAAACCCCATCATCATCCTTGCATCTTGCATCACTTTCATAATAATCTACTCTCTAAGTTGCACTTAAGGGGGATGTTAGAGTGAACAAGGTCTCCTACCTTGTAATTACCTAGTGAGGGACATATTCACATGTTAACTTACGCCATTGGCAACATTCTAGAAGTCTTACTTGTTAAGATAATAAAACATCATAACTTATCTTTATGATCTTCATTTACTTTTAGTTACCCATGCATTTAATATTTTGACATGTTAGTTGTTCATACATCACACATTGCCTTTGTAAGTACACCATCTCATGTATATTTCATATTCAATTAATCATTTCATGCATCCTTATTATGTAAGTTATTCTTCCTATTCTCTCTTGTGGAAGTGTTTTGGTCTTGCATAGATTTTGGGGGTGTTGAGGAGCCACCCATCAACTCCTATAAGTCCATGGTAGCTAGTGCATGATTATGTGTAATAAAATGATGTTGTTCACTAAGATGTGAATTGGAAAAGTAAATTATATTTTTTACAACATGCCATATTAGTGCCTATGTTATGTGTTGTGAACATCTCCTACTTGATTTGTTTACTCATGGGATTGCAGTACTTGGGTAGCTATTCATGGATGATGTGTTTGGCTAAAAGTATGGTGGAATCATATTATTTATGTTTTCTTGTTTGTCACCCTATTGATTGCTAACTCAAGGGTTGTTGATAATATGCAAGGTTAAGTATAAGCGTGTATTTGTAAGAATATATGGTAATGTGTTGAGACACTATCATGAGGTAACCTTGCTACCTATACCTTCCTAGGGAGTTTTAAGAACACTACTTTCCCTTATGGATGGACTATTGAGTGGTTCATAGTGTTAGCATATTTCACATTATTCTTGAGGATAATATTGGCAGTTGTATTAGTTACCAATAACATGTTTTTTCTTACCCCATTATTTTGCATATATTTGTTTTAGCATGTGGAGTCAATTTATCCCATCTTGTGATAGTTTTGTATCTACTTGTATTCCTACTTGGTACCCATAAATATGATGCCACACCACATTGGTATTTTGACATAGTGCGGGTGACAATGATATGTTTTTCATGGTAGTGAAATGAGATTGAGGACATGATTCTTTGTATAGAGATACACAAAGACACATTTTATGTTAAGTTATTCCTACTTAGTACTAAGCAGTGTAGGGATTCTTACTCAATTGTAGATAAGCTTTGTTTTCTTATGATTGGTTATGCTTTAATAACTATATGAGGGTGCCTTTTCATGCATAGCTCTGGCTTTGGTGAGTAGCTTGTGCATGTCTTCTTCATGAGGTACATTACAATATTTAGGATGTGTCTTGCATGTACTTTATCTATGAGGCATATTTCCATGTGGCATATGACAATTGCATGTGTTTTCACTTGGCAAAAGGCCATGCCATTTGAATGCACGAGGGACATGTGGCCTAGGTGTGTCTTTTTTGCCAAGTGCATTGCAAGCCATGTGGGGGATTTGTGTTTTTATGTTGCAAACAAAGACGAAAGAAAATTTCTATAGTAATGATGAGACTTCTCGTCATTCTCGTTTAGTGGCTAGTTTCTAGTGACATAATGATATCATGTGCAAATAGTAATGATTTTTTTAATGGTCTCTTCCTTATTTTATTCTTATCATGTAATAACTTAGTAAATTTTGCATGATTATTGTTATATTGTGGCATTTAAAGCCATTCAATGTGCATCCATTTATCATCCAATATTAATTCACAAAAAATATGCATTGGAGAGAAGAATCATTCTAGAAATAATTCAATTGAAGCATTAAGACAAATCCAAATATGTAGAATCATTTTAGAACATCTACACGTCTAAATATTGATACAATCTTTCATTTTCATGACCATAAAGTTCACTCTTCCATGGGGTTGACTTGGGAGAATTTTAATGATAATGATTTGGTGACCTCTCCAAGGTATCTTTAAATGTTGCTTGTCCTTGACGACCAATATAGAATAGAGTTTCGAGTGATTCAATGTGTAGAAGTCCATAATACACAAGTTAATACTTGCAAGTTACAACTTAGATTTGTGGCATTTGAGGTTAAATTCCATGTGTGTAAAATTGATTTGTCATATAATAAGAATAACCTAATCAATTTTTTATTATTTTATTTCTAACACATAAGAAATCGTAATTGTAAACTACAATTTAAAAATTATGATCAAAACAATAGACAACAACCTATCTTTTGACTATCAAAATGATGTAGAGTCATTCTAGAACATGTACATGTTTAAATATTAATAGTCTTTCATTTCCATGACCATAAAGTTCAGTCTTTCATGGGGTTGACTTGGGAGAATTTAACGATAATGATTTGGTGACCTCACCAAGGTAGCTTTAAATGTTACTTGTCCTTGATGACCAATATAGAATAGAGTTTTGAGTGACTCAATTTGTAGACATCCATAATACACAAGTTAATACTTGCAAATTACACCTTAGATTTGTGCCATTTGAGGTTAAATTCCATGTGTGTAAAATTGATTTGTCATATAATAAGAACAACCTAATCAATTTTTTATTGTTTTATTTCTAACACATAAGAAATCGTAATTATAAACTACAATTGATCTACATGTTTAAATATTGATACACTCTTTCATTTTCATGACCATAAAGTTCAGTCTTCCATGGGGTTGACTTGGGAGAATTTAACGATAATGATTTGGTGACCTCACCAAGGTATCTTTAAAAATGTTGCTTGTCCTCGGCGACCAATATAGAATAGAGTTTTGAGTGACTCAATTTGTAGAAGTCCATAATACACAAGCTAATACTTGCAAGTTACAACTTAGATTTGTGGCATTTGAGGTTAAATTCCATGTGTGTAAAATTGATTCGTCATATAATAAGAACAACCTAATCAAATTTTTATTGTTTTGTTTCTAACACATAAGAAATCGTAATAATAAACTACAATTTAAAAATTGTGATCAAAACAATAGACAACAACCTATCTTTTGACTATCAAAAAAAATTAAATAACATTTTTCTAAAAAATTCTTTCAAATTTCAATTTTTTTTTGCTCTATAAGATGTCAAAGCTCACAAGGGGGACTTCCTGTTTGACATATTCAACTTAGAAGTCACATGCGCTACTTAATCAACTCAAGTTAACACAGAAGTGACATATATGTCATTTTGGGGATTTGAACATAGATCTCCAACATGAGAACCCCCCCAAAATTATCATATTATATTTCTAAACTCTTAATTAAATTAATCAATTATTTTACTCATAAAACCATGGGGAAGCATACCAATAGTCATTATAGTTAAATTTGTGCACCTACAGATCTTAAACAAGTATATTAGATTTCAATTTTATTTTTTTGTCTTTGTATGCGGCTTAACTACTTATAGTTATTGTTTTGGCTTCAAGGTAGTAACAACTCACTACAATATGTTAAGCACACAATTGTCAAAAAGTAGTCATTTTAAAGAAGCCCCAATAACTGTGCTTTACAAACATCTCAAAATTTATGATATTGCTATTAGGATTTTAGAGTGTAGTTTTTTACTCAAACTTATTGACCTATAGTTGAATCTTGTTAGCAATATTACAATTTGACTTGCTGTGAAAAATATCTTCTACTTATCAACCTAAAAAATTGCCAATACTTACACACAAATGTCCTAATAGTCATTCAAAATCTACAAATACTTATGCACAAATGTCCTAGTAGTCACTTAAAAATTCTAACTATGAAAGTACAAATGCACAGTTATTGATACATGATACATTTATTAATAGACTTTTAGCTATCATTTTAAAATTTCTTTAAAATTAATATAAATGAAGATAATTCGAAGATAAGAAATATCTCTCTTATCTATTAAAGAAATCCACCTATTTCTTTAATTGCATATTTTAAAAGTGAGGGCAACTTATTTTTTCTATACGTTTATTGCAAAGAGCGTCACTTCATTAATGTCCATGACACATGACTATCTTTGAAAAAATTTAAAAAAAGGTCACTCAAAAATCTAGACTCCTCCATCGTCCATTTTATAATTAAATAACAATTTAGTTCTTTTATGTCCACTAGTCTACTTTTTTAAATTAGAATTTAAACATTAGATTGAGAAAGATAGCCGTTGGAGCAAAATCTGATTTGAATATAAACACTAGCTCCTTTCAGTTTCCTCCGTTGCCTGTGAATTTTATTCAGAGAAAAGAGAGAGCAAAATCTGATTTGATTATAAACACAGCTTTCTTGAGTTTTCACCGTTGCCTGTGAATTTTATTCAGAGAAAACAAATAGCAAAACCTCATTTGAATATAAACACAGCTTCTTTGAGTTTTCACCATTGCCCGTGAATTTTATTCAGAGAAGAGAAATAGCAGAGAAGAAGAAGAAAATAAATGGGGTCTATCCAGATTGCGAAGGACGTCATCACGCTTAAAGGATCCGCAGCCATTGTTAGCGAGTTCTTCTGTAAGTTTGTTTGTTAATGTTTTTTGCTTATCATAACTAAACTCATTTTGTTTCTCTTTTATTCGAATAAGAGATCAATCTCACTTGTCCCGTGCATTCTTTTTGACAATTCTGGGGGAGGACAGCTTACGCCGTCAACAGGTACCCTTTCTTTTTACTTGCATAACTTTCCTCTTTACAGTAAACTAGTGATATTTTATAATGCCCCTGTTTCTGTTTGTGTTATAGTATTCTGTACCAGAGAGGGATATACCCATCAGACAGTTTTGGGGAAACGAAGAAGTACGGTCTTACAATGCTTACTACTAATGACACTAGAGTTAAGGAGTACCTGACTGCCATTACTTCTCAGCTAGGAGGTGATCCTTATTTTTTGCCCCTAAAGCTATTATGGGTCGAGGTCCATTTCTGTTAGGGTTTTCCCTTAGCTTTTGGTTGTTATCTATGTGATGTCTGTTAGTTTGCAAACAATTTATTATAGTAACATATTTTTCATGATGGGGTTTCTTCCCACATTTCTAATCTATCTGTCTGCATTTCTTTCCTTTTCCTATAAGCTTATTTGTTTTCTTTCAACAAATAGAATGGCTGGAGAAGGGAAAGTTGCAGAGAATCGTTCTGGTTATCATGAGCAATGCCACTTCAGAGGTGATGGAAAGATGGAATTTCACTATCCACACTGACAAGGATGTTGTTGAGAAAGGGTATGTATGTTTGGTCATTTTGTTTAGTAAATCTTGGGTGGTGCTATTGGCTGCTAGGGGATCTAGGGCACATTAATGACTGACTCTTAAATGAAAAGTGTTAAATAGTCAAAGTTAACTTATTTTTTTCAATTTATATGTGATGTTTAAGGCTGGCCATATAGAATTGGGTCCAACATAAGGAGATTCGTTTTACTATTTTTATTTTGCAAGTGGTCCCATAAGACTTCGAAAGGTAGCCATTAATGTAGGAATATATGTGTTTGTTTTTATGAGCCAGAGTGTTGAGGAATGCCCATCTCAAATACTAGACCATTTCAAATATAGAGCATGGAACTGATGTTCAGGAAAAGCTGTTGTTTAGGACAGAGGATGAGATTAGCTACTGAAAAGGGGAAGGTACTTCTTGCTTGCAGAACTTACTAATCTGGCGGCGAGGGCTTTCTAGATATACTCAGTGAAAAGATGAAAAGCTTTGGAAAAAGGTTGCCTATGTTAATTTAATTTTCTCCTCTGATACATACATTTTGGGATTTAGGTTTTATAAAAAGGTCAATCCAGAAACTTAGTAGAATGCTACTACCATTTCTCTCCCTCTATAGGATCATTCCACCTCTCCAGCTACATCTCAAACTCTTCGACCATGAAAATTGCTGTTCCAGGTTTATCTATAAGGTTTCATGGGACTGCCAGCACAGTTAAAAGCCACCTCCATGAGACTTACCACCCAGTCCCCAACCCTTAGTCAAAAGCCAACCAGCATGAAATCATTTTTTCTCTTTCAAATTCATTTACTGCAATCAAAATTTTTGCTTTCAAAACTGTTCAAGATAATTTTCTTACAAAGGACTGATAAATCTTTTGTTCTGGTGAACGGAATTGAATATAAATTGTTCTTATACAAGTGTTACACAGTACCAGACACATCATATTTATCAGTCCATCTCTTCTATTGTTTCTCAAACAGTCTCTCATTTTTTCTTTTTCGTTCTGATTTTGTGTTTTGGTTGCAGGGGATCTCGAGAGAAAAGCGATAAGGAAATCATGAGAGAAATTCAGGCAATTATGCGCCAAATCACATCTAGTGTCACATACCTCCCCTGCTTGGATGAGCCCCGTAAGAACGCTCCTTATTGGATCTATAAGTCTACCTAATACCCATTTAAGAAATATTTTTTTGTGTGTCTTGCTTATTAATTAAATTTAAGATCATACCAATTTTGTCAGCTAAATGAAATTCCATGGGGGCCATCATTGCATTTGCAGGCACATTTGATGTGCTGGCTTACACAGATAATGATTTGAGTGTTCCTTTCAATTGGGCTGAGAGTGATGCACGGTTGATAAACAATCCCCAAGTAGTGAAGCTTCATTCTTTTGACACAAAGGTATTGATCTTCCCTTTTTCTGCTTTGTTAATAACCTCTTGTTATTTGGTAACTACTAAGGACATTGACTCGTGGCTGAATATTTTTGTAATTCAATTAATAATGTAATAAAGATTGGGAAATACCTGATCCTATGATATTACTTATGTACAGATACACAAAGTGGATACTCTCGTTTCTTACAAACAAGAGGATGACGATGAATAATACAAAGTCAGATACACCTTGCCTCGCCAGGGGAAAAATGGGTTTCCTTTGTTACGATGCATGGTGGTCTCTACACTGTTTCCTCCTACTTGTGGAAAATATAATTGAAATTATTTTTTGCTCAAATCAATTTGGATCAATTTGGACGGATGATACTGTGTTTCTTCACAGTTAAAATCCTACTTATGCAAATTGCAAACAATTTATTTTTTACCATAAGTTGCAAAGATAGAATTGTATGTAAGACTATTGATGTTTCACTGTAAATGGGCTTACTGTGTTTCTTCACAGTTAAAATCCTACTTATGCAAATTGTAAACAATTTATTTTTTACCATAAGTTGCAAAGATAGAATTGTATGTAAGACTATTGATGTTTCACTGTAAATGGGCTTACTATTCTCTTCTGTTCTCTGGTGTAATACATTTCTTACAGGACTGAAATTGAATGTTCTGGAAAGTTTTATTATTGGTTTAAATTAAAGAAATTAAATTATATTGTTTTCTGAAATGTTTCTAAATCTTTTTTACAAACGTTCGGATAACAATCTATTATCCATTATCAACATAAGGAAAGTAAATAGCACAAGAGAATTGAAGGTGTTTTCCGCCTTGTCATCCCGTTTCTCTTTGGGTATTTTCCACCTCCTTGTTTCACATCTAAGATGGTGGCTTGTTCTTAATTGGGAAATTAGCATTTTTGTTTTCCATTTTATGAATATGTAACGAAGCTACTTTTATATACGAATGGTATGTGAGATTAAAACATTTGATGTAATATTCTCTTTTTCTTCTAAGTTGTTTTCACCACAATGTCATTTGAACTCTCTTACATACCATTTGATTTCAGCGTTAGCATTTGGACATTCGAGCATATTAATTCCCCATTCTAGCCACTTGATATTTTGTTTCATCCAAGTGTTTTTTCCTCTATTTAATCTTTCATTTGTCACAAGTTTGGACCAACACGGATCTTCCATTTTCTCCGTTCTCTTCAAATAGCCTAACAACCTAATCATTGCAGCCACTTCGATCATAAAGCCATAGTTTACTTCTAATTACTTTC
Source organism: Chamaecyparis obtusa (assembly GCA_027943335.1). Lineage (NCBI taxonomy): Eukaryota > Viridiplantae > Streptophyta > Pinopsida > Cupressales > Cupressaceae > Chamaecyparis > Chamaecyparis obtusa. Next base: position 1,240,664 of record BSBK01001267.1, on the reverse strand, counting down.
TTAGTTCTAATCTTGACCTACACCTATTCATAGAGCCTATGGACAACAACTCTATAGTGATCTAGAACCCCCAGTTCTTCCATCCTCTGCCATAGTTTACTTCTAGGAACCGTGTCAAAAGCTTTCCTAAAATCCACAAAACAACAAAAAACCTCTCCACCTTGTTTTTTCCAAACCTTCTTTGACCAAATGCCTAAGTGTGATGCAATGGTCAATAGTAGAGTGCTTTGGTCTGAAGCCAACTTGACCCTTTGCCCCTTTCTTTTCTTTTTTAGCCCAATGATTGATTCTATGTTCCACCATGCTTCCAAAGAGCTTACCAAATAGGGGGCTGACCATTGCTCTAGATACAATACATCAGCTTAGTTTACTTCAATAAATCCAGTACATGTTTTTAGATTATTGCTCTAGATACAATACATCAGCTTAGTTTACTTCAATAAATCCAGTACATGTTTTTAGATTATTGCTCTAGATACAATACATCAGCTTAGTTTACTTCAATAAATCCAGTACATGTTTTTAAATTATATTGTTTTGCTTTTTTTTTGGCTTCATTGACTTTAAGAAATCATTTAACATGGTTTTTAGGAAAAAAATTGGAGCAGAATGGAGGAACTTGGGATTTTTTACAAGCTTAGAGCTACAATGCATAAACACATTATGTTATGATCAGATTAGAGCTAAAACCAGAATTAAGGAGGGGATATCTAAGGGCCCCTTTGGTAGCGGGAATTAGGAAATGATGAATTTGATCAAATGCTAGAAATGGTCAAATCATGGATTTGATAATCCGGTTTTTCATTTCTGGATTTGATAATCCGATTTTTCATTTCTGGATTATGTTTGTACTGTTTGGTTCCACTTTTTGAAACAGGAATTGGAATTTGAGTATGATTTTTTTAAATTTTTTTTTTTGAATTGTTTTAATGTTTTTAAATTTAATAATTCATTTTTATTAATAGAATTGAATTTAAAATGTAATCGCAGACTGTTTTAGGCAGCCAAAGTTGGTGGCAGGCAACCAAGTTACAATCACTGCAACCAAAATTCGAAAAAAATTCGACAAAAAATTTGGAAAATAAATTCAAGAAAAAATTAAAAAAAATTCGTCAAAAAATTTAGCAAAAAATTTGAATTTTTTTTGAAAAAATTCGAATAAACAACAAAGTTACAAACCACTCAGACAAATAAAAAAAAAATTAAATTCCCCCCCACACAAATAAAAAATTAAAAAATTAAGTGCAGACATGAAAAATTTAAAAATTTGCTTTCCCTCCATTCAAATTCCAATTCCACCTTTTCAGATGGAAGATGTAAATGCTCATTTTTGGCCAAATGAGCATTTACATATTCCTATTCTATTTTCATATTGCACTCCCAAACTGAGTATTTGACGAAATGGGAACTAACAAATGCCAATTCCAGTCTAATTCCCGCTAATAAATGGGAACTAATAAATGTTTTAGCAGTGACATTAAAGTTAAATAGGGGTGTCCTCTTTCCCCAGCCACTTTGTTTGGCCTATACATTGACAAACTTGAAGAATGTGGCTAAATAAGACTACCATTGAAGGTATTCCGCTTGTAGGGTATGTAACAAAGCTACTTTGATATGCGAATGATATTATCTTGAGTGCAAAAACTACAAATGATTTGAGAGAGCATTTGAAAGCGCTTGAACTTTTTTTCCAAGAGGATGGAATGCAAGTAAACTCTAGCAAGTCACGACTCTTTCTTTGAAAAGAAGGAAGCAACAAATTAACTTCATATTTGAAGGTTGCACATTGGAGATAGTGGAAGAGTACAAGTATTTGGGAATTGTTTTCCACAATAAGATTAGATGTGGACACTTGTACGTCAAAAAGAATCCAACAAGGGTGGAAGGTTCTTACCTTTTGCAAACTAAGTGTAGGAAAGTAGAGTTATGGGATTGGAAAACCAAGATAATCCAAAAGCATCTAATCATGTCAAACCGAGAGAATCCTTAGCAGCTTGTTGTTTACTCTATTTGCCCTTTAAGGTTGTGAGATTTGGGGGAGTAGCATGCCAAATCACAAGTGGAAGCAATTAGAAAGAATTCAAAAGCCTCTAATCAAGTCAAATCCTTCCCAATGGAAGCCTTGACAATAAATCATTTGTTAAGTTATTAAAAACACCTACAAACATGGATAAGCAACAACCCAAATTTGTTGTTGAGGACTTAAAATGAAGGAAGATGACTTAATAGTAGAACAAGTAGCGGATGAGCAAGTGGATGGAAGCCTCAACAATAAATTGTTTGCTAAGTTATTAAAAGCACCTACAAACATGGATAAGTTACAACCCAAATTTGTTGTTGAGGACTTAAAATGAAGGAAGACGACTTAATAGTAGAACAAGTAGCGGATGAGCAAGTGGAACATCAATTTGGAAGATTGCCCCAACAATTTAGAAATGTCATGTCAACAAAAATAGGTTGGTTGAAAAAACACATTATATCAAAGAGCTCAACCCCTTGGGGAGCATGGTGAAAAATACTACCTAAGGGTGACAATTAAGGGAAACAAACTTCTAGTTTGCACAACTGAAAACTAGTTCTTATCATCTTAGATGTGAGATGGGTAGGTGGGTCAGTCCCTAAGCAAGAGTGAGGTTAAAGAACTTGTTTTTTCTATAGTAAAGGGATGCTTGAAACTTAATGTACTTCATCTTTGAGTGTGCAACATATGGGGGGTACATACACAATATGAAAACAATTTTAATGCGAGCAGCCTAAATGAGCTATGTGAGGAGGCAAGACTTTACAAAACCGTGGGTTTCTTGATCAAGCTTCACAATAGAAGACCAAATATTGAAAAGAACTTGAAAATTGTTAACAATGATACTCTCAGTCCTATAGACTGATGGTATTGTGGACATCATTAAAACTCATTCATTCAAATATGCTATTATTTTGAATATGCTTTGCTAATAAAGAAACTTGGAACATAAGGCATTGAAAAAAGTTTTATCAAAAGTAACTATCTTGACGAGGTCACCTCCACCTCCAATCATCGACTCAACTATTGAAGCAAAAAGTGTAAGTACAAGTAAAAATGGTTTGATGCACTAATAACATGGATTTATATGATACACCAATTGAGGCCGTTGAGGACTAGGTAACTGCAAGTGTTCCTACTATTCATTTGCAGTATCACATTGTCATTGCCACATAACCTGCCTAAAATTGTATCTATGCTAGGAATAGGAAACTTGATAGGTAGAGTCGATGATTTGGAGTGGGGTTGTATGTGAGTCATGTTCAAATGCGATGAGGTTGCTTGGGCCATCCTCAATGACACATGGTTGATTTGACAATAGGTCTTCTGTTTGAAAGTCCATTTATTTGGCTTTTACTTAGAAAGCTAGATTAGATCCATATAACTAATATAGGTTGAATTCTCTTTCTTCAACCCAGCTCCCATATCATATCTAATATATGAGCCAAATGGCAAGGCAAGTAAACTGGGAGTAGTTATTAAGTTGAATACTTCACCGGTTTAAGGGCTCATGTACATGCTTGTATTCAGACGGACCTTGACAACCGCTCCCTGAAACTCTTAAATCTAGTTTTGATCCTATTTTGTGTATGAATTCATTAATGTTGGGATAAAGGCCATTAAGATTAAGAACCATCAGTAGAGTGACCTTTTTAAATTCAAAGTAGCATTTTCATCTAGTTAGCATTTCAATTTGTTATTTCTATAATAATATACATCAGGAAGTTTTCTGTTCAATTTAGAGAGGAAAAGTCTTTACTTTAACCTATTTTTAAAATCTAAAACAAATAGATTACAAATTATGCATACTTTAAAAGCAGTTTTAAGGAATTTTGTGTGTAAACAAAAGATTTAAAAAACAACTTAGACCTATTTTTGGTCTTTGAGGTAAGATTACAAGATTGAATACGAATATTTCACTATAAGATTTTTTTGTTGCTAAAAAGTAACATGAATACTAATATTTTTTAATAATTAAAACATAGATCAATAGATAGACATCAATAGTTAGAATGATGTGAATAAGAAACATGATACAAAAGATGCAAAGTTGCTTTGCAAGGTAGAAGATTAGTGCTATAGAAAATTTAAATTTTTTTTTTGCTTAGTTGCCACTCAAAGGAAGCCTATTTTATCAACTTGAATTTTGGAATGTTGTGATGGAAAACAGTAACATATATGTATCAATACTGAAAGGATTTTACCACACACTTGGCACTTGAAAGAAGATTAAGGCAAACTCCTGGAACTGATATCTGGATTGAAGACCAGTGAACAAATCATTGGTGATTTTTATGCATTTCCGCTCTGAAATATTATGGGTATTATAAAACTCTAGAGATTTGGAGTTGGACGAAAATTCTTTGATAAAAAAATTTGAATGACAACTAGTAAAATTACAAAAAGACCCATGCTAAGATTAAGCTTTTGTTGGAATATCCAAGATCTGTCTCTTCTATGGACTTTACAAGTTCAACATAGTTTCTGTCTGGTGCTTGTTTGTGAAAAATAACTGAAATGTGTATATACGTGAAGTTGAATGAAAATTATGATACCGTGAAAAACTAAGATAGTCGAAGGTTCAAGAATAATGATAATAGCATTACCATAGTAAATCTTCTAAATTACTGGATCTATATATAGTGTATAGTGACACTTTTTCTGGTTCAGTGCAATGAGCACCAATTTCCTTGATTGCTTTAAAGCATTTTTGGAGCTATGAAAAATAAGAGATTGAAAATTTTCCACTTTTAATGGTGCTATGAAAAGTTTGTCAAATCTCCCAATGAAAAGTGGTGGCCCATGCAAAGTTCTCCTTGAGCAGGAATATGCACAAGAAAAAAATGTCTTTATCACTATGAGAATATTGATAATTAGTTGCTGGAATGCATAAAGCCTTAGAGAAGACATGACTGATAAGCTGCATAATACAACTTGTGTACTTGTTTTCTGTAACGACCCTTACCAATAGGCCACTAAAAAACTCTAAAAAATGAAACTCAAAATGTAGATAGAAAATTATTTTGCAATATATGAGTTCGCTGTACCAAAATTTCAGAATAATAGATAGCAACCAAATACCATCTAAAACACTATCAATGATGTAGAAAATTGCTCAAAACCATATGCCATTCATATATCAACAATTTGCAACAATGCCATACATATTTCAGCCAATAATATGATCATCAAACCCTAGGTTTGCAATATAGATAGACTGAAAATTACAATGCCCTTTCACTTGCAAAATCTTAGCCTTCCTTTGATACCAATAATGCCAAATGGAAAACAAAGACAAGTACAATGTAAAATAGTAAAGCGTTGAAGCTACATTTTGTACTCAGCTGAAAACATACATTTCTCAGAAAATATACCAACTGCCAAATGAGAAGTGAGGAACCTGATTGTAGATGGCTGCGATAATTTTTACCAATGCTGAAGATACCAACACCCAAGCCAAAGTCACCCCAAATCTGAAAATATACTTTCTTGCAGATTTTCGAAAATGTCTAGGAATTTTGAAAATTCCTTAAAAATAAATCATGGCATTTTGGGACTCCAAAATGCACCTATCTTTATCTCCTCGACGATAGAGATCCGATGCAAAAATACCCAGAATGATATGCTGAGTAATGAGGAAGATATGAGCAAAAATGTGGTTCCAAAACCCTATCCTGAAAATCTGAAAACTGAATTAGACTTGTAGCAAAAACTTTTTCGGATTTCTTTTTCACTTTAGTTTTTTGGATCTACTTTTTTGAACTGCTTTTTCGGATCTGCTTTTTCGCTTTGCTTTTTCGGATCTGCATTTTCAGACTATTTTTTCGAACTGCTTTTTCGGATCTGCTTTTTCGCTTTGCTTTTTCAGATCTGCTTTTTTTTTTGCCTCTTGCAATCAAAACTCAAACCCTCAGATAAGTCTAAGAACTCCAAATAAGCTCAACTTGAAATGGCTAAATACCACTTCCAAAGTGCAACCCTTCAAAAGATATTTTACCTCCTCAGTTATGCAAATCCTTAAGGAACTCCGTTCCTAAAGATCAAATGACAATTTGTAGACCAAGATAGCGCCACAAATGCTCAAAGAGAAAAGTAGTGTAAACTCAAGTCATGGGATGTCCAAATGAGAGGCCAAGCACTCTATTTATTCACTTTTCTAAGAAGCCACTGGAACTTATAGAAGTATCCATAAAATGTTCTTATAAAATCCCTTTATAATGCACTTTTATATAAAAAGTAACTTTATAAAATAAAAAGTGCAACTCAACTCAAAATTATAACATTTTGGCCTCACATAACACATTATAATAAAAATATGATAAACACCATCTCTCCAAGAGCAAATAAGACCATCCAATCCCCAAATAATCATCAGAATGACTCTCTCACCAAAACCATCTGCCTACGAGAGTCCATGATAGGCAAATCCATTGAAAAATGACATGTCTCATCAACATGGTCATCAAAGGTAAACTGGTGAGCATACCTCATAGTGTAATGCCCATAAGATGTGCCAATCTCAGTTAGTGACTCAGACTGCAATCTAGATGAAACTAACTGCAACCGATTACTAACCAAGCTGGAACTGCCTACTACCTCTGAAGACACCGCCAAGGGAGTAGTATCACTAGCAGGAACCATGCCAACTGCTGGTTCACCAACATCACACATGATCTCTAATACATCACCAGTCTCCATGCCATCAGTAGTAGAGACCACCACCATGTCAGACATACCACAACAATTTGTTGCAGCACCCAACTCAACTGAACCTGACTCTAGTGGAAACGAACCCGATATGTCAGTGCTAGTATCGAGGATGGATGCATCCCCATCTCCACTGTCTTTGACAATCTCGACCATGGACATCCTCGGATCACCAGATACCACAACCTGTGACTGAACAGAATTTGGTAAAGATGGCAGTCGCTCTAACTCCATGGTCACCTTAGCCAAATGAAACTGTGACTCCTCGAAAGCCAACTATGTACTCTCAAGAATCTCAGAAGTCACCTCGAGGTGCTGAGTAAGCTCACTCACCTCATCTTCCTTGGTCAATAATGCATCGTACGCTGTACTGCCCCACTCCATAAGATAATCTCTATCGGCTACCAACTGCATATAATTCTGTCTCAAAATCTGGATAGCCTCCCATAAAGAGTGGATCTCTGTCAAGGAAAGATAACTGCCTCCCTGCTCATCACTAGTAGGAGAACCCCATCCATAAATTGCTAACAACTGACGAACAGCATCGAAATGCTGGCAAGCAATAGCAATGTCTCGCTCACTAACTCTCAGTTGACTAGACACATGATGGCGCTGGCTAGACTGTCTCCTACAATCCTCCTTTGACGCACTGTCCAAAGGAGTATCCTCAAAGTCACTGGTCTTTGGAGTACTACCATCCATATCCTGTGAATCAACTCCAAAGCTCATATCAACATACGGATTATCAAAAACTGTAGCACCGCTGTCCAACTCCTTTGTACCAAAAGAAACTGCCGAGGAAACTAAGTCCTCAAAACTGCCCACTACATCCTCCTGGATGTCATCAATGCAAATACAATCCTGGGACTCATCTGTAAACACTGCCAAATATGAAAGATCATCAACACATTCCACCAAGAATGGTGGACTAGAAATATGAACAAAGCCCAACACCGGTGTATAAAAACTAATACCGACATCGGACAAACTACTGGCACAAGAAAGGACAACACCGTGCAATCTGCTAATCAAATCCATGATAGCACCCAAACAATCACTACTACCAAAAAGTGATAAAGATCTTCAATCAACTGAATCCCAAACGCCAATATAACAATCTCGAGTTCATATCCGTAAACTAGAATCAGCTGGTAACTCAAGCAAACTCCTCACCTGAGTAATATGACTAATACCAACTAACTCCACATACCTGTCTGACACTGTCCTTGTATCTTGGATGTGAAAGCCAGATGAACTCACAACATTATCAATGACCACATGTGATCTGCCTATTGCAGAAAGCTGAGTATTAGGTGTGCAAGATGAAACTAAACTCAACTCCATGCCATGCTCATCCCCATGTCTCTCCAAGTCCTATAATGCCAATGGAGTATTCACCAAGGAAGTTTGAGTGTCCTCAAGCTCACGAGATAGCCTGTCAACTTCCTCCTCCTTCCTCCTCAAGGCATCTAAATAGTCTCTGGAAAGGCTAAGAAGATGGTCACGATCTGATAGTAGATGTAAATAACTCAACTTCATTGTTCCCATTCCTTCCCTAATCGCCTGTAAGTCAACACAAGAAGACTCTGCCTGAACTCCCTTATGTCTGCTCTGTAACTAAATCATCTGGATGTGATCCTCTATCATATCCCGCATCTTGTCATAATGAGATAATGAAGTCACAATACTATCTTTGCTCACCTTCAGCTGGCTGGACAAATCATGCGAAGTACTACCAACCTCAACCTCATGTAACGAAGCATCCAAATGTGCCCGGTACTCCCTCTCAACAAAGTCATGAATACTCAATGTCTGCTCATCTCTACCAGGTATCTCACCATCGTGCACAACATCCTCAAAATCATCATCTGAACCCTCTACGCTGTAGTCACTGCTTGTCGTAACCAAACCATCCTGAGTACCTGTGACATCACCCTCTAGCGACCTCTATACAATTGTCTCAACTTGAGTATCAAGTTGACAGTTACTATCCATCAGCGTAATATCCTTCACCACTTCTTCCTGTGGCTGAATAGGAACTAAAACCTCTGCCTGGCTGCAAGCTTGTTTCTCGAACTCCTCATGCAAGTTCCTGGTAATTGTGTCATCTGCCCTGTGAGAAGATCTGCCAAATAGAAATCTAGTCAACTTATCCACCTTAGCTGGGACGGACAACATGTCATTCATCATACGGTGGCGCTTAACCCACTGTTCAAATATGTCATGGCTTATTTTCTTAAATTCATCTCGAATGTCTAAATAACCATCCTTTCTACTGTTCTGACTCTGGATCTTCCTACTTTGTCTATCAGCTGTCCAAGATCGTGTCCTCTGAGACTCTGTACTATACCTGTTCATTCTGAATAAAGTAGAGTCCTGATCACTCATACAAGACGACTCTTATCCAAGAGGATGGCAAGAAAACCGCTCTGATACCACTATAATGACCCTTACCAATAGGCCACTAAAAACCCCTCAAAAATGAAACTCAAAATGTAGATAGAAAATTATTTTGCAATATATAAGTTCGCTGTCCCAAAATTTCAGAATAATAGATAGCAACCAAATACCATCTAAAACACTATCAATGATGTAGGAAATTGCTCAAAACCATATGCCATTCATATATCAACAATTTGCAACAATGCCATACATATTTCAGCCAATAATATGATCATCAAACCTTAGGTTTGCAATATAGATAGACTGAAAATTACAATGCCCTTTCACTTGCAAAATCCCAGCCTTCCTTTGATACCAATAATGCCAAATGGCAAACAAAGACAAGTACAATGTAAAATAGTAAAGTGCTGAAGCTATATTTTGTACTCAGCTGAAAACATACATTTCTCAGAAAATATACCAAATGCCAAATGAGAAGTGAGGAACCTGATTGTAGATGGCTGCGATAATTTTTACCAATGCTGAAGATGCCAACACCCAAGCCAAAGTCACCCCAAATCTGAAAATGTACTTTCTTGCAGATTTTCAAAAATATCTAGAAATTTTGAAAATTCCTTAAAAATAAATCATGGCATTTTGAGACTCCAAAATGCATCTATCTTTATCTCCTCGATGATAGAGATCCGATGCAAAAATACCCAGAATGATATGCTGAGTAATGAGGAAGAGATGAGCAAAAATGTGGTTCCAAAACCCTATCCTGAAAATCTGAAAACTGAATTAGACTTGTAGCAAAAACTTTTTCGGATTTCATTTTTGCTCTACTTTTTCGCTTTGCTTTTTTGGATTTGCTTTTTCAAACTGCTTTTTCGGATCTGCTTTTTCGCTTTGTTTTTTCAGATCTGCTTTTTTGGACTATTTTTTCGAATCTTCTTTTTCAAACTGCTTTTTCGGATCTGCTTTTTCGCTTTGCTTTTTCGGATCTGCTTTTTTTTACCTCTTGCAATCAAAACTCAAACCCTCAGATAAGTCTGAGGACTCCAAATAAGCTCAATTTGAAATGGCTGAATACCACTTCCAAAGTGCAACCCTTCAAAAGATATTTCACCTCCTTAGTTATGCAAATCCTTAAGGAACTCCGTTCCTAAAGATCAAATGACAATTTGTAGACCAAGATGGGGCCACAAATGCTCAAAGAGAAAAGTAGTGTAAACTCAAGTCATGGGATGTTGAAATGTGAGGCCAAGCACTCTATTTATTCACTTTTCTAAGAAGCCACTAGAACTTCTAGAAGTATCCATAAAATATTCTTATAAAATCCTTTTATAATGCACTTTTATATAAAAAGTAACTTTATAAAATAAAAAGTGCAACTCAACTCAAAATTATAACATTTTGGCCCCACATAACACATTATAATAAAAATATGATAAACACCATCTCTCCAAGAGCAAATAAGACCATCCAATCCCCAAATAATCATGAGAATGACTCTCTCACCAAAACCATTTGCCTACGAGAGTCCATGATAGGCGAATCCACTGAAAAATGACATGTCACTAAAAAGGGGACATGACAGTCCGCCCCTCCTGAAATTGCTTGCCCTCAAGCAATCCCAAAGCTGGGTGCTGCAAAATATCTTCTCCCTCCCATGTGGCATCCTCCTCGAGCAAATTTCTCCACTTCACCAAATACTCCCTGATGGTCCTCCTGCGGAGCTGCCTCTCTTTGCTGTCAATGATGTACTCGGGAACAAGAACCAACTTCCCCTCATCATCCAGTGGAGGAAGAACTGCTGAAGGCACAACATGCTGACCCCATGCCTTCTTGAGGCGTGACACATGGAAAACATTGTGTACCTTGTTGTCTGCATATAGTGCCTTGAAAAGAGCGAACAATAAACCAATCAATCCTCTTGGATCCCAAATGCAATCATGAACTATACTGCTGTCAATCAACGCAGGCTCCTACAATATCCTCAGCAATATAACCAAGAGGAATCCATAATCAAATTGACAAATATAGCTCAACCAAACTCCAAAATCACAACTGCCACAGTCAGGAACCCATGAGACACAAACTCTCAAAACATCAGAACCCAAGTAAAGTGGACAACTCAAATTTCCAACACAGTAAATACCATCAACACATCCCATTGGCCTATGCGAAATGTACAATCCAACTCTGCAACAATGGTGAACACTCTCGAATGGAACTGTAAAAGTATGGAGAATCCACACACTGTACAACTCTTGCAGTCAACACAACTCTGCAGATCACCGGCCACTGTCTCATAACCATAACTCCCATGCACCGCTGATGGCGAAAAGACATCACAAGATAAACAACAAGAAATAGAACCTAAACCACATCTGCCTGCCATCAATTTCTCAACACAAGGATCAAAAGAAAACTGATGTACATACCCTCAAGTATAATGCTGATAAAAAGAACCAACCTCAATCAACAACTCACCATGCACAGGTGATACAACCCATTGCGGCTGATCATGAGCTAAGTCAAGAGATGTCATAGCCAAAGGAGTAGAATCAATAGCAACAATCGTTGAAGCATCACTCCCAAACTCCTGCTCTAAGTCATGTATTATCAAGCTGTCAACTGCAGAACCTATCGCCATGTCATGCCCATCACAACTCTCATTCCATGGCGTCAAACCATCCCATAACTCATGACAAGCACTAAGGACCAAAGTACATCTACCTATCATCATCTCATCAACATGGTCATCAAAGGTAAACTGGTGAGCATACCTCACAGTGTAATGCCGATAACATGTGGCAATCTCAATCAGTGACTCAGACTGCAATCCAGATGAAACTAACTGCAACCGATCACTAACCAAGCTGGAACTACCTACTACCTCCGAAGACACCGCCAAGGGAGTAGTATCACTAGCAGGAACCATGCCAACTGCCGGTTCACCAACATCACACATGATCTCTGATACAACATCACCAGTCTCCATGCCATCAGTAGTAGAGACTATCACCATGTCAGGCATACCACAACAATCTGCTGCAACACCCAACTCAACTGAACCTGACTCTAGTGGAAACGAACCCGATATGCCAATGCTAGTATCGAGGATGGATGCATCCCCATCTCCACTGTCTCTGACAATCTCGACCATGGACATCCTCGGATCACCAGATACCACAACCTGTGACTGAATATAATCTGGTAAAGACGGTAGTCGCTCTAACTGCATGGTCACCTCAGCCAAATGAAACTGACTCCTCAAAAGCCAACTGTGTACTCTCAAGAATCTCAGAAGTCACCTCGAGATACTGAGTAAGCTCACTCACCTCATCTTCCTTGGTCAATAATGCATTGTACGCTATATTGCCCCACTCCATAAGATAATCTCTGTCGGCTACCAACTGCATATAATTCTGTCTCAGAATCCGGATAGCCTCCCATAAAGAGTGGATCTCTGTCAAGGAAAGATAACTACCTCCCTGCTCATCACTAGTAGGAGAACGCCATCCATAAACTCCTAACAACTGATGAGCAGCATCGAAATGTTGGCAAGCGATAGCAATGTCTCGCTCACTAACTCTCAGCTAGCTAGACACATGATGGCGCTAGCTAGACTGTCTCCTACAATCCTCCTCTAACGCACTATCCAAAGGAGTATCCTCAAAGTCACTGGTCTCTGGAGTACTACCATCCATATCCTGTGAATCAACTCCAAAGCTCATATCAACATACGGAGTATAAAAAATTGTAGCACCGCTGTCCAACTCCTCTGTACCAAAAGAAACTGTCGAGGAAACTAAGTCCTCAAAACTACCCACTGCATCCTCCTGGATGTCATCAATGCCAATACAATCCTGGGACTCATCTGTAAACACTGCCAAATATGAAAGATTATCAACACATTCCAGCAAGAATGGTGGACTGGAAATATGAACAAAGCCCAAACCGGTGTATAAAAACTAATACCGACATCGGACAAACTACTGGCACAAGAAAGGACAACACCGTGCAATCTGCTAATCAAATCCATGATAGCACCCAAACAATCATTGCTACCAAAAAGTGATAAATACCTCCAGTCAACTGAATCCCAAATGCCAATATAACAATCTCGAGTCCATATCCGTAAACTAGAATCAGCTGGTAACTCAAGCAAACTCCTCACCTGAGTAATATGACTAATACCAACTAACTCCACATACCTGTCTGACACTGTCCCTGTATCCTAGATGTAAATGCCAGATGAACTCACAACATTATCAACGACCACATGTGATCCGCCTGCCGCAGAAAGCTGAGTATCAAGTGTGCAAGATGAAACTAAACTCTACTCCACGCCATGCTCATCCCCATGTCTCTCAAGTCCTGTAATGCTAATGAAGTATTCACCAAGGAAGTTTGAGTGTCCTCAAGCTCGCGAGAAAGCCTGTCAACTTCCTCCTCCTTCCTCCTCAAGGCATTTGAATAGTCTCGAGCAAGGCTAAGAAGATGGTCACGATCTGATAGTAGATGTAAATAACTCAACTTCATCGTTCCCATTCCTTCCCTAATCGCTTGTAAGTCAACACAAGAAGACTCTGCCTGAACTCTCTTATGTCTGCCCTGTAACTGAATCATCTGGATGTGATCCTCTATCATATCCCGCATCCTGTAATAATGAGATAATGAAGTCACAATATTGTCTTTGCTCACCTTTAGCTGGCTGAGAAATCATGCGAAATACTACTAGCCTCAACCTCATGTGACGAAGCATCCAAATGTGCCTGGTACTCCCTCTCAGCAAAGTCATGAATACTCAATGTCTGCTCATCTCTACCAGGTATCTCACCATCGTGCACAACAACATCCTGAAAATCATCATTTGAACCCTCTACGTTGTAGTCACTGCTTGTCGTAACCAAACCATCTTGAGTACTTGTGACATTACCCTCTGGCGACCTGTATATGACTGTCTCAACTTGAGTATCAAGTTGATAGTTACTATCCATCAGCGTAATATCCTTCACCACTTCTTCCTGTGGCTGAATAGGAACTGAAACCTCTGCCTGGCTGCAAGCTAGTTTCTCGAACTCCTCATGCAAGTTCCTGGTAATTGTGTCATCTGCCCTGTGAGAAGATCTGCCAAATAGAAATCCAGTCAACTTATCCACCTTAGCTAGGTCGAAGAGCATGTCATTCATCATATGGTGGCACTTAACCCACTGTTCAGATATGTTATGGCTTATTTTCTTAAGTTCATCTCGAATGTCTAAATAACCATCCTTTCTTTTGTTTCGACTCTGGATCTTCCTACTTTGTCTATCAACTGTCCAAGATCGTGTCCTCTAAGACTCTGTACTATACCTGTTCATTCTGAATAAAGTAGAGTGCTGATCACTCATACAAGACGACTCTTACCCAACAGGATGGCAAAAAAATTGCTCTGATACCACTGTAATGATCCTTACCAATAGGCCACTAAAAACCCCTCAAAAATGAAACTCAAAATGTAGATAGAAAATCATTTTGCAATATATGAGTTCGCTTTTCCAAAATTTCAGAATAAGAGATAGCGACCAAATACCATCTAAAACACTATCAATGATGTAGGAAATTGCTCAAAACCATATGCCATTCATATATCAACAATTTGCAACAATGCCATACATATTTCAGCCAATAATATGATCATCAAACCTTAGGTTTGCAATATAGATAGACTGAAAATTACAATGCCCTTTCACTTGCAAAATCCTAGCCTTCCTTTGATACCAATAATGCCAAATGGCAAACAAAGACAAGTACAATGTAAAATAGTAAAGTGCTGAAGCTATATTTTGTACTCAGCTGAAAACATACATTTCTCAGAAAATATGTCAAATGCCAAATGAGAAGTGAGGAACCTGATTGTAGATGGCTGCGATAATTTTTACCAATGCTGAAGATGCCAACATTCAAGCCAAAGTCACCCCAAATCTGAAAATGTACTTTGTTGCAGATTTTCAAAAATGTCTAAAAATTTTGAAAATTCCTTAAAAATAAATCATGGCATTTTGGGACTCCAAAATGCACCTATCTTTATCTCCTCGACAATAGAGACTGATGCAAAAATACCCAGAATGATATGCTAAGTAATGAGGAAGATATGAGCAAAAATGTGGTTCCAAAACCCTATCCTAAAAATCTGAAAACTGAATTACACTTGTAGCAAAAAATTTTTTGGATTTCTTTTTTGCTCTGCTTTTTCACTTTGCTTTTTCGGATCTACTTTTTCGCTTTGCTTTTTTGGATGTACTTTTTCGAACTGCTTTTTCGAATCTTCTTTTTCGCTTTGCTTTTTTGGATCTACTTTTTCGGACTGCTTTTTCAAACTGCTTTTTTGGATCTGCTTTTTCTCTTTGCTTTTTTGGATCCGCTTTTTGTTTTTTCCTCTTGCAATCAAAACTCAAACCCTCAGATAAGTCTGAGGACTCCAAATAAGCTCAACTTGAAATGGCTGAATACCACTTCCAAAGTGCAACCCTTCAAAAGATATTTCACTTCCTCAGTTACGCAAATCCTTAAGGAACTCCGTTCCTAAAGATTAAATGACAATCTGTAGACTAAGATGGGGCCACAAATGCTCAAAGAGAAAAGTAGTGTAAACTCAAGTCATGGGATGTCCAAATGAGAGGCCAAGCACTCTATTTATTCACTTTTCTAAAAAGCCACTAGAACTTCTAGAAGTATCCATAAAATATTCTTATAAAATCTTTTTATAATGCACTTTTATATAAAAAGTAACTTTATAAAATAAAAAGTGCAACTCAACTCAAAATTATAACATTTTGGCCCCACATAACACATTATAATAAAAATATGATAAACACCATCTCTCCAAGAGCAAATAAGACCATCCAATCCCCAAATAATCATCAGAATGACTCTCTCACCAAAACCATCTGCCTACGAGAGTCCATGATAGGTAAATCCATTGAAAAATGACATGTCACTAAAGAGGGGACATGACATTTTCCACTTGTTTTCCTTCTATGAAATGTTTTTCTGGGTGACTTACTGATTACAGAATTTGCTTCTCATCGTGGTTTATGTAAAACGTTGAAATAAAAGGTATGCTATGTACTAATTATCTGCACATGAAGTTGAAATACTTGAATTGTGGCCAATTTGAATTTGACTTGTGTGCTCAATAAATTGAAAATTCAAAAAAATCACAAAGCATCGAATAAATAGGTACACCATTTTGATTGCTATAAATGAACAAAAAGATGGTAGTTGAAATGCTTTTTCCCTATTTCCTTACATTTCTGCACTGAAGATATTTGTTGTTGTCAATTGCTTTGATAAAGTGGACATCTTAAAAATTGTCCACTGAAAATGCATAGCAAATATGAAAGTTTTAATTGATTCAGTTTTTGCAGGTTTACGGCCCAGGATTACTTGGCACTGTTGCAAAGTGCCCCGGACTTACCAGTGGACCACAGAATGATGGATCATATTTTCAATATGTGAACTTGAAATTTTGATTGAACATTTGAGGCCTTGTTATGTTTCTATCACTTAAGGATAAACAAAGTTTATGCCTTTCCAACAATGATCTGGTATGGTTATTTGACAGGTGCTAATTTTGTCAGAACCTAGGTGCAGGCACATATACAACCCCTATGTTTTCTAAGTTGTACCATATGACTTAAAGATGCTCGTAGACTATGAAGTTGTATCAACATAAAATGAATCTCTTTGGCACTCTGAAACAAAAATTTGGACTAAACCAATTTACACTTTTCATATTTTCTTAAATACTCTTTTAAGTGTTCTGCATAATTTTTTAGTATATTTATATTCTATTTATAAATTTCAAAGCCATCTGCAATTTAAATATGGCATACATTAAGTGTTTTTTTAATCTACAATAACATTTATCATTTTTCTGTGTTTTTGTTTTTAGATATCAAAGAATTTATGTAGATGATATGTCCAACAACCCGAAACAAATAAATGGAGAACAAAATTTTCCAAGAAAGATGAGACCAGATGCCAGGATTCCAGAATACTTCATTTGCTTTGATGTGGAGAAATACACAAAATGTTTGCATAGCTAGGATTGCAATTGATTCTCTCAAAGAATCATTATATGATTAATGATACAAATGATAAAACAAGTTTTAATATATAAGCAAGGAGTTAGCCCTTCAAAACAACTTCTGGATTATCAATTGCTTCCAGAAGAATTTTATCGCCTTAGCATTGGTATGACAAGATAAGAAGTCTGCAACAAAATAAAACTTACTAAGTAACCAAATAAATGTAAAGAAAATTCACAGTGCACATCCAAAATGGAATCTATACCTTCTACATACCATAACCTCGAGCTCACCCTTGTACAAGAACTCGAATGAATGCTTGTGTGCATCATCAACACTTCCAGTCAGAATCAAGAAGGAAAAGGGCAGTTACAACACAGGTCCAGATCTAAGTTTCTAACAAAGTCTCATTACCTCAGAGACTTGACGGTACTCTCTTCTGTCTCTTTTTCGAATACGGTAACTAAAATAAGGTAACACTTGCAAAACATTCAACCAATTTTGCATTAGTAATTAAAAGTTTAGAGTTTACTGTTATATAGTCAACTCAGATCTAAGATCTAATGACCTCTACAAATCGCGTTGCATGTAAGTGAGCCACATCAAACGGTTCAAAAGCCGCTTGATTCTTACAAGTCATAAGAAAGTCTTTCAATGTAGCATTCAATAGGACCAAAGTAGGGATAGTATCTTATTTGCTTGAATTTCTTGTACTGTTGAAAGACTCAATATGTATCGATATCTTCTTTATTTGTATCAGACCACACCACTTGCTAGAGGCAACTGTAAACCATTTTCACATCTCCAAGAACATAAAAAAAACTTCACAAAGCACAAACTGCTGCCACCAACCAGCTTCTATGAGTGAACATGTCATCTGCAAAAAAAAAAGCTTATATCAAAGCATAAGTTTACATTCAAACTAAACATTCTAATCAACAATGACTACTTATAGTAAACTTTCAAACAACTTACTATAAACATCATTCTTAAGAAACCATGAAAAGTTAAAAGCAAAATCATTTCCTTATGTTTGTGATTAAGCATAAAGCAAGAATTAATCAGGCTCTTACATATTTAATCACCATTTAATATTCTAATCACTTATCCATTCATTTTTCTAATATAGAGGTGCATTATCATGCAAAACAAGGCAAAAATATTATGTTCTATGCAGAAGTGCCCCCAAGGTATTTCTGCCCATCTCTTCACTAGGGATAGCTATAGCCCTGTCTGCAAAAAGTGCAATTTTAAAAAAAAAAAAAAAAGTGCAAAAGGAGTAAAAATGGGGTGTAATTTGTGTGCAATTTAGACTGAATTGAGAAACTGTATTATATAGCTGTTGTGTAATTTGGCCCCGATTCAGGCTGATTCACATAAATATAAACAGCTGCATTACATGTGCTATAACTCACTGCCATTTGTTTTATTGATAAATGATAATGGTCATATTTTTTCTCCCATTGCATTTTGAAGTAATTTCAATGGGGAACATGCACTAAAATTTAAATATGATATCAGTAACAAAGCCCAAATGAATGCAGCAACAAAAAGATAGAAAGTTCCTACCACTCTTACCCATGTTGATTTAGCAACGTATTGAAAAGATTACAAGCTATTTCCCTTTGAATGGAGGACCATGTGAAATGGATGAGATAGCCAGTTTTCAACAACATTGTTATATTTTATTCTAGGTACCAAACAAATGACTATAATTAGCAGGATGTAATGTCCCCATTTTTCAGACTTTGGGATTAGCTTGTTTTGGTGACCTTCGCAGGCTAATCAGGTGATCAAAGGGGGTTAGATGGCGGAGCCAGTGTTGGGATTCCATTCTGGAGGTTCAATTTACCAGGTCTACTCTTCGTTCGAGTCAATTTGGTTAACTTACTATTTTTAGTAAGTGGTATTTTGGGTATGGCCAGGATTAGCAGGGCGTCTGTACGGAGTGTCAGATGTGACAGGATTGAGTTTTAGGGAATCTCCAGTTTAAGAGACTTACTATTTTTAGTAAGTCTATTTTTAGTAGTTAGCTATTTTTGGCAATGGGTTATTTCTGGCAGGTCAGTTGGCGTTTGAAGCTCTAGTGTCAGAAATGAGTTTGTCACAGTCAGTGTGATTCAGTGACTTTGGTTTTAAAGGTTATCATTATTAAATTAAATTATTTTAATTTAATAACTTTATTACTTTATAACTTTAATGTTATAAAGTGAAGTTATCATTTAAAACCTTTTTAATGAAAAAAGTGAAATTGTGCTTTTTCCGAAAAAGCTATATATTCATTTCGAAAAAGCACTTTTATTTACCCATTGTTGAATTATGATTTTATTGAAGTTTGTGAGAGAGACAACCCAGCTAGGGTTTTGAGGACTGATTCCTCTTCTGACAATTTGAGCCATTACAGATTGATGGTGAATTTTGCAGCTATTCCTTCGATCATAGTTCAGTGCTGATGTATCCTGGATTTATGATAAGTTTTAATCTACAAGCAAATCGATTTGTTATCCAAGGGTTCGATTTGTCTTCCTGCTGAAGTTCTGAAATTGTTTGGAAGAGTTACTGTGATTCTTCATTTGATAATTGAATTCGAATTTGCTGAGGGTTTTCCAATTATCAAGAGACATTGAATAATCTTAGGCTGCATTTCATTGGGAGGACTTGCGAAATTGTCCCAAAGCATTCTCAGCCCTCATGTGAGTGCTGTGTGGAGTCTTAGCAGGCTGCGTGAGGTTTGGTTGGCAACAACACCCCTTTCCTTTGGCTCACGTGACTGCCTAGGAGACCATTTTATGCTGCAAGGGGCTGCGTGAATATCAGGACAGTCACAACTTCAATTTAAGCTGCCATGTGACTGCTGTATGGTGACATTTCTATAATTTGGGCTGAGTCATGGCATTTGTGGAGGGTATCACACTTAGTAAAGATTGCAGCATTTGCCAAGTGCCAATTAATTCATATTAATTAATTCTGAAGCTATACAATTTGCAGCCGGCGTATTAAATGATAAAACTTAATGTGTAAATGTTTACTTTGAGATTGAATTCAATTCAATAAAGTTTATCTTAATTTTGTTGATAATAATAAAAATTTGAAGTTTAGAGGAAATTAATATTTACAAAGGAAAACAAGTATCCAATTTATCAAATTTCTGTGCAAAATCAATGTAGCCAGACAGGGTCTTTACACAGGAGTCAAACAATTTGAGAGAAAATAATAGTTATGTTTCAACAAATTTAAGAATTTTATATTATATATGCAAGCGTCACTAATTCAATCTCAAATGAATGACTATATAAACAGTGGGAGTGAACATTTTGACAGAAAAGAATAGTTTTACCATTAACATTTAAGAATTTTATATGATTGATGCAGGTGTCACTATTCAATCTTATAATATTCTATTTGTAACTTTCTTTGTCATTTTGTAGTTGTAACTTGTAGCCTTTGGGAATTTTGTTGTAATTTTTATATAATACTTATGCACATCAGCAATGAAATCTTGTTAACTTGTATGTCAACTCTCATGTTAATATGGTTCTATAATGTACAAGATGAACACCTTATATATGAATAATTGAAATTTCCTATATACTTAAACTTTCCTTATTTTTTAATTGACGTTGTCTAAAAAATGGCCACCCATCCCAGCCATCCCAGAGACATCTCTCCCCATCCCTGTCCCAACAATCCTTTGGAGCAAAGCAAAAATGCCAATATAATTTATGCATCACCTTAAGTCACTATCTTATATTTAATTCAAATAATGACAATCGACCATTTTACTTTGGCACCAACACAATCAGCTCGGTAGTCAGATGCAACATAATATACAAGGAAGAGGGCATATGCAAGGAGGTGCAATGGGGTGGTCATCTTTTCCCAACAATGATGAATGATTGATTCCACCTTAATTGCATAAGGCTTCACATTCTATAAAGTCATTCTCATGTTTTTGTATAGCCAATTTTACTTTCTCTACCATTGTGTCCATGCCATCATAGACATCCCCCAAACATGGTGCATTTGTATCAGCAAATCAAAGCATAGTCACGATAGGCTTGGTGAATTTCAATACATATTCCACAGGAGCCCACCTATTGTCATTCAAGACCAATGACTTGACCTTTTGGGCCCTCTTTGAATGTGAAGCCTTCCATACACTCCATTGGTTGCAAATAACCATTTGACCCAATGCCTATCGCACCTTCAAAAGTTGTCTCATAACAATAGTATGAGATGCAAATTGGGTCTCAACAATCTAAGTTAATAACAATATCAATGTAAATAACACATTAAAAAAATAATAAATATTAAGCAAATTTATATACAAATTGATAAATGAACATGATGTAAATAAAATTGAATTTAGTATTTACCTTCAACAACTCCAATTTCGAGAAAGATCTAAATATTGATTGTGACATTTGGTGGTTCATCACAAACATCTGGATCTCCTCGCCCTCTTCATATATTTGTTTCACCCACTCAATTTGAGTGCCAATTTGTTGCATCACTAAGTTGAGGCCATGTATAGTGCATGGCGTAAAAAATGTGTTCATATCTTGCCTCAACCAAAACACCTGCACCCCTACAATTTTTTGCATTGTCCCTGATTACCTAGACCACATTCTCACTACCCACCATCTCTATGGACTCAATGAGAATGAGAATTTTGGAAATGAACTGTGCATCTTTCACTTCCCCTTCACAATCAACTACCCTCAAAAACATTGCCCCTTTGGGGGCATTGCAATAAGATTAATCAATGGACAATATCTGGTATCCTTCCATCCATCAGAAACAATAGAAACACCTAAATCAATCCAAGAATCTCTAATTAGTTGAAGGAATGTCTCTATAGCATTTCTCTCTCTTGGCAACAAGGTGGTATGCACTTTTCAAACCCAGGACTTGTGAAACCAGCTGGTGCATTATTGATTGCCAAAGCCATTTCCTGCCAATATGGTGATCTCACCAAGTTGTAAGGAAGACAATTGGCATAGAGCCAACATGCAATTTTTTGTTCAACAATGTCTCTTGCCTCCATTTTAAATGCCTTGTCTAATGGACCTCTTTTGTAGGTGGTAATTTGTACTTCATTGTAAGAACCCCAACAAGTTCTAACTTCACCAACCCACTGAATTGCTATGCAAATGATAGATATTGTCTTGTTTTGTGTTTGGTTCTGATGAATGAATATGGTATATTTGCAATGTTTGATATGACAATATAATGCAAAAAATAAAAGATATTGCAATAATAATCTTTCCTACTCAAAACGGAAATTGCATTGAAAATACACAGCTGAAAATTCCAGATTTTTATACTAGCTTGAATAATCAAAATTTTCACAATATGATGACAACCTAGTTCATTAAATAACCCCTATTATCTAAAACAACAATACCCAGAAAATCTAGGAGTTACAAGTAATGAACTTGCATATAATACATGCTTTGAAACCCTCTGAAAGGATGAATATCAACAACAGATGATTTCTTCAACAATCAAATGCAGCAAACTCATACCAGACCCTTAGCTGCCCCCAAAAGAACAACTTTCAACTCCAAACCCTTTTTAAATTCTATAGATAATTGCTCCTAGTATGCACATATGAACCCCACATGTTGAAGAAGAATGGCATACAATCTTTCAAAATGCCATCTCATCTTTCAGAATGTCATCTCATCTTTCAAAATGCCATCTCCAGAATCACCCCACATAAATTAATTATAAATATTCAATAGTTTTCAATCTGCCTTTGCTTTGTTACGAGTTCAAAAACCTTCTCTCCATACAATCAACATCTCAAAATATTATATCATTTACTGTATCTCACTCACTTTCTTCTTTCATTGGATATTGTTTTTATATTTGTAGCAATATTACTTTATTCATCCGCATTATTTCTTTCAAACCAAAAAGCTGTATATATAATATGCCCTAAGAGAAGTCGATCAAATGGAAGATTGTTATGCAGTTAAATTGGTTTTAAATCGTCCCTTTTTTTGGTTGGTAAAAGGTTGATTTTATTAATGTTAAGTGTGAACTAGGAATGAGCTTGGCCCAGACCAAGGGTAGTAACAACAGGGGGTACCACCATCCCAAGATTAGTAGTAAAAAAGGAGTACATTAGAAGATTGTGAGAAGAAAGCAACCCAAATCCTAAGAGCATTACATATATTAATCCTTGATTTTGTCCCTTCCCTTAACTTGGGACCAAAGGGTCATATCAAAAGGTGCATTCTTCAAATTTCCTCTTTTGTCCTTTTCACAATATGTCATCCATCTTCAACTTTGGCAGCCTCATTCTCCCAATCCAAAGATTTATTGTTGGAAAGTCATGCCCGATCCTCTGTACCTGAAACCTCCCGTTAGAGTTGGTCATCCTCTAATGGAGTCATCCCTGGCTCATGAGAGCCCAGCGACCTGAATTTCTCTCTTTCATCCAAAGTAGCTGCACCATTACTTGGATGCAACTCACTATTAACCCCATCCAACAAGGTAACATTGTTGTGCTTTACTAGTTGCATATCCTGCAAAATAGAATCTGTGGGCTTCTATACCTAATCCCCCACTACAGCATGGGAGAAGCTCTTTTGTTTCTCCCTTTTCTTTTCTACCATATAATGTAGTTGAGCAACATCTTTCCACCAAGAAGCTTCCTTCTGAATTCTCACTTTATCACACTTCATAGCCATATGCCCTGTTTAAAAGCATCTTCTGCACCTAAAGGGGACCCCTTCGTAGTCCAAAGGATGCACCCAACAACCTTTTGAGGTTTTGATCGCGATTTCTATAGGAAGCCCTTCGGAAATATCCATTTCCACTAAAATATGGGCAAAGGTAGAATGTGGAAGGTTAGAGGAACCCTCATCCACCAACATAAAATTTCCCACCAATTCCCCAACTGTCTCAAGACAAGAATTAAATGATAAATGAAGAGGAAAATTAGGAAGCCTTACCCATAGTGGGATTCTGTCAAAGACTTGTAGGTTGAGATGACATACATTTGTCTGACTTTTAGAAAAACATAGAGAAGGCATGATTGAACATGCATTGAAAGAATATTCAAATGCTTTGTAAGTCATAATGTTCCAGAGTAATGAATCACACAAAAAATACTATTATGCAAGTCTTGGCTCTAAGAACTTGCTACTACCAAAATTTCTTTCCAAGAAAGCTAACACTCTCCAGGAAAGTTGAAATTTCCAAGAATGTTGGAATGGATTAAAAAAATGGAACATTACAAGTTTTCCCTCCTCAAAATTGCTTGTCCTCAAACAATCTAACTCAACCTTCCAACTTCCAATTGAACCTTTTTGCAAATACCAAGATCCCAAAATGATTGTTTGATCAACAAAAACATCCCAAAGAGGTCTTTCCTTGAAGGTAACTTTGAATAGCATTCTCCTACATCACAAATAAATCATGAAAATTGGAGTAACCAACTAATAAAATTTTTAATTTTATCCAAAAATTGCTTAATGTACTAGATGGGATTACCATCAAGCCTACATTGTGCTTTTTTAATACAAGTGGAAGTCGAAAATCTTCTATCCTCCTTAATTCTACTAAGCAATACTCTCCTTAAACTGCCATCATGCCACTAATAGGAGATAAAAGTGAATCAAAATCAATGCGAGAAGAGAAGATTGGTGCTGCCCTATCTAGCAAACTACAAATCTTGTATGGAGGACAACCCATTCTTGCCATTGACCAAGTAATACGCATTTACCAATGCAAAAAAAAGATTGCACTCTTTGATATATTTGTAGCCCACATGAATGTTATGAATGTTAAAACATGGATCGGAGGAGAAACTCAAACACGAGTTCTAAGATTGTATTATTGTTACCTTCAATTTATAATCAATACATTATGAATGCTAGTCATCAGGTTAGGTGCAACATTAACAACAGTTAGTTGGAGATAAGGTAAGATAAGGTTGAAGACAAGACTAAGCTTTTTGAGGTGGACCTATAGTTGGTCTGTGCCGACAAACTGCACATGTATAATTAATTTAGCTTTATAACATTCCCCCATAAATTAATTATGCTAATTGTTTTCAGATGTCCCCCATAATCTAGAAAAGATGAGTCCAGGCTCAAAGCCTTATTAGGTACTCATTTACAATAGCTATACAAGTTCTTCTTAACTGGGCTTTAGTTTGTTGTTTCATTTTTTTGGCTTTCCCACATCATAATCACCCTGGGATTTTGCGGCTTACCCCTAACCAATATGCTTCTCAAGTGGTTTCTTGTTGACCACAAACTCTTCACACAAATGGTTTATAGCTGACCCTAAACTTTGCACTTGAGTGGTTTCGGCTAACCACGAACCGTACATACTAGTGGTTACTCCTGACCACAAAACTTCACAAACGGTTTCAGATTACCACAAACCTCACATGATGGGGAAACTAACTTATAATGCGCACACTTCTTGATCATCACTTTGGGCTTTCTTCACTGATTTTTGTGCTTTTCTTCTGCATCAATTATCAAGTCCATATAAAAAGTGATCCATCTACCGAGATACATGGGTACCTAGCCGCTGTACTTGCTAGTTCTATAGGAATCCTTTTCACCTACATGGTTCATCAATATGATAAGACAAAACACTTTGGGGTGTCAGGTACAACCGATCATGCACCCCCTACAATAACTCAAGTACAATAAACATCCTCTCATTGAGACACATTACTAGTGCTCAAGGATCCTAGCTTTTGTGGGCTCCATCGGCCTCATACATTGCTTGCACAAATTCAGAAACAGAATGTTACAACATTCAAAAATATCTCTTCTTATTTATTTGCATAGAAATATAATTCTATTACTTAAGCTCAATATTACGGGGAATCTTTGTTCTACCCCTTCTTTTCTTCTCTGCATAGATCCGCACAACTTCAATCTTTTTTCACGATTTCTTTGATATCAGCTACAGCTGATCAATTTCTCTCTAACTCTGATCCAAACAATTCAACGATCTCAATTAGATCAAGATTTTCCTGATAGTAAGGTTCTCACTCTAGACAATTATTTTTGTGCTTGTACGCTTCTTTGCCCTTACAAGGACTTATTTCAACTCAAATATATCTTTCAACATTGTCAACTCCTCTTTCATTGATAAATTTCAAACAGCAAAAAGAAATTGACCATAACTAATCTCTTTCGCCGTGCTCTGTTCTTCAAACAACCATAGATATTTCACTATGAGACAACTCATGTAGAAAAAAATACACCCTTCACCACTTCCGCTTGCAGAGAGGTGCTCCACATGCTACTAACCTTTTACAAACTCTTGCAGCAATGACTTTGGCAACAACTGCAAGCACTTTCACTGGTTTCTTCTCTAGCAAATCAAATCACAAGGATCGGGCTTGGAATTAATTCCTCCAAGCTAGTTTACGCTTGGAAAAGGCTGTGGTTTTAATCTTAAGCAAGCAACTCATACTGCACTCAAACAATGATCTAACTTTTTAGTTGCTACATCTCCATGCTAGAGCTTGCTTGCTTCCAACATCTTGCAGTCATTCTATTTAGCAGCTCCAGTTTAGATCTCAGATCATTCTTCAAATTTCTCTCTTACTCCTAACAACTGAGTTGTATGTGCACTGCTAGCACTCTTCTTCTACATTTGCAGCAATTTCAGGAACATCTTCCATTGGCTCTGATACCATGTTAAAACATGGATTGGAGGAGAAACTCAAACATGAGTTCTAAGATTGTATTATTGTTACCTTCAATTTATAATCAATACATTATGAATGCTGGTCATCAGGTTAGGTGCAACATTGACAACAGTTAGTTGGAGATTAGGTAAGATAAGGTTGAAGATAAGACTAAGCTTTTGGAGGTCGACCTATAGTTGGTCTGTGCCGACAGACTGCACATGTATAATTAATTTAGCTTTCTAAGAATGAATTCGCTCACCTAGATATTGATCCAAAAGGCTTTTCAACCTATTTCCTAAGGAGATTGTAAATCTCAACAATCAAAGCATTATATATTTGGCCATCAACTTTCTCCCTCAAAATATCTTTATCAATATGCTTGAGTAAGCATATTACTAATTCATTAAACTAATATGAAAGCTAAACCAACAAGATGTGTTTCGTGAAACCCCATTGCTTGTTCCAACTTTGTCCATGATGTTTGGTCTCTCAATAACACTTGGATCCCATATCTTATTTATATACTATAGACAACCTTGAGCAAAAAGATGTGTCCTTTGTTACAAGTTGTATTTTTCTTCTGCTCCTCAATCTCATGATACTTTTCACCTAAGTTGCCAATGTCGGTATGGATTCGGATTCGGGTTTGAGATTCAAGTTTGCTTTGGGTTCGTTCATACAAAAATGGATATATATATATATATATATATATATATATATATATATATATATATATATATATATATATATATATATATATATATTATTAATCTATTATATATTATATAAGTAATATATAATTAATTATTAATATATTATTGTATATTATATAAATAATATAAAAATATACATTTCCTTTTAATATTAAATAATTAATTTATTAACACTTAAAGATTCATAAGAAATTTATATAATTAGCTCTTAATAGGCATCCACTTTACATTGTTATGCATAGGTTTTTAATTATATATATATATATATATATATATATATATATATATATATATATATATATATATATATATATAACTTAATTCATTTATTAAGGTTTATTTACTTTAGTAATTTTCTATACTTTTTATTTAAAATATTAAATTTTAATATATAACATTAATACATTAATAACATAAAAACAAAATAAAATAAAACAAGATGCATTTTAAGATGGTGTTCTTTTAATAGCCATCCATTTCTGTGAATTCCTATACGACAAAATGAAATAAAAAGGCCAAATAAGATTTGCAGGATACAAAACAAAATATATTTAATATAGTTCTAACACATTAATAAGCCTTTTAACAACATAGCTTTTATCCAGATGATGGGAAGACTTGCTCGCTAGTATTTATGAGACATAAGACTTGCTTGCAGATGGGAAGAATCCCTCATGACAAAATATGAAAAAAACAACATAGAGTTGAGAAAAATGGTAGACTTGGAATCCCTCGCTCACAACAAAATCTAAGAAAAATGGTAGAATTTGGAGAAAACGACTGACCTAGGAAACTAGAAAAAAAACGGGCAAAAAAATTCAAATTGGTATGTCAAATTCATTCTGAGTCCCTTCAAATTTTCTCTGGGTCTAGCAAAGCGAACACATAGGGCTTTTGCAGGACCTTGTTTAGACTTGAAGCAGACCGCATCCAGACTCGTATTTGTGCCGGACCGGATTGGGACCCTGAGGATTCCCAGAAGAATTTGGCTACTTCGCTTTTCATTATGACAAAAGCCTTTGTTATATATTCCTATCACTAATGATGAAGATAATCGAATTGCTTGCTAGTAGTTGCTTATCTAAAATCTCAGCAAGATGAAAATCGGAATTGTATTTGAATGGAGCACCTTTCTCATGTCTGGAATTTTCACCTGGATCCTTTATCAATATTGGAAATCTTCAATTTGCAATCCTCGATCCTTCTTGCAATGTAGGTGGCTTCTATTGTGCCACTCTAATATTATCAAAGATTGTAGAATTTGAATCAAGATATATCTCAACATCCATCTCAAAAAATGGGTTAGCAAAAGATATCTCTACATCTATTTAAAAAGGTGTATTATCTGAAAAAAGAAGAAAATTATTCTTGTTCACCTGATTAGATCAATTATCATACTATTAGAATTTAGAACTATGTACTTCTATCTATTAGTTTTCCTGGAAATTGATCTAAATCAAAATTCTCTCAAAGCCTATCAAGCTCATGACTTATTGCATGATTTCCTTAGCCCTTGCTTCATCCTCTTGGTCCTTGAAGTGTTTTGCCACATGTAGCTTACCTTCTACCTCCAATAGTACTATTTGGTTTCTTTTTAATGAGTTATTGGTTAGCTTAAGCTCAAAGGTGATCTTATCCATTTTTACCTTCATTTCCTCAAGCATAGTTAAGGCTTCATTTGCAAATTTGACGGAAATGTTTATGACTTTAATCATACGTAGGTAATTGGATTTCAATGTTTCCATTGCATTCTTATTTGTTCATAAATGTGCAATAGAGACAATTTGTTTACTCCTAAGTTCCTAACAACACTTATTCCATATGATTGTTCGATTAGTTTTTTCTTCAAATTTTGTGTTGATCCTTTTTTATGCCAATCACCTCTATTAAGGCTTGCATTTCATTTTCTTCTGTTACCAACAAATATTTCTTCCAATCACCCACATGAAATCCAAAGTCGTGAAAAGATATCGAATTTCTACTAGAATCAATTAAAAAACAACATTCTCTTCTAAGACATCCCTGTTGATGATGGTTTTACACACCACCAATATACCAACTATATCCTATTCTCTCTTGAACAAGGAAATCTAAGGTGCTATTAGATGTGATTAAATGAGACAACCCAAGGTTCCTAATGTCATGTCTTGACTTAACTCGGATAGACTCAATGGATATGATGTGATTTGTTGTTTCACAAGGGCACTTACACAAATGTTCTTGGATTGCAAATGCAATCCTCTCTCTTGCTCTAGTAAATTGTTTCAAAATAAATAGAAAAAAGAGAAAGGGTTTAGAGAGACTAAGCTAAGAATTCCTAAGGGCAATAATAATAATGGGTGATGCTTCAAATAGACAGATCCCATAAACTGATTTATTGTGATGTCCCCTTTGTAACATTTAATAATAAATATTAATAATAATAATAACAAAAGTAAAATATAAAATAAATAAATAGATAGATAAGTAATAATAAAATAAAATTTAATATAATTAAAAGTTAATTAAGTTAATGAAAGGTCAAGAGAAACATAATGAAGAGTTGCGACTCCCTCCGCATAAAAGGGAGGAGATTTCATTTGAAAGGGGGAAAGGAGGAATCAGAAGTACATATCTGATTTATATAAGTGCAAATCTGATTGTGAAAGGTTGTGTCCCTAAGGGTAGAAACGATAAAGAGTTGCACTCTTTCAAAGGGTCCTAATGGTGAAAGGTTGTGCCTCTTGCCAAAGGGCATTTAGGATGAAAAGGTGTGACCTCTCCCTCACATTGAGAGATATAAAGGGAAGAAGCATAGATTATATATATTGGGTATTCATCCCAAGGAAAGGGTCTAAATGGAAAAAATAAATCATATTTAATTGCTGGCTGTCATGTCCCCTCTTTAGTGACATGTCATTTTTCAGTGGATTTGCCTATCATGGACTCTCGTAGGCAAATGGTTTTGGTGAGAGAGTCATTCTGATGATTATTTGGAGATTGGATGGTCTTATTTGCTCTTGGAGAGATGGTGTTTATCATATTTTTATTATAATGTGTTATGTGGGGCCAAAATGTTATAATTTTGAGTTGAGTTGCACTTGTTATATAAAAATGCATTATAAAGGGATTTTATAAGAATATTTTATGGATACTTCTAGAAGTTCTAGTGGCTTCTTAGAAAAGTGAATAAATAGAGTGCTTGGCCTCTCATTTGGACATCCCATGACTTGAGCTTACACTACTTTTCTCTTTCAGCATTTGTGGCGCCATCTTGGTCTACAGATTGTCATTTGATCTTTAGGAATGGAGTTTCTTAAAAGTTTGCATAACTGAGGAGGTGAAATATCCTTTGAAGGGTTGCACTTGGAAGTGGTATTCAGCCATTTCAAGTTGAGCTTATTTGGAGTCCTCAGACTTATCTGAGGGTTTGAGTTTTTTATTGCAAGAGGAAAAAAAGGCAGATCCGAAAAAAAAGCAAAGCGAAAAAGCAGATCCGAAAAAGCAGAGCGAAAAAAGCAATCCGAAAAAGTTTTAGCTACAAGTCTAATTCAGTTTTCAGAATTTCAGGATAGGGTTTTGGAACCACATTTTTGCTCATATCTTCCTCATTACTCAGCATATCATTCTGGGTATTTTTGCATCGGATTTCTATCGTCGAGGAAATAAAGATAGGTGCATTTTGGAGTCCCAAAATGCCATGATTTATTTTTAAGGAATTTTCAAAATTCCTAGACATTTTTGAAAATCTACAAGAAAGTACATTTTCAGATTTGGGGTGACTTTGGCTTGGGTGTTGGCATCTTCAGCACTGGTAAAAATTATCGCAACCATCTACAATCAGGTTCCTCACTTCTCATTTGGCATTTGGCATATTTTATAAGAAATGTATGTTTTCAGCTGAGTACAAAATATAGCTTCAGCAATTTACTATTTTACATTGTACTTGTCTTTTGGCATTATTGGTATCAAAGGAAGGCTAGGATTTTGCAAGTGAAAGGGCATTGTAATTTTCAGTCTATCTATATTGCAAACCTAGGGTTTGATGATCATATTATTGGTTGAAATATGTATGGCATTGTTGCAAATTGTTGATATATGAATGGCATATGGTTTTGAGCAATTTCCTACATCATTGATAGTGTTTTAGATGGTATTTGGTTTCTATCTATTATTCTGAAATTTTGAGACAGCGAACTCATATATTGCAAAATAATTTTCTATCTACATTTTGAGTTACATTTTTGAAGGGTTTTTAGTGGCCTATTGGTAAGGGTCATTACAGTGGTATCAGAGCGGTTTTCTTGTCATCCTGTTGGGTAAGAACCATCTTTTATGAGTGATCAACACTCTACTTTATCCAGAATGGACAGGTATAGTACAGAGTCTCAGAGGACACGATCTTGGATAGCTGATAGACAAAGTAGGAAGATCCAGACTTGGAACAGTAGAAAGGATGGTTATTTAGACATTTGAGATGAACTTAAGAAAATAAGCCATGACATGTCTGAACAGTTGGTTAAGCGCCATCGTATGATGAATGACATGCTGTCCGACCCAGCTAAGGTGGATAAGTTGACTGGATTTCTATTTGGCAGATCTTCTCACAGGGCAGATGACACAATTACCAGGAACTTGCATGAGGAGTTCGAGAAACTAGCTTACAGCCAAGCAGAGGTCTCAGATTCTACTCTGCCACAGGAGGAAGTGGTGAAGGATATTACGCAGATTGATAGTAACTGTCAACTTGATACTCAAGTTGAGACAGTTGTATACAGGTCGCCAGAGGGTGATGTCACAGGTACTCAGGATGGTTTGGTTATGACAAGCAGTGACTACAGCGTAGAGGGTTCAAATGATGATTTTGAGGATGTTGTTGTGCACGATGGTGAGATACCTGGTAGAGATGAGCAGACATTGAGTATTCATGACTTTGCTGAGAGGGAGTACCAGACACATTTGGATGCTTTGTCACATGAGGTTGAGGCTGGTAGTACTTCGCATGATTTGTCCAGCCAGCTGAAGGTGAGCAAAGACAGTATTGTGACTTCATTATCTCATTATGACAGGATGCGGGATATGATAGAGGATCACATCCAGATGATTCAGTTACAGGGCAGACATAAGGGAGTTCAGGCAGAGTCTTCTTGTGTTGACTTACAAGCGATTAGGGAAGGAATGGGAACGATGAAGTTGAGTTATTTACATCTTCTATCAGATCGTGACCATCTTCTTAGCCTTGCCGGAGACTATTCAGATGCCTTGAGGAGGGAGGAGGAAGTTGACAAGCTTTCTCGCGAGCTTGAGGACACTCGAGCTTCTTTGGTGAATACTCCATTGGCATTACAGGACTTGGAGAGACATGGGGATGAGCATGGCGTGTAGTTGAGTTTGGTTTCATCTTGCACACCTGATACTCAGCTTTCCGCGGCAGATGGATCATATGTGGTCGTTGATAATTCATCTTGCATCCACATCCAAGATAAGGGACAGTGTCAGACAGGTATGTGGAGTTAGTTGGTATTAGTCATATTACTCAGGTGAGGAGTTTGCTTGAGTTACCAGCAGATTCTAGTTTACGGATAAGGACTTGAGATTGTTATATTGGCGTTTGGGATTCAGTTGACTGGAGATCTTTATCACTTTTTGGTAGCAGTGATTGTTTGGGTGCTATCATGGATTTGATTAGCAGATTGCACGGTGTTGTCCTTTCTTGTGCCAGCAGTTTGTCCGATATTAGTATTAGTTTTTATACACCGGTGTTGGGCCTTGTTCATATATCCAGTCGACCATTCTTGCTGGAATGTGTTGATGATCTTTCATATTTGGCAGTGTTTACAGATGAGTCCCAGGATCATATTGGCATTGATGACATCCAGGAGGATGTAGTGGGCAGTTGTGAGGACTTAGTTTCCTCAGCAATTTCTTTTGGTACAGAGGAGTTGAACAGCGGTGCTACAGTTTTTGATACTCCGTATGTTGATATGAGCTTTGGAGTTGATTCACAGGATATGGATGGTAATACTCTATAGACCAGTAACCTTGAGGATACTCCTTTGGACAATGCGTCGAAGGAGGATTGTAGGAGACAGTCTAGCCAGCGTCATCATGTGTCTAGTCAGCTAAGAGTTAGTGAGTGAGACATTGCTATCGGTTGCCAGCATTTCGATGCAGCTCGTCAGTTGTTAGCAGTTTATGGATGGGGTTCTCCTACTAGTGATGAGCAAGGAGGCAGTTATCTTTCCTTGATAGAGATCCACTCTTTATGGGAGGCTATACAGATTCTGAGACAGAATTATAGGCAGTTGGTAGCCGATAGAGATTATCTTATGGGGTGGGGCAATACGGCGTACAATGCATTATTGGCCAAGGAAGATGAGGTGAGTGAGCTTACTCAGCAGCTCGAGGTGACTTCTGAAATTCGTGAGAGTACACAGTTGGCTTTCGAGGAGTCATAGTTTCATTTGGCTGAGGTGACCATGCAGTTAGAGCGACTGCCGTCTTTACCAGATTCTGTTCAGGCACAGGTTGTGGTGTCTAGTGATCCAAGGATATCCATGGTCAAGATTGTCACAGACAGTGGAGATGGGGATGCATCCATCCTCGATACTAGCATTGCCATATCGGGTTCGTTTCCACTAGAGTCAGGTTCAGTTGAGTTGGGTGCTGCAGTAGATTGTTGTGGTATGCCTGACATGGTGGTGGTCTCTACTACTGATGGCATAGAGACTGGTGATGTTGTATCAGAGATCATGTGTGATGTTGGTGAGCCAACAGTTGGCATGGTTCCTACTAGTGATACTACTCCCTTGGCGGTGTCTTCGGAGGTAGTAGGCAGTTCCAGCTTGGTTAGTGATCGGTTTCAGTTAGTTTCATCTGGATTGCAGTCTGAGTCACTGACTGAGATTGACGCATCTTATCGGCATTACACTGTGAGGTATGCTCACCAGTTTACCTTTGATGACCATGTTGATGAGATGATGATACGTAGATGTACTTTGGTCCTTAGTGCTTGTCATCAGTTATGGGATGGTTTGACGCCACGGGATGAGAGTTGTGATGGGCATGGCATGGCGATAGGTTCTGCAGTTGACAGCTTGATAATACATGACTTAGAGCAGGAGTTTGGGAGTGATGCTTCAATGGTTGTTGTTAATGATTCTACTCCTTTGGCTATGACATCTCCTGACTTAGTTGGTGATCAGCCACAGTGGGTTGTATCACCTGTGCATGGTGAGCTGTTGATTGAGGTTGGTTCTTTTTATTAGCATTATACTGCAGGGTATGTACATCAGTTTGCTTGTGATCCTTGTGTTGAGGAGTTGATGGCAGGCAGATGTGGTTTGGGTTCTATTTCTTGCTGTTTATCTTGTGATGTCTTTTCACCATCAGCGGTGCATGGGAGTTATGGTTATGAGACAGTGGCTGGTGATCTGCAGAGTTGTGTTGACTGCAAGAGTTGTACAGTGTGTGGATTCTCCATACTTGGTACAGTTCCATTCGAGAGTGTTCACCATTGTTGCAGAGTTGGATTGTACATTCCGCATAGGCCAACGGGATGCGTTGATGGTATTTACTATGTTGGCAGTTTGAGTTGTCCACTTTACTTGGGTTTTGATGTTCTAAGAGTTTGTGTCTCGTGAGTTCCTAACTGTGGCAATTGTGATTTTGGAGTTTGTTTGAGCTGTATTTGTCAGTTTGATTATGGATTCCTCTTGGTTATATTGCAAGGGATATTGCAGGAGCCTGCGTTGATTGACAACAGTATAGTTCATGACTGCATTTGGGATCCAAGTGGATTGATTGGTTTATTGTTCACTCCTTTCAGGGCACTATATGGTTATGAGGCACCAAGTTTTCTGGATTTTCTTATGAGTGATGTTAGAGTTCCTCGTGCTGGAGATTTGCTTCAGGAGAGCAAGGACATTGTTGATGCTCTTAGAGATAATATTGCCAGGGCCTAGAATCAGCATAATCAGTATGCAAATCAGAAGCGGACAGAGAGGAGTTTTGAGGTTGGTGATATGGTTTATCTCATGTTGCAGCCCTATAGACAGTCTACTCTTGGGAAGAGTGGATCGGAGAAGTTTAAGCCTAGGTACTATGGTCCTTTCAGGATTATCAGGCGTATTGGAGAGATGGCATATGAGCTTGAGCTTCCAGCAAACAACAGGGTACACAATGTTTTCCATGTGTCACGCCTCAAGAAGGCGTTGGGTTAGCATGTTGTGCCTTCAGCAGTTCTTCCTCCATTGGATGATGAGGGGAAGTTGGTTCTTGTTCCCAAGTACATCATTGACAACAGAGAGAGGCAGCTCCGCAGGAGGACCATTAGGGAGTATTTGGTGAAGTGGAGAAATTTCCCTGAGAAGGATGCCACATGGGAGGGAGAAGATATTTTGCAGCACCCAGCTTTGCGATTGCTTGAGGGCAAGCAATTTCAGGAGGGGCGGACCGTCATGTCCCCTCTTTAGTGACATGTCATTTTTCAGTGGATTTGCCTATTATGGACTCTCGTAGGTAGATGGTTTTGGTGAGAGAGTCATTTTGATGATTATTTGGAGATTGGATGGTCTTATTTGCTCTTGGAGAGATGGTGTTTATCATATTTTTATTATAATGTGTTATGTGGGGCCAAAATGTTATAATTTTGAGTTGAGTTGCACTTTTTTGAAAATCTGCAAGAAAGTACATTTTCAGATTTGGGGTGACTTTGACTTGGGTGTTGGCATCTTCAACACTGGTAAAAATTATCGCAGCCATCTACAATAAGGTTCCTCACTTCTCATTTGGCATTTGGCATATTTTATGAGAAATGTATGTTTTCAGCTGAGTACAAAATATAGCTTCAGCACTTTACTATTTTACATTGTACTTGTCTTTTGGCATTATTGGTATCAAAGGAAGGCTAGGATTTTGCAAGTGAAAGGGCATTGTAATTTTCAGTCTATCTATATTGCAAACCTAGGGTTTGATGATCATATTATTGGCTGAAATATGTATGACATTGTTGCAAATTGTTGATATATGAATGGCATATGGTTTTGAGCAATTTCCTACATCATTGATAGTGTTTTAGATGGTATTTGGTTGCTATCTATTATTCTGAAATTTTGGGACAGCGAACTCATATATTGCAAAATAATTTTCTATCTACATTTTGAGTTACATTTTTGAGAGGTTTTTAGTGGCCTATTGGTAAGGGTCATTACACTGGCAAGCATCGTATAACAGCCAGTTGTATGCTGTAACTTCTCTATGAATCAATACTGATTTATAGAATATTATATCTGAATGCTATTAGGATTAAGGGGCCAATGTAGGGTCAGGTATATATGCTGTAGCATTTATATCTATTAATAATAGTGAAATCATAATTATATCAGTTATATTTTATTTATAATACATGAGATATTAGTATAATTATTTCAGTTATATTTTATTTATAATACATGAGATATTAGTATACTCATAGCCTATCCTAAATCACCCGCAATAGCCCCTTAAGAGGATAGGTTGGTGTTGTGTAGGGAGAGGCGGAGTAAATCCTCACAAGGTAGGTGAATCCCAAGATGGGATATGGATGGGGTCTTGAAGCCTTGATGGAGCCTACTTGTATATTGGTGTCAAGCGTCCCACAACAAATAAATCCCCATCCTCCTTAGGGTTGAGTTTACTAGAGAAGTAAGAAATTGGGGCTTAAGTATGTTCACTGCTAAATGTATGTAATGTCCCCGATTTCAGGCCGTTGGGATTAGTTTGTTTCAGTGACCCTCGTCAGCTAATCAGGTTGTCAGAGGGGTCGTTTGGCAGAGCCAGTGGTTGGATTCCACTCTGGAGATCTCAGATGCCAAGATTGCTCTTTGTTGGGTTCAGATTGGTGGCCTTACTATTTATAGTAAGTGGTATTTTTTGGCACTACTATGTTTAGCAGAGCATCTGTGCAGTGCTTTCAGTTGATTCAGAGTTTCGTTTGTAGGATTCTCCAGTTTGAGGGACGTACTATTTTTAGTAAGTCTATTTTGGTCTGGTTGCTATTTCTGGCAGGGCAGTGTGAGCACAGGCTACTGTTGTTAGAAGTCAGGTGGTTTTTGCCAGAGTGATTCAATCGCACCACGTTTTAATTGAAGTTATTGAATTAAGTTATTTTAATTTAATAACTTTTATACTAAGTTACCACATTCGTCCTCTGCAGTCCAAAGTTGGAAGTCGATTCGCACCGAATTCGTAAACGGTGCGAATTCGCTCCAAATTCACTTTTCTTCTGAGTAATTCGGTCCAGAGTCGTCGAAAAGGACCCTGGACGACTTTCAGAGGATTTTCGTAGAATTTGGCTTTTGCTGCACGAACCCGAAACGAATTTCCGGTGAATGTCAAACAAATGCTATTTTTCGTTGACTTTTCCCAGCATTTTTTAATGTTTTTTCTTTTAAAACAACCTAAACCTAATGCTTCGTTTTTATTAAACATGGCAGTCTTCATTTGTTTTCCTTCACGACAGTATACACGGCATTCATGGCACAACAGTCTTCACGGTAGGGTCGGCAGGGTATTCACAATCTCCCGCGAGTCTTCACGGCACAACAGTCTTCTGCGAGTCTTCACGGCCTGCATTCTTCTACAAAATCCTTCACGGCAAAATCCTTCATAGCCGACATTCTTCTGTGCACAAGTTAATATATTTAGAATTTTAGACTATAGACTTTGGTTAATATATTTCATATATATTATAAGGTAGACTTTACAATATAGTTAATGTATTTAATATATTTAGACTTACTTTAGTTAATATATGCGAATAGTTTTAGATTTAGTTAATATATTTAATATATATTATAAGTTAATAACTAAATTAAAATATTACAAGTTAATAAATAATTAATAACTAAATATTATAAGTTAATAATTTTGTAATGTTTTTATTTTACAGTTTTTGGTCAAAATAAATAGTTTTATCATTTATCATTTATGCAATATTTGGGACTTTCATATTGCTTCTGAATATGAAATAGTTTTTGGTCTGAATATACACGATATAAGTGTATATTAATAAATTATTAAATTATATACAGATATCCATTTGGCATTTTATATACTTATAATATATATTAGTTTTCA
This sequence comes from Chamaecyparis obtusa, assembly GCA_027943335.1. Taxonomy (NCBI): domain Eukaryota; kingdom Viridiplantae; phylum Streptophyta; class Pinopsida; order Cupressales; family Cupressaceae; genus Chamaecyparis; species Chamaecyparis obtusa. The sequence continues at coordinate 1,201,985 of BSBK01001267.1, read as the reverse complement.
GAAATCCATTCAATATATATTATAAACTTATAAGATACAATTAGTTTTCAGAAATCCATTTAATATAAATTATAATTTTATAAAATCAAATTGTAAAAATATATTATTCTGGAATTTGAGCATTATTCTCTTTAGACTTTTATTATTTTATATAATTTAGTGTTTACCCATCAAAACTCTTTTATAGGATTTTGTTGTGCATAAGGATTCTAGATTACTATTTATTATTTTACTTAGAACTAACTATATAATTTTGTTAAATAGTAACTAAGTAAAGTTATACAGATTTACCTAGTTCAATTATTCCTCTTTTTCAAATAAGACATCAAATTCATACCATTTATTAACACTGGTTTGTTGTTTGTCGATTTGAAGAATGGCTGGAGGTGGAAGTGCTGAAAGCACCGGAAATTCCCGCTTCAAAATAGACAGATGTTCTCCACTATGGAAATATGTGGAAATGGTTCAACCAATGCCAGGCGGAGGAGGTTATCTGTGGATTTGCAGTCATTGCAAAGAGGAATTTAGTAGCTCTTATAGTAGAGTGAAAGCACATTTGTGCTTTATTCCTCAAAAGGGCATTAAATTTTGTACAGGGAAGCCAAAAGTTAATGGGGAACTACCTAAATCCCTTCTTCCAAACCACGTGGTGAACAGATATATTCAAGAGCAAAAACAAGCAGACGAAGCAGCTGGGCGTGGTAATTCTCATCCTTTGCAAAATGCTTTAAAAAAAAAAAAAACATCATCTATGGCTTCAATTTCTACTCCCAATGAACCACCCACAAAGGGTCATCCATTCTTGCATGCTCCTCAAGAGCTGGTTGCAAATAGGAGAGCAAAGGGGCCCTTGGAATTATCATTTCAGAATGAAGCTAGAGACATTGTTGAGGAAGACATAGCGAGATGCATCTATGCGAATGGATTGTCATTTAATGTTGTTCGCTCACCATATTGGCAAAAAATGGTGAGATCAATTAAAGAGGCTCCAAAGGGGTTCAAGGGCCCAGGTTATGAGAAGGTGCGCACCACTTTATTGGATAGAGAGGTGATCAATGTAGAGGCTTCCATACAGCCCATCAAGGATTCATGGATCGAAATAGGTGTGACCATAGTATTAGATGGCTGGAAAGATGCGAGAAATCGTCCTTTGGTCAATATTATTGCAGTGTCCACAAGAGGTGCAATGTTTTTGAAAGCTGTGGATTGTGAAGGGGAGGTGAAGGATGGTCCTTTCATTGCAAACATTCTCATCCAAGCCATTGAGCAAGTTGGCCCTCAAAATGTTGTTCAGGTAATAACCAAAAATGCCAAGAATTGTAGGGCTGCCGGGTTATTGGTTGAGGAGCGCTTCGAACACAATTTTTGGACACCTTGTGCTGTGCACTCACTCAACCTAATGTTGCAAAAAATTGGCACTAAGATTGAGTGGATTAAAAAAATGTATGAAGATGCACAGGAGATCCAGATGTTCATCACAAACCACCATATGATGCAAGCCATATTTAGACAATTCTCAAAATTGGAGCTCTTGAAGGTAAGTTAAATTATTTAAAATTTAAATATGTTTTAAAAATTTAGTCACTTTAGTTTAATAAACTTTCTGTGTTTTTAATTTTTAAATTTTAATCTTGATGTTAATTTATTATTGTCTTGATTTTAAAATAGGTTGCCGAGACCCGCTTTGCCTCCAACACTATTGTTTTGAGATGCCTTGTCAAGGTTAAAGAGACATTGTCTAGAATGGTAATCAGTGCTAATTGGAGCATATGGAGGCAATCTAATAGTGCTAGGGCAGCTGCCATTAAGACAATGATACTAGATGACTCTTGGTGGGATCGTGCTGAGTACCTCTTGAGGTTCACTAAACCTATATTGAGTATGATCCGATACATAGACATCGATAGGCCTTGCTTGGGTGAGGTATATGATGGCATAGACTCCATGATTGAGAATATTAGAAATATCATAAATGAGAGAGAGCAAGATCCTGATGAAAAGTTCTTCAAGGAACTACAAATAATCATGGTAGAGAGATGGAACAAAATGACTACCCCTTTGCATCTACTTGCTTTTGCATTGAGCCCCAAGTTCTATAGTCAATTGGTCCTCGGGGGGAGTACCACTAGAGTTGCCCCATATAGAGATCCTAAAGTTGCTCAAGGGTACAAGGCAGCCCTTCGAAGACTATTTCCTGAGCACATACGACCTATGGTGAGGTCTGAGTTCATGAGTTTCACAAGCACCGATGACTGTGGTCTTGAGGCTCTTGAAGACAAGAACAATGCTGATGCTCATAAATGGTGGTACTTCCATGGACAAATGTACCAACACTTGCAACCTATTGCCATCAAAATTTTATCACAAGTAAGTTCTTAACTCTTAAGATTCTAATTTCTAAATTCTTGTTGATGAATATTCTAAATTATTCAAAACTCTAAACTCTTTAATTTCAAAATTGTAAATCTTGATAGGTTGCTAGTTCATCATCATCTAAGAAGAACTGGAGCACATACTCCTTCATCCACTCAATAAAACGCAATAGACTAAATTCCAAGAAGGCGGATAACTTGGTCTTTGTGCATTCAAACTTGAGGCTCACAACACACAAAGACAATGCTTACAAAAAAGGAGAGGCAAAGCATTGGGATGTTGAACCAAAGTGTGCAGAGTTGGAAGCCCAATTTGATGCACTTGCAATTGATGATGGTGATCTCGAGCAACATAGTGATGCTGAGGTTGATCCTGAGGCTGCTAGTACTGATGCTAGTGGCACTTTTTGTGCTTCTAATATGCTACATCAAGATGATGATTTGTTTGATGATTTTTGATTAATTTGATCACTGATGACTGATTATAAATGTTGGCATTATTGTTATTGAACCAAAACATTGATATGGTGGTGTATTTTGGCATTTTGTTATGTCATTTGAACTAAAATGACAATATACATGATGGTGTATTTTGCTATGTTGTTTTATTATTAGCAAAGTAATGTATGAACTTATTTGCGGCTGCATATGTTTACATATAGATATTTATTTTTTATTTTTTAAATTCTTGTACGAACGAACCCAAAACGAATCGAACCCAGCCCAAAAAAATTTTGAACGAATTTCGAACCCGAGTCTCGAACCCGCATCCGAACCAGAATCCGAACTGGCAACTTAGCTTTTATACTTTAATGTTATAATTGAGTGGTGTGTGAAGGAAGGCTCTTTAATGAAAAGTGTATGAAAGAAGCTTTCATTAAAAAGCTTATAAATAAGCCTTGAGAATGTATTTCATTCACCTCATGTCATTTTATGAAATTGAAAAAGTTGGAGAAGTTTGTCTTGAGAGGAATTTAGAATTTCTTGGGGAGAAACAAGGGTTTGAGTTCGGTCTTCAATTCTTGGAGAGAACTCTTTCAAATTTTGATGCAAATTGATTTGGTTGGAGAACTTCGAGGATTGTGTGCTGCAAATTTATTAATTGCAAATCTTCTTGAGGCTGTCGTACAGATTTCTGCAGGAGCCGTACTTTGTATGAGAGCTGCGTGTTGTTGGTGTAGTTGCGTTCCTTCATGCCTGGCTGCGTTTCCTTATGGTGGCTGCATTGTGTTTGATGGCTACACCAATGTGAATGGAGTCACGTTAAGGGTCCTTGGAGAGCTGCATTTTTATTCAAGGAGGTTGTGACTTTGTTTTGGGAGACCAGATTGTTGTGTTAGGCTGCGTAAGAGCCTATTTTGGCTGTGTTAATAATATTGGTGACAGAATTACTTGCTTGGGGGCTACATTACTACTCGGAGATTGTTGATGACAATTCCAGAGGATGCATTAGTATATTTGGAGACTGAAGAACAACTCATGGTGGCTGTGTGTTATTCCTGGATTGATATCGCCAGCCAAAGGGTACTCACAAATGTACGGCATCCATTTGATATTTAAGGTGCTTTCATTAACTGTTTTGTCTTAAATAATTGCAAGTGTGGAGTAGGTCTTTGTGAGCCTAGTAAAGAATTTAAATTTGCTGTTGTTATTCCTAAATTTTAGAAAAATTATTAAAATTCATATATGATTGAGAACACACAAAACAAATTGCAAATAAAATAGAGATTATAGTCAAATTGCAATTGAGAGCCAGTTAGGTTCATCACAGTGGTATCAGAGCTTTGATCTTGCCAGCCAGGAGGTTATGAGGGCTTAGCTATGGCAGACATGTTTGTACTTGGTATGCATTATGTCCACAGGGGTAGAGCTTCACCCCCACCAGAGGGTAGTTTACAGGGTTCACAGGCTGGACATATAGGTGACAGGAACAGAGATAATATTGGCAATGATGTTGGCAGGGAAGTCAGGGATGCCTTTAGAAATTTAGCAGATGGTCAGCATCATGTTGCAAATGTTTTGCAACAATTGTCAAACACACTTCAGTGTATTACTTAACCAAGTGATCGTACCAAAGACAAAGGTACGAGGAGTGCTTCAGTCAGCTCTCATAGGTCTAGAGCAGATGAGAGACAAAATTATAGAGCTGATCACACATGCACATATGATAGGCCTCTACGTCCTACTTTCTTGAGGCCTGAGTTGGATACAGTTAGTGTGGAGACAACCAACACCATTCGTTGATGACATGGTGGCACACTTTGTAGAGTGGGATGCTCTACCAGAAGCAATAAAAAGGAATTTGAATTTTGACAGGTTTTTGACACAGAAGTGAGAGCATTCCAGAGGTAGGCCAACTCTTGATAAGAGGCAGAGGCCTAGGCAAAATGATCTTAAGTAGGCAACCAACAAGTTGACTCTAGCTCACTTTGATAGAAGTGGGAAGACTACAACTAGAGCTTGGGTTCACAAGCTGGATACGTATTTATCACTTCGTCCTATGTCTGAGGAGGATGCCATACGCTTTGTCGTGCTTCATTTAGATGGAGTAGCTCATGATTGGTGGTACCATGGGCTAGTGTCTCTATGGCATGACCAGATTGTTGATTATCAGGAGTTTGTTGACTGGCTGATAGAGCGGTTTGACAAAAAGGATCTCGAGACTTACTTCAAAGAATTAGCTCAGTTGAGGCAGACAGGTAGCCTTGAGGCCTTTATCAGTGAGTTTCAGCGTTTATCAGTTATGGTCTATGACATTTCCGAGAGGAGAGTCATGCTTTTTATAGAGGGATTGTCCGAGCGATACAGAGGGTGGGTTAAGTCCCTGGATCCACCTACTTTACGGGAGGTGATGAAGAAAGCCATAAATCTTGAGCCTTTTGTTTCACGAGGCAAGTCTACTCCTAGTCCTATTAACACCCTTGTAGAAGAGGTACCTCCACCAATTGTTGACAGGAAGAGATCTGCATGTAGGCTTGATGATGCTACTAGAGATGATTTGAGGAGGAGGCAGCTTTGCTATTGGTGCAAAGAGCTTTATGATAGAGAGCATTCTTGCCCTATGAGGCCTAAGGGCAGGACAAACAGATGTATGTGGGTGCATTCGAGTGAGTGTGAGGGTGAATCTTCACATCAGTCAGCTGGTTCTGAGTCAGATAAGGCTCAGAAGGTTTCTACAGAGTTTGGTCTTGATGCCAAACTATCACCCATAGTGTTGTCCATTGCTGTACCATGTCCCTCTACTTTCAGACTGAAGGGATTAGTGGAAGGACAACCCTGCATTTCTATGTTGGACACTGGAGCTACACACAATTTTATTCATGAGAGAGTTGCTAGTCAGTGTGGACTTCAGGTAGAGGAGTTTGCGGGTTTTCGAGTTAGGGTGGCAGATGGCTACACCCTTACCTGTACCAGGCGCATCGATCATCTTTCATTGTTCTTTGATGATTACGAGTTGGTATCTGATTTTTATGTGTTAGATTTGGGAGAGATGGATGTAGTGTTAGGGATGCAGTGAATACAAGAGATCAAGGAGTTTCACCTTAGCTTGAACCCAATGGAGATGAGATTTGAGTACCAGGGCAGGGAGTATGTTTTGCTAGGTCTTACTGAGGGGAGTCTACGCACTATGTCCTTTTGTGCCGTAGATAGGGAGGAGTTATAGAGGCATGATTCCATTCAGATAGAGCGGGTTACACTTCATGTCTCTCACAACTCTTATATATCTTATTCAGATCAGCAAAAGGGAGCTGTTCACTTTGTGAACAATCCATTGTTTGATATGGATATCACTGTCTTATGAGAATCCATTGTTTGAGTTCAGTGATGATCCCTTTCAGGTGATGAGTGAGGATGATGATGATAATTGGGATTCTATCAGTACACTGGATGATCATACATATTTTACATGATGCCAGTTAGATCTAGTTGAGCAGTTTACAAAGGTGTACACAGTGAGGAGTGCATACAGTTTTACTTTTGATCCTCATGTTCAGGATATCTACCAGTTGCAGAGTTCATCAGTGCATCTGTTTGATGACTGGTATGATAGTTTAGTTGGCACACCAACTGGGGGCAAGTCCAGTTTGTTGGTTTAGTTGCTTCTGTGTAAGTTACTCACGGTTGAGTTACTCCCTTGTGATGTTCTTGTCTCAGCATCATCAGTTCGAGTGTTGACTTCAGTTTTTCAGACTCTTTTGTTTGTTTTACTGATGATGGAGTTGTCTTTGCTGGAGCTTGGTGATGATAGGGACATTACACATGACCATCCTTGGGATCTGGGTGGACAGTGATGTTGCATTGTTTTTCTTGATTGCTTGAGGACAAGCAATCTTGGGAAGGGAGGACTGTAATGTCCCCGATTTTAAGCCTCTGGGATTAGCTTGTTTCAGTGACCCTCATAAGCTAATTAGGTTGTCAGAGGGGTTGTTTGGCAGAGCCAGTGGTTGGATTCCACTTTGGAGATCTCAGATGCCAAGATTGCTCTTTGTTGGGTTCAGATTGGTGGACTTACTATTTATAGTAAGTGGTATTTTTTGGCATTACTATGTTTAGCAGAGTGCCTGTGCAGTGGTTTCAGTTGATTCAAAGCTTCGTTTGCAGGATTCTCCAGTTTGAGGGACTTACTATTTTTAGTAAGTCTATTTTGGTTTGGTTGCTATTTCTGGCAAGGCAGTGTGAGCACAGACTACTATTGTTAGAAGTCAGGTGGTTTTTGTGAGAGTGATTCAGTCACACCACGTTTTGATTGAAGTTATTAAATTAAGTTTTTTAATTTAATAACTTTTATACCTTAATGTTATAATTGAGTGGTGTGTGAAGGAAGGCTCTTTAATGAAAAGTGTGTGAAAGAAGCTTTCATTAAAAAGCTTATAAATAAGCCTTGAGATTGTATTTCATTCACCTTATGTCATTTTATGAAATTGAAAAAGTTGGAGAAGTTTGTCTTGAGAGGAATTTAGAATTTCTTGAGGAGAAACAGGGGTTTGAGTTCGGTCTTCATTTCTTGGAGAGAACTCTTTCAAATTTTGATGCAAATTGATTTGGTTGGAGAACTTTGAGGATTGTGTGCTGCAAATTTATTAATTGCAAATCTTTCTTGAGGCAGCCGTATGGATTTATGCAGGAGCCGTACTTTGTATGAGAGCTGCGTGTTGTTGGTGTAGTTGTGTTCCTTCATGCCTGGCTGCATTTCCTTATGGTGGCTACACCAATGTGAAGGGAGTCACGTTAAGGGTCCTTGGAGAGCTGCATTTTTATTCAAGGAGGTTGTGACTTTGTTTTGGGAGACCAGATTGTTGTGTTAGGCTGAGTAAGAGGCTATGTTGGCTGTGTTAATAATATTGGTGACAGAATTACTTGCTTGGGGGCTACATTACCACTTGGAGATTGTTGATGAGGATTCCAGAGGCTGCATTAGTATATTTGGAGACTGAAGAACAACTTCATGGTGGCTGTGTGTTATTCCTGGATTGATATCGCCAGCCAAAGGGTACTCACAAATGTACGGCATCCATTTGATATTTAAGGTGCTTTCATTAACTGTTTTGTCTTAAATAATTGCAAGTGTGGAGTTAGGTCTTTGTGAGCCTAGTAAAGAATTTAAATTTGCTGTTGTTGTTATTCCTAAATTTTAGAGAAATTATTAAAATTCAAATATGATTGAGAACGCACAAAACAAATTGCAAATAAAATAGAGATTATAGTCAGATTGCAATTGAGAGCCAGTTAGGCTTATCGCAATGTATTAAGAATCATTCATTGTTTCTTAATTCAACCCGATTTTAACATATAGTGATGTATGCTAATCATTGGGAATTGACAGCCTCCTAGAATAAGTTTGATTAATTTAGAATGCTTGCCACCAAAATAGTATTTTACTACAGTATTTTTGTATAAGTTACAACGTTGAGTTTTGCAGCTTACAACTAACAAGCATTTTATTATTATTTCAATCTAACCCCCTTTACTGTGTGCCTGACCTTGCCCAGATCAAGATCTTGGCGATTGAAAGGTGTTAAGGTTGCATTCTTGTTCATTGTGAACGTGAAAAATCAAAAAAATATTGTTGATGACACTAATTGCAGTGAACAATAAAAAAATATTGTTGGGGACACTACAATTTGATAGTTGTAAAACAAGAAGACAGCAAATTTGATAAGCTTTTTATGGTCTTATGATAAAGGTGCCAAAAAAAGACACGCAATTAAGTGGGAGTAATGTTGCTTGGATAAGGCCAAAACTAGCTTAGGTATAAAGAATCTGAAAATTCAAGGTGGTTCCTTAGCTAGAAAATGGGTTATTAAGGCTCTCATGGGTAGTTAATTGTAGAAAATTGTAGTTAGAAATAATATTAATTATTTGTTCCTAATAAAGCTAAACAATGGATTGACTTACAACCCCATGATATTGTTTTTGGTAACTTTTAAATCAAACCTTTTGAATCTAATGTGTTTTTTCGCATTTGGAGAGCTTGGGAGAGAGATAGAGGTTTTATCAAGGGTCATGATACCTTCAACATCTGAGGATACTTTTTATGGTTTTAGATCAATTTGGTGGAATCTACATCGCAATAAAAAGCCTTGGCTCTTCTGTAAGGATGATTTGCAAGTGTGGTACAAGTAAATATGTCAATGATTCCAGTGATATTTTTGAAATCTGTCAGTTAAAGACTGGGGACATTATCCAAAAATATACTCTCCACTTGAATCTAAGAAGAGAACTTCCTCAATTTGGAAGGACCCCTTTACAATGTTAAATTTCTAGTTAGCATCAAGGTTAATAAGGAAATTATTGAAAACTATAGCTGGTAGGATGGTTCTTCTTTTTTAAACATTAATGCCAGAGGTTGTATGACTGACTAATTGATTCCCAGGAGGTCCTAACCAATGTCAAAGCTAAAAGGAACCTAAACATTGATTATCTACAATGGTCCCTCATCCTTAAGAACTATCAGTGCAGCTTTATTGAGCCAAAAAGGGCCTGTTTTAGATGTTTCTTGCATATTAAAATGCTTCTTGTTGGTGTTTTTTTTGACTGATTTTGGTTCTTCACCCCTTGTCTCCATTATTTGCGATGTGTTGGAAACTGGTGAAAACTGTTTTTTTTGAAAGCAGTTTTCCTATAAGTATTTGGCCTTTATTTTGAGGGGATAGGTGGGGATAAGATAATACGGATGGTTTTCCAGAAGATTCATTTATTTTGAAATTATTTTCCAAGTTACAATGATTCTGTAGATCCCCAAGGACAAATTTATGAAGATCTTAAATGAAGAATCTTCTGTTGTATTCATGAAAGAAACTAATAATGCACATTTGTGGCCACACAATATTAGGAAACTGGATGAAAAATGTACTAAAGAATACATGGAGTTCCAAAAAGAATATGTAAAATCCACAGGTATGACCTTCTAGAACTTGCTGTAAGCAATAATCAAACTATTGATCTAGAAATCTGAAATCAAAAACTTTGACAATTTGGAGATTAGTGGTAGAGTTCAGTCTCCTTCTATCTGTGCTACTCACTTGGAGATTAATAATGTAAGATGATGTTAAAAATGATTAAAGTTTCCTGGTTACTGTTTATATGTGATTGTTATTGGACTCTAATGATCAGATGGGTTCATTTTGTATTGTAAAGTGTGGCTTGGGCCTTTATGTAAACCAGTATTGCTTTCCTTTGTGATATTTTGGTGCAATCTTCTGTTCAAAATGCCCTACTATGGTGACTGGTAATGTGGTCTTATTGACATGTTTCATTTTGTAACCTGTTTTTTTCTTAGTAATCTGTTTTCAGTTAAAAAAAATAGGGGTTGAGATGGGTTGGAGACTGAGATGGCCTTTGGAAGGAGAAACTGAGTTCCAATCGATTTGGGATGGCTTTTCAATCTACTGCCAATATCTGTCACGAGATATGAAAATGGAGTGTAGAGGGATGGAATAAGCTTGATACTCATATTTATTACTATGTAATCATTGTTGTGTGCATAAAGTATGTGTTTACATCTAACAATCCATAGTGAGTTTAGCAACTATCATGCTTCAACCCAGATTTTCTACTTATTTTGCTTGCTAAGGGGTGGTAGATTACAATACAAACTATTATCTCTAAGCAACAAAAATTGCTCTCATGTGAATTTTTGGGCCCTTGCTGTATAGACTTTTGAGTCAATATGCCCTCAGGATAGAATGAGACTTGAGGCATTGATTCATAATCAATCACTACTTTTAGTTGAACATAAAATATTGAAAGAAGAAATATTTTACATAGCCAATTGAAGGCCTGGGTGAGGTCAGATCTTTTTCTTTAATAACACCTCATCAGAAACCATGTCAGTGTGTCCTTTGCATGCCACAGTTGTCTGTGACCCAAAGAGGGACTAGGAACAGAAGTGCAAAGCACCTTTATGACACATGCTTGGAGGATCAGGATCATTTACATTTTACCTAGTGATAGTTTAAGCCTTCTCAAGAGTGAAAATATATGCATTCTTTGGCCCAAAATTCTCTTTTTATTCTGGCTGAATCCAGAATATTATTACAAGGTCCAAATTCTCACATATAGAAGCTACTATAGTTTTTGAGTTAAAATCTAGTATCTTTCTTCATGACATTTAATAGAAGAGAAAATTGATTTGCAAAGCTATGGAATATTAGAAAACAGTACAAGGAATCGAATTCTTTGATCTTGAACACCTATTATTGTAGCATATGTATGGTTTCTCAGAATTTATACTCAAATAATAGGTCTTTCTCAAACGTGATCTTTTTGCCACAGTTGGATAAATATCTACCTGTCTTAATTTTCTATTTCATGTAGATGCACATCATCATCTATGTTGATACACATTTTTACTCTGATTTGTGTCCACTCCCACGCATCCTTAATGCAAGTGCATAAACAATTCTCTTTTTAACTGACATTCTCTCTGAGACTAATTTAACTGCCTGAAAATGCAAAATTAATCATAGTTAGAAAATGCATTAATAATATAGGATGTAATTGATCTAAAACCATAAAGAAGATAAAACACAAGGCATGTATGTTTCCTAGCCCAAACAATGCCGTCATCTAGAGAAACTTATAATCTTTCAAAGGATTTATCTAATAACATATATTAGTTTAGGTTCTGCAGAAGTTGATAATTTTTATATGATACATTTACTTAGTCAAACATTTGTCTTGTTCGTTAATCTTAGAACAATTACCCATATGTTGTACACATAACTCATAACATTCCAGAATTTATTTGTGTTTATATTTAAAAGAAGTTGAAACGTAAATAAAGAAACTCATCTCAGATTCCATTCGTGCACCCCGCTAAATTGTTATTGAGTGAAAACAAAAGGGTGTTTCCAAAGGGTAAAACATTAACTTTGTGCAAGTTCAATCAGACTCTAGAATATGCCTATCTATACATTGTACAAATTGTTCAATTCATATGCCATGGCTACACTCTTAAACACAAAAGAGTTAATACTTCAAATATCATTTCAATTAAGACAGCACTGTAAATACTCAATACATAAGGTATAATAAACATAAACACAGAATAAATATGATGTGGTTCTGTGGAAGATAGTTTTCACTTTCCTGTTATGTTGTTTTAACTCAAGCACTTGTTTCGTACATGACACTTGAATTTTTTCATATATTATTACTTAATCTGCAGCAAGATATAAAAGAAAAAGAAAAACTTTATGACATGAATAGAAAACAATTTGAAATTTTGGTGTAATTCTCTCATAAAATTTTGAAAATCACAATTTTAATTTTTTGATGAATAGTTCATTTTCTATTAAAAAATATTAAAGTTACATATCCACAAAAAAGGGGCCGGGGGACATAGAAATCACCCTGCAGAGTTCACACGGCAAAGCCGGAAACGATTAACAACTATTCATAAAAAAAAAACAGGCATAAAGCCACTAAGCAGCAAGAGTGGTGCTAGAAGGAGGAGGCTCTTTATCATCAGAACCCTAGACATCATTGGGGTTAACAGGAGGGTCGGGAAGCGACCATCCATCATCTTTAGCTTTATTCTTATCTTTCTCTTCCGCCTTGGGCGGAGAAATGGCCAGAGCCAGGCGGGGAAACTTGGAAGAAGTGGCAAGATGCCAGTCAGAGCCACGGCGAGAACCAGGAGCATCAGGAGGGGCAGACTGAGCCAAAGCTGGAGACCACCCTGTAATGACCCTTACCAATAGGATCACTAAAAATCACTAATACTGAACTGAGAAAATTTGTTAAACAGTTGGCATGCACTCTACGGTTTTGCTTGCAATGATATGTTTTCAATGTGTATATTGTTTTGGCATCAACTTTGCATTTGAGATAACAATACCAATGTAAAAGTAATACAAATGAGCAACAATGTAAAGGTCTCAAACTGATATATCAAATTCCTCAATTTTGATTACACTTTCAGAATTCATGCAACTGTTACATCTAACACATATAAGCACTGTTTATGGACTGTTTACAACATATGGACTTGGATATGTAACCAATGAATGAACGTAGTCTTATCAATGCACCCAATTACAATGCAAAGTCTGAATACAAAGTCTGAATACCATGACTATTTTCAGATTACAATTGACTGTGACAAAATTCAGAATGCAATGCTATGACTATGTGGCAATATCCTTGCTAACATATATCTTTATCTGATGATAGAAGACTGACTGTTACAACAGAGATGAACTGAATATATGACCTTTTTCAATAACCAAAATGATGCAATAACAGTGCAGATTTAGATTGACTGTGACATACAATTGAATTGCAATATTTTTGGTATCTAACAATGTCAACACATGCACCTGGAAATCGCTCCAAATTCCTTGATTAGGACGCCCTTACTATCTGCTGAAGATGACTGGTGAAGACCAATGCCCATGAAACCAGAACAGTCCCCAATTTGTTGTGGTATGTAGCACAGTACAGTGCCGTACTGATCCGTACATGTACGGCTGCTGTATAAAAATTAGTACCAAGTATCAACTGCCGAAAATGAAGGGAAAAGGGCCGCCAAGGGTGTATGAACACTTCTACCAATGCATAAAAATTATCTCCAAAGGGTTTAGGAGATATGAGCAAAAACTTTGATTCCAAACCCTGAAATTGCAAGTCTGAATATGTGCATAAATGTCTTCAATCCTTTGCCAAATCAATTCACCAATTAAGTGATGAATTCCAAACCCTTATTCAACCAGTTACAAACCCTCAATATCAATTTTTCAGGTCTGCTTTTTCGGGTCTGCTTTTTCGGATTTGCTTTTTCGGACTGCTTTTTCGGACCTGCTAAAAACGGCCGCCTATAATTTCGGCCCTACTAAAAAATGCCTCCTAAAATGCTGTTTCAATCACAAACAAACCGTTACATCAAATTCTCAATGAAGTACCAATGAGATGGCTGAGTACCAACTCCAAATTTGCAACCCTTCAGTAGATATTTCACTACCTCAATTATGCCAATCCAAGGGTGTGATTCGTTCCCAAAGATCGAATAGAATTTGCAGACCAAAGACTACAAATTGCTTCACAATGAAGAAGTAGAAGAAAATCCAAATCCAAGCATGTCCAAATGAAAGCCCAAGCCCTTTATTTATTCTTTTCCTTGAGAAGTTGCTAGAACTTCTAGAAACATCCAATTATAAAGTACTTTATAATAAAATAACATTATAATAATAAAGTACATTTCTCAACTCAAAATTATAACAATGTAGGCCCAAATGTCTCATAACTGAATGTAGGCCCAACTAAGACTGAACGTAGGCTCTACTACAACTGGATGTAGGCTCAAACTGGATGTAGGCTCACTCTGGATGTAGGCTCCACTACAACTGCATGTAGGCCCAAACTGGATGTAGGCTCTACCGAATGTAGGCTCTGTCAGCAATATGCAATCAAATGATCAACATAATGACCCTCTCTCAAAACCATTTGCCTACGAGAGTCGATGATAGGCAAATCCGTCATGCCAAACGATGTCAGCCAAAATGGGGACATGACACACCCAGAAGTACGGCGAGGTGGAGAAGCTGAGCAGCGCTGCCAACCATCGTCGCCACCTCTAGGAGAGTGGTGGCGGGGTGCTTGAGACCGCGGGGTACGTGAGCAGCGTGCCGAGGAGCTGCACCCACGGCGGCAGCCTCTGGGAGGAGTACCTTCAGCAGAAATGGCATCAGGGGGAACCCTGGAAACAGTGCAGGGAGCATTGCCCCAATGATTGAGCAGCTCTTGCAGGTGAGCCACTTCCAGAGCCACTTTATTAGCTTGAACTTGAATTTGCATCATAACATTATTACATATGCAAGCCTTGTTATACAGAGCAACATTCGTATCAAGAAAGCTGTGAGAAAAAACAACAGCGTTCCTATCTTTCCACAAAGTGAACAAAATCTCCATCCTAAAAGTATGCCAAATCTGGGCAAATTTGGAAGGAAGTCTAGGAGAATCTCCTAAGACAATCATGTGCCAGGAAAAAGGCTCAGGCCGAAAAGGTTTGAAGAAATCCTGAATCCACTACCAATACTATTGAGCTCTCCTACAAAACCAGAAGATGTGCAAGAAAGTCTTAGGGTGACCACAGAAAGGACATCAAGGGTCATGAACACCCAGATATTTGAGCTTAGGTCCCACTGGGAGCCCTTGAAAAAGTAAACACCAAACAAAAAGAGCCATCTTGGGCTCCGTAATGGCAGCCTAGACGGTCTGAAAGTGAGAGCTCCAGTGAGAAGTGGAAGAATGAAGATGCCATCTCTGATTAAGAGTATCCATCGGAAGATGGGGAGACAACTGCTTGTAACCCAGCCTTGGTTTGTAATTGTTGAAAGGCGTGGCAGGATACCATTTTCAATCCTTCCACCAGGGCCTAATAGCGTGAATACCAATCTTATGAAGCAAGTTATCAGGAATTGCAGAAACCAATAGATCAAAAGTTTGACGATCTGTGCGGGCCAAACGATACTGAACCTGTAAATCCTCCCAGGAACGAAGACCCATAGAGGCCCTAGAGAAAAGGTCCTTGGGAGTCCGGATGCCACGTTTGAAAAAACCTAGAGCACTAGTCCCTTGAGTCTTGGCCAGGGGATGCCTTGAATAGAGAACAACGAAGACCACCAGAGGCTCTGTTGATTGAAAGAAAGCCCATTGCGAAAGGCATCACCATCCCAACGAAGCTAGGGCTTAATAGCTTCCTAGGCTTTCCAAATGCTCTTGATGATGAAAGTACCCTGGATTTGAACACGTTCTTTCATAGTGAGCAAGGTCTGGAGACCAAGGCCCTTCCAAGCCGGCCTGTGAACAGGGAATCCTGAAGAGATGTAGTGCCTGACAAGAATTTTCCAGGCCTCATCACCAGTAAGAGCACGAATAATCCACTTAGCACAAAGAGCATGCCCTTGCTTCTGAGTGGATAGAAGGCCAAGAACTCCAGAATCACGAGGAAGGCAACAGAACTCCTAGGCAACCTTGTGAAACCCATGGCTGTCAGCTCCAGAGGCCCAAAGAAAGTCTCAAAGGAGCCACTCCAGCTTGAGGTAAGAAGCCTTAGAAGGAGCCAAACATGAAGAGTAGCAGCCAACACTTTCGAGCAAATCTGAAATTTCCCAGCAAGAGAGAGAGGCTTGCAAATCCAATATTGCAACTTTTTTTCAATCTTGGCAATCACAGCATTCCATAAATCCACAGAGGATCCATGGAAAGCAAAGGGAATGCCCAGGAAGCAGAAGACTTCCCCATGCTGAACCCACTTCGAGTCAAATTTATCAAGCCAGGGAGGGGCTGGAAGAAAAGAATGTCTGAAACAGAGGGTTTTAGACCATTGGATAGCAGATCTAGAGGCTTGACAAAAGGTGTCCAGGCACTGCAAGGCATTAGAGATGTTCTCCTCATCCTCAATAAGAGTGAGAAAGGAGTCATTAGCAAAGTGACCATTAACAAGCTGGGAAGAAGAATTAGGAAGGGAAATGCCACGAACCAAACCAGAGGAAACAGAATTGGCAAGCAAATACCCAAAGCCTTCAGCACCAAGCACATATAAAGCAGAAGCCAGCGAACAACCTTGGGAAGAAGAATTAGGAAGGGAAATGCCACGAACCAAACCAGAGGAAACAGAATTGGCAAGCAAATACCCAAAGCCTTCAACACCAAGCACATATAAAGCAGGAGCCAGCGGACAACCTTGCCGAATGGATCTAAAAAGCCCAAAAGTATCAAACTGAGACCCATTGATGGTAATGCACGCAGAGGCATCACCAAAAAGCATTTCCACAGACTGCAAGAAGTGAGGATCGAACCCAAGAGCTTGAAGCATAGCAAGAATGAAAGGCCATTCAATGTGGTCAAAGGCTTTAGCAAAATCAATTTTAAGGAATAGGGTAGCCTCTTTAGACTGACGAGCCCATTCCATCCCTTCCCAGACAACAATAATGTTGTCAAGAATATACCTGGATTTAATAAAGCCAGTTTGCTCAGGGTGAACAATAAGAGGAAGGAGATGTTTGATTTTGAGAGCTAAAGCTTTAGCAATTATCTTGTAGGAAATGTTCAACAAAGTGATGGGCCTCCAATTGTAGATATCCTCGGGATCACCAAACTTAGGTATGAATTTGATATTCCCTTTATTAATTAAGGTACCCAAACTTTTATTGTGAAAGGCCTCGAGGTAAACTTTGTGCAGGTCAGGACCAACAACATCCCAAAGGTGTTTGTAGAATTCACAGGGGAAGCCATCACAACCTGGAGATTTATCATTGGCCATGGAAAAAGCCGCTTCTTTGAGGTCACCGATGGTAAGCATTTGCTCACAAAAGGCACGCTGCCCGACCGCTATGCGGTTTGGAGTAATGGCAATACAAGCCTTAAGAGCCTCCTCCCGCGCAACATAATTACCCTGCGAAGCAAACACATTTTCATAGTGTTGAACAAAAGCCTGGAGAATGGCAAGAAGCTCGATAAGGGTTTCAGATCCTTGCTTGATTTTTTGAATACCAACATTGGTATGCTGGGCTTTGAGTGCATGAAAAAACTCCTTAGAGGCTTTATCGCCCACCTCCAACCGGTGGAGGTGAGCTTTGATTTGAGCTCCACGAGCAGCATAGGCATCAGCAATTTGCTTCTCATGACGAAGTTGGGCCAGCTTAAGCTGAAGATCAGAATCAAAGGGATTCAACGCAAGCGCATTAGCAGCATTGCGAAGAGCCTTGGTGTTAGCTTCATAAGCGCGTTTCCTGTAGCAGGCTAACTGACGGCTGTAAATGCGAAGAAATCTCGCAGTACGGGTGATGGCGTCATTCCACCATTGAATCCATCCAAGATGACTGTGGAGCCAAGGATCTAAATTCCAAACTTGAAGAATGTGAGCAATAGTGGAGGCATGCATTAGCACTAACGTGTTGAGATAAAATTGCATTTGAGCAACCCGCCTGGCAAAAGAATGCCAAGTGATGGAAAAATAAATGGGGAAGTGATCTGACAAGGTCACATTTGTCAGAGGAATGATAGGTAGGCCTTGATCTTCAGAAAAAGAGAAAAAGATTGAGCCGTTATCATAGCACGATCTAATCTCTTAAATATACGGTCAGAGCCAGCTCTAAAATTAGACCAAGTATGCTAAACCCCACCCTGCTGGTGGCGGTTAGCATTGGGATCAAAAAGGCCCAATTTATTGCGCATATGGTACCAGGCTTCTCTCTCCCCAGCTGTCCAGTGAAAAGGCAAAATCCATTCCTTGTCAGAGGCCAGCTCAACCATATTAAAATCCCCACACATAACCGAAGTAGCAGGAGGCAAGTTGTCTACCAGCCAGCACCAAAGTTGAGATCTTTCCACAACATCATTGGGAGCATAAACATTAATGATACCAAAAGAATGGTTGTGAAAAGACAGCAAAATCCAAGTGACATGCTGCATCGGATCAGATCCATGAGCAATAACAGAAGAATGAAGGCGAGGTGACATAATAGTAATGACACCACCTTTACCAGCTTCATGCTGAGAAAAAAAAACAATGTTGTTCGGCCAAATGACACGACAGGCAGAATTAAGAAGGAACCCAAAAATTTTCACTTCCTGTAAACATAAAAACGTCCAGACTGTGAAGTCTGCGACGGGTATCTCGAACATAGTACTTTCTAGAGAGGTCAGTTAGACCTAGCACATTCCAAGACAAAAAATTCATAAAAACTCTTGCATGGTTTCCTCGTCCCCAAGAGAGGAGAAACTATTCTGCAAGAAAGTTGGTACAAAGCCAAAGCTGGGGAGTAATTCTCCAGAAGAGATAAACCGCCTTTTTTTTGGGTCGTCCGTGTGTCCATCAGGACTGTGAGACCGACGCAAAGACTAGGAGGAAACCGAAGAAACCGCTGGCGGTGCGAGCACCACCTCAGAAGTGGAAGGCCTCGCAGCTGAGTTTTTCCCTTGGATAATAGGGTTTGAATTAGGCGGCACCACTGGTGGCGCTTCAACGGAAGGAGGAATTTCTCCAACCGGAGGTTCCAGGGACAACACAGCAGCCGAAGTGGCGTGTGTCGTCTTGGAGCCTGAGGCATTCCTGCCTTTTCGCGAAACTATAGTCCATTCTTCTTTTTTTCCAGCTTCCACCATTTTGACCTGCACTTCCTTTGGCGATGGCTTCACCCGAGGGGTAACCAGCAGGCAGTCCTTAATCTTGTGCTCCGCCAATTGACACCTATAACAGGTGTTGGGCAGGTTCAAATAAAGCACTTTTTGAGAAATGGTGAGAGAACCCACTTGGATTTCAACAGTGTCTTTGAGGTCCCTAGAAAGGTCGACCTCAACACAAACACGCTTTTGGGGACGGGCATTGAAAAATTTGTCATGCTCCATGACAATGACCTTACCAAGGGTTTTAGCAATGGACTCAATAAACGACCATCATGGCAAAGGGAGACCAGGAAACTCAACCCAAATAGGGACCCTAAGTTTCTTGTCGTCCGAGACAAGTCTTGAGACCATCTCTGGAAAACAAGCAGGGATGACCTAACAGTCCAGGGCCCGTAGCTAAAAATAGCTTCCGCCTAGGAAGGGTTAGCAAAACGGAAAAGAAAAAAACCTTTGGTAAGGTTTTGCACATCATCAAGGCATACCCCATGAGGGGTCCAGCTCTTGTTTACCCAATCTTTGAGGACACTTTCAGGAGGAGTACGACCCACAAAATATCCAATCAAAGTATGCTTTTCTAACCATTCACATGCAGAATCAAATTCTTGCAGATTAAGAACAATATCAGGGTTACCTCGTGAAAAACCTTCGGGACGAACTTGCGAGGACGTTTGTTCAAAGGAGGCACCATGGCTTTCTGAAGCTTCAACTCGCGCACCAGCATCAACTGCTGGGCCGAAGTTGGCCGGAGCCATACTAAAAGCTAACCCTAATGCAAAAATCCCGTAGTAGATGCGGTATGACAGATGGAAAGCTCAGAGCAAAGACACAGACAGGAAGCCTACGCATGAAACCCTCACAATTTTAATTTTTACTAATACCATTGTGGGATTTTATTAACCTGTCTAAACTTAATTCTTGTTCAATATATACTGTTATTTTCTTTTCTGTCTATGATCTTGTGAATCATGATTGAAAAGCCATCATCATTTTTCAGCATCATTGTTCAATGCTGGGGCAAAACACCTCAAATTTGCTCAATAAATCAAGGCATAAACTTTGGCATCATATGTTCACACAATAAGTGCCTTGAGTATAAAAGAATTGTGCTAGGCATAGTTAAAAAATGCACAGATATATCACAAATATCGCAATATATCACGAGACATTTTTACATACAATTTAATCGCCAAAAATATCAGCCACAAGTTTTGGAATATATCGCAATGATTTATTTTTTCAACCAAAACTCACCATAAATCGCTGGATATCGGCCAAAGATGCAGTTAAGTGTAAAATATTTCTTGGCATTTTTCTTCTCCCAAGCCACAACGGTTTATTCTGAAACATGATTTGTACTGAAATGCAGTTTGCTATGGAGATGCCCTTGAAATCTTGTCTCTGTCTTTTTCGTTTTCGTTCCTCTGCCTTTTTTAATGTCTTTGACCTTGTTTGGTGCTATGTGATAT
Source organism: Chamaecyparis obtusa (assembly GCA_027943335.1). Taxonomy (NCBI): domain Eukaryota; kingdom Viridiplantae; phylum Streptophyta; class Pinopsida; order Cupressales; family Cupressaceae; genus Chamaecyparis; species Chamaecyparis obtusa. Next base: position 1,181,515 of record BSBK01001267.1, on the reverse strand, counting down.
CTGCGATGAATAATGTTCCTCATTTTTATAGTTATTATTAAATTGTTAGTTTGTTAGGGCGATAAAACTGTTTTCGAGACATGTTATTATTAGAATTAAATAAAGTTCTGAAAAAATTGTTAGTTTGCCAGTTATATTATTATTAGAATTAAATAAAGTTCATCAATAATATTATAATTTATATTTCACTTTTTCATTAATTTTAAAATTATGCATTCATCTATTTAGGAATGTTATTGTGTGAATTAAATCTTCATCAATAATATTATAGTTTATATTTAAATTTTTATTAATTTTGAAATAGTTTATTCACCTATCTTATTAGCTGAGATACTGGATCCCTGTGGAAAGCGCTGGATCCTGATTCCGAAGCAATCCGGATCCGGATCCCTCTCGGATTCCTCTTGGATCCGCGCAGGATTCCAGAATGGAATCCAGATTCTCTGTGGATCCCTCAGTGGATCCAAGCAGGATTCCGGATTCTTTGTTGATCCCTCACTGAGGGATCCACAGAGAATCAGGAATCCTGCCCAGATCCAAGAGGAATCTGGGAGGATCCACGGGAATCCGGACCTCTAGGCAAGGAAAAAGTGGCATGTAGTATGAGTTGAGGATTTCGTACCCCTCCAAAATATGCTTGTGTTGTGGTACGATAGCTCGCAACTAATTTAAAATGAATGCAAACTGTTGTTTTATAAGGATTTTTTGTTGCAAATGGAGTGATTGATTCTTTTCTTTTAGTTTAAGATTCTAATAATGAAAGTGAAGATGCCAGTAATTGCAGGGTGAAGTTCTGGTATGGAAACTATAGAATCTATCATAATTGTGTAGAATGCTCGATATGGTGTTGTTGGATGACACTTGGTCATGTTGGGGACAGATTTAGTCAACAAAAGAGTGGAATCGATCCTTTTTTGCACTAATAAACATTAAAGTGCTTCAAGTTTTTCAATTCAGTTCTATTGTCAATGTTAAAACAACTCTAGGTTAAACTCGATGAACTACATTTCTATATTGTTTGTAATAGTGAATAAATAACAGTACAAATTAATGCTCGCTTTGACATCAGTTTAAAAAAATTTCAATTAATGCTTCTAAGTTCTTATTATTATCATTATATGTTTGTACTTTGAAGTTTTGAGCTAGTGATGAATGAGCATTGACATGTTACATGTATGGAATCTATGAATATACATACATACATACATACATACATACATATATATATATATATATATTTCAAAAAATGTCTATATATATACCCGTGGAATCAGGATCCGGCACAAATTTTTTTTTGCTGAATCCCCGAATCCAAATCCGAACCAGAATAAAAATCAGCTACTTAGCTTATTAGTGGTTATTGTGTGAATTAATTTTTTTTTTCTTTTTTGATATTCTAGTTGTTTCATATATTAATTACAAATTTTATGTCTTCAAAAATCAATTATTTAAAAATTCTTTGTCATTGAAATAGTATTATTTTGGTGAAATGGGAGCATTTCATTCATACAATGGTGAGATGATGAACTCATATTATTGTTCAACAATATGGTTGTAAATATTTTATTTTGTGATTGGCATGTGTTTATATTTTAAGGCATTAGCTAGACAAGGTTCAAAAGAACTTAAAATCATTTACAAATTCAGTGAATATATGTGTTTTTTAAGAATATATAAAAAACTTGTATATTTTCAAATGTTCGATAAATTTGTCAAGTTATTGTCGATTTTTTCCCCGAGTTTTTGAAAATTTTGGGTCAGCCGTGTTATTGTCGAGTCCGAGATTTTCAACTATGGTGCTAGGGACAGCCAAATAAAATTTATGGCAAGAACTTTGCTAATAGCTTGGACTACATAGATCTCCTTTTGGCCTTAGACTAGGACTAGGCCAAGAAAAGTGAAAAAAAAAACTTTTAAGAGAACATAATGATAAAATATAGCAAATTTCACACAAATAAATGTTTCTTTATCACTCCACCAAAAATTGACTTAAATCAAATACAGCTAACGCACACACTATCAATCAACATATAAGATGAAATAAATTTATTAATGTCCAACAAAAGACCACAGCGGGTGAAAGGGACTGCAAAAAATGATACAAGAGGCTTGTTAATCCTAATCGGTTACTGAGGAGGGGGGGGGGGTGAATCAGTAAATTCAATTTCTTGTATTTTTTTCCTTAAATTAATATTCTTGTTAATACTGAAAACAAAAGAAAGAATGCTTTGGCAATCATAAACAGAAATCAAAGGCACAGGTCAACACAAGATTTATACGTGGAAACCCTCGGTTAGAAGGAAAAAACCACGGTGGGACAGAACCCACGAAACTCCACTACTGTAGTAATAAAGCTGCTCTGTTAAAGGCTTACAAAGCACTGGTCAGAGTGCTACCCAGTTAAGGGATTTAATAGAGGACCGGTTAAGATCTTGACCCCATGAGGAGTCGCCTTATTAGAGGACTTAAATATCAGCAAAGATGTCACCCGATGAAGGGATTTATACAATAGAACCTATTAGGGTTCACCCTGATTAAGGGATTTAAATATGCTTCACACAAGAAAAACAATGATCTTATTTTGACACTGTATCTGTCGATTCATATCATACTTGTTCACTTTCATCTGTTTGGTTGTTGAATCTTTCTCTCTCTTTCACTCTTTGTGAGTATGATCCCTCTCAGAAGACTCCGCTCTTCTTCTCTGCTCGCTCTTCGCTCTTGATTTTCAACAACACATCTTCAAGTGCATGATGACCTAAATTTATAAGAAATTATCTTATTAAAATTACACCAAACGGTGCAGCCAAGCTGTAACTCGCCCAAAAATCTCGATGCAAAACTCTTGATCAAAATGCTTGCAAACAGATCTTTAGTTTACCTTGAAACGCTCGCAGAAAATAAAGCTAACTCCAGTTTAACTGAAAAACGCTCTGCACAATCCGGATCGGATTATAAAGCACTAACCAGTAAGTTTGCAATGGAGTGCAAACCGGTGTGCGCCCTGTTAGTCATCTCCATCTTGTGGTGTCTGCCGAGACCAGTTGGACAAGATGGGACCGGTATAACCGTGACCGGTTAAGGTACACTGTTCACTTAGTCATTCTACTAGTTCACCACTGTTGTTCTATCATGAGTACTAGTGTGTTTGATGTTTGCCAATGATGACAACTAAGCGTTTATGTCAACAATCTTCCCCTTTGGCATTGGTGGCAAAACACATCAACACATACACTCCCTGTAGAGTATCATACTTCCCCTGTAGACCTACTCTACCTGTATCCTATAGACTTGCTCTACCTGTGTCCTGTTGTACTGGTTTGAACTCTCCCTGTCATCTGATTAGTCTCATCTATAACTTCTCATTTCTCTACTTGATCTCCTGAAGGTAGTCTTCCCGTTTTTGCGTCCAAGGGACAAAGGGTGTGCATTCCTTATAATTGGAGCTTGTTGAAGACATCCTTATAGATCTTCCCGGCAGAGACTAGGAAAGGTTTCCAAGTACCTATTACTTGATCTAAGGTATACTTCATAGCTTGTAGAGAGACAATTAGGTTCTCCATATCCTCAATTGTCTTGTAGTCAAGCTCATTGAGAAGTCTTTCACCATCATTTGCTCTTTTTTGCATTAGATCAAAACTAGGCACGATGAATAGTTGAAATCCAATGAGATCTTGGATTCTTTTAGTGTTTTCTTCTGATGCCTTTCTCAATGTGAGAGCTAAACTTGTTAGCTCACGACTATACTTGGTCACAGAAGAGGTCTTAGCATCGAACTTTGATGTTATCTCCTTAAGCTCTTCTGTTGTCCTTTTTGTTCTCTTTGTTACATCTTTTAAAAAAACTTCAAAGTTTGAAGTTCTTGTAATTAACCTCCAAGCTTCTTGTACTTGTTGCTTTAGATCACCGGTGTTGGTAGCCACAGTGGCTTTTAGTTCTTCAACCTTGCCATGAAGAATAGTTATTCTTTTCTTTTCATAATGATCAATGGCAACTGTTTCTAGATCAACAATATCGTCACCAATCGCTTGTGCCAATATTTCTAATTGATCAATTATGGGTTCCTCTTCATCTATGTCAGCGTCAGGTGCAAAATTGTATAAAATATTTTTCACACTTGTGAGAACCATATCCTGTATTCTCTTTGTGAGCTGCTTCAACTGTCTAGTTGACATTTTGCTTATGTCAATCACAGTGTCACCTGTTGGAGATGTGCTAACTTTTCCTCTTTTAGATTCAGGGTCTACTGCAAAAGATAGCTTTCTCTTTGATGAAGAAGCGCTTGGTACATCTACCAGTTGCTTCTCCCTTATTGTCATGTCCATCTATTTGAAGAGTCTCTAAAGTCGAATAACAATAATAAGTTCAATTAGAACTTTAAGAAAAAGAATAAGAACAATATAATCAATGTATTATATAATTTGTATTAATATATTATTAAAATAATAATATATTAATTAATATAATATTAAAGTAGTATAAGTTCTAATACAATAATAATATTGAATATATAATAATCAAAATATAAAAGTTGATATATCGAACATTAATATTATTATAATATAAAATAATAATATATGTATCAATATATTATATATTAATAATAAATTGATGATATATAATAAATTAACTATGTATATTAATAATATATTAATATAATAATAATTAACAAATAATAATATGTAGTTATTATCAATAGATAATAATAATATATTGTTAACATATAATTAATAAATAATAATTGTAATTATAATAAATAAATAAATATAATGAAATTATAATGTAATCAATAAAGAGTAATATAAAGTAGTGAACAAATAATAAACTATGAACCATTAAGAATATTCAATAAATCAAAGAGTTGCATCTCCTTACGGAAGTAGCCCTACGAAGGATATATAAATAGGCAAGCCATCGATGAAAGGGAAAAAGGAGGCCAGGAGCAATCTATATATCCAATCAGCATCCAATATACACTCAGCACCCAAGGACATTATGGTTGACAACTACATTGCACATGGGAAAGAAATTATGTCTGCAACCAGGAACAGCATTGGAATGAAAAGAAATAAAGCATCAAATATTACCAGGGACATATGCCCTACATCCAGCATTGGAAGGAGTATTGTCTACACAGCCCAATCAGCATTAACATCATTTGAACAGCAAATAAGCCAAAAAGACTTAGTTGTCCTCTACAGTCAGCAACTAAACATTGGTTGAAAAATCAAATATATTCAACTAAGCAACAGGTCAAGAGACACAGTCAGTCCCTACAAAGATCAATCAGCATATCTCCATTATACACATCAAACAGCAGTCCATCTATTAAGTAAGTATATATATATATAGGTTAATCATTCAAAACTTATATGATATAAAAAGAGGATAATTTCATTTAAGATTTATAAATAATAATTCATAAATAGCATTATGATTTCATTTCAGATTTATAAATGATAATTCATTAATGATATTATTGACAAAGTAATTTCCTTTCCAAAGGTAATTATTGACAAAGTAATCTCAAGGGGGATTAAGACCTCCACTAAGCCAGTGTACACTGATGACCCACATATGCATATGTACTAAGCCTGAGATAGAGAAAACCTCTTCCAAGAAGAGGAATGGACCAATGGTCAGCCTATAAGCCCTGAGTGATGCGCTCCAGTGGATGACGGCAAGATTGGGCCAAGGACTATAAAAGATCCTTATAAGGTCATGAGCCCGACCTGGCAGACTTTGCTTAGTAAGTCCCTAAGGATGCGCTCCAGAAGACAACAGCAAGATCTAATCAAATGACACAAGGGTCCTTATTAAGGTTATGAGCCCGACCTGGTAGACTTCCTTTTGGAGGGGTTAGTAGTTGGGCCAGATAGTTAATTAATTAGTTTTCTATTCATATTTATTTGTCCATAGTATTGTTGCTAACATCTTTCTTGCTGGTTCATTCTTAAGGAAGCAAATTCAGGAATACTAGGGAATATTAAAGATAAGTGATAATCAAAATATATGATATAACAAGATATAAATGAACAAGAAAATTAATCATAAATAAGCAAATCTATTATTGATGGAATATAAGTATTTCATCTATGATTAAGAAAAGAGATACAGAAAATTAGCTCGCAAAAAATCTTAAATGAGAAATTTACGTAAGGTCCCGACTAGGGACATTACACTTATGTCCTCAATAGGCTCTTCTTCAGCAAGCTTCTCCTCTTCCTCCATTTCCACTTGTTGAGGCTTTTCTTGTTGTTATACCTCTTCTGGATGCTCCTCTACTTCTGGTGGTTTCTCTTCTTCTTGTTGATCACTCATGACCGTTTCAACTTTCTCGGTTCCTTTTTCTTCAGTCACCTTAGCCAATGACTCCCCCATTTCTTGTTCTGCTGGACTCAGTGGTGTATCTTGTACACCTATTGGAATCTCTTCACCGATGCTAATCTGTTCACTGGTTGTGAATTGTTCGCCGGTATTATCCTTCTCACCGGTTGTACCCTAATTACCTGTTGTGACTTGTTCACCAATTGTGAACTGTTTCGGTGGTACCAACTCCTTTGCCTGTTCATCTTGAGAGATGTCCTGAGGCCCTGTTGACTTAGGTGTTTCCAAAGAAACCTTTTTTGACGTTATTTTCTCTTGTCCCTTTTGAAGAGTGTTGAAGTCATAATTCTTCCAAAGTTGGACTATGTCTTCATAGACTTCTTTATCTTGACCATTTATTATTTTGGCCACCCTGTCTCTTATGTCCATATTAAGTGACTCTGCTTCTAATAGAATCTTCATTGCATCCTCATCAAGATCTGGTTTAACCTTTTCCAAAACTTCCCTTAAGATTTTATTATTTTGTGCTAAACCGGCTCTCCATTTGGTCATTAGCCTTTTGTTCAGTTCAGCAAGAAAGAGGGGTCTGTAGTCCTTAGGACCCTAGTTGAAATCTAGAAAGCTCTCTAACAGAGCAATTTCAATTTTATCTTTATCTTCAGTGCCTAAAGCACTAAACCACTTCGCAGCATTGGTCACTTTTCCAAAGTCTAGAATTTCATCAACTATATCATCTACAGTTAGGGTTTGAGCTTTACCTTTATCTGGAGATGCTAGAATAGTTGGTGGAGTTAGATCACCACCAATGTCTTCGGTGATGTCTACGATGACTGGTTCAGTTGCAGGCTTAGCTTGGACCGGTGTCTCAACTCCCAGAATGCCCTTTCCTCTGCTGGTGTCCTTTTCCGGTTGCACCAAGGTCTTTTGACATTCAGCTTCGGCTTGATGTTGCTGCTTAAGAATGGTTGTCCAGATGGCAACACCTTCATCATGAACTACATCAATTTCTCCTATCAGGACTTAACCAATCCTCTTCCTGATGTTAAAGCTCTGTTTGTATAGATTAGCTTGATCGGTTGCCTCTGGTAGGCTCAAATGATTTTGCACTTCCAACAGTGCCCTTATCCTTAGCTCTCTTTCCTTAGCTATAGAAGATTTCTATCTTCCTTCAATGATCTCATGTAGCTCTGCAGGTATTGTGCTATGAATCTCAGTGAGAGTTAATTTAAACTTGTGAAGACAATATACTACAGCCTCTTCCAATTTTCTCCTATCTTCATCATTTGCTAGCTCATATCTTCTTCCAATAGCACCCATTCTACCTGTTTGCTTTACTCCTTCAACCATTTCATCTATGGTTGGTTTCCTTCCTTTCGGTACATCCTCCTTCAGCGGTTTCCCGGTCTTCCTCTTTCTGAAATATGTGGTGGTTTCTTCTAATTCTGTTTCCTCAGAGTCCTCACCTTGTGACGGTTCGGTTGTCACAAGTTGTACCTTCTTCTTTTGAACTTTTGGTTCTTGCACAATTGGCTTCCTTTTCCTTGGAGTAGGAGATTGTTTGACATATACCTTCATTGGTGCCTTAAAAGGTGCATTCTTCTTCAAACTTGCACTAATCTCTTCATAAGTGCCAAACCGATTGGCAGAAAGATCCAAGTTACTTTCTTGAGTGCATCGGCATAAGCTTTGGCAGTCTTGGTTGTGATATCCTAACCAAGTTCCGGTGCATACTCGGTTCTAGGCTCAACAACCTGGATGATGCAGTGATCAGTGCTCACCAGAAAACATATTTCATCCTTGTACTCTTCTACAATAGTCGAAGGAATTCTTTCCCTCTGATGCGTTCTTAGCTGATAAGCCTCAAAGTAATCAGTCATTACTTTGTTAAACTGGTTCCCCAAACTGTTAACTATCTCACCTATTTGAACCATTACTGGTTTATCTACTAACTAGGTAACCTTACCTATTCTTGGAAAGAAATTTTGATAGTAGAAAAAGAGACATACCAACAATGTCCCATACTTCTTAAACTTTTTCTTCACCATACCTAGCTTTTTCAGGTTCTCAAAAATCTGGTTCCTCAGCATAGCGCAAATATCATACTGAGCATTGTCGTACATGATCCTGTGCACTGCATGCATCGCACCACCTGGTATGTTGTTGAGGTTGCTCGACTGGTTAACTTTGTAACCAATGACAACAACAAATCGGACACCGTCATCTGCAATGTCGGTCACAGTCATCATACGATTGTCGGATTTCGATTTGGTGAGCTGAGTGACTTCCGCATTTGCAATTGTCCTCAGGGTGAGAGCTTCCCCTGTGGCATTGAATCCGATTACTCTATGCAAATCTTCCTTGGTTATCGGAGTCACGACACCTTTAGCTAGCCACATTCCTGGATCATGTACTCTGCTAAGCACCAACCGAATCTAGTCGGGTCGAAACACAGTTGAGTATTTGACCCCGTTCATCAATCTAGCAGCTTCCAATTTTGTGTATTTCGCCTGAAGCTTTCCATCTTCACAAAGCGCAAGGTATTCGCTCTAGATGAGAGTTTCACCCAATTCCTCCTATTTTTTGTGGATGAAAGCGATTACATCCTCTGTCAACAATATTCCCTCGAGAACAGATGATAGGGCACCAGCCATATCATTTACTCTATTCTACACCGCCATTATATCATTTACAAGTTTGTCAAGTTGATTGACGTCGATGAGGCTCACAACAGAAGATGATGATGCCATTTCGCTTGACCGGAAACACAGAAAGTTCTTGACAAGATTCACGGAATTCGCAAAGCAAAGATCGCAAATCATAGCAAGAAAGACTCAAGCTTTTAAATCAATAATCACAAAACACAATGTAAAGTGAGATGAGTAATCAGCTTTCCCTTTTATACACTTAGGTTGTAACGGTAATTAGCAAACGGTAACTTTTGTTAACGGTTACTGTATTAATTACCCTTACCTAACCTTACTTTTATCAACCGGTTCATTGACTCTTGACCTGTTTACGACACTAACCTCAATTGAGATATCGAGCGTGACACATCAGCTTCTTTATCTGACCGGTTTAGGTGTTAGACCGGTGAAACCTTCCTGGTTCCTATCCTTGACTGAGTGAGAACATATCTCACCAGTTACTCTGAGGATAGTACCATTGCTACTTGTTCCCCTTTAAGCCCTGTGGCTTAATTTGCTGAAGAGATATCACCATCGGTGGATGATGACTTTATCTCTGATTTGTCTCCTTCAGAACTATTTGTCCCCTTTTTGGACCAAGTCTTCTTCACTTCCCTGTTGATCTCTTCAGTGGTGTTTTCCTTTTGATTGGGGGACACATGCTTCTTGACCTGTTTACCTGGGCCTTTTCCTTTTCTCATTGACCAGTTCTTGCAATCTTTAGCCAGATGCCCAATCTTGTTACAGTTGTAACAAGCCATACCGGTTCCTCTCCATGGATTGACCCTTCTTTCTTTGTCCATGGGTGAGTGACATTTAGTGTTCCCATGCCCTGATGGTCCACAGGTAGCACAATTAGTTGTGCCCCGGTTAACATTCCTATTATAGAATACCGGTCTCGGTGGAGAATTGAATGCCATGGTTTTAGACCTGCATTCTTCAGCCTTGTGTCCAAATTTGTTGCATGCATAGCAATAACCTTTAAAGCTTCCCCTGCTTCCATTGGACACATTATTAGAACGTGACCTGCATTCAAAGGTTCTGTGACCATACTTATAACAGTTGCTGCAGTAACTATTAGTGGTGAACGGTTTCACCGGTGCATTCTTGCACTCATTTGATTTATGACCCGGTTTGCCACAATGTTTGCAAGAGGGTTTGAAGACCTTTTTACTTTTGTCTCCTATTGGTTTCTTATTTTCCTTCTTGCTTTCCTTGACTCCAGAGGACTCACTGGTTTCATTGTTTCTTTGACCAATGTACCCAAGTCTTGTGGGATCCTTGTGCTTTCTTTGAGTTTTTCAGTTGCTCATCAAGCTTCTTAGAACTTTCATTATACTTTCTGAGTTTCTCATTCCTCTCCTCAAGCATTTCAATTGTTCTTTCAATTTTTCAACTTCAGCAGCCATTTCTTTGCATGCCTCATCTTTATCATGCAAGTGTTCATGCATGATTGCATTCTCTTGATTTATGCCCTGCATGTCTGCATGCATTTGTAGTATGAGAGAATCACTCTCTCTTAATGCATCTACAGCCAGGTTTCTTTCTCTCTCAGCAGTCAGTTGTGTTTCTATGGCACTATTCTTTTCATCCTCAACATTTTTGCTTGCTTCAATGAGTTCGGTCATCCTCAGAGCATGACCTTCCTGTTCTCTTTTCAAATTGGAAATTTGATCAATCAGATTCAAATTCTTCTCCATGAGATTAGAGACCGCTTCTTCAACTTCATTAGAACCACTCTGTCCACAGAGTTCTTCAATTGTTTCCTGACTTTCACTCAGTTGTAGAGCCAACTCTTTTCTCTTGGCAAGAGTTCTCAGTCTGTTTTCAAGAGAGGTAATCATTTCATTGGCTTCTTCCAACTGCTTCTGATACTTGTAACCCTCCATGATCTTTTCTCAAGTGGTTAAGCTTTCTATTCTTGAGAACCAAGCTCTGATACCAATTGTTAATCCTAACCGGTTACTGATAGGGGGGGGTGAATCAGTAAATTCAATTTCTTGTATTCTTTTCCTTAAATTAATATTCCTATTAATACTGAAAACAAAAGAATGCTTTGGCAATCATAAACAAAAATCAAATGCATAGGTCAACACAAGATTTATACGTGGAAACCCTTGGTTAGAAGGAAAAAACCACGGTGGGACAAAATCCATGAAACTCCACTACAATAGTAATAAAGCTGCCCTGTTAAAGGCTTACAAAGCACTGGTTAAAGTGCTACCCGTTTAAGGGATTTAATAGAAGATCGATTAAGATCTTGACCTTGTGAGGAGTCGCCTTATCAGAGAACTTGAAACATCAGCAAAGATGTCACCCGGTGAAGGGATTTATACAATAGAACCTGTTAGGGTTCACCTTGATTAAGAGATTTAAATATGCTTCACACAAGAAAAGCAATGATCTTCTTTTGACACTATATTTGTCGATTTAAATCATACCAGTTCACTCTTTCATTTGCTTGGTTGTTGAATCTTTCTCTCTTTCACTCTTTGTAAGTGTGATCCTTCTTAGAAGACTCTACTCTTCTGCTTTGCTTGCTCTTCGCTCTTGATTTTCAACAACATATCTTCAAGTGCATGATAACCTGAATTTATAAGAAATTATCTTATTAAAATTACACCAAACGGTGCAGCCAAGCTGTAACTCTCCCAAAAATCTCGCATGCAGAACTCTTGATCAAAAATCTTGCAAACAGATCTTTAGTTTACCTCGAAACGCTCACAGAAAATAAAGCTAACTCTAGTTCATCTGAAAAAGCTAACTTCAGTTTAACTGAAAAACGCTCCACATAATCCGGACTGAATTATAAAGCACTAACCGGTAAGTTTGCAATGGAGCGCAAACCGGTGTGCACCCTGTTAGTCATCTGCATCCTGTGGTGTCTGCCGAGACCGGTTGGACAAGTCTGGACCGGTATAACCGTGACCGGTTAAGGTACACTGTTCACTTAGTCATTCTACCGGTTCACCACTGTTCTATCATGAGTACTAGGTGTGTTTGATGTTTGCCAATAATGACAATAGGGACACCAAGTGATGCTCAAAGGAAAATAACCACAACAAAAAAAGCAAACAAGCAACAACAGAAAAAGGAAGAGGGAGACAGGGCCCCTACAAGACCTCGAAACCCCACTATAAAGCTGGAACAATAGAGAAGTATCCTGAGATAGAAAGGTAAGCCAAAGAGTTGGAAGAGCACATGGAATGCCTCTGAAACTTCCTAGATGAGGAATAAGAAAGTTGCTGTTGAAAAAAACTCATCTAGGGTCTCACGGATTTGGAATGACTAGAAGGGGTACCAAGTTGATGCTTGGTACCATGTGTTGTCTGAAGACCTGGGAAAAAGGTGATAAACTGATAGGATTGCGTACTAGCAGGATGTTGGAGCTGGAGAAAATAGTCCTAATGTCAAATGGTCTCCTAAAGATAAAGTGTCAAACATCTTTGACCTATGAACCTAGAAAAGGTGGAGAGAAACTGAACACCCCTGAAAAGGCAGTAGAACCTCCCTAGGTTTCCCTAGGATCTCGTAGTATAGGACACTTGAAGATGCAGTGTTCCTTCGGCTCAATCTCCCCAATGTTGCATAAACGGCAAGTCTTCTTCTCTCTATCAAGCTGATGGTCAATCTCAATGCAGAGCCAATGCAAGCTCACTCTGAAGGAACCAAGGGTGTAAGAACCCTTGTAGGTTCTAACTCACCTAATTCTCTAGTAATTAACAGGTATTTGTTATTTTGCAATGTCTTGTACTCACACTTAAGCATTCAATCAAACACTTGTAAGCCCAAATCATCTTTATATCTCTTAACTTCATACATACATTGAACAAACATTAAGACAAACACTTGGCAGACATAACATTCTGAAAATGCACCAAACTATTGAAAGGCATTTTGTCATAGAGTTTGCATACAAACTAATAGCTGCAAACTATTCACAAGAATTCCTCTTATTTCCATTCAAGCAATTATTTGCAAAATTAAAACCTGGAATGGAATGCACCTATCAGAAATTATCCAAGATTGGACACAGCTGTTTTGAAAATGGCTATTCTTGATCGCCGAGGGTAGATTTCCAAGGAGGAAGCATCAAACTGCCAAAAACATGCCCCATTAGACACAACGCCACCTCTTCTTAGCCAATAGTGGCCTCTGTAAAACCCTACAGCTGCCTTATGATCACAAACGCAGGCCTCTATAGGCTGTGATCTGCATTATTTTATACAGTCACCAAACTCTGCAACCAAAACTGAAAAAAATACTATGAATCTCAAACACCAAACTCATCACCAATAAATCCAATCATGGCCTCCGGATAAGACCATCGCCTGTGCACAATTCATTGGACATTTAGTCAATTCAAAGTGCTGAAAGAAATCAGAAGAATTATCAATTCCCCAAGCTTGAAATCTGCAAACCCTTGTTCAAAGTCTCTTCTCGCAAACAACAAAATGCAATCATCAAGAATGAATCAATTTCTTCCTCTTCCCAAGTAGAAACCGATAAAGTGTCTTCACCAACACACTTCACATAACTTACAAATATATTTTCTTTTGATGCATTTGCCTTTATAATTAAATTATAACTCCCTTTATATTTCTCATGTAAAAATGACTTTGCTTCCTTTTTATTTAAATCATTAAATGTATGCTTTTCATGTGCTTGCGTTGACTTAGGGAATTAATTATAAATAGGCCTCCTTATGTTGAGTGACATTATAAATAACCTTTATAATTGCTCTAGTCAACCATAGCTTATAATGTGATAAAAGCATAACTTTTAAAGATAAATAATTAATGGCCTACACTTAAAAGTCAGTTTATAGAGTTAAATAATAAGTTTGTAATATAACCATCAATCATTAATACCATTAATGTCATTATAAACTTTCATATCTCCTTAATAACTCATTATCTCCTTGTCCCATCTAAACCTAGAGGTCAACCATGATTCCCACTATGCATCCAACTGCCTTACTAAAAATAGTAAGGGTCCCTCTCAAACAAGCACCGACTTACTATAAATAGTAAGTACCTCAAAACATAGCCAAAAACCTCTAAATAACATAGCCTCGGAACATAAGAAAGATCTAGAGACAAAGACTGACAAATGCCACCTGAAAAGCTTCATGATGCCCAAACTGGACCCTCTGAACAACTCCATTAGCCTAAGAGGGTCAGACAATATGTCAATCCCCTTAAAGTTAATGCTCACGAAAAATGGGGATATTATAGAGGGAGATCCGGAGAGAGTGCGACTAGTGGTGGGCTAAGTAAGAAGGGCGGACAATGAGCCCATCCTTCAGCTCTAAAAGGTGATCAGAATAGAACGCCATCTTGGGGCAAAGTCCCCCATGAGGGTTAACCCAAGTAGTGTGCATGAACTTCCTGTCTAGGTCTGTTCTGATACACATGTTCAACTCCAATCTAGGTAGGAGGTGGTGAGGTGCCTCAAGAGAATACTGGAAGGGAGGGAGATGATCCATCTCAATAACCCAAGGAGGGCTGAAAGATCAGCATACATACAACGAGCCCTCCCCAAAAAAACAGACACAGCAATAGATGCAGATGAGCACTATATGAGGTAGGAGTATTGGTGACAGCCCACACTAGAATCAGCAAAACCACAGAGTCAATATAAGAACCAAACAAGATCAAAGATGGCCCTAAGTCTAAATGGGTGAGCCCAAAACTCTACAAGAATAATATTATGTGAAATAGATTGCTTGCACCTAATGATGCATTGGAGAAGGAGAATCTAAACCCACTCAGAGGCCCAGTCAGACTCTAATAAGGAAGGCCCACAAACCACATAACCATAAAGCACAATAGGTTTGATCAAATAATCCATGAGAGACATTTTGGATGCGGTGTCCTGGAAATGAAGCCAGAAGAACTGCCTCTCGAGAAGGGCCAAAGAACCATAATCCTTGTTGATGCGTGGTTGGAGGGCAGGCCTTAAGCTGAATTGGGGATTGGCAAGCTTAACCCCTAGGTAAGTGTAAGAAGAAATCTCAGCCTTGCCCCTTTTGAAGAAAAAATGAAGATGAGAAGTCTTAAGACAATTGAAAACCATCACCTTAATTTTCCCGAAATTAGCAGTCAACTGTCTTAAGTCACAAAAGGCCGCAAGATCGTCAAGCTATCTTTTTAAGCCCCCCAGAGAAGAGGCAACAAGAACAACATCATTAGCAAAGAGCAAAATAGAAACCAAAACCTGGTGAAGGCAACCATCGTCAGTGTGAGTGTTCCCGAAGAAACCCCTCCAGCTCATCAATGTATATGCCAAATAAGGTAGGGGATAGGGGCACCCCTGTTTAACCCCAATAGTACTCTTGATGAAATCCGAGAAACCCCCTAGGGTCCTAAGGAAACCAATGACACTCTAAGTCTCATAATAGTTGTTAGGAGAGTCTCAGATATGCCAATGTTGGGAAGTCTCTGAAAAAGGGTTGTCCTCGGAACAGAGTCAAAGGCTTTGCGGAAATCCACAAAGCAACAATGAACCTTCAAAGAGCGACGTCGAGCCTCCTCAATAATGGTCCGAAGGGTCAAAATATGGACTGTCATTTGATAATCTAGCCTAAAACCAGCCTGCCCTCTAGTGTGGATACAACGTCGATCCAATTCCGTGGATAGAATGTTGTGCAGAGTTGTAGCGTAGAGTTTAGAGGAGTGACCAACCATAATAGTCCTATAATTGTTGGGATCAGAAGTTGGACCTGATTTATGAATCGGGTGAATAATGTGGCGGGACCAAGAGGGGGCAACCCCTGTATGAACCACGTGGTGGAATAGGTCAGATGAGTTGGAGCCCAGAACAGTGAAACCATGATTGAAGAACTCAGCTTGAAACCCCTCCTCATTTGCCACCCTACTGTTGTTGAGAGTTTTAACTACTTCCATGATATTTGTGTTGGTAAAAAGGTGGCAATGAGGGGGGCAGGTGTTGATGTTTGTAGCATCACTCAGATAAATAATATTGACTATATGATTATTATGAGAAATGATTTATTATATATATACATGTTAAATTCCAAATCGCTGCAAATGTAATAGCACTGCCATAAAAGTATGTACTTTCTAAATGCATCAATCTCTTGTATATATACATGATAAAGACAAGAAGAGACATGTCCCTTCATGGGACATGTCTATTCATTAATCTAATTTATTAATTTAACTATATAATCATTATAATAATAAATAAAAGATTAACTTCATATATATATATATATATATATTTATGTATATTAATATAAATAATATCAATTATTAAATATATTAATATATATATGTATATATAATAAATCAATTCTCATAATAATTATATAATTAGTTTTATTTATCTGACCGATGCTACATACATCAACACTCCCTCTTAGCTAGGGAAGATAAAATCATATATCACATTTCTTGTGATAAGAAATCTCACATATCTCATGAAAGCAAATATCACATAGCACGTGATGATAAGTATCACATAACTTGTGAGATGAGGAATCACCTAACATGTGCTACCCATTTTTATATATATCACCTAACATGTGATATAATGAATCACCTAACACGTGATACCTAGTTTTACATATCACCAAACATGTGCTATGAGGAATCACCTAACATGTGATACCCAACTTTACATATCACCTAACATGTGATATGAGGAGTCACCTAACATGTGATACCCAGTTTTACATATCACCTAACATGTGATATGAGGAATCTCCTGACATGTGATACCCAGTTTTACATATCACTTAACATATGATATGAGGAATCCCCTGACATGTGATACCTGGTTTTACATACCACCTAACATGTGATATGAGGAATCACCTGACATGTGATACCTGGATTTACATATCACCTAACATGTGATATGAGGAATCACCTGACATGTGATACCCAGTTTTACATATCACCTAACATGTGATATGAGGAATCACCTAACACGTGATACCTGATTTTACATATTACCTTAGATCGTAATATGAGGAATCATCTCAGATCATGATACCTAGTTTTCACATCACCTTAGATCGTGATATGAGGAATCACCTTAGATCATGATACCTGATTTTCATATCACCTCAGATTGTGATACAAGGATATAGTAAATTACAGAATATTACATTCCCCTTACATATAACCCTATTATGGTATGTGCATAGACATATCAAAAGTCTACCATAACGAATCTCCATTACAAGATCGTCACCTTGTAACATCAAATACAAGTGTTCGTTGTCGAAAAGTCGTCACCTTTCTCCAATGTTCACAGGAGGGCCCATAAGTCCTAGAGTCACACACATGAAATCCACCTTGACTCATCTCAGAGGGTGGATCCATCATGACTCATCCCAAAGGGTGAAACAAGGGCTTTAACCTTAGACTTCTCTCTCAAGGAGAAGAATGCAATAACATACAAGATAATAGATCATAGATATTGATCTAAGGCTTCATTCTCCAACATTACAAGTTTATCTCGAAGGTACACAACCTTACCTCTAGCAAGAAACTTGGTGAAAATATCAGCCATATGTTCTGTAGGGATAATGTACCTTGAATAGCATAATTATGCACTATATCTCTGTAATGTCCCCGTTTTTCAGACTATTGGGATTAGCTTGGTTTGGCGACCCTCGCAAGCTAATCAGGCAATCAGAGGGGGTCAGTTGGCGGAGTCAGTGTTGGGATTCCATTCTGGAGGCTCAAATTACCAGGTCTGCTCTTCGTTCGGGTCAATTTGGTCAACTTACTATTTTTAGTAAGTGGTAGTTTGGGTATGGCCAAGATTAGCAGGGCGTTTGCACGAGGTGTCAGATGTTTCAAGATTGAGTTTCAGGGGGTCTCCAGTTTGAGAGACTTACTATTTATAGTAAGTCTATTTTTCGCAATTGGCTCAGTTGGCTATTTCTAGCAGGGCAGTTGAGGTTTGAGGCTCTGGTGTCAGAAACGAGTTTGTCGTAGTCAGTGGGTTTCAATGGCTTTTTATTTTAAAGTTGTCGTTATTAAATTAAATTATTTTAATTTAATAACTTTATTACTTTATAACTTTAATGTTATAAAATGAAGTTGTGATTAAAAAGCCTTTTAAGTGAAAAAAGTGAAGTTGAAGCTTTTTCCAAAAAAAAGCTATATATTCAATTCGAAAAAGCACTTTCATTCACCCATTGATGATTTTGATAAAAATTGTGTTGAGAGAGAAATTGGTTTTTTCTTGGTTGAGCTAGGGTTTGGTCTTTTGCAAGGAGAAAACTTTGATGCTTCTTCTATTGTTGCTGAGGTTGATATTTGGTCTTCAGTTCTGGAGAGAATATCATTGCATTGCTGAATGTTTACTGAGTTCGGCAAATTTATTTGCATTCTGAATTGAATTTGCCAGGAAATCGAATTGGAAAGGAATTGAAAAGAGTTTCGAAATATGCAAGAGGGTTGCGTTTGGATTCAAGAAGTCTACACGCTTTGAGTTGGCTACGGTGGCCAATGAATTGTGTTTGTTTGGTTTAATTCTTAGATTTTAATGGAAACCATACAGCCTATACAGGGAACTGCGATTTGTTTCAAGGAGGGTTTGATTTAATTTCTGGAGCTGCATTTTTCTATTGCTGCGTTGTTGCGTGAGACTTTTTCTTGGTTGGATGGTCACGTGATGCTTTTTGGTGAAGGTGATAAACGTTTGGGAAGAAACATGCATAGCAGAAGCTGTTTGAGATAGAAGGGGCTTGCGTCCATTTCCAGATTTCATTTTTTTGCAGCCGGCTAATAAATCAGACTTGTGATAATTCAGAGATTTCAATATTTACAGCCAGCGTAATAAATCAGGTGCAAGTCAAATTCGATTTGATTAATGCATTGATATTAATTAGAATGTGAGAAATGTTTCGTGAAATTGAAATCAATTCAATAAGAAATACATTTTAATTTTGTTGATCAATGTTAAAGTTTGAAATAAAAAGGAATTTTATATTTTCAAAGAATACAAGAATTCAATTTATCAGATTCTTTAGAAAATCAACTTTGCAATATTCAGAACTACCAAGGTTCTTTACAATCTCTTATATAGTTTGCATCACTCTAGGTGAACCCCAAGTTATGTAGGAGATAGCATAAAGGCATTTTAGCCAACACACATGAGACTCAATCTCATAATCCTTTGGATGCTTCCTTTAAGATCTTGTAACAACCTCCTCACCTCCTCGTCCAAGGTTGTTTTAGATGAACTATCATACTCCCTCTGAATCTAATATCAACCTTCTGCGAGCAAGTCGTGTCTTTGTTCTTTAGTTTGCATTAAGCTCTTTTCTTGAATTCCCAACCATCTTATATCTAGGAATATCATGACCTAGATATCTGGATAAAAGCCTTCTAGTTCACATACATGGAATTTCATCATTTGAATCGCAATTTTATTTTTTTCCTTTTATAGTTTCCTGGTCACTAGGGAAACCATCTCAATATGGTTTACTCTCTTTGAATCAATATGACCAAGATCCTTGGAAATCAAATAAGGCATATCCTCTAGATGTTGTACTGACTCTCTCTGAATCTTTGAGTATTAACATCAACATTTAACCTTCTCGTCCAAGGTTTCCTCTGATGGTTCATCAGACTTCTTCTGAAAGTGATATCAACCTTCTGACCTTCTCGTCCAAGGTTGCTTCTAATGGATTGTCAGACTCCCTCTGAATTTGATATCAACCTTCTTTGAATGCAATATCTTATGCTTCATGGTTTGCCCTGAAAATATTTCAAAGAGAGATTACAAATAGTTCATAGAACTAACCTATCCCAAATGCTAGAAGCATGCATGATTCACTTCTCTAAGTTATTGCATGAATTAACTACATAAAATTTATGATCAAAAGGTATAATCATAAAAATACTTATCTCTTGTAGTCAAAGGATAACGACCTCCAGGTGATACTCGTACAACAAGGACCATTGATGGAGTTTAAGCCATCCCTAACTTCCACATATTCAATCATTACTACTCTCTAGCAATTTATTCCACCAACTTGAATTATTATTGTGATCCTCCCGAAGCTAAATCCAACACTTCCTCTTAGCTAGGGAGAATCCTTCTTGATAACTTCTGGTTTGTCCTCCTGATGCTAAAATCAACACCCTCTCTTAGCTAACGAGGGTCTTCTCAGATATTGTTCAATGTGGCATTCTGTGCTTAATCAGATTTGTTTACCCATTCAACAGTCAGAAAGAATTGCAGACCAGAGCATAGTATTTTGAAACTCTTTCCCAGCAACAATATAAATGTCTACACCAAGTTTTATAAACAATTTATCTTATCAGACGTGTCTTCTCCTCTGCATATCGGAGTTTAAATATTCAATCACACAAACATCAAATTCAAGCCTCATTTAAATAATACTCCCTCCATCGGCTATGTGGTTATGAAATGGTTTCAACTGCCTAAGCAATTACAACCGGAGCCAGCCTCTTCACAACTGCCACTTTAATTAACTTGATTCATCTTTTAAACAATGTACATCACATGAACAACCATTTCGTTGTGTCTCAAAATGCACTATCTATATAAATATCAACAATACCTCCAGTATTTTTAATTCGATCAAATGTAATGTGCGATGCCTTCAATAAATACTTCTCCCATACTTTGCCTGATGCATCACAGTCCACGATAGCAATAACATGTACTACAGTAAACATATTTCTTTTGTCCGCCTCTTATAATGATACAGAGAAGTAGCTAGGTATTGAAGAATAGATACAAGGGCATATTGCAGGTATCAAGTGGTTGTTGTCAAAAGTTCAATCTGAATTTTCCTTTATTTTCTTCTTTCTGAATTAGTTCTTCCTTTATTTGTTGAATGACCATAAATTGCTGTCTATCATCAGTCAAAACATAAATCATAATTGTTCTTGATGCTTTGTTAATGTAGTAGCTGCTTTTACTCTAATTGTAGTTGTTTCTTTTCTTCTTAGTGGTCATCGCTGTCTTAATGATTGATGTCTCTTGATTGTTGTTTTACACCTTCATTATTCTTATCACATAATTGCTGCTGTCTGCTGCTTATTGCAGATTGCTGCTCCTAAATCGCAGCTTCATATTTGTTCTCCCGTCGCATTGTATTCTACCGTGAGGCCTGCATATGGACAGATTTGACGCAGCTGTGCTTCACGAAAATGAATCACGCTGGGACTTTGCAGCAGTAAAAATTGGGGTTTTCCTGCCTGAAGTGGCATTAATACCACTAACAACTGCATTGAGGGATGCACAAAACTATTCTACCAGCTCCATTAATAAATAACTTCTCTAATATTTGAACGCATAAAGCAAGGCATGCTGCTAGAAATTGTCGTTTTGAAGGAAAATTTAAAGGCATGGAGTTGGAAATAAGAATGAGTGTCTACAATTAGTTTTTTCTCATAAATCTAAAAGAAAAAAAAAAGATGCAGAAAGCATTACCCACACCCTTAGCATAGTGTTCACAAGTGTATAAAGAAGTCAAATCACTCGGCAACCATACTAAGCAATATGTCTTCAAAGGATTGCCCGTTCTAATATTTCTCATGACAATTCTCAATTGATATACATTCGAAACCTTGGAATAGTCATTGAATCACGCTTGAGCCCAAATGAATATTCATGGCAAGGTTTCAATATAGTCCGCATTGAATGCTCATCCTCTATTGTAGCCCACCTCTCAACTCGAACGACTCGACATAGATCCAACCTTCGTAAGCGGCCCATTTGTACGCTGACCTGTCTAATTTCTAGTGAGATTAAAAGTACATGATATTTATTCTAAAGACCCCAGTGAGAACACACTCTAGCAAGATCCTTCATTCCCGATAGCGATCCATCCAACAGGCCCATGTCTGGAGGGTGACTTATATTATTTTGGACGACAACCTTCAGCCAATGACGTCTTGTTCTTATCATTTGCAATCTGGCTCTGATACCATGTTAAATTCCAGATCGCTGCAAATGTAATAGCATTGCCGTAAAAGTATGTACTTTCTAAAGGCATCGATCTCTTGTATATATACATGATAAAGACAAGAAGAGACATGTCCCTTCATGGGACATGTCTATTCATTAATCTAATTTATTAATTTAACTATATAATCATTATAATAATAAATAAAAGATTAACTTCATATATATATATATGTATATTAATATAAATAATATCAATTATTAAATATATTAATATGTATATGTATATATAATAAATCAATTCTCATAATAATTATATAATTAGTTTTATTTATTTGACCGATGCTACATACATCAACAATACATATATATATATATATAAATATATATAATAATTGATATTACTATATACATTAATATATATGTATATATAAAGTTAGATTATAATTATTCTCATAATAACTAAATAGTTGAATTGATAAAATAAATATTATTATTATTATGTAAATATTAGAGAAATTAATATAATACTAAAGAGATATTATATATATATGTGTATGTATATATATATAATCATAATTGTCATTATATTAATTACATAATAATGAATAGACATGTCCCATGAAGGGACATGTCTCTTCTTGACTCATTCTCAATATAAATACAAGAGATTGTTGCATTTGGAAAACACATAAAAACATACAATGAGATACTGCTATTACATTTGCAATGATCCTAAAACCTTGACATGGTATCAGAGCCAAGTTGCAAATGTAAGAGAGTAGTTTGTTGATGGTGAATGTGTGACTGCCTCAAAAAATACAGTCTCAGAACGAGGATCATATCTCACAAATCCACCATTGGATTTTGTTGAATTTTGGATATGTTGGTGATAAACAAATTTAGAAGAATCTCACCGGAGTGATTGGAGAGAAAATGTCAGGTTCAAAAGTTATGACTGACTATGTACAGGTATATGCAAAAATCTGTAAAAGAGCGAGGTTCCTTCTTTAAAATCCTAACCACTTGAAGGGAGATCCGATCAAATTAAAGGTTTTCATAGTGTATAGAACCTTTGGATATTCAAGACAAGTCATGTAAATAATTATAGTAATGTTTGAGAATGACGACATCATTCTGTGAATTTGTATGATATTTTCTATATGGGCTCACCTTACAGAATGAAATACTTGACATTTATAAAAGATAAGTATTTCATGTTTTATTAATGCACATAATGTTTGAGTTTGTAATTTATGCTATACTATTGGTTATAAAAATATTGTATGCTTCTATCATTGGTATTTACGGTCGAGATAGTTTAGTAAGCTATTTGTAATCGCTCTATGAAATACCTTCAGGATAGAAGCACAAGATAATTGCATTCAAGGGAGAAAGAACTTGATTCTTGCAAACAAATTGATGATTGAGACTAGATGCAAAGGGAGTCTGATATTTCAAAAGAGGTCAATAAGTTGATAAACTTGAGCTTCAGAGGGAGTAGATGGTTCAGTCAACTTGTGACAATCTTGATCATATTGATTGAGAGGGAGTTCACTATTGAAGATGAAACATTTATGAGGTAAACTTGATATAATTAATTACTATACTAATGAATTTATGAATGTTTTTAATGGGCATGCCCCCTATGTAAATCATAAGGAAGTGACGACTTCCAAATGATTATCACTTGTATTGTAAAATTTATTGTAAAGTGACGATCTTACAATAACTTGACCTATTGTGATAGACATCTTGAGATGGCTGAAACTGATCATAATAGATAGAACTTGTGGATAGAATCGCCGATAGAGGCAATCCACACTAAAGCTCGTGAGTTTGTGGATAGAATCGCCGATGGAGGCAATCCACACGAGAGCTTGTGGATAAAATTGTCGATTGAGGCAATCCACCCGAGAACTTGTGGATAGAATCGCCGATAGAGGCAATCCACACTAAAGCTCGTGAGTTTGTGGATAGAATTGCCGATGGAGGCAATCCACATGAGAGCTTCTGGATAGAATCGCCGATGGAGGCAATCCACACAAGATCTTGTGAATAGAATCGCCGATGGAGGCAATCCACACAAGATCTTGTGGATAGAATCGCCGATGGAGGCAATCCACTTGAGAGCTTGTGGATAGAATCGCCGATGGAGACAATCCACCTGAAAGCTTGTGGATAGAATCGCCGATTGAGGCAATCCACACAAGAGCTTGTGGATAGAATCATCGATGGAGGCAATCCACATATTGAGACTATGTTTCTATTGATTACATTATGATGATGATGCCTTTATTGCTTACATCATATGATTGATGTTGTCAAGTGTCATAAGTGTTGACATTGGATTGATTTATCCTCCCTAGCTAAGAGGGAGTGTTGATGTTTGTAGCATCGCTCAGATAAATAATATTGACTATATGATTATTATGAGAAATGATTTATTATATATATACATATATATATCAATATATATAATAATTGATATTACTATATACATTAATACATATGTATATATAAAGTTAGATTATAATTATTCTCATAATAACTAAATAGTTAAATTGATAAAATAAATATTATTATTATTATGTAAATATTAGAGAAATTAATATAATACTCAAGAGATATTATATATATATATATATATGTATGTATGTATGTGTATATATATAATCATAATTGTCATTATATTAATTACATAATAATGAATAGACATGTCCCATGAAGGGACATGTCTCTTCTTGACTCATTCTCAATATAAATGCAAGAGATTGTTGCATTTGGAAAACACATAAAAACATACAATGAGATACTGCTATTACATTTGCAATGATCCTAAAACCTTAACAGGAGGGGGGGTGATGTGGATGGGGGACTCTTTGGGAATATCATAAAGTGAGGAAAAATGGGAGACCAGAGAGCTATGGTTCAAGTTGGCGGGGAGGGGGAGTGGCAAGGGAAAGGGTGTGCCAAAAGGATTTGGGGGAATGGGTGAGGGAGACATGAAGGGCTCTTCTACACTGGAAGATGAAGATGTGTTTTTTGTAATGGAGAAGATGACGGTAGAAGGTTTTCAGCCCAGTGTAGGAGGGGTGGCAGTGGGTGAACGCAGAATGCAAGGCCCGGTGGTGGGCTTTATAGTCCTCATTGTACCATTTGTTCATAGGGCACGTGCTCTTTGACCTAGAAGGGGGGAACGGGAGAGTAGTGGAGGGAAGGACAGAAGGACGACTAGGACAAAAGAGTGGCTCTCTAGATAGAGGTAGAAAGGAGGTCAAATTTGGTGGTGGTGCACTCCAGAGGGAAAAAGAGGGGATCAGGGGGAGAAGCTATCTAAGGTGGAGCAAAGAAGATTATTGGAATTCAAATTAAGACATCCATGGCATTTTGACATTATAAAGTAATATGGAGAGGATCCAATAGTCCCAAAATCAAACACCCCAATCCTCTTGGACCAAGCCCGTGAACTAGAAGCTATATCTTCTCTATATGCCCTGATTATTTGTTGCTCTTGCATGGCCACCAGCTCTACCCCTCAATTCGGCTGAGCTACTTAATTGCAACATAAACAAAAGTTTTAATTCTATCATAGAGTTCTGTGTAATGATAGAAATCTCTGCAAATAGATGTCTTGACTCAAAAACAGTCTGGTTTTACATTTGGATGGAATTCCAGTATATTTCTAGTAGGAATGAAAAGCCTACAAGCAGAAAATGAAATGATTTTCCCAAGAACTGAAGTTATGTGACAGTTATTCCACTAGGAACTGGAGAGATGATGTCACAACATGAAATCATCAACACAAATTTGTTTGGTTTTTCTAAAATTTGTATTATTTTGTATTTCTTAACTTCAAGTCTATGCAGAATGTTTTTGAGGTTCAAATTTCTCTGGCCAAAATGTGTGGCTAGATCAACAATTTTAATGTTTATAAAATATGACTTCTGCTCTCCAACATATTCTACAGTTTATAATTCCAGTCAATGGTAGGGGAATTATGCCCTAAAGGGTGACTTGCTGTTTTAAACCTTTTCAGTATTTTAAAAACTTGTCCTGACTTGCTACATAGATCACCTTGCCTGACAGCTCGAAATAGAGCAAAACCAATTTTATCCATGAGCACATACTAAGGTTCAGTTGTCCAATGAATCTGACCAGTGATTGAGGCCTGCGCTTCTTGAGTGAAACAATAAATAATATGTTGATTATAATGAAAGTCACACATAAGAAATCTACTCCATGCACTTTTTTATACAAATGGACAAGCCAAAGTTACAAATAAAAATATTTATCTATCATGTATAAAAGATATGGAATTGAAATTTAAACTTATTAGACAGCATTCAAAACACAAATTAACCTCGATCCATATTCCAACTATTAAGAAAGGTGTTGTACACCTTACAAAAAACATTTAATATTTTGTGAAGTCGTGGCCCATCTCGAAATGGGACACCACATTTTGGGTAGGGGAATATTTTCCTACAAAACTTTTGTAACATTGAAAAAATGCATTAATATATTTGGGTAATTGCATGAAGACATGCCATCTTTAGCACAAAAATTAGACAATGGGCAGTATGGGTTTTGCCTTGAGGGTTGTAACGACTTTTGGATCTAGAGTTAACTTAGGTGCTGACCTTGGAAATGTCACTTGGGTTCATTGATTAAAAAACTTAGTTTTCTTGTTGATTCTTGTCTCTATAGAGAGTGCTTGGGATGGGATGTTCATGTGAAGGGAGTAACCAGAAGGCAAGGTTATGCTACTGTAATGTCCCCTTTTGGGATTGCCCTAATTAAGGTTTGATATCTTCTGTGAGTGTAAGCACATGTGTCCCCTGGTTCAAAAATGGTGGAGTAACTTGCAACTGTAATCTATATAGATAATGTTCTGAGTTCCAAATATCCAGTTCCCTGTTCTGATCTGTTTGATATCTTATGACTTATCTTCTCATTATGAGCAGCAATGCGAATTAAACTGTTTTCTTCTCTTCTGAATGATATTCCTTTTACAGATGGTTTGATTTGTATTTGATTGTATTGATTTTCTTCCTGGATTGCCTGATCGCTGATATCTAGTAATCTGTTCTGCTCTTCCTGAGTACTGTTTGCTAATTTTTAATTGCTTTCCTCCATTCATCCCCCCCTCTTCCATCATGGTTCCTCTTTTATATCTCAATGTCTTCATGAAGAGGGACGACCCTTGGAATGGACACAACCTTTCTCAAGTTGCTGCCTTTCAATATTAGTCTTGATTTCAAACTAATTGGCCAATCAATTTTTCTCCTCCTTTAAGTACTAACCCTTTATCAAACGTGATTACTTCCTTTCAATCGCTGTTGTATATATGATAATCACTGATGCCATTACTCAATAGTGAAGTTGGCCTTCTTATTGGCAATATTTATAACTTTAGTCTTTTCCGTAATTTCCTTTGATGCTGAGAGGGCTGCCTTGACTCTCATCACCCAATTTTATTCTGAACAATTATCCCTGGTGCTTATTACAACTGCCTTTCCAGAATAAGATTGGTTCGCTGAATAACATATATTGGTTTGTGCTTGATATAATCTCGTTAGATTGTTCCAGTATCGTATTTCTTTATGATCTTCATGAGTTAGTCTCTACTAACCCTGCCTTAGTTGTTTATGAGCAAATTCATTTATTATTAATTCATATGAGTGATTATCATTTTGCTGTTGATATGTTCAGCAGATTGAATCTCATCAGAATTAAGAACCAACTCGATTTCTGTATTCCCTCTCCGTAATGGTGTGCGGACATAGCCATTTGTATTCAAGAAGATTCCCATGACGGATGGCCATCGGTATCTGCCTTCCTATCCCAGTTACAACCTCCTCATCCCTCTTAACTTCTAAAACGATATGTTTCAACTAGTTATCTTAATCTTTATGAAAGCAATTATAGTTTTCTTTGATTTATTGGTCAAACCAATAATATGTATACAATTGTTATATTTTATTATTTATTTATTTAATTTTTATATATTTAAAATATTTTAATCTTATTGTTATTATTATATTATAGTTTATTATTTTGTATGTTTTAATTTTATTGATTATATATTTATATTTTAATATCATTATTTATCTATTTTGTAATTATTATTATATTTTATTATTATTTATATATTAAATCTTCATCTGGAAAGTGGACATCACAGCTGCCAAATTAACTCCATGGTTGAATAATGTTGATCTCTTGTTGCTCTTCAAGGTGGTTATGCACTAGTTAGATATCATGCATTGGAGGGGACAGATTTCATCTTCTCTTGCTCTTGATAGAGCACTGATACTCTAATACTATTTTGTAATGGATTTGTTACTAATAATACATTGAGTGTTCTTTGGAGGCTACGTTTTTCTTTAAAGGGCCTTGTTTATTGCTATATCTAATAAATTACATACGTGAAATAATAATAAAGATGGCAGTGCATACCAGATATAGGAGTAAAATGTCTTTATTCACCCATGAAATGATTACAAAGAAGAAGACCAGAGACGATCAGCCAAGGATACCATTTCATCCAACTATACCATACTACCTTCCTTGACGATACACAACATATTTAAAGGACCCAATTGTATCCAAGAGGAACACAACATCAACCAACAGATACAACTACCTGAGAGTGACAACCAACTTAATATGGACAATCAATACATTGTCGAGTAGCTAATACTATCAAACATAACAATTGGCATTGTAAGCTAACTACATCATTCCCCCCCGCCCAAAAAGAAAGAGTTGCCTTCCAGATGACAAGTATACATCAAGTAATATTGAGAAAGACTAATGACAAGAGTGTAGGCAATAAATTCTACTGTGCAAAATCAAAGTCGTAGTATACTTTAAAACACAAATGGGGGTCTAGAGGCAACTCCCCTAGCAGGGTCAAGGGGCAGTGCCCCTTGTGGGGATCTAGGGGCAATTTCTGCAACAAGGTCAAGGAGTAGCACCCCTTGCAAGGGTCTGGGGGCGGTGCCCTTAACAAGATCAAGGGGCAGCGCCCCTCATGGGGTCCCAAATTAAGGCATTCAAAACCACACAGAACTCCATGGCACACATTATTTTCATGATTTATAAACATGTCAAAATCGATGATAACAATGCTTGAAAATAGTGCTTTTAGGTGAAAATAATGATCATTTCGTTCTCTCCACTTCAAACTTGATGGTTGTACTTTGTTGTAGGATGCCATTTGTACACTATATTTATTGCACATGAGCCATATGAAGGAAGCTAAGGACTATATCTCATACAGTAAGGCCAAATAAAGGAGTCATACAACACCTACAGACTAGTCTTGAGGGTGTTGTATGATCTTGAGGAGCTGCTTTGAGCACTGTACCCATAAGGTATGAGGTAGCGTCTATGGTGCAACCAAAATCCACCACCATAGTATGTAAATATAATTCACTTTAAAACAAGAACACTAGGAATGGGTGCATTCTGGTTGCCCTGTAGCCAGGGGTTAAGGTATGGAGGGTTGTTGGTCACATCCATACAGTGCCAAGGAGGCTTTTGGTGAGTTGTATGAGGTAAAGAGATCTTCGTCGTATGGTGTGGATGAAGCTTGCAAGGAACTACCATACAATGCAATATGGAAACTGTTGAGCAAGAAAATTATGTTGTATGAAGAGACAAGGGAGTTGTCATACGATGCTAGTGTAGAGTGATACGCTGTAATAGGGATGTCGTCCAATGCTATTGTGAGCCCATACTAGGAGGTAGATGTAGGGGCACATGGTGTAGCTAAATTGGAGTTGCATGCTAATTTTCTTTGAAGCTTGTACAACAAGTATAGGAGTGTGAGGTTGTACGACGTCTTGAATGAGCTGTGAGCATAGAAGTACTAGGCCATACAACAAGTCTTAAACCAACCCGTATGGTATGAATTAGACAATGTTGTATGGTAATCTCTGAACTTATTTGTACCTTCACGAGAGACCGATACCAAGGATCCATACTTGCCTATTGCCAAGGAGTCATACCCTATAGAGAGGACGTTGTACCTTGCGGAGAGGATGTCATACCTTGCAAAGAAGATGAATGTGAAGGGAATTTGATTGTTGTACAGTATAAAATGGACACTGTAAGACTCCAAATTGAAGTTGCATAATGTTGTACTACTTGTGCACAAAGTCGTGCCAATTCTTCAAGCCTTCTACCAACTTTGCAAACTTTGCAGAGTGTCATACCAATTTGTTCAGAGAGTGAAAAATATCTGGTCGAAGGTATGAGATAAAAAATTGGCCCTAAGTTCACTTTATAAGATGGCCGTGAGGGAAAGAATATTTTTGAGTTTTTAGTTTTCTCTGATTCCATTATTTTTTGCTTTTTCTTTCCATTTTCCACGCCTTGTAATTCCCTCCTTATTTTTCTATGAATTTTGAGTGAAGTTGATTTCCCTTGATAATTATTTCTATACTCCACACTGCATACTCTACTCTTCATAACGTTAGCATCGTCAAAAAATTTACATGCTTCCATCAATTGCTCTTCACTGAGAGTTGTAGCCTCCTGAAAATTACACTTTGACGGAAATACCTCATATCCTCCATTTGCCAGTGGAATAGTCCACTAAGGGAACTCATCTCACTTTCAGAACAATCTTCTAACTTGAGAATCCGTTTGTCATTTGGTTCCATACCTTTCCTTCCTTCGTCCATTCCCAGCTCTTCATCCTCTGATCTAATTCGGACGATGCCAACTCCTTGTTCACTACCTAGTTTCTCAAGTAGATGACATACTTCCTCCCTTTACTCACGATGGAGAATGTGTTCCACTTCCAATTGTGATTTTCCTTGACAGCAATCAACCATCCCCTCTCAAAGAGAGTATTGTACACCTCCTTTTGCAAGGGGTCCAAAAGAAATTGTTGTGTCCCAATCACCACTTTTTGTGCCATCAATGTTCCCAACAACTTAATGTTGTGCTAGTCAGCAACTACCAAGTGGAAGGTCAACAGCCAAAGTGTTGGTCTTCTAAGGCATTTCCAAGTAGCTTCTAGCAGTCTGTTTACTCTTGAGCTTCCATCGATGATGGTGTTTGTCAACTTCTTCCCCATTATTTCCATCTCGATGACGATCAATTTCTTCCTAATACTCACTGTCAACAACATGGGATCACTAGCCTAGTTACCTTCAAGTGGTGGTTTCATTGACGATTCCTCATGTGGCTTACATTAGTTCTGGCTGACTGTGTTTTCACTGGCTGAGTTAGTAATTGCCACTCTTAGTTGCAACATAGTTTGAAGGTCTATCACCTTGATGGTTATGGTCCTCTGTAGCACTTACCGAGCTATATTCTTCTCTAACTTCGATTGCAATGACATACTTGCAATTTTGTTGGAGGTTCTCCATTCCTTCGCCATCACTTGTTATATTTCTACTCTAGCTTCTCCGAGTCTATTCTCCGTACAAGGGTCTGAGTACACCACCCTCTTCATTTGTGCTATCATGATTGCCAAAACTACCTCGTCTTGTTCTTCCATGTCTAGCATATTAATACCCTTTTCCTTTGGGCAATTGGTGTCTTCATGGTCACCTGTTCCACACCATTTGTCCAATAATTGTATGTTGTCTTTCTTATTCTGGCAATCTCTGGCAAAGTGTCCCCATTCACTACATTATCAACACTATATGATAGGATGTCCTTTAAAGTCATACTGTATTTGATTTCACCCTTATTGATTTCCATAATTGCTTGGTGATGCATTCTGTGGCTTCAATGAAGTGGACTCTCTCTATGTCAAGAGTACTTGTGTACTTCTATTCTTCAAATTATATGGACACTCCTTTATTGAATGACCCATCACTTGGAAAATCTCACAAAACATCTTTCTAGGACAGTTACCTTTCATGTGCCCCTCAGATTTGCACTTAGTACACCATTGTTCAATAGTTTCTTTATTGATTCCTTTCTCTGCCTTCAAATCTTTCATCATTCTCATCATATCCCACCATAGGGCTTGGACTCTTTTTTATTTGTCATCGCCGCTACCTTCAGTGCTCTTTTGATCATCCGTCTTTCCTTAGGAGGATGCTTTTTTCCACTCTTGATGCACATCGCCCGATTGTACGCATTGGCATACGAGAACGGAGACACTGCTTTCATCTTCTTGCACAGCAAGGGGACCAATCTCTCGATGAACCACCACTTCTTCAATCCATCACCTTGTCGGTTCTCCAACTTTACCAGCAACTCCTTGAGCCTATGATTGTAAGCTTGTACATTCTCATGTTTCCCTTGTTCAGTATTATAAATTTTGCTGATGATCTCATTGTATTAAAGGACGATTGGGACTCTCATTTGTAATATTCAAGTTTGCACACAAAACAAGGTGTTGCTAGAGAGAATAGAGAAGTTCTTCTAGGGTTGATTGAGGATGGAAACCCTCATCAATATGCACAAGTTTCGATGGTGAAAGATCCATACTAGCTGGTTTGGTGATTTCACACAAGAATCACACTTATTTTCATGGAGTTCGGGGTTTAAAGTTTCAAGGAGCAATAAAAATATTCAAAGTATTTTGATGGTTGATCTTGGGGTTTGATTCTTTGTTGTGGATTCTTTCTATTTTTGGTGTTACTTTCAGGTTAACATTGCAGGTTGGTTGAGCTGGCCATACAAGGGATCATACACTAGCCATTCCTACTAAATCACTCACAGGTGTTGGGGTTTGAGGACAAACATCCTGGGTGTGGCTAGTGTTGTTAATTAGTTTGCAGGGCTTGAACTCATCATTTCTCCATCTTCAAGGTGTAAACAAGAGGTGGGTTGAAATGTGGTGAAGGGAGGCAATAAAATGGTGATTATGCATGCTAAGAAAAATTAATCTACAGAGTTTCTTTCTGCTGTTTTGACAGTAACAGTTCATAGGCAGAACTAAGAAGTGCTTAGAAATAATTATCAGACCTATAGCTGATTGATTTTCCACTCATGTGATGATAAGTGGTGAAATTAGTGAACTTGGAGCCTATAGCCATAGCTGAATGCCAGTCCATGCTAGTTGGATTTCAGGTTCTTGAAAATTTTCACTGCTATCTTAATTGCAGAACTATCGCAGAAGCTCTGGTGAAGTTAAAGGGCTCATTGTGTGATCATTTTATGATTTCAGACCTACCTATTCAGTTCCAACAGTGATTCATTGTCAAGACCTCATTTGGCAAATTTTGGGTGGTTGTTGGTGGTTTGAGTTGAGTTTGGCAAGTGTGAAGGCATCCTTGTCTAGTGCAGCAGCATTCGCAAGTTTTGGAGGTGTGTTATCAGGATATTTGTATATACGGGTTAATATGTAATTAAATGTTATGTTAGCCTCTTGGTCGTTAGTAGCCGAGAGGTAAATAGTTACAATGTTTCGGTCGTGTCCCTTCAGATAGTTTATATACCTCTCGGGGGATGGACACTGGGAGATTGTATGATGCTATGCTTGTACTGTGTGAATCATGAATGATCAATAAAGCAATGATGTTCTCTGATATTCTGTGAGTTACTTGCAATTATGTGTTATGTCTAAGCAACAGTAAGTTTACCCCAACGGGCAAACATCTAGCGTTGTTGCCTAGACGTACTCGGGAAGACAAGAACTGGATGGCGTGCGGATACGATGGGCCTACCGGTTGGTGAAATTAATCCGGAAGCGGACGATGCACGCACAGAACTGTACGAAGGTGAAGAGAATCAGACAAGGGAGTTTAGAATCCTATTCCAAGTAGCAATAGAAACCTATGTCCGTCGGGAGGCCACCGGGGAGGAAGTCCCAACAAGTGCCGTCTGGGCTGCCATTGAGGCTAATCCTGCAGCCAACCAATTTCTAAATAACCTCCCTCACTTGTTGGCACAGGCATCGCTCGCAAAATGCGCTTGCCTAGAGGAGATTGCCTGAGAAGAACACCGTCAAGAAATTCTCCGCGCATACCACGCACTGGAACACCTCCGCCGCCAAGATGAAGGCAATGGCAATCGTAGGGGACTCTGAAATGTGAAGACCAACCGAAGGGGGGAGGACACAGAAACAATTGTAATGCCAAGTCATTTAATTGACAATGTTGTAAACCGACATAAATGAATAAAACAAGTGTTCTTTAAAAACAATGTTTTGTCTTTAGTTTTGATGCCCAACCTTTTAAATAAAGATAGAAATAAAAAGGTACCAAATGATGAATGCGAGGCCGCACAAAAGGCTTTAATCTTAGTGCAGCAACTTGAACACCAACGTAGGCTAAGGCAACTTGCCCAGGACCAACTTGCCGGAGGGTTGCCCAAAAGGGATCTCGGATGTGGTACGGAAGGTGCACAGGCCAACGAGGAACCGTTCACTTTGCCCGAGCATCGGATAGCACGGAGTAGGGAGGAGCTTCTTGAAGAAACACGGCAAAGGAAGGCCTTACTTTAGGAAGGGAGAGATCAGTTTGAGAGTCTGACCCGTATACCAGGTGCGGGGAACCAAACTCAAGGAGGAGACAGTACAGCCGAAGGTGCTAATGACGCACAGGCAGACCCTCCATTGGAGCTAACGACTCCACATAGTATGGTACCACATATTACACAGGCACACGGGCAAGTGCCACTGGTCAATACTACACACACTAACCAGGCAAGTGCGGGTATGAGTGCTGGCACAGGCGGTGTCGGAGCACAAAATCCACCACGGACACAACCAGTCAAACCACCCATGGTGACCCATAAAGAGAAATTGCCAAAATTTCATGGCGACGGTAAGGATGATCCAGTACGACATTGTCGTACATGTGAAACCATCTGGTCAACCAACGGGGTCATTGACCAGGATGAGTGGGTGAAGCAGTTTCCTACCACACTGAGAGGAGTCTCCATTGATTGGTACTCCGACTTGGATAAAACACAAGTAACCACGTGGGACCAACTTAAGAAGGAATTCGAGGAGTTCCGACTCCTCAGAGATGATAACGAAATAGTCTCTGAAATCTATGGCACAAAACAAGGCAAGAAGGAAACGCTACGAGCCTACGGCCGCTGACTAAAAGAGTTGGTCAGGAAAATGGAGAGCCAACTAGCAGATGGCCTCAAAAAGAGATGGTTTGTCGAGGGCTTGAATTCTAAATTATGGAAAAAGATGAAAATAGTACCCCCGACGTCGTACAACAATGCATATAACCGGGCCATGGACCTGGAAAGTGAGCACAAGACATCGAAAAAGAAGAGAAGTAAATCCTCTTTGTCCAACGATGACACTTCCAACGAGGAAAGCAACAGTGACGATGGACCAAAGAAGACGGTCACGGCGCTCCAAAAAGATATGGAGAGAATGTTAAAAGAATTTAAGACAATGAAGGGAGGTATGAGCAAAGACGACGAACTTTGGTGTACGGAATGTAAAGAGAGTGGCCACACGAAGGCTGCCTGTCCCAAAAAGGCATTTTGTGACATCTGCCAAATTATGGGACATTCCACAAAGGAATTCCCATACAATCTGAAGGCACAAAACCAGCAGGTGCTCTTTACTCAAGAGCAGCTGTCCACATGGGGGGCCACAAAACCAAATAACAACGCATCATCACGGGGCTACCGAGGCAACCGGCAAGGTGGACGAGGGAACAACAACAATTCCACTCACAGTAGAATCCGGTATGATGCAAAAGGACGGCCGATGATCCAATGTAGAGCGTGCAGTCAATGGGGTCATTTTGCGAGAGACTGAAATAATAATGAAGCCCCTCAGAAGTTGTCGGTGGTGTGGCCCTGGCGAGCACGAAGATACCAATTTCCCTAAGTTTGGCGCGAGAATTAACCTGCTGAACATCAAAGGAAATACGAAGACAAAGGAAGCCATATTGGCCCTCACTCGGGGGCAAGCTAAGCAAGCCAAGTACCCCGATCCTCATACCAAGAAACAAAGGATGCGGGAAGCACAAGAAGAATTAGATAAGGCCATGAAGGCCCAACAAGAGACAGAGGAGGCAGCGGGACCCTATAGCCAACGGTATGTAGAACAAAACATTCTATGGCAAATGCTTCAATTGGAGGTACCGGTGAAACTCCAGGACCTACACACCATGCCGCATTTGGGGACAGCACTACTGGGTACACAGGCCAACCAAACCAACACCATGCACAAGGACACCTCCATTCATGGAGGATCCACGACGGATCAAAAGTTGTTGACCATCAATAATGGCAGACACCTAGCCGTGGTGGAGATGGGCATTCTCGACACCATCTTATAGACACCATAGTAGATGGCAGATCGGGAGTAAATGTCCTACCAAAGGACACGTGGAAAAAATTAGGGAAGCCTACCTTGTGGCCACCAACATTTAATTTGTTGGGTGCTGATCAGCATGGGATCAAGCCCCTCGGGACACTGATGTCACAACCAGTTATGGTTGGTGCACAACCATTTGTACTTGACTTCGTTGTCATTCCACTTAAGCAGAAGGGTTACGACGCCATCTTGGGTCGAGGGTGGCTAGTGGAAGCCAAGGCAAACCATAACTGGAAACGGAATACACTCTCAATGGAGAGTGGAGGTGGGAAATTTACAATTGACCTCCGAACTCAGTTAGTGAGTGAAGAAATCGCCTCTTCCCTAGGGTCAGAATCTGAAGGAGAGAACGATCAACAAGACGAAGGAAGGCATGGAATGGAACCAAATGAGGAGGGCGTCCTAAATTTGGGAGGATGCTCAGAAGATTATACACTCACTGAATGGACTGTTCCATTGGCAAACGGAGGATTACGAGATGTTTTCACCCTCATGCAATGTACTAAGCATCGAGGAAGAATCGGACAAATTCCCCCCAGAGTACGGGGAATATAAGGAAGGGAATGCTACAATTGATAGTGCACCAGCACATCAGTTTGGTGACCAAAATCCCATGAGGTACAAAGAACCATCAATGAAACCCTTGAATCTCGGCACGGAACTAGAAGCAAAAGTCATCCTTGTAGGGGATGACTCGAAATCAGTTTTAAAAGCCGTGATGTTCAAAATCTTTACCGAATACAAAGATGTATTTGTGTGGACATACAAGGACTTGAAGGGGGTCCCACCCGAACTATGCATTCACCGTATTCCATTGGTACCAGGTGTCGTACTAGTACGACAGCGACCATACCGAATGAACAAAAATTATGCCGCTAAGGTGAAAGAGGAAATCAGACAAATGCTCGAGGCCGGGATTATCTTTAAGGTTCAAACTAGTGAATGGGTATCCCCCATCGTGATCTCTCTCAAGAACGATGGAAACCAGATCCGGATTTGTGTCAACTTCCAGTGCCTGAACGCAGTTACTATTAAAGACCCATTTCCCATCCCGTTTACAGATTCTATCCTCGAGGAGGTGACTGGCCACAAAATCTATTCATTCATGGATGGATTTTCTGGCTACATTCAAATATCAATAGCAGAAGAGGATAAACTGAAAACAACCTTTATGGTGGAAGACGGAGTATATGCCTACAACCAAATGTCGTTCAGTCTCTATAACGCACCAGCCATGTTCCAAAGAATTATCCTCCATATATTCGATAAGATGTTTGTCGATAACTTTAAGGCTTTCTTGGATGATTGGTCCATCTATAGCGGGGAGGAGACCCATCTGAAGGCCCTCGGTGAATGCATGGACAGGTGCTGAAGGGCACAACTTGCACTCAACCCCAAGAAATGTCAGTTCATGGTACCTCATGGAAGGCTGTTGGGGCATATCGTGTGCAAAGCAGGACTCAAAACCAACCCCGATAAAGTTCGAGTGATTGTGGATATGGAATCTCCACAAGATGTCATTGGGGTTAAATCCTTCCTGGGACATATTGGCTATTATCGAAGGTTTATTAAAAATTTTGCCCAGATATCCTACCCTCTTGACAATCTCACCCGAAAAGGAGAGCCCTACGTGTGGAGAACGGCTCAAGAGGAAGCCTTCGAAGAATTTAAATCACAACTGTTGGGGGCACCCATTTTGGCGTATCCCAATTGGGACAAAGAATTCCATGTGCCCGTCGATGCTTCCAACTATGCCATAGGTGCGACATTGGATCAAGTCGGTGACCATGGAGTGGATCACCCGTCTACTTCATGAGCAGGCTACTCTCAAAGGCAGAAAAGAATTATAGTACGACGGAAAGAGAGGCCCTCGGCTTGGTCTATGCCATGTAGAAATTTAGACACAACCTGCTTGCGACCCCTTCAAATTTAATGTAGACCACCAAGCATTAATGTACTTGGTGAATAAACTAATAATCCAAGGATGGGTGAGCCCATGGTTGCTGTTGCTGCAAGAATTTACCTTCACCATTATACTACGGTCGGGCAAAAGTCACGTGATTGCAAATCAACTATCTAGAATCAAATCTGGAGAGCCCACCGACAAGGTGAATGATGATTTTTCGGATGCACACCTATTTTGTATCGCGATTTTACTGGCGTGGTACACCAGCATTGGTGAGTACCTCTCCACATCGCAGTTCCCCCGAGAAATGCCACCAGGAGAACAACGCAAACTGGTCCTCCAAAGTCGAACACTCCAACTCATTAACGGTCTTCTCTACAAGATTTTGCCAGACCAAGTCCTTCGACAATGCGTGATGGAGGAAGAAGTTGCAAGTATTCTGAGGGAAGCACATGAGGGCCCAACGGGAGGACATATGGGGCTTGATACAACAGCTAGGAAGATACTATTGGCCAGATTGTGGTGACCGACACTGCACAACAACGTCAAGCAGTGGGTCGTTAGCTGTGACACTTGCCAGCGGGCCGGAAAACCACTTAAGAGGGATTTCATGCCCTTAAACCCCTCGGTTGCTCAGGAATTATTCGAGAGATGGGGACTGCATTTTGCGGGACCTTTGAAAACTAGTAGACCACGACGATGCACATATATAGTGGTGGCTACGGAGTACCTAACAAAATGGGTGGAAGCACGTGCCTTACTCGACGACATGGCTGTAAGTATAGCGCAATTCATTTATGAAAAAATCATCACTCGGTGCGGCATTCCAATTCAGTTGACAAGTGACAGGGGAGGTCACTTCGTGAACCACGTGGTAAAGCTTCTCACGACAGAATTTAAAAATTTTCATTCTCTATCCAACCCATACTATCCGAGAGCAAACGGCCAGGTGGAGGCTACAAACAAGATTCTGGTCTCTGTAATTTACAAGTCGTGTGGTGTGGAGAAGGAAGACTGGGAGAAGTTACCCTCGGTCTTGTGGGCCTACCGCACCACCTACAAGGTAACCACGGGCCAGACACCCTTCCAACTGATGTACGGCCAGGAGGGTGTCGTTCCAATGGAATTTATGGTGCCAAGTCTCCACATAGCTATTGACAACAAACTCGGCGACATGGTTAGTCTTCGGGACGTCTATACGCCCTAAATAAATTGGATGAACGGAGGATGATGGCACAATGGGCAACTGACGTTGTTCAACAACGAAGAAAGCACTGGCATGATAAGCACATCCGTCGGGCAAGGTTCACACTGGATCAACTTGTTCTTAAGTACAGTGGGCGAAATGAGATTAAGCCCGAAAAATTCAAGGTGAAATGGTTGGATCCTTATAAGTTCCTGGAAATCGGCAGCAACAGAGCAATTAAGTTATGGGCACTCGACGGTACAGAGCTTCCGGACGCAGTCAATGGATCTAAGTTGAAAATTTATCATGAATGGCCAGACAGAAGGCCTAGGTGCGTTCCGAGGATAATTATATTTAAAAAAAATAAAGTTACAAAAAGAAACAAAATAGAGGACACCATATGATGAAAAATTAATTAAATAAAAATAGAACAAAAAAAAAGAACGAGCATTGCCACCCGTACGGTGTTTGACCGTATGACACTTAAAGATTGTACGAAGTAGAGGTTAATAACGAATCCACAGTCGTACAACCTTCCTCACTTTTGGAAGTGCACGATGTAAAGACCATACGGCCCCAAAATGCTACAAAGATGAAGGGTTGACCGCCATACAATATGCAATCGCAGGCAAAGGGAAAACTAACGGTACACTTTTCCATCACATTCTATACAGTCATATGGCCCATAGAGACATCCGTACACCAGGAAGAAGGCTGTACGGTGGCAAGAGAAGAGGTCGCAAAGATCCCATACATTTTGTACAACAGGGAAAAGGAAACACAACAGAGAAGGGGAAAATAAATAAAGAGGGGTACAGAAACAAGGAGCACAGATGGACGCGGGAAAAATTCAAATACCTACATAGAGGTAGTTACCGATGGCAAGAGGTTTTCAGCATGGGGTCACAACAACAAAAGAAAGATTGGAAGAAACAACTGCAAACTTCAAAGCTAGCAAGCAGCAGCGTTGCCAGAGGCAAGGGTACAAGGCTTTTGTAGTCGGGAGTCCGAATCGCTGGGAGCATGGATAGCACTAAGAAAAAAATTCGCTCACGGGTGCAGCCAAAGACACAAAAAGATGAAATCACATGGAAAAGTGTGGCATTTGAAGGGCTGAATGGTTTTGAGTGTCGAACTTGGTGGGAAGATAATCCAGACACGAATTTTCTCAAGCGGCAGCTACGTAAAGCATAGGTACATTGGGCAATTCAAATTCCTCTCTTTCCCATTAAAGAATTGTTAATACTTTACCGGTTACTGAGAGGGGGGCTGAATCAGTAAATACTATCAATATTACAATTTAAAGCTTGTAAACTAATTCTTGAATGTAAAACAGAGCGTAAACAATCATTCACAAGCATAAACATAATCACACAGATCAACTCAAGTATTTATACATGGAAACCCTCGGTTAGAAGGAAAAAACCACGGTGAGACAAACCTCACAACTTCACTACTGTAGAATGAAGGCGCCCTGTTAGGAGCTTACAAAGCACTGATTAAAGTGCTACCCGGTTAAGGGATTTTAAAAGAGATCTGTTAAGATCCAAACCCTGTTAAGAGCTGCCTGGTTACAGGACTTTGAACATTAACAAAATGTTACCTTGTTAGAGGATTTTACACAGAACCGATTAGGTTCACCCTGATAGAGGGCTTTCGATTTTCTTTCACTTCTGATAAAAGCAATGATCTATTATGACACTGATTGTCTGATTAAATCTTGTTTGTGAATCTCTTCCCCGGTCTGCCTGGTTGTTGATCTCTCTTTCTTTCCTGGCCTCTATGCTAAAAGCACTATTCAGAAGATATCTCCTCTCTACTCTATGCAGTCTTCAACTATCAACAACGGCAACAACAATCTTGCTTCCTATGCTTTATATTTATACAAGAGTGACCCTCTTAACTCATAGAACCACCAGGGAGTAAACTTAGCCATAACTTCTGCAACGCATGCAAACTATGCATTGTGATCTAGAGTTTACCTTGAGATCATCCATAGAGTTAAGGCTAACTTCTGTTAAAAAGCTAACTCCACTTCTGAGCGGTGGATGTCTCGGATAATCAGGCTTTTTAACTCAAATTGTAACTCAAACTGATCCACACAATCCGGATTGAATCTACCTTACAGTGGGACCGGTATACCCTTATACTCAGTATTGGTCTACCGGTGCATCTATCGAAATGGTCAACCAGTGCTTACACTTTGTCCTTCATCTACCGGTGTCTTCTAAGTAATGTGATTGACCGGTGACCTTTTACCAGTGTGAATGGGGTTTGTGAAATATACGAATGACAACTCATATTGCTAACAATCTTCCCGTTTGTCATTGGTGACAAAACATTCACAAACTTCACACTCACTTACTAATCACAGTGCCATGTATTGGTAGAACACTACTTCACCTGACTAAGTGCTACGGGTGCTGCTTATTCCTTTTCACCATCCTTCCTGCTCGGTCCTAATGATCTTGCTCAGTCCTGATGTATAGATGTATCTTCCCTTTTTTGCCTCCATAGGACAAAGGGTAATGTGTGTGTTCACATTTGAAGCTTAGTGAAGATATCCTTATATATTGTCCTGGCTGAGTGAAGGAATGGTGCCCATTGACCGGTTACATATTCTGAATTCTTTTGGGCTGCTGTCAGAGAAATAATGATATTATCCATGTCTTCCACAGTTTTGTATGGCGGTTCACTGAGAAGAGCCTCTGTAAATGATGCAGTGGAATTCATGATGTCAAAGGTTGGTGCTAAAAACATTTGAAATCCAATAATATCTTGGATCCTCTTATTTTTCTCTTCAGCAATTTTCCTCTGTGCCAGAGTTAGACATGTCATTTCTCTGCAGTAGGATGTTGCAGTCTTGTTCTTTATATCAAACTGAGATGACAAGGCTTTTATCTCTTCTGTTATCTTGGCAGACTTTTCTGACAGGTCTTGCAAAAATACTACGAAGTTTGATGTTCTACTCATCAAGCTGCTTGCTTCTTGAAGCTGCTGTTGGAGAGTTCTCAGGTTGGTTGTCACATTTACTTTGATATCATCAAC
The DNA here is from genome assembly GCA_027943335.1 of Chamaecyparis obtusa. NCBI lineage: Eukaryota > Viridiplantae > Streptophyta > Pinopsida > Cupressales > Cupressaceae > Chamaecyparis > Chamaecyparis obtusa. Next base: position 1,139,165 of record BSBK01001267.1, on the reverse strand, counting down.
CTATTTGTGGAGTATCTCCACTCTTTTCTTCTCATAGTGGTCAGCTGCCATTATTTTCGGATCTGTTAGATCCTCACCGATTGCCTGCGCTAAAACTTCTAGCTGATCAATGACCGGTTCATCCTCATCTATGTCAGCATCAGGGACGAAGTTGTACAAGTTGTTCTTTACATTGGTCAAGATCATGTCTTGTTTTCTTTTGGTCAACTCTTTAGTTGCCTTTTTGACATCTTGCTGATGTCTACCTCAGGATCTATAATCTTGCTTCGTTTACTTTTGCTTCCTTTCCCTCGGTAAATAACAATTTCCTTTTTGACGAGAAGCTTGGAATGTCCCCTTGTTCTTGTTGTCCTTGCTCTTGCTCCGGTCCTACTTGCTCTGTGAAGACATGGATTTGTTCTCCTTGCCCCTTAATATCTTCTGTTTCTTGGTGAGCTCTTTTTGCCAGTTGAACTTCTTCCGATTGCTTATTATCTTCAACAGTTTGTTGTTGTTCTCCTAGTGGGTTTTCGTTTTGTTGCTGCTCCTCAGCTGTATGGAGTTCCCCCATGGGTATATTAGTTTCTGCTTCTTGTTCAACATTTGTTTGTTCATTGGTTATGAACTCCTCTGTTTGAACTTTTTCCTTATCGGCGGAAGGTCCCTCACTAGTTATGGACCCCTCCTTTGGTGTTTGCACTGGTCTGTTTTGATCCCGAGGACCATATTTATCGAATGCCTTGAAGTCATATTTGTTCCAATAGTCTAGAGTTGCTTTGTAGACTTGATTCTCATATCCATTCAATATCTTTGCGACTCTCTCTGATGTCTTTAGATTCATGGATGCTTCTTCTAATAGAAGCTTTATTCTTTCTTCACCGAATCCAGATCGTACCTTGAGTTGTGTTTCCTTAGTGATTCTGGTATTCGTGCCTAGACCGGTTCTCCACTTTGATTGTAGTCTATTGTTTAGTTCTGGTGGGAACTTGGACCAGTAGTCCCTCGGAGTCCTATGATAATCCATGAAAGTTTCTACAATCCCATGAATCAACTTTTGTTTGTCCTCTTCATTTAGTACACTATACCACTTTGCTGCGTTGCTCACTTCTCCAGAATCCATAACCTCAGTAATTATATCACCTACATGCATAGGTTGAAAGTTACCTTTACTTGGAGAGATGAGAACTGTTGGATTCGTGGCCTGACCCTTGGTTAAGTCTACTAATACCGGTGCTTCTCCTCCAAGTACTCCTTTCCCTTTACCGGTGTCAGCTGCCGGTTTAGCTGTTGTTCTTTGTGCTGCTTCTTGTTCTGCTTGTTGTTGGGTCTGAAGAAATTTGGTACAAAGTGTGACTTCTTCATTTTGTACCTTTTCAACTTCTCCAATAAGCAAGAGGCCTATCCTTCTTATGGTTGCAAAAGCTTTCTGATGAAGTTCAGCCTATTCTGTTGCCTCTTCCAGGGTAAGGTGATTTTGAATCTCCAGAAGAGCCTTTATCCTTAGCTCCTTTTCTTTTTCTTCTAAGACTTTCGACCTAGCTTCAATATTTTGTAGAAGTTGTTCGGGAAGAGTAGTGTGCAGTCCATCGGGATGAAGATTGAATTTATGGAGGCAGAATGCTACTGCTTCCTCAATTTTGTCTTTGTCTTCATCACTGCCTAATTCATATCTTCGTCTTACTGAACCTAAATTCCCAACCTTTTTTAGTCCTTCCACAATTTCGTCAATTGTGGGCTTGGCTTTTCTGAGTGAGTCCTCCTTTGATATTTTCCCGGTTTTTCTCTTCCTAATCAGAGGAACTGTGTCCTCGGAGTCTGTCCCTTCTTGTTCTTCCCCTTGGATACTAGGTGTCGGTTCTTCTTTCTTCCTCTGATCCTTGGGCTGATCTGTCGCCGGTTGCTTCTTTGATGTGGGTGTCCTTTTGTAAACAATTTTGATCGCTGCCCTTCTTGACAGATTTTGAAGAATCTCAGTGTACGTGCCGAACCGAATAGCACTGAGATCCAAATTTGCGTCACTTAATGCATCAGCATAAGCCTTGGCGACTTTGGCTGAGATCTCATAACCCAGCTCCGATGCATATGAATCTCTTGGTTCAACTGCTTGAATAATGCAGTTGTCGGTGGTGACCAGAAAACATACCTCGTTCTTGTAATGGTCAACAATTGCTGACGGCACTCTTTCCCTTTCGTGCATCTTCAATTGAAAAGCTTCGAAATGTTCAGTCATCGCATTGCTTAACTGGTCTCCCAGTCTATTGGCCTTTTCAGTGATTTGATGCATGATCGGTTTATCGGTTCTCCAAGTCACTTTACCAATACCTGGGAAGAAGTCTAAGTAGAAAAAGTATAGGCACATCAGAAAGGTTCCATACTTCATAGATTTCTTCTTCATGACTCCAAGCTTCTTCATGTTTTCAAAAATTTGGCTCTGAAGCATTGCACAAATGTCGTATTGCCCATTTTTGTGCATGATGCGGTGCGCAGCATGAATTGCACTGCCTGGTATGCTGTTCCAGCTGCTTGACTGACAAAATTTGTATCCGATAACATTGGACACAAAACGCACTCCATCATCTTCAATGTGATTCACAGTCATAAGTCGACCGTCGAATTTTGACTGAGTCAACTTATTGACAACGGCATTGGAGATGGTGCGCAGAGTTATCGCTTCCCCTTTGTCACTGTATCCAGCCACTCTGTGGAGATCCTCTTTGGTGATCTCATGACATGCGCCTCTGTTGAGACAGAGCCCTGGTTCGTGAAGACGGCTCAGCACCAATCTGACATGGTCTTCCCGGAAGATTGCAGGGTAGCATACACCATTTATTAAACCGGATGATTCTAGATTGGCGTATTTGTCGAGAAGTCTTCCTTCTTTGCATAATGACAAATACTCTCCTTGAATGTAGTTTTCTCCCAGTTCTTCCTGTTTGGCGTGAATAAATGTTGTAACATCCTCGGTCAAAAGGACTCCTTCTAGTATAGATGAGAGGGCATCAGCCATGTCGTTTTCTCTATTCTGTATCGGCAGGATGTTGTATGCTGGTCGGTTCGCCTGATCTCCCTTGATCAATTTTATAGTGGTGGAAGATGAAGCCATTATTGTTGACCGATACTTGCAGAAAGTCGCTTGGATCGGTTTGCGAACAATAATTCTCAGTGATCAAAGCGTGAGAATAATACTTAGCACAAGAATTCGTAAATCACAAAGTAAGCAAAGTGAAAAACTTGTGAGTAATTCTCCTTTCTTTTATAGAGTAAGGTCATAACGGTAATTACCAAACAGTAACTATTTGTTAAACAACTATAGTAATAAATGCCTTACCTAACTTTTCTATTCCGTTTTCTCAACCGGTTGATTGTAAACTTGCCTTACCGATTAATCATGCAGACCGAGACAGTCCGACTCACACCAATCATACCGAGAATGGTAGCGGATCTACCAGTTCCCTCTAAACCTTCATGGTTTAGTTTGCTGAAGAAATATCGCCATCAACAGATGGTGATCTTTCCTCTATCTTCACCTCAGCGGAGCTTTTTGATTCTTTTACGAATCAAATTTGTTTGACTATTTTCTTAGTCTTTTCTTCATTGTTGATCTTCTCTTCAGATTTGACCAGTTCCTTCTTGCTGGATGACCGGTTCCTACATTCTTTGGCTTTGTGTCCAACTTTGTTGCAGTGATAGCAAATTACCCCAGTTGCCTTCCATGGGTTCATTCTCTTCGTATTAGTTGACTTATTACGAGAGCCAATGTAATTATGTGATCCACAGTTCACACGGTTGACTATATTTAAGTCCTTGTTTTTCCTGGGGAATATCAGTTTGGGGGATCTACATGCCAATGTCTTGGATCTGCATTCTTCTGCTTTGTGTCCAAATTTGTTGCATGCATAGCAGTAGCCTCTGAAGCTTCCCCTGCTACAGCTGGACACAAATATGGGACTGGACTGGCACTCACTGGTCTTGTGGCCCCTTTTATAGCAATTCTTGCAGTAGTTATTGTTGGTCTTACCGGTGCATTCCTACAATTATTAGTTTTATGACCCGGTTTCCCACAGTGCTTACAAGATGTTTTAAGGATAGTCTTACCTTTTTGCACCAATGATTTCATCTTATCCTTCTCGATTGCTTTTGCCCTAGAGGGCTCACCATTCAATTTGGTGACTTCACCGGTGAATCCAAGCCCGATCTGATCTTTGTGTCTTCTTTGAGCTCTGAGTTGCTTATTAAGCTTACTTGAACTCTCATTGCTCCTTCTCAAAATTTCATTAGTTTCTTCAAGTTCGTTCATCTGTTCCCTTAGTTCATGCAATTCTTGAGACGATCTATTGCATGCTTCATTCCTATCATGCCAGCCTTTCTGCATGTGGGCATTTTCTTGGGTGACATTCTGCATGTCTTCTTGAAGCTATAGAATAATAAGTTCATTTGCCCCTACGACATCTACTACTCGATCCCTTGATTTCTTAGAGGCTGACAGAGACTTGACTGCTCAGTTTCTTTCATCTTCAGCTTTTCTCTTTTTCTCGATTAGTTCAGTCATCCTCAAGGCATTGTCTTCTTGATCTCTTTTAAGATTAGTGATCTCATCGGTCAGGATCTGATTCTTTTCCATGAGTTCAGACACTGCCTCCTCAGCTTCATCAGATCCGCTCTGCCCAGAGAGTTCATCAATGGTTTCATTGCTCTCATTCAATTGTGGCGCTAGCTCCTTTCTCTTTGCAAGTGATTTCCTCAATCTGTTCTGCAGAGAGGTAATGATGTCATTGGTTTCTTCTAGCTGTTTTTGATACCAATAAACCTCCATGATCTTTCTCTCAAGCTGTTAGGCTTTGAAGTATAGAGAAACTTGGCTCTGATACCAATTATTAATACTTTACCGGTTACTGAGAGGGGGGGTGAATCAATAAATACTATCAATATTACAGTTTAAAGCTTGTAAACTAATTCTTGAATGTAAAACAAAGCATAAACAATCATTCACAAGCATAAACATAATCACACAGATCAACTCAAGTATTTATACGTGGAAACCCTCGGTTAGAAGGAAAAAACCACGGTGAGATAGACCTCACAACTTCACTACTGTAGAATGAAGGCACCCTGTTAGGAGCTTACAAAAGCACTGATTAAAGTGCTACCCGGTTAAGGGATTTTAAAAGAGATCTGTTAAGATCCAAACCCTGTTAAGAGCTGCCTGGTTACAGGACTTTGAACATTAACAAAATGTTACCTTGTTAGAGGATTTTACACAGAACCGATTAGGTTCACCCTGATAAAGGGATTTCGATTTGCTTTCACTTCTGATAAAAGCAATGATCTATTATGACACTGATGGTCTGATTAGATCTTGTTTGTGAATCTCTTCCCCGGTCTGCCTGGTTGTTGATCTCTCTTTCTTTCCTCACCTCTGTGCTAAAAGCACTATTTAGAAGATATCTCCTCTCCGCTCTATGCAGTCTTCAACTATTAACAACAGCAACAACAATCTTGCCTCCTATGCTTTATATTTATACAAGAGTGACCCTCTTGACTCATAGAACCGCCAGGGAGTAAACTTAGCCATAACTTCTACAACGCATGCAAACTATGCGTTGTGATCTAGAGTTTACCTTGAGATCATCCGTAGAGTTAAGGCTAACTTCTGTTAAAAAGCTAACTCCACTTTTGAGGGGTGGATGTCTCGGATAATCAAGCTTTTTAACTCAAATTGTAACTCAAACTGATCCACACAATCTGGATCGAATCTATCTTATAGTGGGACCGGTATACCCTTATACTCAGTATTGGTCTACCGGTGCATCTGTCGAAATGGTCAACCGGTGCTTACACTCTGTCCTTCATCTACCGGTGTCTTCTAAGTAATGTGATTGACCGGTGACCCTTTACCGGTGTGAATGGGGTTTGTGAAATATACTAATGACCACTCATATTGCTAACAAGAATATGAAGGACCTATGCGTGGCATGATAGATACATTTGACAGATTCAGTAGGACTAGCACTCTCAAATATTTTGGGATGGAGATTCAGATTAAATTTATAGCAGCCAAAATTTTGAGGGTTTTTGGTATACCTGGCAGGCAAGGAAAAAAGATAGATATGAAGCCTCAGAAAATGTCCCGAAAGGACAAGGTGAAATACATTAAGTTAGTTTCGATGAATCTAACTCCGAGAGAGTTTGAGTCTGTAGCAGGAGCATCCGCAAAGAATTGTGGAATAAAGAAGTCCTTCATGGCTCCAGGAGATTGGCGGTGCCTCATGGATGTTATCAAAAGCAGGCTGACAAGTTCGAGTAGGGCGTCTGACATTGCCTTGACACATCTTATTTTCATGAATGGACTCAGGAATGGTACCGTGTATGACTGGGTGTCCATCCTGGCTGAGAGGAAGTTTGAGTTCATGACACTTCAGCACCGGACTTTTTACATGCCTCACTACTCCATAGGCTTGTTTCTCAACGCCGCCAAAGAGCAGATTCCACTTGACAAGTTGAGAAGGAAGCCTGTCAGCATAGCCGTAGGAGAGCCCCCTATCTTCCATTGATGCCATCTTGACAGAGGAGGGACATATGAGGGTCGAAAAGGAAGCGCCAGGTACTCTCCGAGTCAAAAGGAGACAATGCGGATAGCGGCCAAGAGGATACTAGCGAGGACTTTGACGCCAGCGAGAGTGCAACAATGGGTGGGGTTGCGGACTCAGACATACTAGGTATGGGGATACCCACTCCGCCCTTCGAGATTGCACCAGATCAGATTTTGTTTACTCCGCCAAACACTTCCGCTCCAGTCTCTGTGCTACCCTCAGTACCATTCGGTACCACCCTGGACTCAATCCCGGTAACTAGGTTTGGAGAGTTGAGAGCTCCAGTTGATATGACACCATTGAGTGGGGAGGCACTTGCAGTGTCAGTAGCGGTGGGGTTGGCAGAGGATCATTCCACGGAGGGGATGGTTGAGGCCAGCGCCATACCTCTGAGAGACGAGTTAGAGTGGCCACGGCTGGAGAGTGAGCCTCAGGTCACTCTTGATGTAGTTGGGACAGAGGCCTTCGTGAGAGTGGGCCCAGGGGTGCTGGAGGAACCACTGAGGGAGTTATCGGTGGAGAGTAGGGAAGCCTCCGTGATGATTTGGCTAGATCAGTTTAAGATGGCCCCAATAGCACTGGCAGCACCTAACCTTCTTTCACCACGGCGGGCGATGGTAGTTCACCCAGAGATAGTAGACCTCGACTCTGTGATTTCATCAAATAGACAAGAGATGGAGATAAAGGATGTACTCGAGAGGCATGCTCTGACACAGGGACAACAACACGAGGCTAGTGAGGAGCCATGAGAGCAGCATGAGGCCAGTGATGAGGAGTCGGCGAGGGGGTCTAGGAGGAGTGTGTTAGAGCAGTATTTGGCGGATGTAGCCGCAGGAGCTGAACGGGTCATAGCTTCAACAAAGTTGCAAGCCCGGGAGGAGGTCATAGAGGAATTGGAGAGGTTGGTGACTTTTGTAAGGGTGGGATGTCCGATTGCATTTGGGGAGTGTTTTGAGTCAAGAGGATGGCCTACCACAGAGTCCCTCACCATGCTGGAGGATTGGACTCTCTGGGAGACAGTGGGGGAGAGTAGGATTCAAGCCCTACTGCGAGATGTGGAACAGGCATTCCGTGAGGGGTATTTTACTCTCCGACGCATTGAGCATGTCTCTTTCGTACATGAGGCTACGGGGCTGGCAGCAGTGACAGCTCGAGAGGAGATGGCCTCACGACTTACAGCAGTGGTGGAAACCTTGGTTAAGGAAACAAAGTCTTGGGCAGTCGAGAGGAGCAGCATGGTGACTGAGTTAGAGGCCCTTTGAGCACAGTTGGAGACCGAGCGTACCGAGAAGGCTCTGTTAGAGACTCACCTTTTCAATGCTCTGGAGAACGTTGATGCAAAGGAAAAGGCAGTCCTGGAAGCAGCAAGCATGGTAAGGATGGCTATGGAGCTGAAAATGGTAGCAAAGCATCACTTACGGGTGCAGACTAGTCAGGTGTATGAGTTGCGGGTCCAGGTTGCTTCTCGAACAACAGCGTCAGCACCATCTTCGTCAGGGACGCTTCCTACGCCCCCTCTTGCTTCTGAATAGTATTTTCTATTGTGTACTCAATTTTGTATCATTCCCATTTTTGTACGTCGTCGGAGACAACTTGCCTTTTTTGGGGGGATGATGTTGTTGGGATATTTGTATATACGGGCTAATATGTAATTAAATGTTATGTTAGCCTCTCGGTCATTAGTAACCGAGAGGTAAATAGTTACAATGTTTCGGTCGTGTCCCTTCAGGTAGTTTATATACCTCTCGAAGGATGGACACAGGGAGATTGTATGATGCTATGCTTGTACTGTGTGAATCATGAATGATCAATAAAGCAATTATGTTCTCTGATATTCTGTGAGTTACTTGCAATTCTACGTTTCCTGATTGACCCTACTATAGCTTACAGCTTTTGTCATTTGGGGTTTCAGAGCTTTTAGACTTGTATGCTTCCACCACACCTTAGTATAAGGTATTTATGACTTATTTTTATGAGCATCTCTCAATGTAATATCATTATTATGTACTCTTTCCAAGAAATAAGTGAAAGGCATTGATTTCACATTGGAAACCTATATCAAAAATTTATGACAGTGAGAAGTATCTGTGTGTTTAGTTGTTTGCTTCTTGTTCTGACACATTGGCAAACAATTTCAAAACAATATGGGGTATTCATACAAATTCTCATATTTATACCTTTCTCTAGCTCTGCAAAGAATCCATGGGTCTTAAGATGACGCAAAGGCTAAAACCATGTGAAATGCATCACTAACCTGCAACAACCAACTTATGAATTCCAATGGTCCAAAAGTGGATAATCTCTACATGATTTATCACACATCTTCCCAACGGTCCAATAATGGATTACCTCCACACGATTCATCAAACACCTTCCCAACAGTGCACTTATCCTTCCAAAATATCTATCGTTTGGTGCAAACCTAAAGTAACCTTCCACAAGTCACAACAGTTCCAATAAAACATATTTGTTACCTTGGAGAGGCTCATTTGCTAAATCATAGAACTAGACTCATCCAAATCATCTCAAACTTGACAAGAGGCCCAATCAACCACACAGAGAAATGCCTCTGAAACCACTACATTTAATTAGTTTCTACCTTTAAAAATAATCTGCACAGACCTCAAGAACTTTTCTAAAATGTTTGAGAATGTTGCATATTTAAAACAAAGAAACGAGAATCGGAATCGAAGAGGCCGAATCGAATCGTGAATCGGAATCGAATCGGCAAATTTAAAAAGCCCTTGAAATTTAGAGATTTTAACAATTTAAAACTTATTTCATGCACCCTTTGTTGAATATAACTTAAACACATTATAACATCATCAAATAGAAGCTAACATACATAAACAAGGAACATAAATGATAAATCCATCACATACATTACACGTATAATGTAAATTGTAGCTAAAGTAAATAGAAATCATAGGATCATAATAAGTCAAATCATAGAATGTATGTAAGATGAAGATCCATGAAACGTATGCCTATTAGTATCTGTAAGATCCATAAAACTAAATTGTTTCATAGTATGAATCTATGATGCTTGATCATTGATCAATGCAAAATGTCAAAGTCTTCATAACTAGATCTTAGGTAGTCTTTGTTGGTGGCTGTTTTCAAGTCCCTAGCTCCGGCAAATGAGGTTTGAATGATTTTGGCCTGTTGGGAAGTCATGTCTGTCTGGGATTTGAGCCAGAGCTAAGCTAAGTTTGTCAAAGAGATGGGGTCGAAACCAAGTGATTTGTGATAAAACGAGTTAAAACCCTTTGAGAATCCTTTTGCCAGCTTCAGTTTGACCTTAGAAAGCCATGATGGATTGTGGGAGGTAACCCTGGTGAAGGCTTGCTGAATCCTGAAATTTGGCTAAGTCTGGAATTTTTGGAAAACCCCCAAAATCTAGAATTTGCATCTTAACTCCTATGAAGCTGGAACCTATCTCAAACATCCTAGAATGTATTTATAATTATATACAAATATAAGAGTATAAGAAATTAAATAAATCAAACTTATACTTAAATGTTATATTTGTATGAACTTACAACAAATAGGAAAGGCAAAAAAAACATTGAAAATATTTGTGTTTTTTTTAAATTTCACTTGACTTTTTAGCAATCCGCCGATTCACGTCCGATATTTTGGGGCGATTCATGTGATTTTTGGTATGAATCGCCGGTTTAGGCGATTCATGCCAAAAAATCGGCTGAGCCGATTCACGATTCACAAAAAATCGTTTGCCTTGAATTGACTCGCGAAACCAGCGATTCAAGGACGATTCTCATTTCTATGATTTAAAACCAATTTGTGTGTCTAATAACATTTAATGTGACTGAAACAGTATACAAAAATCAGCATGATGTCATTTCCAGGTAGAGAGTGAGTGCCATTGACAAAAAAACAAGATCGAACCATTAATAACAACTGAAAATATCTCTACCACAATCCAAGAACCTAAGATATAAATAGTACGAGAAACCACTAAATATATTATTTATCTAAAAATATCTTTTACCTGTTTTGCATGTCTGTAAAATATCAGTTAACGTTGACGAAAAACAAGTCAACATCAATGCATTCTAATTGTATGCCATTGCCAAACATGATATTTTCAAAAGCATCACCTCCGATAGCCTGTGGCCATTTGAGAACAAATCTTCTAGCTGACTCTCCAACTCTGTTTCCACTGGAGATTCTGCAGACTGATCCTCAGATCCTTGAATCAATAATGTTATTTCTCCCTTGGGATTGCGCTGTGCAAACTCACCCTTCGCTTCTGCTAGTGTACCCTTCCAAAACTAAAACAGAGCAAACAAATCAGATTGACATGAAGGCTGCAAAAGATGCTTGGACATATCCAAGAAAAATTAACCTGGATTATCCCTTGTGCACATGAAGGATACATGATTTCATCAAGACTAAGAAGAGAGAGAAAGAAGGAACAGAAGGGATATTTTGGATGCGTGGGAGGACAGGAAGAATGAGAGAATTGAAAATTCGATGGAACTTATCAAATATTTTTGTGATGAAAAGGTATCGAGGGGGAATGGAGAGGGGGATGCAAGGGAAGGAACTTCTCAAGTATTTTTCTTGTTGGATTCTAGATTCATTCCCATGACCATGAAAACTCATGGAAAATACATTCATGTTTGTCCAAGATCCATGGGTGTTGCAGCAGTTTATTAAGGCAATTATTAAAAACTTAAAAATAAATGTATACAACAAAATTTCACATCCGAGATGATAAATGGTGACAAAAAATGATTGATCAAAGATTACCTCTTCATGAAGTTTTGTCAACTCCCTCGCAATAACGCATTGCCTATAAAGCAAGCAAAAGCATACCTCAGTAAAGAAAAAAGTGAAAACTTAGTGTGTCATGCACCAGTAGAACTAATAAATTATATTTTTCCTTATTGGATTCAACAAAAATAAAACATTGGTGAAGACAAGATGATATAAATAATACTTTACTAGAACAGAGAATAAAGTGAATGTTTTGCAGATCTAATGAAAGATGTGAGGAACTGTTCAAGCCTTGGATATAAAGTCAACTTTTTTACGCATGTAACTGTAGAGTGAAGACCTGCTCTGGTATGTATGGATGAAATCAGGAAGACACAGCTATTCTGCATGTCAAGCAATAGATTATATATATAGAAAATGTAGATAATATGCCATTGGTTGTAAGAGAAGATATCATTAATAAGACAACTTCTGGAAATGGGAATATCTTCACTATGATTACCAGTTATGTTCAGAATGCAGATTCTCCAGTAAATATGTGCAAGACAAATGTATGGAGAGGCTAGAGAGCTCCCTTTATCATTGGCACACAATGCTCATATTGGTCTGGACTAAGACCAGTGTTGGTTGAAGGCACCCAATCATAAGCAACCAAAGGGTTGACTCAAACCTAATAGAGCATAGATTTTTATCATTTAACAAAGCACAACAAAATGTTATCATTTAACAAACTACAATAAAATGTCTAGTTATGTTCCTATGTGTATTCCTTCTCTATGACTGTTTAGAATGCTTCTGACATTAATCAGCTACTAGGAGGTTCCAAAGTAGCTCCTGGACCAAAATGAAATAGGGCAGCAACAGTGCAGCCTTAGACACCAAAAGGCATAGGCAGTAATGAATATGATAGCTACCTGAGAGCCAGTGTATTTCCCCGTTCTATCCCTCAAATCTCTTATAGGATTTTAAGCAGATCTACCATGTGAGTTATCTCCAATAAGCCAAACGCTTCATTACCTAGGAACGCCCCTTAATGCACAAGCACTGTAAATGGAAACGGGTACGGGGATAGGGGGACGGCCGGAAACAGTTTTGAACCATCCCCGGTCATGCAAAAAAGGTTGGAAACCATCTCAAAAATGGTCCACGCTTGTCCCAGAAACCATTGACTGTCCCCAGGATGGCTGAGGACGGCCAAGCCGTCCCCCAAACATCTCAGAGACAAACGGTCGTTTCCAGTGGCGGCAACCATAAAGCAACTCATTTTTATAATTTATTTGCAAATGTTTTTATTCTAACGTGGGCCCACACTTCAATGCAATCCTAAACATGACTAGTTATGTTTCTACTATGCTCATTCTCATTCATTTCATTTACATTTTGAAAAGAGCAAGAAAGGAGCAAGGACATAGAGGGAGTACGGTTTGAAGAAGAGAAGAAAAGGAGGCAATAGCAGGGCTTCAAGGAGCATTTGAAGGAGTTGGAGCATTGAAGCTGAGTCCATGCTTTCATATTTGGTTTTGTTTTACAATTTCTCTAATAGTTTCAAGAAAGAAGTCCAATTTTTATTTATTTTTCCTTATATTTCAGTATTTTGAGCTTGCATTACACTCATTAAACATGAGCAGTAACAGTAGTGGTGGTGGTAGTGATGAAGAACAGCAAGGGGAAGAAGTTGCAATTGGGGGTGGTAGAAGTGTTGGGGGTGAAGTAAAACATGAACCTAACAAATTTGAAATCCCTTCAACTGTCTTTAAAAACTTTGCACAAGGCCCTTTTAACACCAAAAACCTCTACTTTGCCTTGATCATCCAATATATGTCAAAAAGAAAAATTCGGATAGAAGTAGGGTGTATATATGCCATATATATGAAAGTACAATTAGAGGGAGCTACACAAGGGTGTGGTCTCATTTTTTGGGTGTTTCAGGCAAAGGATTTAAATATTGTAAAAATCTAAAGGATGCTGCAAAGTTAGAGTGTTATTGGAGGCTAAAAGCAAGTCTAAAGGTCTACATTCTATAATATCCCCGAATTTAAAAGATATACGAATAATAGCTTTTAATTAAAGATTGAAATTTATCTACCAAACTCATAGCACTTAAAAAATAATATGAACATCAATTCAGAAGAGATTGATATCGATCAAACATATATATGGAATTACACGTAAGCCAAAAACTAAGTCATACAAAGAAGACCAATATCGATTACCACAGAAAGGTATGCGGAAGTCTTGGAACTTTGCATCGATTTAATGAAGATATTGAAGCTGCTTATTCAGTTCCATCGACAACGGTAAAGATAGTATCACAATGAGAGTAATGTAATAAGAAGGTGCTCGATATTATAGTGGCGACCAAATAATATAGTCGACGATCACAATAATGTAAATAACTGATCTCAAGCAAGCATACAATTCCATTTGAGATTGATAGTGATTGAATTCTATTACAAATACGGGAATGGTCTCATCGATATTTTTGGCTATTGATAATAAGCAACGTTAGAAGAATCTGACTAACATATCAATGTCTCATTTGCCAGATGCGGAAACTGGTACTCATCTGTGGGAAGACAACATCCACGTCAGCAAGGATATTGTTATCAGAGTCACGATGATTATTATGAGTAATTAAAATGTCTAAGCAATAGATACTTATCTTCTATTGACAATTGGCTATTCTATTCATTACATGCGATTAATCCTTAATCGTATTGTTATTACATAACAAGCAGTGTAACAGTGGCACAGGGGGATGTCGGGACAGGAGAAAAAGGGCCTCAATTTGGGGAAGGCGGGGGGATAGTGGCGGAGGCGGGGGGCTAGGGGGGTAGGGGTGCTGCATACTTTACATATAGAACTTGAAATGCTAATTATGAAATGATGTTTCAATATAACATACCAAATTGAAATACTTGAACCCAAATTGAAATACTTGAACATAGAAAAATTACAACACGAACCAGAACCATTGAACATTCAACATAGTAACATAGTACATACCTAATAGTAACATTCAAATATAGAAATTCAAATTATCAGCAAATAGGATTTATATTAGTTCTATCAAATATCAATTATATCATAAAGATGATTACAACGAGTAGCATCATGAATGATATGAATCATGATCAATATCAAAATGAGTACAAAATCATATCAAAATGACAAAATGTAGTGATGGGAGGCCTCTAATCATCCCCCAAGCCAAAGTCCTCATCACTGGAACTATTGGACTCCTCATGCTCAAGTTTCGCCAAAGGAACACCAAACAACCCTACATCTGTTTCTGCTGCAATCTCGTCCTCATCAATCTGAGATGGATCCTCTGGCTCTAAATCCCATCATGTTGTTGGGCTCTCTTTGTACAGACGCTTCTTTGCTCCCTTAGACATAAGTTTGTTCCTCTTAACAGAGTGGATGAAGCACCCTTGACGTCCCCAAGCACCCAAGTACCCCAAACTTCCCCAAGCACCCAAGCATCCAAGCAGTGTGGCTGCAGTGCAGCAACACTTGGGCAGTGGCGGGGGTACTTGGGTACTCCAAGTACCCATCCCACGGATGTCCCCGCATTGGCTACTCCTGGGTTTTGGGCTAGGTGCGCATCCCTGGGTTTCACTAATAACAAGGCAATTCATAACAGCGGATCCAATCACTATGATTATAATTGATCATGGTGGTAAAGATAAACTAATGGTGGCAGTGGTTCACCATGCCTTTTCAAATATTTTAAAATACCAAAGCCGATCGGCTATCAAAAGGGTGTATGAGAATTAATATTATAATTTGTTCCCTTGTGGACTTTGCTCATTGAGCATATCGGTTGATATCGTAACCTCTTATAGTTGGAAGTGTGTAGAATGGTTACCACGACATAAGATATGAAGTAGAACATGTAATCAATGACACCAACAGTACATTAAATATGAATATCAACAATGAAACAACATACTATACCAGAATACCAAGATGGCGAGGAAATGTTATTTCTTTATTGATACCAAAAACCAACAGTTCAACACAATAAACCAATGTGCTTATATAATAGTCGGTTGGTTGGGGAAACCAACGGACGCACCTCTTCACTCCTCACTACCCTCCTGACAAAACATAACTAGTCTAATACAATATTACTTTATTCGTACTACATATATCCCCCCCCAAAAAAAACAGTCGTCTTCCAAACGACAGTACTAAACAAAAATTAGACTTCAAAGTTGGGTTGTGAAGACATCCCTAGATTTGGAGCTTGTTCCCAAATGCGTAAGAGGTCTCGTTCCACAGTCTTCCATTTGGCCCGAACTCCTTGGAGGACCTGTAAAGCATCCATCTTTTTCGCTTCAGCTAGTGCTACTTTCTCTTCCAGGTCAACTCGTTCCGTCTGCCATTTAGCTTCCCACATAGCCTTTTCTTCTGCCCATTCCTTTTTCATGCGGTTTGTCAGATCCCTTTCTTGTTGAAGTTCCAAGTAAGTCCTCCTAAAAGCCCCCTCAATCTCTGCAAGGGTGTGCATGAGCGGTGGTTGCTCCTGTACCTGCGGTATGATGCCTGCGACTGTCCAGATTTCAGCTATTTCTCTCTCCTTGTACCCACTCTGCTGGAATAGGCTCCACTCTGTATGGCATGTTCCTTTCATAAATGCTGCCAAGGATTCTGCTGCTCTAACTATGGCTTCCACATTCTAACCCTTGGCCTGCTCTATGATTTCCTTAGTGGTGTGCTCCATGGCTAGCAACTCCTTGAGGAATCTTGTTGGCTTATCTTCTAATGAAATCATTTCGGAACCGTTCCCTATTTGATTTTGGATTCCTGTTATGTCCTCTTGTCCTGTTTCGCTGGGTGGTGGCAAGGGTGGTAGTACCATCCCGACTTCCTCCAGCAGTCTATCTGCTTCTTCCAGTACTCTATCCTCTCCAGCATCCTCACCTTGTGTATCATCCTTTTTCTCCATACTCTCAGCGGCCATTTTTTCCTTAGCCTACACCACCAAAGCAACCGAGTGGGCCACTTCGATACTTTGTCGTGTGTGGAGTCTTATCTTGTGTCCACACGCTTGCCGTCCTCTGAGGTCTATGACCTTGGTCTAAGTCTATTGATCTGCAGGAACAAGGTTGGCTATGCCCGGCAAGGAAAGTCTTGTGGCTCCCCTGTTAGGAATTTGAGTTGTCATTAGTGTACATCCACAAACAATATGCACCAGTAAGGGGTCACCGGTCACTCGCAACACTTACTACACTTTCTTTAGAGACACTGGTCGACAAGCAACATAACATATGCACCGGTAGATAAAGCAAAGTGTAGTCACCGGTCTCAATTTGCTTGCATATGTTGAACCGAATATAAGATTACACCGGTCTAACATGAACTAAAGATCCGAACCGGATTCAGTGGATTAGTCTTAGTTAGAAGCCGGATTATGCGGGACATTCACCGCTTAAGAGTGGAGTTGGCGTTTCAACAGGAGTTAACTTTATTCCTACGGATGTTTTGCAAGGTAAACTCTAGATCATAATGTACAGCTTGCAGCTGATTGCATGATTTATTAGGGAGTTTGCAGCCTGGCGGTTCCATGAGTTAAGGGTTTCCTTACGGTGTATTGTTATATAAATACAAGTCATGGGACACAAAGAAGGTTGTTGTTGAGAGTTGATGATTGAAAAGAGAGCAGAGGAGTGATATCTTCTGAGGAGTGCTTCAGGCACAGAGGTGAAGAAAGAAAGAGAGATCAACAACCAGGCAAACCGGAGATGAGATTAACAGGTATGATCTAAACAAATAGTCAGTGTCAAAATAGATCATTGCTTTTATAAAAGGTGAAAGCACATCAAAATCCCTCTATCAGGGTGAACCTAATTGGTTCTTTGTAAAATCCCCTAGCAGGGTGGCATCTATGTTGATGTTCAAAGTCCTGTAACCAGGCAGCTCCTAACAGGGCTTAGATCTTAATAGATCTTTTGTAAAAACCCTTAAGCGGGTAGCACTTGAATCCGTGCTTTTGTAAGCTCCTAACAGAGCGCC
Source organism: Chamaecyparis obtusa (assembly GCA_027943335.1). Classification (NCBI taxonomy): domain Eukaryota; kingdom Viridiplantae; phylum Streptophyta; class Pinopsida; order Cupressales; family Cupressaceae; genus Chamaecyparis; species Chamaecyparis obtusa. The sequence goes on along the minus strand of BSBK01001267.1, from coordinate 1,121,832 downwards.
TTCATTCTGCAGTAGTGAAGTTGTGAGCTCTGTCTCACCATGGTTTTTTCCTTCTAACCGAGAGTTTCCACATATAAACACTTGTGTTGATCTATGTGAATCTGGTTATGCTTGTGAATGATTGTTTACATTCTATTATACATTAGAAAAACTATTTACAAGTATTGAACTACATCCAAGATAGTTTTACTGATTCACCCCCCCTCTCAGTAACCGGTAAAGTACTACCATCCCCATCTAGGAATCTTTTGCTGTCCACTCCCTTCTTCCTTAGTGTCGGGGTTCCCTTTTTTTGTATGGTTGTTCACCTCGGCACAGGCATCTCCACTTCTGTCCATACAAATGTCTTCCGTACGAGGCATGGTACTGACTCCCTCTTCCCTGGTGCTGATGGTCTTGTGAATCTGTGCGTACTCAGGTACTCCTAGCAATGGCCCTTCCGCTCATGGTAAAAAATTAATATCTCCTGGTGTGCCCTTCAAGTGGCCAAAGCGGATTTCCTCCTCCTGGGAGTCTGAAGATGTGTCGCTACTCGTCCCTGCCTCTTCCCCATTGTCTTCTCCAATCTCCTCTTGGCTGGAATCTTCAGCAGAGAGATTTTTTTCTACTGCCTATTTTAGTCTCTTTTTTCATGGTTCACCCCCACCTGATCCTGCTCCCATAGTGTCCAAGTGAATCCAATATGTCATGGTTGGCTTGTAGGGTTCCACTCTGTTAGCTAGAACCAGGGGTCCTCTATGTTCTGCCGCCACCTGAGTGCGAGCTGCCTCCAGAAATAATGCTATTGCATGATGGGGCATATAAAATGCTTTATGTTTTAACTCCATGAATTCTCGTAGCCTGCTTGAAAGAAACTGTGCCCAGTTGTATATCTGTCCCATGTTTAACCCATCAACCAGTGGCAACATCCAAATAGCTATGTCTAATGTGCGGCTTCTAGCAATAAGTTTGCTTTTTACTATGTCCACAATGCATCGCCATTCTGCATTAGCTATGAAAATTTTCTTTAGGCCCCTACTGTTCCTTTTGTTGAGAATGCCATTCCATTCCTGATTGGTGAGATTCTTTTTGCATATTAACTCCAGCCACTTCCTCTTTTCCTCCATAGCCATTGGGGTTTTCGTGAATTCCTACCCCCGGTTGGGTATTCCAAATACCTTGTTTATTTCCTTGGCAAAGTAGGAAATAGTTACAGTTTGATGGGAGTACTAAATAACAGATTTGTGAGCCTGTTTGTCATAGCAAGCCACCACAATCCGCAATATAGATTCAAATTCTTTTAAATAAAAAATGGGCATGAAAATGATTTTGTCTACCTCTGCTTTGCGTAATGCTTCTTTAAGGGTGTGCTTGTCCTCTGCGTTCTCCCACCAGGCACGGCATTCACTTCCCATTATACTCCCAAAACTGATATTGGCAGCCATAGTCTTTTCCATGGTATTCCCCTTCTTTTTGCTCGTCATCTTCTTCCCCTTTCTCACATGTAGGACTGATTTTTTTTTGGAATCAATTATCTGCCCCTTGCTTGGGTTCCCCACGCTGATTTTTACCATTTTATGGAGCCTGGTTAATTGTCTTCTACCTACATTTTGTTCTGTGCCCCAACCTGTTAAGTTTCAGGATTTGCACCCTTGACTGAACTAAAAGAGTTCAGCAATCCTTACTTAACATGGGATTTATTTCATTATGTGAGACTTGAATAATGAAATAAAACCTCCGGATTATAGGCCGGCTCCTATTGAATCTTTCGGTGATAGCTCTAAACCTTAATGAAAACTTGAGGGAAAAGGGAAGAAGATGCAGAAAATAAACTTTAAAACCTAAAGCTTAAAGTAAGAAAAGAGGTGATACACCAAAGATATTACAGAGACTCAAATACACTCGACAGAGAGGACTATACAGCTATATGGATGTAAATAAAGCACATCTTCCTGTAAAGGCTTGCAAAAATGATTTATAATATGGTTTCAGTATTGAAACTACCAAAAGGAGGTGAAACCAAAACCTCACTTTAACTAATTCCACCAAAAAAAAACACATATCATAACCTGCAAGCAGAATTACTCTCCCACAAACAGGTGCTGGAATGAGACAGAAAAACTAGGAAATGAAAAGCATTCACAAGTTATCCTATCAAATCATTCAAAATTGCACACAATATCTGCAGAAAGGAAGAAGGCTCAATAATGAACACCCAAAATAGCATAATCACCCTTGCTGTCACATATATTGTATCTCCAGAATGGATTACAGACTTTGCAAATATGTTTCAGGACCTCAAAAGCAGTAACAGGAACCTCTATGCATAAAATCAGAACTCTTTTACAATGAGTCTTCAACTCATACTTAAGCATTTTCCTCAACTGCCTCAATTATGAGGGCAAAATATCAGGGGTTGGATCCAGAGAAAAAGGCAAAATTTAAGCCTCAAAAGCTTTTGAAAACATGCATCCTAGTGGCTCAAAAGTCATCACCAGATAATATCAACATAACTTCTCCTCATAAATGCACCAAATCTCTCTAGAAGACTCATCAAAGTCTCTGAAATGCAATAACTCCTCTGCAGAGAAAAACAGCTTTATCTTCATGACTCAACACTTAGGAAAATTTTTACAAAAATATCTGCCTTTCAATTTTATTTTTTAAAACTTTAAAAGATGATTAGATATTTATTTTTGCATAATATACTTGTTAAATAATTTATATTTCATAAACGAAATACAAATTATTTAATAGTGACTAAACAATAATTTATTATAATATAATTTATTTCTGTTATAAATATTAATTACTTTTAATAATATTTTAAATGATAAATATTAAATATGTTATATTTCATTTATGAAATACAACATATTTAATAATCATTTTATCACTTAGTATTATTTTAAAATAATTAATATTTATTCAAATATTAAATAAATTATATAGTAATAAATTATAAAAATAAATATCTAATCATCTTTTTAAAAGGATTGAAAGGCAAAATATAAAAAAATTTCTAAGTGTTTAATATGAAAGAAAAGCTTTGATTAAAAAGAACAAACGCCGACATTGGCGACCATGGCTTGGATAAAGGGTATGAATACCCTAACTTCATTTCATATTTTCTATTTGTATTTGGTCTTCACATTGTGGAAGGAGGAGGAAGGAGGGTTATGAAACCCTAGCCGCCATGAGTTTCTGAGACATATGCTCCTCTCTGCGCGAACACTTAGCTGCTCCCCTTTCGCAGTTTCTCTGGTTAAAAACTGTCGTTCTTGCTCGGATTCGAGCCGCCATGAGTTTCTGAAAGGTAAGCCTGCTTGTTTTTCACAAGAACTCTCTGTTAACGTTTTAAAAACGTGCATGATTTTCTAATATGTCTTCTTCTCTGCTATCTGTGTTTCGAATGGAATTTCCTGCTGTTTACATGGCATTTTTCTTTGCAATGTTCAAGAGATCATCTACTGCTCTTCCATTATTCTGAAAAAGCTCTCACTTAATTACTGCTCTGCTTTATGTCTTGAAATAGACTTGGCACAAATAGATGCATGTTGCTTTCCTGTTGATGTGATCCTCCTCTGAAATAAATCAACTGATTGCAGAACCATCTTCAAATTGACTCAGTGAATTACATGCTGTTTCTCCCAACCTCTTCATTAATTCTTCAAAACTAGACAATGATTCCATAGATGCTTTTTCTTGAAATAAATGTTGAACCTCTGGCAAAAGATCATACATTGCATCATATATGTCAAGAATTACAAATAGCTTCTCAGATGTCTTCCGGTTTTTTCAAGCATAGCTTCCCCAAAGGTCAAAAGTTGTTTCATGCTTGGTTCAATGACTTCTGCAAAGCAGCATTCTCTATGAGGATCGAGCTCATAAAATATTTGATTGCATATCCTCCATTCGGCTGTATATAATATCTTAACTGCAATTTGCAAACATTGGATCCAAGTTCCAATCTTTCCCTCAAATGATTCCCATGACAATTTCTGCACATCATCTTTGGATAACTTGTCTACTCCACACTTCAGTAGAGTCTGATGAAGACAGGATATCCTGATTTCTCTGCAATTAAAGTGGATGATGAAAAAAAAAAAAAAACTACATTCTACATGCCCGCAACACTGTAGACTTTGGTACATTGTTGGTGGTGCCCAGAGCTAATCATGTGCTTGCAATCTCAAATAGTTCTGAAGGCACCTTGACTAAAGTTTGGAAAACAGTTGATGCTATATCAAATTTGGACCCATTTTCAGTCTTCCTGAGAGAGGATTGAAACATGGAATTCAAGCCTGAAGAACTCTTTTTTGCACTTATTGAATGTTCGTTTGTAATTGGTAAAAGGCCAATTAATTGTTCTACCTCGGCAACTTTGGGTTTCCATTCTTGACTTGTGGTTTTGCAAAAGACTTTTAATGCATCTCTGCATCTCTGTTATTCTGAACCATTTTTGCAAAAATGTGCCTCTTCAAGTGACTGTTCACTGTTCTTGAATAAACAGCTCGGTGAGTTTGAAAACACAAAATAATACTTGGCTCTATTACATTTGATAAATTCTGAACTGTTACTTCGTTTCATGAGTGCTGCTGGTTTCCTCTTGGCTGCTGTATTAGATTGTCATGTGCTCACCTACAGCTCTTATTATTTTGCAAATAACAGGTGCAGCTGAAAATATTCCCTTTTGTTCATGTAAACTGAATGCTTTTCCTGAAACATTGCTGTTTAATCATACATGATTGCAAATTATTGGATCTTTTCTAATGTAAATCGTATTCAGATATGCATATAAGGATCAAGATTTTAAATATAACACCAATACTGAAAATTCATTTATGAAGTTCGAGCACGGGCTCGTGACACTCATAAACAGACTCATATGACTTTGCACTTGATGTTTTATCAATTTAGCGTATGCTTTTCTTTCATGATGAAATGCATTGACAGATATAGTATGTAGCCGTAGAGATAAGTAGTCATTGCTTAGATCCCTCTGGATCTAACACCAGTTGCTATTATGTTTTTTGCAGATGCTCGGGATCATGGAGCTTGGAGCTGGATTATGCTGCGCCGGAGAAAGAGCTCATAACCAGTCAAAGCAACAGGCAATGACTGGTTATCTCTACTCTTTATTTCTTTCATTAGATATTTATCTGTTCGTGTATTTCTTGATGAAAGAAAACCGGCTAGTTATACTCGGCTTGTGTGAGACTTTCTCTATTCAGCATACTTGATTCATTTCATATTTTGTAAAAATGAAAATTATACAGACCAGTGATGATCTATACAATGAACATTGTATTTCTTTGCTCATGATTTCATATATGGTCGCAAAAATGATGAAAATGAATGAATAGAAAATGTACGCTTTCTTTTGCAACTCTTTCTATGATGTTACTTGAAGTAAAATTCAGCATGTGTGAAATTTTGGTAACACAACCATTTTGTGCTCCAACCGTTTTATTTTTTCTCGTGAAGTGGGCTAACACCTGCTTTTTTATTCATACAAATGGTACAGATTGTTTCCCCGCCCGTACTGCTCATACAGATGTTGGTCGTACGGTCTGTCTTCTCTTCCCACGTGCACTACTAGCTTCTGTACGGATTACTAACTATACGGTCTGCTTCTTCTCACATACGGAGCTGTCAGTCTCCGTACGGATTGTCTCCGTACGTTTGCCTTCCTGCCAATTCTTGTTCGTACAGCTACAGGTCGTACGTACTGCTTCTCCGTACGTACTGTCTCTTTCTGTCGTACGGACCTCCTCCTACCATACGGGCCTACTTCTCTTCTTCCGTACGGGCTGCTTGTCCGTACACACGGCTTCCTTCCACAATATGGTTCTACTGACTTCCTTCTGTACCGTCGTACGGACCTGGTTTCCTTTTCAGCAGTATGATCCCTTTGCTCTGCGTCTGAAAGCCGTACCGTACGGTCTTCCTCCAAATGGTTTGTGCCTTCCTCCAGTTGATTTGTGTGAAATGGGGCTCCTCATCCTCTTTTTATATCCTTCTCATTTAATTTTTCCCGCTTCCTTGTAGCGTCTTTATTATTATTATTTTTTTGCTTTACCTTTTCCCTAGAACTTTTTAATTCTTTTAATTTGCCCATAAAGTAACTTCTCACTTGGCCTTTTATTTCCCTTCCATGGGTTTCACTCATTATGTCTAGGTGACATATAGAACGTAGTTCCTGCCTTTGATTATACACCCTTAATTTGTATCCATTGACTAGGTCTTTTAATGGATTATTATCCAGTGTTTATAATTTTATGGCCCCATTATCCCTTACCTCCATCACTCTGTATGGTCCTAACCACCGTATTTTAAACTTGCATGGCTTAATTTCATTTTTTCCATTATACTTGAGTACCAGCTGACCAGGTCTAAAATTCATCCTCTTCAGGTGCTTATCATGCCAAAATTTTCGTCTTTCCTGTGCCACTTCAGTTGCCCATTGGACCAGCACCCTCTTTTCATCTAGCTTTATTAAAGCGCTGAGTCTTTCCTTTAGACTATCTGCAACTCAAAAGGCTGACAAAGCTTGCTTCCTGAAACTGTGCAAGGTGAGTTGTCATACATGATGTCCAACCCATGCGCAACTAAATTGTGCATCTGAAAGGGGTCATGCACATGAAGGTCAAAATTAAAACCATATGTGCTCAGCACGATATACACACCCCAAAACTCCTCCGCGAGCTCTGTCTGTAACTCTAATACCCTGGAAGGATCCCAAACTCTGAGTAGAAGCCTGCCAGGAAAATTATCCTCCAACTTTTGTTGCTCAACTCTGAGCTCAACTTCACTATGTCCAATGTGGTGAAGCTTGTCTATGAGACCCACCTGAACTACAGTACTAATCCTAACATCACTTGGGTCCCAAAGAACACTGAACTCACATCCATCTGTACAATGGAGATAAGAACATCCAAATGCGTCTATATCACAACCACTAACTCCATCCTCAGCTAGGGTCCTATGGATGTGTTGTTTTTGCCACCAATCCAACTTGCAGCCACTGATCCCATCTGTTGCACGTGGCATATACCCATCCCACAAAGGATGGTACAACCCCAAACCTAATCCACACTGATGCATCATCAAACTCGCTATGTGTGGATCAGAAAAGTAGTGATGAGTACTCCCTATGCAATTACGATAAAAAGCTCCAACCTCAATCTAGTGTTGACTGTGACAGTTCCAAATATAACCTCTGTCATCTGACCCATCACCAAAAACCCTGGGAATAGACGTAGCCAAAAGAGAACCTAGTGCAACATGTGGTTCTCCCCTGCTCTCAATAGATGCACTCATCCCAATTGTATCAACGACATTTGTAACTGCAATGGATGTAGCCACATCCTCAACATAATCTGTGGACATAGGAACATCAGCTACTGCTGCTATAGGATAGTGAACTGTGTCAGCAGTGTTGTCTTGCATTTTGTCGCCGCAAAATGTAGGTAACAGTTCGAAACTTTTAAACTTAGTTTCGTATTTCTCTATGTATGATTCACTATTTAACTAGCCAATAATGATCGATCAGTTGATCTCAATTTCATTATTGAATCTTTATGCTGAACGTTTTCGTCAAGTCTTTTTCGTTTTTTCAGTTTGTCTTTCTATACTTGATTTTTGAATCCTTTGGCGTCCTTTGGTGTGCTTTTGAGTGTGTTTTTAGTTGCTTTTGGTCTTTTTATTTCATCCAATCTCTTGCTTTCGGTTTTCCCTTCGATTCAATCTATTGCAAGCGTTAACCGGACCTTTCAATCCAAAGATATGGTCATTTAAGTGCCCAAAAAGTGGACTCTCCAAGCTCAACTGCATATTTAAAAAAATAAATGTTATTTTCTATAGTTGAGTTGCACTTTTTGACAAAATATAACATTTAATTACTTTATGTTATCTTTTTAAGTTACTTTATCACTTAAATTTATAACTTAAGTGATTAAAGTGCATTTTATGATATATTTTTACATTGAGTTGCTTTTTAATTTTTGACTTAAGTGACTATATTACTTTATCATTCTATTTAAATGTTGAGTTTTACTTTATGTTTTAAATAACATATGGGTTAAATATTACTTTATAAAATAAACATTTGCACATTATATACTTTATATTTTGTGTTAATAGTTATTTTACACTTTTAAAGTAATATTTCACTTAACATTTTAAATAAACATGTGCTTAAATGAATCACTTAAGTGTGTATAGCAACTACATGTTTTCAATTTCCTACCTTACATGTAAATACATTTGAAGACTCCCCTTTACATGTCAAGTTGAATAATAAAACATGCATTTACATCTAAAGACTCCACTTTACATGTAAATAGCTTTCAAAGTAAAATAATAAAACATGCATATGCATCTCTAGAGTGAGCTTTACATGTAAAAGACTATTTCTTCCAAATGCATTCAAAATAAAACATGTAAATACATCTGGAGAGTCCACTTTACATATAAAAGACTTAACCATGTAAAAGCTTTGCAAAATAAAACATGTATAGACATGATTTAAACTCATTTTTGCTTGGAAGTGAGTTTTTTGACCAAAAATAACTCATGCAATGACATGTGGAGAGTGCGTTTTGCCTAGAAATGCATTAACCAAGCAAAAATATGTTTTATTTCACATGCACTTGCACTCTTAGAGTGCGTTTTGGCTGGAAGATGACATTTTAAGCAAAAGCATTAAAAATAAAACATGTAATAGCACTCATAGAGTGCGTTTTACTTGCTGGGAATGTTTTCGAGCCAAAGCATTAAAAATAAAACATGCTATTGCACTCATAGAGTGCGTTTTTGGCTGGGAATGTTTTTCAAGTCAAAAACAACCAAAAACGTGGCATGCATTTGCACTCTTAGAGTGTGTTTTTGATGTAATAACTCATTCAAGCCAAAAACATGTTTAAAAACATATGCAATGACATCTTTTGAACCCGTTTTTGCTTTAAAACACCAATACAACCAAAAACGTGGCATGTAAATGCATTCTTTAAACCCGTTTTTGGATTTAGGGCATCATTCTTGCCAAAACGTGATATATCTATGTGTTGCCATTAAGCGATGATAACCGGTAAGCCTGCTACCGGTACTAGTGTTGTCATTGATTGGCAAAGAGAGTATAGAGACTTGTCACCTCTAGAACCAAGGAGATCTATATGAAAGAAGGATCACTATACAAAGCCTTAGCCACCGGGCTATGTACAAAACAAAGGAAAAGAGGATTCCAGTATCAGTTGAGGACCATGCTACAACCAGTGTAGACAAGTACAGATATAGCAATAAGCTAACCATTGTCAACAATTATAACCGAGAATGGTGCAACCGGTAACCTAAGCAAGGGACAACAAACCGAGGATGATGCGACCGGTATTCAAGGAAGGGACAGGAACAGGAACTCTTACCTGTTCATAGCACGAAGAACTGAACTCAACCGTAACCGGTATATTAATGACTCCGGTCATGAACTGAGGAAGTCATAGTCAGACTAATTGTTCTAACTATCTCTTTGACTGAGATTTGCTGCTCTAAATCCAATAGTCTTTGAGTTAAACTAACGATCTATTTGAAACAAGTCTGGAGGTTTTAAAGCGGAGATCTGTGGCTTTAAAACTGGCGATTGGATTGAGGCAAGTCTAGTGGATTTAAAGCTGAGATCAGTGGCTTTAAATCAAAGTGTTATCTCCTGAGAAGGAAAGTTGCTTGACACGCAACTACTGCTTTCTTCATTAAACAGATAAAGCAAGGGGATGCATCTGATGTTTCTTCAGTAAACTGGTACTTCACTAAGGAGTGTATCCGATGAAGATCTAAAGTTAGGTCATGATTAATGAGCAAAATTAGGGCCTGAACCCTATATATTCTTCTGACCAAGGCAAATAGAAGTTACCTTCATTCTACAAGAGAAAAGAGTGAACCTGAAAAGCTTAAAAGAAGCTAGGGTAAATTAGAAAGAGAAGTAGAGAAGTGTGTGCAGAGAAGCACAACAGTAGTAGAGAACTCACCTATGGCGACCGGTGACGATTCTTAGCTGAGCACAAACAGAGATCTTATCAGGCTATGCAAAGCCAATTGTAAACGGTCAATCTCTATTGTTTTCTAGCAACTACAATAGTTAAATCCCAGTGTTTTGGGTGAACTCTAACAGGTCCCTTGTATCAAATCCCTTAACCGGGTGGCATTTTGTAAGGTGCTCAAAGTCCTCTAAAAAGGCAGACACTAACCGGCCTTATTGTAATAAATCCCTTGACTGGGTCGCATCTAACAAGTGTGTCTTTATCTTTTAACCAGAAAGGCTTTTAACAGGGCATACTCCAGAAGAGTGCAAAATTTGTGAGGTCTTCTCACACCATGGTTTTCACCCTAACTGGGTTTCCATGTGATAAATTTGGTGTCACTGTGTGATTGTTTACTTACTCTTATTATTTGCTTAAATCTGCTTGCTTGTCTGCTGTAAGTTTACTTCACCAGATTAAAAGGAAAAAGTTTAAAGAGGTGTTGATTCGCCCCTCCCCTCTCAGCACCGGTTGGGACTGTCAATTGGTATCAGAGCTCCAGGTCTATCTTCTTTGCTGTTTGACCACACAAAGAAAAAGTCAAGATGATGAGAAAGGAAGGACCAAAGTTTTCAAAAGAAAACTTTACTATCTAGTGCAGCAAGATGAAGCTGTACATGAAGACCAACTACGATCAATACTGGAACCATGTCATGACTAACTACACTGAACCCACTGACATGCTGACACCCGATCAACAGAAGATCAAAGCCGAGCACATGGCTGCTCAGGACATGATAGTCAACACACAACCTGATCATGTGTATGTTGTGATAGAACATCTTGATTCTGCCTTCAAGATGTGGGGCAAGTTGCAAACGGTTTATGGAGGGGATCCAAATGTTCAAAGAGCCAAGGTAGAAAGCCTCAAAGGAAAGTATGATGACATGAGGATGAACAAAGGAGAAGATATCAAACAATATAGCAACCGGATCAAAGAGGTGATCAACTCCATTAGAAGCGCTGGAGGAAAGCTCAGTGAAGAGGTCCTTAGCACAATTCTGAGAACTCTCAGACTTCAGTATGCCATCAAAATCTCTGTCATTCAAGAGCTCAGATCGGTGATCAAAGATCAAGTCAGCCTAGACTCCCTAATCGGTAAGCTGGCTGCCTTTGAATTTAGTAATTTTGATAATAGTTTATTTGTTCAAGAAGCAGTGTTTAAGTCTTCTGTCAATGTCTCTTCCACAAAAAAGGGAAGAGAAACCGGTAATTGATCTACCGGAAAGATTGGCAACCTTGTTGAGAATCTGTTCTCAAAGGACATGGAGCAAGATGAGTTCGAAGCACTCATCGCTAGGAGATTCCCCAGAGGAAAAGGGAAGTACAAAGGAAAACTCCCCTTGAAATGCTTCTCCTACAACAAGATAGGACATATTGCTGCAAGTTGTCCTGATAATGATAAAAGAGACCGGTTCAAGAGCAAACCAAAGAAGGAATGCTATCTTGCAGAGGAAGGAGTTACCGACAATGAGTCTAAAGACTCAGAGGATCCAGAAATTGCATTTGTTGCAATAAATGAGGAGAATCCAGCTATAAATGAAGTTGCACTCATATCCAGGTCTCATCAGTATGATGACTGGATCATTGATAGCGGATGTACTAACCACATGACCGGTGACAAGGACAAGTTCATCAACTTGGAGCTCAATGACAGCGGATCAGTTACCTTTGGAAACAATGCCCCCTGTGCCATCAAAGGTAAAGGTTCTATTGCTCTTTGCAACAATGTTGTCTGTGAAGATGTGTACTGGGTTGAAGGACTCAAGTACAGCTTGATGAGTGTTGCACAACTGAATAACAAAGGATTCTTGCTGGAATTCAGACAAGGTTCCTGTATAGTAAAGAATCAATCCGGAACTCATGTTGCAACCAGTAGATAGAGCAAAGGTAACCTCTTCTATCTAGACTCAATGGAAGGAGTTTGTCTCATAGCCTCGGTCAAAAGAGAATCAAGCAAAATCTGTCTTATGACCAAAGAAGATAACTGTTGGTTATGGCACAAGAGGCTCTGCCACATAAACTTTGACAGTATTGTCAAAGTGAGCAAAAAGAAAATGGTAAGAGCACTTCTTGAGATTGCCAAGTCCATCAAGCGTATTTTCAAAGATTGTCAGTTAGGAAAGCTGACCGGAACATCTTTCAACAGTAAATCCTTCTCTGCTGAGAATGTTCTAGACTTGGTACACACTGACCTATGTGGACCAATGAGAACAAAGAGCTACCATGGAGACCGATACTTTATGCTCTTTGTAGACGACTTCTCCAGAATGATGTGGACACTCTTTCTGAAGGAAAAATCAGAAGCTTTCCACATGTTCAAAATCTACAAAGCTAGAGTGGAAAAAGAAACCGGTAAAAGTTTGAAGTGTCTGAGATCAGACAGAGAAGGTGAATATACCTCTCAAGAGTTCACTCATTACTGTGAGGAGCACGGAATAAAAAGCCAGCTATCTGCACCAAGGACTCCTTAGCAAAACGGAGTAGCGGAAAGAAGCAACAGGACGCTGATTGATTGCGCCAGAACCCTGCTAATTCAAAAGGATCTGCCTCATCACTTCTGGAGAGAGTTTGTCAGTACTGTTGTCTACACACTCAACCGGATTCAAGTCAAAAAAGGAACAGGTAAGACTCCTGACGAACTATGGTTTAAGCATACTCCTAGTGTAGACTACTTCAAGATCTTTGGTAGTAAATGTTACATTAAAAGAGATATGTACTTTAGGAAGGTTGATCCTAAGAGTGATGAAGGAACATTTTTGGGTTACTCTACCAAAAGCAAGGCCTATCTGTATTTGAACAAAAGAACAGGCAAGATAATTGAAAGCATCAATGTAAAAGTTGATGAATCTTTAGAACCAGACAAGAAGACCGGTCATGATGATCATAACAATGTTAAAGGCCTAAATGAAGGAAATGTCTTTAATTTCAATGAAGGAATGACTGAAGATGAAGGAGAAATACACATGGAGAGACATCTAGATCGGGAGATTGTACCTGAACCCAACAGGCTAACGCAAGATGGTGAACAAGTTGATGCCCCGAACCATGATGAAGATAATGCTCAACGGGAAGAACCAGATCGGGAACAAAGACTGGTTCTTCCAAGGTATGTCACATATCATTCCACTAACAATATAACTGGTGACAAACATGCAAATATCTTAACCAAAAAAGAAGCTAGAGAGAATATCTGCTTACTTTCCTGTGTAGAGCCCAAATCCATCAGGGAACCTCTAGAAGATGACAATTGGGTCAAGGCCATGGAGGAAGAAATTGAGCAGATTGAAAAGAACGATACATGGGAACTTGTGCCAAGACCTAAGGACAAAAATGTCATAGGAACCAAGTGGGTCTACAGGAACAAGTTGAATGAGGATGGAAAAGTCATAAGAAATAATGCAAGATTGGTCTGCAAAGGATATGCGCAGGAAGTTGGACTGGACTATGGAGAAACCTTTACACCAGTAGCAAGACTGGAAGGAGTGAGAATTCTACTCGCCTACGCTGCTCACAAAGGATTTAAAGTATACCAAATGGATGTTAAGTTTGCATTCCTAAATGAAATACTGGAGGAAGAAGTCTACATTGAACAACCGGAAGGCTTCACATCTGCACATAAGAATAGAATGGTCTATAAATTGAAGAAAGCTCTTTATGGGCTTAAGCAAGCTCCAAGAGCTTGGTATGAGAAGTTGCATTCATACCTTCTGACCATAGGATTCACAAGAATCGGGGACAACAGTAATATGTATCTCAAGACCTGAAAAGATGGAAATCTAATTGCTGAGATCTTCGTGGATGATATCTTTGGAGGAGATGACAGGATGAGCAAAGCCTTCGCTGAAGAGATGAAGAAAGAATTTGAGATAAAATTCTTCATTGGACTACAGGTCCATCAGCTGAAAGAAGGAATTTTCATCTCTCAATCCAAATATATCAAAGAAATTCTTAAGACCTTTGGACTTTATGATTCTAAACCGGTTGGGACCCCAATGATAGTGTAACCTCAAGTTATTAAAGGAGGATAATGCTAAAGAAGTGAATGAAACAATGTATCAGTCCATGATAGGTAAATTGCAGTATGTTGTTCACAGTAGACCGGACATTGCGCATGCAGTTGGCATAGTGGCAAGATTCTCTGCAAATCCCAAAGAGACACATCTAATAGCAGTAAAGAGAATATTCAGATATCTAAGGGGAACTGAGGATTATGGATTATGGTTTCCTCACAAGGGAGGATTCGAAGTAAAAGTATACACCGATGCAGATTGGGTTGGAAACATTGATGACAGAAAGAGCACAAGTGGTGGTGCATTCTTTCTCGGTGGAAGAATTGTTTCTTGGACTAGCAAGAAACAAAATTGTATACCCCAATCTACTGCAGAGGCCAAATATGTTGCCACAGCAATCAATTGCACACAGGTAATCTGGATAAAACAATTGCTGGAAGGAATTAAAGAACAGATACCTGAACCAATAGCTATCTATTGTGATAGCACTAGTGCAATTAACATATCCAAGAACCCTGTTATTGTCATGTCCCCATTTTGGCTGACATCATTTGGCATGACGGATTTGCCTATCATCGACTCTCGTAGGCAAATGGTTTGGAGAGAGGGTCATTATGTTGATCATTTGATTGCATATTGCTGACAGAGCCTACATTCGGTAGAGCCTACATCCAGTTTGGGCCTACATGCAGTTGTAGTAGAGCCTACGTTTAGTCTTGAGCCTACGTTCAGTCGTAGTTGGGCCTACATTCAGTTATGAGACATTTGGGCCTACATTGTTATAATTTTGAGTTGAGAAATGTACTTTATTATTATAATGTTATTTTATTATAAAGTACATTATAATTGGATGTTTCTAGAAGTTCTAGCAACTTCTCAAGAAAAAGAATAAATAGAGGGCTTGGGCTTTCATTTCTACATGCTTGGATTTGGATTTTCTTCTACTTCTTCATTGTGAAGCAATTTGTAGTCTTTGGTCTACAAATATTATTCGATCTTTGGGAACGATCACTCCCCTAGATTGGCATAACTGAGGTAGTGAAATATCTACTGAAGGGTTGCAAGTTTGGAGTTGGTACTCAGCCATCTCATCGGTACTTCATTGAGGATTTGATGTAAGGGTTTGTTTGTGATTGAAACAGCATTTCAGGAGGCATTTTTAGTAGGGCCGAAATTATAGGAGGCAATTTTTAGCAGGTCCGAAATTATAGGCGGCCGTTTTTAGCAGGTCCGAAAAAGCAAATCCGAAAAAGCAGTCCGAAAAAGCAGACCCGAAAAAATTGATATTGAGGGTTTGTAACTGGTTGAATAAGGGTTTGGAATTCATCACTTAATTGGAGAATCAGTTTGATAAGTGTTGGAGATCATTTTGTGCATTTTCAGACTTTCAGTCTCAGGCCCTGGAATCAAAGTTTTGCTCATAACTACATATCTACTTGGGATAATTTTTTATGCATTTGTGGAAGGGTTTCTACACCCTAGGCGCCCCTTTTCCCAACATTTTCGGCAGGGAATACTTGGCATTGTTTTTTCTACAGCAGTCGTACTTGTACAGTCTGGTACGGCCCAGTACAGTGCTGCATATAACTGCAGATTGGGGGCGATTTTGGGAAGCAGTTTGTCACCACGTCATTGGCTATTGGTCTCTGCATTTTGGTCAACAACTGAGGCAGCGTTTCCAGGTGCACTTCATGTTAATGTGTGATGTATTGAATGTCAAAATTATGCATAAGAATCGTATGTAACAGTCAGGTCTGAAAAGTACTGTTCTTGCATTAGCTGGTTAGTGTAATCAGTCATATATGAACTAGTCTCATACAATATTGTTAACATCTGTTATTACCATTGGGAGTCACTGTTAGGTGTGACTCTTTATGTCATTGTTACCATATGACAGTAGTTACAACAGTTATATAATCAGTCCATTGATCTCATACATTGCTATATAATGTTGTATTGGGTTAGTATGCAAGCAAGGCATTGATCATATTGTCATGATATTGTAAGGGTCATTGCATTGTAATCTGAAATTTATTGTCACAGTCTGAGAACAATCATTTGGAATCACATAATGTTAGCTGGGTTGATATAGATGCAATTACATTGGTTGTCATAATCAGTGACCATTCGAGTAGTGTGTATTTCATTATTACTCTATTGTATTACTTTCCTATATTGTTATTGTTATCTCAATTGCAATTGGATGCCAAAAACAATAAACATATTGAAACACATCATTGCAAGCAAAACATTTCAATGCATGCCAACTGTTTGACGAATTGCCACAATTCAGATTTGGGGTGTTTTAGTGATCCTACTGGTGAGGGTCATTACAGTGATGCACTCCAAGACAAAGCACATTGCTATCAAGTATCATTACTTGAGAGAGCTGGTACAAGACAAGGAGGTGAGACTGGAGTATGTTCCCACCAAGGAACAAATTGCTGATATCTTCACAAAGTCATTACCAAAGAGTACATTTTAGTATCTCAGAGGTAAACTAGGGGTGATACCCCTTCATGATCTTCAGTAAACTTGTAAGGGTAGTCATCAATTCATTATGCTTCAATAGAGGGTTAAACCTCATCTTTTCTGAACTGATGAAAAAGGAATGTTGCTCATAGTGGGAGCAAATTAGACAAAGGTAGTCTCTCTGACTAGCCTTTGGCATCACTGTCAAAAAGGGGGAAACTGTGGCAATAACCGAAAGACGGTAAAGATGATTGCCCATCAGTTTTGCCATCAATGCCAAAGGGGGAGATTGTTGGCATTAAGCGATAACTAGTAAGTCTGCTACCGATACTAGTGTTGTCATTGATTGGCAAAGAGAGTATAGAGACTTGTCACCTCTAGAACCAAGGAGATCTATATGAAAGAAGGATCACTATACAAAACCTTAGCCATCGGGCTATGTACACAGCAAAGGAAAAGAGGATTCCAACATCAGCTGAGGACCATGCTACAACCAGTGTAGACAAGTACAGATATAGCAATAAGCTAACCGGTGTCAACAATTATAACCGAGGATGGTGCAACCGATAAGCTAAGCAAGGGATAGCAAACCAAGGATGGTGCGACCGGTAAACCAAGGAAGGGACAGGAACAGGAACTCTTACTTGTTCACAGCACGAAGAACTGAACTCAACCGTAACCGGTATATTAATGACTCTGGTCATGAACCGAGGAAGTCATAGTCAGACTAACTGTTCTAACTAACTCTTTGACTGAGATTTGTTGTTCTAAATCCGGTAGTCTTAGAGTTAAACTGACGATCTATTTCAAACAAGTCTGGAGGTTTTAAAACCAAGATCTGTGGCTTTAAAATTGGCAATCGGATTGAGGCAAGTCTGGTGGATTTAAAGCCGAGATCTGTGCCTTTAAATCAAAGTGTTATCTCCTGAGAAGGAAACTTGCTTAACGCGCAACTACTGCTTTCTTCATTAAATAGATAAAGCAAGGGGATGCATCGGATGTTTCCTCAGTAAACTGGTACTTCATTGAGCAGTGTATCTGATGAAGGTCTAAAGTTAGGTCATGATTAATGAGCACAATTAGGGCCAGGACCCTATATATTCTTCTGACGAAGGCAAATAAAAGTTGCCTTCATTCTGCCAGAGAAAAGAGTGAACCTGAAAAGCTTAAAAGAAGCTAGGGTAAATCAGAAAGAGAAGTAGAGAAAGAAGTGTGTGCAGAGAAGCACAACAATAGTAGAGAACTCACCTGTGGCGACCGGTGACAATTCTTAGCTGAGCACAAACAGAGATCTTATCAGGCTATGCAAAGCCAATTGTAAAAGGCTAATCTCTATTGTTTTCTAGCAACTACAACAGTTAAATCCCAGTGTTTTGGGTGGACTCTAATAGGTCCCTTGTATCAAACCCTTAACCGGGTGGCATCTTGTAAGGTGCTCAAAGTCCTCTAACAAGGCAGGCACTAACTGGCCTTATTGTAATAAATCCCTTGACCGGGTCGTATCTAACAAGTCTATTTTTATCTTTTAACTAGGAAGGCTCTTAGCAGGGCGTACTCCAGAAGAGTACAAAATTTGTGAGGTCTCCTCACACCGTGGTTTTCACCCTAATTGAGTTTCCACGTTATAAATCTGGTGTCACTATGTGATTGTTTACTTACTGTCATTATTTGCTTAAATCTGCTTGCTTGTCTGTTGTAAGTTTACTTCACCGGATTAAAAGGAAAAAGTTTAAAGAGGTGTTGATTCACCCCTCCCCTCTCAGCACTTGTTGGGACTGTCACTATGCACATGGAGGCTGCGTTTTTGTTTTATGAGTGTTTTTAAGGCAAAAAACATGTTAAATAACATATGTATATGCATCCTCTAAACCCGTTTTGGCTGGAAGTGTTCATTCTACTTCAAAATGTTACATGTATTTGCATCTAGAGGATGCATTTTTGCTTTGGGATGCCTTTCCAAGGTTTTCAACACAAATGAATCCATGCATTTGCATTTTGACAACCCGTTTTGCTTCCAAATACATGTAAAAAGGACCAGCAAAGTTGAAACTTAGAAATAGTCAAGGATTTTGAGTGGTTGGATGCAAACACATCTCTAGAACCCGTTTTTGGAGAAGGCAAAGACATTACAGCTTCTCTTCCTTCCATTTTTCTCTCATTGGCTTCCAAGTAAGTATTTGTAATGGTTTTTGTTTTGGTTTTTGTCTTGTTTCTCCTACAATGTTGCATTTTATGGCTCATTTGTTTCCATCTGTTCAAATGCAGCCCATGTATTATGCATTTTTGTGTTTAAATAAGATTAAATCCTTCATTTCTCAATGCATAAAATCATCTTTTACTTAAAAATGAAATTGCATGTGGTGTTTTGGTTTCAAGTTTTAAACATGTTTGGGTCAATAGCAAGAGGTATGTTTTTGTGTTTTTCTTTCTTGTTTGCTTGCTTGTTTGTTGTTTGTTTTTGAAGAAAGATGAAGTCATTTCCTCAAGAATGGAAGTGCATCCATCCATGCTAATTCATTCTTCATTCACCAATACATGTAGTTGCATTTCCTAAGTCCATTACATGTGAAAACATGTCATTCTTCATTACATGTAATCATCCTTCAAGAGTCCGTTTTTGGTAAAAATGTCACTCTTTTAATACCAAAATTACAATTTACATATTCTCATGTCTTTCCAACTTACATTCTTGGCCACACAAATAAAGCCCCTCATGCAATACATCTTCACAAGTCCATTTTCATTCCTATTCGTCCATATACATGTGCCATTCTTTGCATTTCCAGCCAACATGTGTGTTCATTGAGTATCTAATCAATACTTTGAATACCTTGTTCTTCATAGATCCATCTTTGCAAGCCAAAATTCTCTCATGGGTGCAATCTCTTCAGATGATGTATTTACCCTCTGGGATTTCCATGTTGCAGCACAGGATATGTCAACACCGACCAAAGCTAAAAGAAAGATGAAATATCAGTATGATAAAGAGCTAACTCATTCTACACCTTCACTTGTTTCATCATCTTTGGATCAAGTTACAGATATAAGAATAGGGAATATTGACATGACCAATTTCTTGCAAAGGCTTGAAGATCCAGCCAATAGGGAACTACAGCGCATCAAGAGGAGTAGCATTCAAATGATTTCTACTTTCCCTATGGCTGCCTTGGAACCTGAATTTGTCTTTGAGTGTGCACGCCATTTCAATCCCAAGGGCAAAACAGTCAAAGATGCAAATGGAAAGGTGATTTTCAGCTTGGATCCTGATGTTATTGAACAAATTTTCAGAATACCTCCAAATCCTGAATGTACAGACTTGTCCAAGGACATATCCATACAGCTTTGGAATTAGCATAAGACGGATTATCAAAGATACATAAATGACCATAGGTTGGTTAATAAAAGGTCAAATTTCTCCAGATGGCCAAAGACAATACACAGATCTAACTTCTCTCCAGAAGTTAATGATCTTGAGGGATTCTCTTGTGGATGATTACAAGGTTGTGAAATCACTAGGTACAGGTGCAATCAGTTGCTGCTAGGATGTATGAATGACCCTTGCTGGAGGATGGGTTGATAGTACCAATAAAATCAATTCCCCATTGCTGAAATGGTTCTTCAATTACTACTGGCTTTAAAGGCAAAGCAGCAAGCTTTTGCCTTCCTACGAACTGCTGACATGGTTCACATTTTTTCACCCACTGATAAGCATCTTGAAAAAGCGTGGGCTAATAGTATTGGTTTCTCAGAATTTTATGTGCAGTAATAGGGGCCGAGAAATGTCCTCCACATGCTTGATTGTGGAAGGAATCCAAAATTCTTACTTGTTGGCTCTTGTCAACAAATCGGAGGAAAGTCTCGTCCATCCCATGCTTGTAAAGACCATTTTCCCATAGGATGTAACCAGGAGCTTTAAGCTTGAGAGTCCTCCGCTCCTTATATGTTAAATGGGAAGGACATTCTCCATAACTCAAGTAATGAGCCATATTAGAGTACCAGTCATCTGTAGTGCTGACAAAAAGAACAGTAGGAAGAGATTGGGAATTCTCATTCTCTAACTGTAATGGTACATTCTCAGCCATAAGTTGCCAAAGACCCTTACCTCGAACTGATTTGGTAGGTCTAATCTCCATGTCATATTCTTGGATCTTGGCAATCCAGTTGCCTCTCTTGGTACCAAAATCTTGTTGTGTCAAAATAGTCTTGACAGTAGTATCTGGAACCAAGGCTATAACATGAGAATTCAGAATGTAGAACCTGAAATGCTTTACCGCTTTGACCACAGCATAAGCATGCTTCTCCATCTGAGTATATTTCAATTCATGAGCTTTCAGAGGACAACTCATAAATGAAATGGGTGATTCAATTTCTTCATCATTTTTCTGCATCAGGATGGCAAAGAGAGTATGCTCTGAAGCATAACTATACATGATGAAACTTTTTGTGTAATCAGGACAAACAAGCACTGGCGCGTGTGATATAGCATCCTTAATTTCTGCAAATGTTGTCTTTCCTTCGTGATTCCAATGAAAAGCATCCTTTCCTTTCATCATATCAACAATATGACAAGTCTTTTCAGCAAAGTCTAGCACAAACCTTCTTACGAAATTCACCTTTCCAAAGAAAGAATGAACTGCAGTCTTATTTGATGGAAAAGATAAACTTTGAATAGATTGCACCCTTTCTGGATCAATTTTGATTCCTTCGTTGGACACAATATGCCCCAGCAATTTACCTTCCATTAGGCCAAAGACTGACTTTTTAGTGTTAAGAGATACACCATGTTGTCTACATCTTTCCAAGACTTGTCTGACTAAAATGATCTTGACGTGCTTTGGAGAAAATAGTCAAATCATCCAGATAGACAACGATGCATTCATTAATTAACCCTTTAAAAGCAAAATCCATTGCTCTTTGAAAAGTTGCTCCTGCATTGATCAGACCAAAAGGCATCCGACAGTATGCAAAAGTACCCCATGGGATAGTGAAAGCAGTCTTATATTGATTGTCCTCTCAAACTTCAATTTGGTTGTAACCAGAAAAACCATCAAGCATAGATAGCATTTTTGATCCAGTAATAGCTTGCAACACTTGATCCATAACGGGTAATGGATAATTATCCTTGAGGGATAATTGATTCAAATTACAAAAATCCACCCATATGCGGATTTCACCATTCTTTTTTCTTACAGAAACTATATTTTCTACCCATGATGAATGATGAATAGGAAAAATAATACCTACATCCAGCATCTTCTGTATCTCAGCGAAAATGGTTCCTGAGATCTTTGGATTATAATGCCTCTACTTTTGACAAAAAGGAATTGCGCCAAACTTCAGAGGAGTATCGTGCTGAATTTCCTTGGGACGGAAAGACTTTAGATCTTTTTAGGAATAGGCCAAAACATCTTTGTACTCACAAAGCAATATTATGAAGTTTTCCTTATCTTCATCAGAGCACCAGTTACCAATGTTAACTAGCTTTGGATCTTCTTCAGTCCCAATGTTGTATTTCTCAAAATGTCCTGTAGAAGAACTAGCTCTTGTATTCTGTTGTTCTTTCACATATCTATCATGCTGATCGAACAACTTTTCCAGAGAAACAAGACCCTTAGGAATCCTATTTCCCTTTAGCTGAATAATATCCTGACCAGTATCAAGATCTTTTTCTGAAACAACATCTCCCAGCGGGTTATTACTACCTTCAAAATATTGATCGTCAAAATTGTCCTTGGATTCAAGGAAATTTATAATTTGATCATCATCATTAAATACTTGCCAGTGTTCACAGTTGTCTGGGATACTTGGTCGATAAACCAATTGTACCTCATACCTGCTATTTTCAAAATCACTATCGGGAATGCGCATAGTGGCTGACACCGCGAGCGAATCAACTCTATCATTCAGTTCTCTGGGAATGATTGAAATATTGAAAGCATAAAAAATATTGACATAATCCCAAACTAAGTCTCGGTAATGTCTGAGTCGATCATTCCTGGCCTGATACTGACCTTTAACTTCACAAACCACCAGCTTAGCATCTCCCTTGACATGTAGATTATTGATTCCATTTGCTCGAGCCATTTCCAATCCTAATAGCAGGGCTTCATATTTAGCCGTGTTATTTGTATTGGCAAACTGTAGCTTGTAAGAGTAAGGAAAGATTTTTCCTTGTGGTGAAATTATGACAACTCCTGAACCAGAACCCATAGAAGCACAACTTGCATCAAATTCCATGATCCAAACTTCATTAGAACTGCTAGAACTTGCTTCGGAAGAATCCGTGAGAATAATCTCAAGAGAATCTGCAGAGTCATTATCAGAGACAACCTTTTCTTCAACGTCCATAGGAGATTGATCAGGGACAACCACCACCTATTGAACTTCATCAACATCAACAAATCTATCAGAATCTGAGAGCAAAGATGAACTCTCTGAATTTGTCCAGTCTTTAGCAAATTCTGATATTTCATTAGCATGTAGGTAGTAATTTCCCATTACAGCTGATTCAAAGAGAATTTGAGCATGAGGATCATTGGATTTAACCACCACATACTTTGTTTCTCTTTCAGGATGCAACTTCTGCATCACACCTTTGACAGGTATACGTGCTTCAGTCATATCCATATTAAGTTCACCACCCACATCTTTATAGAAATTGTGACCAAGCAACATACCATAAGAAGCGGGTACATCAGCAACCAAGACAATCATTTTGATCTTTTTATCCAGGAAGGATGCAAAGGCAAATTGAGCATCTTTGATTTGTCCTTTCAGTGGTACTTGCTTATTCTCCATGGAATAGCAATTACCAAAAGATTTTGTCAGGGTTAATCCCAAAGCGTCTCCCACTTTAGCAGGCATAACATTATCCAAGGCACCAGAATCTATGACACAATTACTCAATTTGTATCCATTTATCAACAGAGAAAGATAGAAAGGTTCAATCTTTCCGGGGACTGAGGATGGTTTCGTGACTAGATTATTGGGCATGGCTTTAGGCTCTGAGACAGCAATATGAGTCGGAGCGGGTTGGGATTCTTTGACAAACTTTGTGAGTCTATCCAGCTTATCTAGATAGGCCTGTAAGTATTCTACCTCAGACATCTGGATTTTAGTTTTCCTAGCGTGATCTATGATATCAAAAGCTTGAAAAGAACTTGCTATGGAAACATATTCAGACTGAGGTTTTGCATTTGTATTTGGCATACTGGACTTTGAAATACTAGAAGAAGAAAGAGGAGAATCTGCACTTGATTTTTTGCTGGTTCATTAGGTAAGGTAGGCAATGGTACTCCTCTTTTTGCAATAGTAACAAGCATCTGAAGAGCATCCAGCTTCTTTTCTGCCTCTTCTTTTTGTTGAGTCAGCTTGGTCTGTTAACATGTCATGACTGCATATGCTTGTGCAAAATCCATTTCAGGATCTTCATCATGGTATTGAACATACCCGATAGTAGAGTCACCAGCTGCTTGATTATTTTCATGATTTTGAGCTGCATTATCCTCAAAAGGATAATCTTCTTGAGTATCACCAACAAGATCAGCTTCATAGTAACCAGTGGCTGAGTTATTTGGTGGTGCTTCAAGTGCAAGCCTCTCCGGGGGTGGAGGAAGCTTATTCTGATTCTTGGCTGCATAGTTATTTGCAGCGTTAGGATATGGCCTCCTTGGTATATCCTTGTATGGAGCAGCAAATGATCCTTGTGAGACTTGCTTTTTAAGGGCAAGAAGCTCATTTGCTAGCTTTTAAACCAATGAATCAGTAGAACTTGATGAAGAAGATTCCGTGTAGGAATTGTTCTTAAACCAGTTTGAATCTTTTCGAATCTTGCCTGCAAGTATCAAATCATCCTCAATCTTTGTTGCCAGAGTCTGTGCTTGAGTTAAAGTTATAGGAACAGCCCTTCTCAGCAAGAAACTGACTTCTGGAAGCTGAGTGTTGATGAAGAAACACTTGAGGTTTTCAGCAGTGGGTTGTGAATTAGTTAGAATACGATTTGCCAACTTATTGAATTTAGCAATAAATTCCCGCATGCCCTCTTGTCTGTCCTTCATTTCAGTGAGCTGAGCAAGAAGAGCATGTTCATCTTCAGCACGATTGAAACATTCTTCAAACTTGGTTTTCAAGGAGTCCCAATCAGTGATTTACCCTGTAGCCAAATTGTAGAACCAGTCTGCAACAATACCTTGCAGAGTTTCAATAGAAAGTCTTACAGAAACATCCTAATATTCAACACTAAACACTCCACATGCAATGTAAAATGCTTTAATGTGTTCATCAGGGTGTTGCTTCCCGTCTCCATAGAATTTGGGAAAATTCTTACGGGAACCTTAGGGTAATGCATGCAATGGCGTAGCAAGATTTAAAGGACCAAAAGCGGTTCCCCATGGACCAGCAGCCATATTCACAATAATTGGTATATAGGTAGCAGGAATAAGTTCAATAGTGGGAATTAATGGTTTCCAAAAAAATTGAGAATTTTCACTGGGAATGGATGTCTTCTTCCGGGAAGGAGGAAAACTGGTAGTTCGGGAAAGAGAAGGGATTTTGGTAAGCAAGTCAAAATGAGCTTGTTGGGCCCAGCTTGATCCAGCAGAACTTGATGAATTTTCAGCCTTCTTTTTCCAAGCATAAACTTGTGCAAAGCTCTCCAGTGTGATAACCTGTAGAACTCAAACACAAATCAAAAGGGTATAAAACTTCAAACAAGAGCGTGAGGCTTCCAAATGCGTTCGTCCCTAGTAGAGTTGCCAAAAATTGTTGGGTGGATATTTTGCAACCGACAGTTTTGGAAAAAAAATTCAGTTACAAAACAGTGATACCAGCCACAGCGTGTGAGACAATGTCTCTCCTACCTTAAAGGGAAGGCTCCCCCTTCTCACCGTTCCTTGGATCAACTCAAGGTAAGCAAGAAGTTAAGAGATTATCAAATAGGGTGTTACAAATATTCCTTCCTCTTGTCTTTCAAGAAGGAATCCACTTACCCGAAGAACGAGTAATGGGCAAAGCTTTAATCTCTAAACTACACTTCTATCTAAAAGCTGGAAACAGTGATACCGTTAAACCAACACCAACTCACAGGCTGATTGAAAAGTGTAACGGCTTGGCTCTAAGACCTAATTATCTATTCTATAAGAAACACCTCTACCATTGGAGCACACAGACTTCCAGAAGTAGAGATTTTCTAACTATTCTAACAGTGTATGAAAATAAGATGGTAATATAACCTACAGTCACAGCTTCTAGTTTTATATTACCACAATCACTCCCAGTCACAACTTCAGCTCCGATTGTTTCTAATTTTCAAATTGCTCTTAAGAAAACACAAGAATCACATAAACAAAAAGACAGTAAAACCAAATTGTAGTCACAGCTTCCAATTTGATTCACCACAATTGCACTTAGTCACAGCTTCAGCTCCACTTGTTTCTTTCTATTTATATTTCCCTAAAATAGTACTAAACAATCACAGTTATGCTTGCACAAGTTTGGCAGAGCTCTCTTGCATAAAATAAAGATGAGATTTACAATAAGAGGGGCATTCCTTTTATAGGGAAAGGAATGAGAAAAAGGAGGAAAAAGTGGGAGAAACTCAACCACTTTGACCCGATCTAACTAGGTGAAAAGAATTATTGGATTACATGTCATAAGAACATGTAATCGAATTTACATGTAATTGCATTGTATGCAATTCATCTTCTCCAATCCACAAAGCATGATAGGTTTTTGTTTGTTCCATTTTGTCATATGTCTCGATTCTTCTTGTAGACAGTCAGATCTTAACTGATCAAATTTAGGGAGTTTTGATCTTGCACTTATTCCTTGAACAAATGACTCCCATGAATTTGGTAGGCCACCTAAAGCTATAAGTGTTAACTCTTTGTTATCAATTTGATATCCAACTGCTGACAATTGACCCCGTAGCTCAGTGATTCTCATGAAGTATGCATTGATGGATTCTCCCTTGTTCATGCTTATATGATTAATTTGCCTCTTTAGACCAAGGGTTCTACTGGTGTTGTTTATTTCAAAGGTGCTTTCAAGGAATTTAAACATAAGGTATGCAGTCTCATGTTTTGCCAATATAGGTACTATATGATCCCTAACTCCATCTACTATAAGTTTCATAGCTTTCTCATTGTTCTCAATCCATTGAGTTTCTCCGGGTCATTCTTTGGTTCTATTTGATTTTCTTTCACAAATGAGTGTTACTTATTTTCTTTCAGTATCATCATGATTTTGAATTTCCATGATGTAAAGTTGTTTGCACCTTCAAGACGGTCCTCAAATCTGATTACACTCAATATTATGAAGAATAGAATATATTTTAATTTCAAGATAGAATGTGTTTGAGTAATATGATATCTCAAATTTAATCGGATCTTCCCTAACAAGGCTCTAATACCATGTAAATGATGATTTAGTTTATCTCGGATTATAACTATGAATGGATGTCTTTTCAATTTTTAGAATTTTGATGATTACTGTTCTCGGCTAATTGGGGTAGTTAGACGGTTGGTCCGTCCGAAGGAGTTACACAGGTGCGACAGTTCGCCTCGCACCCCTTCAGACGTTATATATATGTACTTGTTCCTTTGGTAGGGACACGATGATTATGTACGGAAAACTCTTGTGAATACATGAATACAATGCTCTTTTATATTCTATGCTAAGTACTTATTTGTCTGTATGCAATTAATGTCTGTTACCCCACGAGGGTAAACATCTAGCGCCATTGCCTAGACGCACTCGGATGGTGTGCAGACACAATGGACTTACCGGTTGGTGAAATTAATCCAAAAGCAGACGACGCCAGTACAGAACTATACGAAGGAGAAGATAACCAGACCAGGGAATTCAGAATCTTGTTTCAAGTGGCAATAGAAACCTACGTCCGTCGAGAAGCCACAGGCAAAGAAGTTCTAGCCAGTGCCATGTGGGATGCGATCGAGGCTAACCCTGTAGCCAACCGACTGCTAAACCACCTCCCTCACTTGCTAGCGCAAGCATCGCTCGCACAACGCGCTCGCCAGGAGGAGATTGCCCAAGAGGAACATTGTCAGGAAATCCTCCGCGCATACCACACGGGAAGACCTTCGCCGTCAGGAAGAAGGCGATGGCAACCGTAGGGGACTTTGAAATATGAACTCGGACTGAAGGGAGAAAGGTACACGGAAACAATTGTAATGGAATGACAATGTTGTAAACCGACATGAATAAATAAAATAAGTGTTCTTTTTGTTTAAAAAGCAATGTTTTGTCTTCAGTTTTGATGCCCAATCTTTTAAACAAAGATAGAAATAAGAAAGCACGAGATGATGAAGGCGAGGCCGCACGGAAGGCTTTGATTTCTGCACAGCAACGTGAACACCAATATAGGCTGAGGCAACTTGCCCAGGACCAGCTTGTCGGAGGGTTGCCCAAAGGGGACCTCGGAAGTGGTATGGAAGGTGCACAAGGCGACAAGGAACAGTTCACTTCACCGGAGCATCGGAGAGCGTGGAGTAGGGAGCAACTACTTGAGGAAACACAGCTAAGAAAGGTCTTGCTTCAGGAAGAGAGATCGGTTCAAGGAGGGTCTGACCCGTACACCAGGTGTGGAGAACCAAACCCAAGGAGGAGACGGTACAGCCGAAGGTGCTACTAATGCACATGCGAACCCTCCATTGGAGCCAAGAACTCCACATAACACGGTACTACCAATTACACAAGTGCCACAAGGACAAGTGTCACTGGTTAATACTGCACACAATAATCAAGGAATTGTAGGTACGAGTGCTGGCACAGCGGGTGCCGGACCACTGAATCCACCAGGGACACAACAGCAAGTAATCATGCCCGCGAGTAAACAGAAATTGCCCAAGTTCACAGGCCAAGCAAAGGAGGATCTTGTTCGGCATTGCCAAATCTGTGAAACTATATGGACCGCCAACGGGGTTACGGACCAGGATGAATGGATCCGACAATTCCCTGCAACATTAAGCGAAGGAGCCATCGACTTGTATTCGGATGTAGATAAGTCAGGCTTGACATCGAGGGACAACGTGAAAAAGGCTTTCCAGACTGAATTTCAGTTGTTGAGGGACGACAATGAGATTCTGACTGAAATTTATAATACAAAGCAAACGAAGAATGAGTTGGTCCGAGCCTACGGACGGCGATTGAAGGAACTCATCAGGAAGATGGAATCAGCCCTGGCGGAGGAACTCAAAAAATGGTGGTTCGTGGAAGGACTAAAAACTTCCCTTCGGAAGCAAATGAAAATCGTACCACCCACGTCGTATAGCAATGCATACAACCGTGCGATGGACTTGGAGAGTGAATGCAAAACCTCCAAGAAAACTAAGTCTTTAGATGATGAATCGGAGGCGGAAAGTAGAGAGGGAGAATCCAGTAAGAAGGTGCTTGACCTACAAAAAGATCTCGAGAGAATGATGAAAGAGCTTAAGGCCACCAAGGGAAGCTCAAGCAAAACTGAGGAAGACGCCGTGTGGTGCACAGACTTCAAAGAACACACTAAAGGTTCTTGTCCCAAGAAAGCCTTTTGCGACATCTGCCAGATTGCGGGGCATTCCACCAAAGAATGTCCCTACAATCTGAGGGCCAGGAATCAACAAGTGCTCTTCACCCAAGAGCAACCCTCCACATCTAGAACCGGCGGTCAACAAAATGTTGCATCATCCAGCGGTTACAAAAACAACCGACAGGGAGGCAGAGGAAATAATGAGAACAATAATAACCGGCCGCGGATCCAATATGATGCGAAGGGGAGACCTATGATACAGTGTAGAAATTGTAATCAATGGGGACATTTTGCTCGTGACTACCAAAAAGAGGTTCTTGCTCCACAAAAATTGTGTCGATGCTGCAGATCAGGGGACCATGAGGAAGCTAACTGCCCGAAGCCCGGCTACAACATCCTAGACATGGAACGAGGGGGCACTGAGAAGATCTTGGCAATCACACGCGGGCAAACCAAGAAGGCCACGTATCTTGACCCTCAGACGGAGAAACAAAGGATGCTCGAGGCGAAGGCCGAGATCGAGAAGGGTATGCAGGAAAGAAGGTACTCCACAGATACTAACACTTCTTCCCGAGCCATGGCAAAGCAAAATATCTTGAGGCAGATGATGCAACTGGAGATACCGGTAAAGGTCAAGGACCTACTGGAAACAATGTCACATCTGAAAACGGCCCTATTCTTAGGAGAAAACGTTCCAACAAGTGCGTTTGAACAGACTGAGGTTCGTAGCGGCTCTGCAACCGACCCTATGACGTCAATAAATAGTGGGCAGAACCCTGCAGTAGTGGAGATGGGTATCTTCGGTACCATTCTCACTAACACGATTGTTGACGGTGGATTTGGGGTGAACTTCCTACCCGCGGAAACTTGGAAGGGCCTGGGGAAACCAACACTGTGGCCGCCAACCTTCAACCTATTAGGGGCTGACCAACATGACATCAAGCCCCTCGGAACCTTGATGGTGCAATAGGTAACCATCGGGACCCAATTGTTCATCTTGGACTTTGTAGTAATTCCCCTGAAGCAGAAGGGGTACGGATCCATCCTTGGGAGGGGGTGGCTAGTGACTGCCAGAGCCAACCATAACTGGAAAAGGAACATTCTATCATTTGAGAAAGGGGGAAGGAATTTTGTGATAGACCTCACAACGCAGATGGTCGGAGAAGAAATGGCATCCTCTTCGGATTCGGAATCTGACGATGGAATAGACGAAGGGGAGGGAAGTATGGAGCCCAATGCCGAAGGGATACTGAAACTGGAGGATAATACAAATTCCATGGACGGCCTATTCCACTGGCAGATGGGCAATTATGAATTATTTCCGCCATCCTGTAATATACTAGAGATCGAGGAAGACCGAAACGAGTTCCCTCCAGAATATACAGAATACAGAGAAGGAGAAGCTCGAATGAGAGAAAGCCCTACCCATGAGTTTCCCAAGGAGGAACCAATCCGATACAAAGAAGCAAAGTTGAAAGAGATAAACCTCAATGATGAGCTAAATCCGAAAACCATCCTAATGGGAGACAACTGGAGCCCTATATTGAAAACAGCAGCCTTCAAGATTTTTACAGAATACAAGGATGTGTTCTCTTGGACCTACAAGGATCTGAAGGGCGTACCTCTGAAATTATGCGTGCACCGCATTCCCCCGACTCCTAGAGCCCAACTTGTGCGAAAGAGGCCGTACAGAATGAATAAGAATTACGCTGCAAGGGTGGAGACCGAAATCGAGCAGATGTTAGAAGCTGGGATCATCTTCCGGGTTGACACAAGCGAGTGGGTTTCACCAATTGTGATCTCCCAGAAGTAGGCCAACCAAATCCGCATCTGTGTGGATTTCAGATGCCTCAATGCAGTAACAATCAAGGACCCATTCCCGATCCCCTCCACTGATAGCATATTGGAGGAAGTGGCTGGCCATGAGATCTATTCTTTTATGGATGGGTTCTCTGGATATAACCAGATATCCATTGCAGAGGAGGATAAGTTGAAAACAACCTTTGTAGTGGAGGATTGTGTGAACGCATACAATCGGATGCCCTTCAGCCTGTGCAATGCACCAGCAACCTTCCAGAGGATTATCCTCCATACTTTTGACAAGATGTCCAAGGGGAACTTCAAAGCATTCTTGGACGACTGGTCCATATTCAGTGGGCAGGAAAAACACATTGCAGCCTTGGAGGAATGTATGGAGCGGTGTTGGTGAGCCCGTCTGGCACTCAACCCAAATAAAAGTTGATTTATGGTGCCACAAGGGAAGCTGCTCGGGCACATAGTCTACAAAGAGGGATTAAAAACGAACCCTAACAAGGTCCGGGTAATAGTCGAAATGGAGGCCCCCACTGACGTAACCGGTGTCAAATCCTTTCTCGACCATACTGGATACTACCGCCGATTTATAAAGAACTTTGCCCGGGTTTCATACCCGATGGATAAGCTCATGAGGAAGGGGGAGCCATACGTTTGGGCAAAGGAGCAAGGCGAAGCCTTTGAGGATCTAAAGACAAAGCTGTTGGCAGCTCCTATTTTGGCATTTCCGAACTGGGACAAGGAATTCCACATACATGTGGATGCATCGAATTATGCCATCGGAGCCACTCTGGCTCAGGAGGGAGGGCACGGACTCGATCATCCCATATATTTTGCAAGCCAGTTGCTATCGAATGTAGAGAAGAATTACAGCACCACAGAAAGGGAGGCCACCGGAACGATTTACTCTGTCCAGAAATTTAGAGATTATCTACTAGCAACGTCGTTCACCTTCTATGTGGACCACCAAGCCCTTATGTACCTCGTCAATAAACCTATCATCCAAGCAAGAGTGAGACGGTGGCTACTCTTACTTCAGGAATTCACGTTCAAAATTGTAGTACGGCCAAGACGTAGCCATGTGATCGCCAAACAGCTGTCACGAATCAAGTCTGGCGAGCCACCCGTGGGAATGAATGATGACTTCCCAGATGCACACTTGTTCCATATTGTCGTACTCCCGAAGTGGTACATGAGTATCGGTGAGTATTTGTCCACCACTCAATTCCTGGAGGGCATGCCTCCGGGAGAACGAAGGAAGTTGGTCCTGAGAAGCAGGACCTTTCAGCTAATCAATGGACTACTGTATAAAATGGGTCCAGACTAGGTGCTGAGGCAATGTGTGATGGAAAAAGAGGTATCAAGAGTGCTAAGGGAAGCTCACGAAGGACCTGCCGGAGGACACATGGGTCCAAATACCACAGCCAGGAAGGTGTTGTTGGCTAGCTTGTGGTGGCCAACATTATACAATGATGCCAGGAATGGGTAGTTGGATGTGACACTTGTCAGCGCGCCGGGAAACCCGTCATACGAGACTTTATGCCACTCAATCCCTCCCACACGCAAGAACTATTCGAACGATGGGGATTGGAGTTCATTGGGCCTCTGAAGGCCAGTCATGCCCGGCGCTGCCGATACATTGTGGTGGCCACCGAATATTTGACCAAATGGGTTGAAGCGCGTGCATTAACCAATAACTCTGCCATAAGCACTGCAAAGTTTATTTATGAACAAATAATAACACCGTATGGCATTCCGATTCAGTTGACAAGCGACAGGGGCGATCATTTCGTCAATCACGTGATTAAACTCCTAACCACAGAATTTAAGATTTTCTATACGCTGTCAAGTCCCTACTATCCTCGGGCGAACAGCCAGGCCGAGGCAACGAATAAAATCTTGGTGGGAGTCATCTATAAGTCATGCGGCGTGGAAGGTGAAGATTGGGAAGAGAATTTGCCCTCAATGTTGTGGGCCTATCGTACTTCGTACAAGGTTACCACCGGGCAGATGCCATTCCAGCTAATGTACAGACAGGAGGCAGTGGTACTGGCTGAATTCATGGTACCAAGTCTGTGGATAGCCCTAGAAAACAAGCTCGGCGATGTGGAGAGTTTGAGAGAGACTTTATGTCTTGAATAAAATGGAGGAGAAAAGAGGACTGGCACAATGGGCCATCGAAGTAGCACAGCAACAGAGGAAACTGTGGCACGACAAGCACCTCCGACGGATGCAATTCACACCAGGACAGTTAGTACTAAAGTTCAATGGGCGAAACGAAATCAAACTTGGGAACTTAAGGTTAAGTTGCTAGGCCCCTACAAGATTCGGGAGGTTGCAGCGAACGGGTCTGTTAAGTTGTGGTCCCTCAATGGACGAGAAATCCCAAATCCCGTCAATGGCTCCAAGCTGAAAATTTACCACTAGAGGTCAGAGAGCCCGAGCCGGCGGCAACTACGCAATTAATATTCAAAAAAAAAAAAAATTAGAAATGTTTTAAAAAAAAAAGAGCACCGAATGGTTGCATGCCCACCGAAAGGTGGGACATGTCACCGTTCGGTGACATGCCACCAAACGGTGGGACATGTCACAAAACGGTGACATGCCACCGAACAATGGGACATGCCCACCAAACGGTCACATAAAGCCACCGCACGACAATCAATGCGGAGGGCACAAAAGCCAGCCAATGCAGAAGGATATAAAGCCCCACTCAAGCCCACCGAATCACTCACGCAGAAGGGGAAGAAAGAACAGTAAACGGCATGCGGAAGGGAAAGAAAAGAATCCAGCCCACACATAATGGAATAGTAGCTAAGGAAAAAAAAGGAATAGTTGTGGCCCAAGGTAAAGCCATCGTAGCAGCGAAGGAAACGAACAAAGTAAAAATAACCAGCCATTTTCAGCCGTAGCAGCAAGGAAGGGATTCAAGCAACGGTACGGTAAGCAAGCAGGAAATTGGTTGTGGAAGTTATTTTCAGTTAGGGGCTTCCAAACCCAAGTATCATACGGCAGCCAGCATTGCAATATTTAAATATTTTGGTTTGCAAAACAGGGATTTAAAGAAACCGTTATGAATTCGGCTAGCAAAAGGAGTTGGCAGAAACAGTTGCAGCACGGGGACTTGAGAGCCATGGACAGTGGAAGTTCATAAAAGAAGGCAGCACATTCAAAGGAGGCCGTGACTGCACAAAATATCACATTAGAAGGGTTGAATGGGGTGGAATGCAGAAAATGGTGGCATGAGACACCGGAAGATGAAGTGAAGGATAGTCTGAGACACGCAATGGTCCATTGGACCATCCAAATGCCCCTATTTTGCATCAAAGATTTTGAGCCCCAACTGTGCCAAATGATAGAAAACTTTGACACATTTTCTCGTACGAGCACAATCTATTACCTAGGATACCACGTTACAGTGTAATTTCATGCAGGGCATTTCACCAAAGTTTTTGGCATTCCAGGGAAGAAAGGGCAGAAGATCGACACTAAGCCCCGAAAGTTGACACAAGAGGCTAAGGAAATGTGGATACAAAGAGTTTCAAGAAACATCACGACTGAGCGCGTAACTGCATTGGCAAGGACAAAAGCAGGAAAGGGACTGAAGAGAGATGACATTACTGAAGGGCATTGGCGGTGCATCATGGATGTCATCAAAAGTCGGCTCACCAGTGCCAGCAGGGCTTTGGACATCACCATCACCCAGATTCCATTAATGTGTGGTATCTTGAATGGTACGTTGTATGATTGGGCGACACTACTTGCACACCAGATGTATGATTTCATGACTCTGCAGCACCGTACCTTCTATATGCCACACTATGCCATTGGGCTATTTTTGGAGGCTACACGGATGTAGATCCCAGAGGAGAAATTGGTATTGAAACCAAGGAGTGTCATAGCTCCAGATGAACCACTGATTTTCCTTTGGCTTTACTTGGATATTGGAGAGGTCATGTCAGCATCAAAGAGAAAACGTCAGCTCGAGGAGTCGGAAGAGGTCGACAGTGGCCGGGAGCCCACATCATCTGGTGGTAGCAGTTCCTCCCAGACTAGCGGCCGTATGGAGTTGGCAGTGGAGTCGACACCAATGCTGTTCACTCCACCACAGCTTGGGGATATTCAGTTTGCCCCGACCACTGCCTTAGTGGGCTGCGGTTTCCATTCCGGTGTTCGGGCAACCGAGGGCACCAGTGGTGTTGAGTCCAGTTGTGCCTCCGGCCAGGCAGTTAGCAGAGCACCAGCCAATGGGGTAGGGTATGGACAGTGAGTTTCCGGAGACTGATGACATAGTCATCCGGCAAGCTTCAATGAAGGAGTGGCTTACTAGGGTTGAGATACCATCGGCAGAGGCAAAGGAACCTGAGAGGTTCTCCCCTCCACCAACGAAGGAGGTCTTGGCAGTAGACGCAGTAGGAAGGGAGGCACCCATCATACTGTCTTCCGAGGTACAGGAGGAAGAGGAGATTGGAGATAGCGCGGGTAGGCTTGAGGCAACGGTTAGTCAGCCACGGCGGAGAGATGACATGGAGGCTTTCTGGACAGAAGTAGTGACCCGAGGACGAGAGATGGTAGCGAGCGCGCAGGGACAGGCACTAGAGGATGTGGCCACCGATTTGCATCACCTTCTCACTTTTGTAAGGACGGAGTGTTCTATCCAGTTTGCTTCATGTTTTCGTGGGGATTGGCCTAGTGAAGAGACACCGGCTATGGTGGAGGCCTGACAGGTGACGGAACCTGTGGTAGCCAGTAGGGTGGAAGCCTTGGTGACTGAATTGGAGAGAGCCTTCCACCATCAGTAATATGCCTTCTGCCAGATGGAGCACTCTTACGAGGAAGAGCATCAGGTGGATTCTGAAGCTCAGCGGGTGTTGAACACTCGCCTTGTCAGTTTGGAGCAGTCCTTGGAGGAGCAACGTAAGAACTGGGTCACTCAGATGTCCGCTTGGGATAGGGAGCGAGCTGCCATGGATGAGTATGTCGAGACTCAGCGGCAGGAAAAGGTGGATCGGGAAACACAAGTTGCGACAGAGCGGGCTGCCCTTATTCAGGAAAGGGATCTGGCACGGGCTTCAGCTGAGGCCACATAGCGGGAGATCCAACAAGCAGTCGTTATGGTGAGGTCATCCTTGGAAAATGAGTTGAGACTTGAAAGCCAGTTGAAGGCTAGGACGGAACAAGTGGATGCCCTTCGCGAGCAGATGGCACGGTTGACAGGGTCAGCTTCTTCAGGGACGCATTCTCAGCTCCCTTCGAGCTTTTAGTTTTGATATTAGTCTTATCTATTGTTGTCCTTCCTGTTTTGTTGTGGTCGTCTGGAGACGACTTTCTTTTTGGGGGGGATGATGTTGTCAGGTAATTTGGGTAGTTAAACGGTTGGTCCGTCCGAAGGAGTTACACGGGTGCGACGGTTCGCCTTGCACCCCTTCGGACGTTATATATATGTACTCGTTCCTTTGGTAGGGACACGATAATTATGTACGGAAAACTCGCACCCCTTCGGACGTTATATATATGTACTTGTTCCTTTGGTAGGGACACGATAATTATGTACGGAAAACTCTTGTGAATACATGAATACAATGCTCTTTTATATTCTATGCTGAGTACTCATTTGTCTGTATGCAATTAATGTCTTTTACCCCACGAGGGTAAACAATTACTAATCTCAGATTACTTATTGCAGATTTCAACCAAAAAGTAATGGTCTTGATCTTATGTCAAATGTGAATGCGATGCAATTCAATATTAAGAAATACTGAATATTTTCCAAGTCTGAATTTAATTCTGGAAATACCCGATCTGCACTATATAAAGCATTTATTGATTTCGATACTCTCTCAGCAGATCCAATCAAATATATATATTGTCTTGAATGGTTATGTCCATTCAGGACATGTCCCATTATATGCACCGATTCATTACCAAGGAGAAACCCGATCACTAATCAGGGTTTGTAATGACTTTGTTCTTAACCAAAATAATATATATGAGATCGCCGATCATGAAGATATAATCAAACTTAATCTGATTCAATAGCTGCATTCAATCATATAGAGGAACATAAAATAATCATAGTTAGTCAATTATTATCTGCAAGAACAGATTTGTCAATATACTTGGAACTGTTATCATATTATGATCTGGTATGTGAATGATAAACATTTTTCAAGCAATATGATATGTATATATATATGTCAGTATACACAATGTATACTGATATATATATATATATATATATATATAGATAGATAGATAGATAGATAGATAGATAGATTATCATGCATATATCTGACCATAGCTATCATACTTCAACACTCTGAAACAGTTCACTATAGAAAAGGACATCAACATAGAGAAGGAAAATGAGAAGATTAGAAAAAGACAGGAGAACACTGGACCTAGTTGGGAAGATGCCTCCATGATATCTCCTGCAGTAGAGCCCCCTCTTGGTGCTTTTGACTGTGACAAGGCAGAGTGCAGCAATAATGTTATTGGGTCATGGGACCCCTGATGTTCACAGTTTGATCTCTTTTGTCATATTTCTTTTTGGCTAAAGTTCTCTATACTGTAATGTATATATACTGATCGTCACAGCATGGTTGTAAAAAGTTATGTAACATGGTACTTAAAGTCATAGGGCAAGGGCATAGATGATAATTTGAACTGATGTCAGGTTCTGTAGTAGTTCTTTTTTTATTCCTAGACTCTGAAACAGATCTGAAAGATTTTGTACTCCTCTACTAAAACTATTTTAATATAAAAAAAAATGGAAAGCTTGCTTAAATAGACAAGTTAGGGGCAAGCGGACCATTTGAACGCTAAGGCAATCCTTAGGATTTAAATGAACATTGGTGAGAAGAGGGAGCTCAAAGTTTGGGTACAAGCACATGTGTTACTATCCAAAGACACTAGTACACGCACACTATTGCCCAAAAGAACATAGTGATACAAACAAGGGCAATCACGTGAGTGCTACGATCAGACTCACAAGTCCTAACAGACTCTCACACCTATTTGGAACACCCAGTCACTTAAAAAACACCTTTTTGGGGGATTTTTTCATTTCATTCTGCTCTTTGGTGCCCAAAACCGGTCTGCATTGTGACATTGATCCATATGTTGAATGTACTGTCAATGAACAAAATGATGATGATGTCCTTACTGAAGAAGATCTTATATAATTAGAGAGGGGAGCAGCGAAAGCAACAAGATTGGATGCAACAGACGAGGACAAAGACAGTTTTGATTTTGAAGAACAAGAAACAACTCATCATCATTTAGATACCGTAGCACCGACAAATTTGAGGCCTCAAAAATTGAGTTACATTAGGAGAGGAAAGAGGAAAATGTAGATTTTATTTGGTTGATTTCTCATTTGGAGATATCGTTATATGTAGTTTTGTAAACATTTATAAACTTATGATGCTGTTATATATTTGAAAGTTTGAAACTATGAGTGTGAATGATGAAATTCCAAATATTGAGTGTTTGAAGATCATATGACATGTGTAATGTTTGAATTGTGGCTTTTATGCTCTCTAAATGCATTAGTTTCTTTTTGTTTTTGTTTTTTTGTAAAACTATGGTTTTCTTCTTTGCTGAGTCCTAGCCAAGATTTTTGCCAAGTCCAAGTTTTCAAACTTTGCATGAAACAGCATAGCTTTAGGTATTTCAAGCTTAGAGTTGGTTGATATAAGGCCTATTACGTCTACAGGTGGTGGACAGTAAAATGGGTACAAAACATGGAAGGAAAAGTGCAAACTATCTACTTTTTGACTCTACACACACACATATATAAATAAATCTGAAAATATTATATTGCTAGTGGATCCAGATCAACATAACTATGCTCCCCAACACACAGTACTAATTGCAAGGCTGACAGTTGTAAAGTTGTAAATAGCTCTTTTCCTTTATATAGTAGTAAAATGCAATGTCTTTTCCAATACAAAATAGTAAAATACAATAGCTTCTCTCCCTTGACTGGATTTTTCTAATTGATTGGCAACTTTAAATAACTCTTCCGAGACATTCAACAATTTTGAATGTGAATTACTGCAGCTAAAACTAGCCACTTACACAATTATGAATCAATGGCTTGTTTTCCAAGCATAGAAGTTCTTTAGAGTTTGGTATAGGACAAATGGTTAGGTAACACAGATGATGACAGACTTTTAGACAAAATATTTCTCAGTTATGATATGGACTAATGTTTCTGTGAAATAAAGAAGAGGATAACCAAAACATATCTCTAGAATTACTAAACTAGTGACAATCTAGCCAGTTTCTTGCATATTTGTCAACATTTCTATGAAGATATATCTAGTTCTGCCATAAGTAATATCTGTTAATGTAACTGACAACTTTGATTAAATTAATAAATAGCCCTCGAATTACAAAATAAATATTTTCTGGACCAGATTTTATGTAGGACCAATCTCTTAACAAAATATAATTATTTTCTACAAAAATAACACTTTATCTTAATATTGTTGACATTATATAGTGAACTGATGCCCACAAAGAAACATGCATTGAAACATTTAAGTGTGTAGAAAGATCATAGACTAGTCATGTTTTACCT
The DNA here is from genome assembly GCA_027943335.1 of Chamaecyparis obtusa. NCBI lineage: Eukaryota > Viridiplantae > Streptophyta > Pinopsida > Cupressales > Cupressaceae > Chamaecyparis > Chamaecyparis obtusa. The sequence continues at coordinate 1,082,370 of BSBK01001267.1, read as the reverse complement.
TGCCTCACCAAAAGTAGAAATGCTTTCCTCTAAAATGTAATTAAGCTTGTGTGGAGGAACAAAGAAGACTTGAGTTGCTGACTCCTTTGCAGAAGCCATCAATTTTGCCTTTCGTGTACTATTGTGTGAGGGCAGAAACCCAACTGCAAAAGTTTGACTCAATGTAAAAATTTTAATCTCTAGTTTTGAAGTCATAGCTATAAAATATAAATCATAAATTAGGAAAATAGATTGAAAATTTAAATCATCTTTCCATTGTTTAAAACTTTAAACATAAATAAAGCATTATATGAATGAAAAAATGGACTCACCAAATGAAAATTCACTTGTAGACAAACCAGAAGCTGTCAGTGCTGTTATGATTGAGCAGGGACCTGGAATTGGAAATACACGAATTTTTTTCTCTATACAAACCTTTACCTGAAAACAAAGTGCTAACAAATATAAATTAAATGCTGAAAGTTAACCAAAATCTATTTTGAGATTCTATGAGACAATTGGAATTGCAATACAAATTCAATTGAAATATAGGAAATACAGTCTACTCAACTTGCAAATTTTGAATTTTATTGAGATTAATTTGATGAAAATTGAAAAGTTGAAGCAGAATTTTTATCTGGCTAAATCACTATCACTTTAACTATTGAAACCTATCTCGCTAATGAGGAAATCAACAAATATGAGATAGAAAGCACATTGAACCCTCCTCTATTCCCAACTGCTAAAATTAACTTTAAATCAATATTTACAAAGCTTCTAGAGGTAGTCTTAAATGAATTTGTGAGCGAGACAACTTTTAAGACCATAAAGATAATTTTGAATATTGGATACTGTTGATGTGAGTTTTGTGACCACCCCAACATGCAGGATAAAACACCAAGTATCCAATCCTCTCTTAAACAAGGGAACTCCAAATGCTAAACAATATAACAATTGTGTGATCAAGTGAAGTGACCACCAAGGTTTACAATGCATACATGCCACTTAGTGTTGGATACAACATAGTTTAATGATGTGATATGCTGGTTATCACAAAGGGGCTTACGTCGTTCATTTATTGACATATATCAACTTCTCAAATACGAATGATTTGGCAATACAAGTGCTTCAACTACCTCTAATGAGGATTTTGAAATAAAGAACAAATAGGATATGGGTTTAGGAATCTAAGCTACCTCTAACTCTAACTCTACTAATACAAGAGACTATCGATGATGAGGTGAAACTAACTAGACCTTGCTTCACCAGCATAAACAACTACGCAAAGGAGAGTGCTATCTCCTAGGGGTGCGTGGATGATTTTCAAATCACTAGTGCACATCAAAACGATAAAGTATGCAAGTCAATGACCATGAAGCAATTGAAGTTTAGTGCTTTGCAATGGAGTTCAATCTAATCTGGCACTATTACATGCAATCAACAACTACCAAAAGGCATGAAAATAAATTTCACCATGAACCAACAAAAATATCTTTCATCATCTACTCAACATAAACTACTTCTACTTAACATAAGAAAATCCCATTCTAAGTGAGAAGTAGGAAACCATGCAACACTCCAAACTAACACAAGCATTCACCATGAATCAACAATGAATTTTCAATTACTTTGGCAATATCTCAGCAACAATTTCTCCAAAATCTCCTTTACAAATGAAATGAGCAAGCCCTATATAGACGCATCAAGTACAATGGACAGCCCACATTGATCCAAGATTAACGACCAAGGTAATTCTAAGCAACCCTAATTAGGGTTTGCTACAACTACCACCTACAAGCATTAAATGTTGACCACTGAAAAATTACACTGCTTTGAAATACATATCCCTTTGAGGATGGACCAATGAGAAAACTCAATGAGGGAATACATTAAACAAATTCCACATGTCTACTTCAAACAACTTGATTGGTTGAAGACAAGTGAGCACCACCTCAACATGCTAATCTTACAATCTTTGTTTCAACTCCACTTCTTCATCCTCCACATTTTGCAAATCTTCTCATTGAAATGTTCTTGAAATTGTTGTTGACATGGTATCTTGGCCTCGATTCTTCTTCATTACTTGAACTTGTCAAATTTCACCTTCTCTTGTTTAGGCTTGATCATGATGTTGTCACTTGTATTGTTTGTTCGCCATCATCTTCCATGCAATCACTTTTGAGATGTGTATATTTGCAATTCGATCATCATCCTTGGTTGAGGTTTCCAATAAATTTGGATATACAACATTGATCATCTTAATGATGCTTTCTTTACAAAACACCAAATCATTTCACGAGGCAAAATGCAAGTAAGGCATCTCATAATCCTTTCTTGAAGCTGTGATATCATTCTTTCATGTTGCTTTAGATGTTGCAATGATCCTTCCTTGCATTTGAGTTCCCCTTCATGTGGTTGTTGAATTAAGCCATTGCACTTGCACTTCTATTTTGGTTTCCAATATTGATCTTCCTTTCTTGCTTGATAAATCACTTGCAACTTCCTTGTTGATTTTTAAAAACTGACCTTGATGTTGCAATCATCTCCATGCAAATGAAATGCTCAACCCCATGTCATCTTCTTGCTTGTCATCTCCATCTTGAAAATCACCCTTCACTTGTACCTTCTCCATGTATGAATCCTTGCAAAACAAGAGGAAAGACTCGTGTTAGAAGTAAAATGTTTTGTAAGAAGATAATCATTAACACTTCCAATAAGAATTTGAAAGAAATTGACTTGTGAGGACATCTTGTGTATGATTTAGAAACTTTCAACCTTATGCATCTTATAAAATCAATTTCTGATTTTTTATCCAAGTTTTGAATCTTCTGAATTTCCGAGTTTGAATGTTTGAGCCTCACTTAAATACACCCGGTGAATTACTTAGCTCAATTAGAATTTCACCATTGCATAATTGAATTCAAGCTCATACCTAATTGAAATCGTGGGGCACAAAATTCAAGTCTTCTACAATTTGCACCCTTCGGCTTGTAATTGGAAGACTTTTCCTCAAGACTTCTCATCTTCATTTTTTCTTCAAAGGGGTTGAGATTGAGATTCCTTCCTCTTACACTTGCCTGGGGGTTAAGTTCTCTAGCCCCTTGTTCAGCTTAAGACCTGCCCTCTAGCCGTGCATCAACAAGGGTTAACGTTCCTTGGCCCTTCTCGAGAGACAATGTTTCCAACATCACTTCCAGGACACCGCATCCAAGATGACTCTCATGGATTCTTTGATCAGACCTACAGTTCTTTATGGTTCTATCATTTAGGGACCTTCCTTATTAGAGTTTAACTAGGCCTCTATTGAGCGGGTTCAGATTCTCCTTTTTTCGACGCATCATTAGGTGCAAGCAATCTATTTCACATAATATTATCCTTGCAGAGTTCGGGGCTCACCCCTTCAGACTTGGGGTCGTCTCTGATCTTGTTTGGTTCTTACATCGCCTCCGTGGTTTTGCTGATTCTAGCGTGGGTCGTCACTCGTACTCCTACCTAGCATATTGCTCATCTATGTCTATTTCTGCCTCCATTTCTTTGGGTAAGGCCTGTGGTTGGTATGTTGAGGCTTCGACCCTCCTTGAGTTTCTCGGATTGAGATAGATCGTCTCCCTCCCTTCCAGTATTCTCTTGATGCACCTCACCACCTCCTCCCACCTAAACAGGAGTTGAACAACTGTATCTGAACAAACATATACAAGCAATTCATTCACACTACTTGGGTTAACCCTCATGGGGGTCTTCGCCCCAAGATGGCATTTTATGTTGAGCACTCTCTTCGGATCCCCCATGGTTCCTTTAGAGTAGGCTCACATCGACTCTGCATTGAGACAGACCATCGGATTCACAGAGAGAATAGGACTTGTCGCCTATATGACATTGGGGTGGTTGAGACAAAGAAGCACTTCATCTTCAGGTGTCCTATTTACTACGAGATTTGTGGGAGGTTCTACTACCTTTACAGGGGTGTTCAATGTCTTTCCGACTTCTTCAGGTTCACTGATCAGAGAGGTCTAGCACTTTATCTCTAGGAGGCTATCAGACACCAGGACCTTTTTCTCCAACTCCACCATCCTGCTAGTACACAATCTTGTTATCTTATAACCTCCTAAGGTCTTCCGATTGCCCGTGGTACCAAGCATCAACTTGGTCCCCCTTCTAGTTATTCCAAATCCGTGAGACCCCAAAGGAGAGCTCTTTCCAGCAACGACTTTCTTCTTCCTCTTCTAGGAAGGTTTAAAGACATTTTGTGCACTCTTCCGATTCTTCAGCTTACCCTTCTATATCAAGATACTTCTCTACTGCTCCGATTTTGTAGTGGGGTTTCGAGGTCTTGTTTGGGTCCCTCCCACCCCCCCTTCTTCCTTTTTCTATTGTTTCTTGTTTCCTCTTGTTGTCATTGTAGTTGTTTTCCTTCAGACGCCGTTTGGTGTCCCTGTTGTTGGCTGTCCTCTTGTTTTGTTTTCGGCAGTCTGTTTGACCCATTGTGGTCTTTTGTTCGAAATAAATAAATTTATCTTATCTGCTTTCAAACATTAATCACCCTACATTTCAGCAATCATGATGTTTGCCTCTTGCTACTCTACTCTTATGCAATTTGTTTTTGGTTTGTATTGAATTGAGTTGTGGTTGGAGAAACGGCAATTGATCTTCCTTTATAGGCTTCCCACTTAAGGACACACTCCTTGGATCTTAGTGGGCCGACCTGTTCTTAGCACTTTAAGCTTATTTGCAATTCAATTACACTCCCCCATAGGCCGACTCCCTTGTGTGCCTTTAAGCAATTTAATTGAACAACTATCCTTAGCTGACCTTGCATGCACTTAACACTTCATTTTGCAAACTTAGACACTCCCAGCCCAACCTTGATAAGCACCTGAACACTTGAACTTCAGAAATCCCTAGCCTAATTGAGATGATTTTCTTTAAAAAAACATTTGAATCTAATCCTGTGAGAGGTTGGAATTCCGACCCTCATTAGGAATTCCTCTTGTATAATTCATGATGCATAGATCTAATCGAATTTTGTTCCAAGGGAGGTCGGATTTCCGCCCTGTGTTAGGACATGTGACTAACAATGGAGCAGAATTTCTATAAATATTATAAATTTTATCAAACGAGAGGTCGGAAATAGGTCAGAAATCAGAGGGCTGTTTGGAAAAATGCCTTGATCCAGGTCGGAAATTTATAGGGTGTTAGAAATTCTTTGCTGAACTTGGTTGGAAATTTGACAAGTCTCAGGAATCGCTCTAGATGTTGAGTGGATTTCAACATTTTCATGGGATTTTGTTCTGAAGGAGGTCAGATTTGAGCATTTTCAGACAATTCAGCCTCTTGATAGAGTTAGTTTTTGGTTTCACATGAAGGGGATAAATGTTGTATCTAACCAGGTTTAGTAATAGATCAATATTTGCGCATCAATTAGTGGTTGTACCTTGCTTTCGGCTTACACTTTTGATTGGCACAGCAAGTTACTTTTCAATGACAACCTTTATGCTAGAGTACTGGGTGTTGGCGATGATGAAGTTAGCAATATCTCTCTCGAGTTTTTTGCCATGGTGCCCGAAATTTGTGATCATGAGAGCAATTTGCAAAGGAGTTGGCTGAGATTTTGCGGTGTTTGGGTGCTCTTCCTGTAGGAAGATTTCAGGAAATCACTTGTGTAGGGGTCCAACAATATAGTGTTGTGAGTAGATGGAGCTATAGATCTCCTAGACTTATTTGGGATCCTAGAGTCTCATTGAGTTTAATCCAAGATCAATCAGTTTGTGAGCTACCATTGCATGGGTACAAGCAATTTCCGAGGAGGGAGGACTATAATGTTCCAATTTCTGGGGAGGGAGGACTATAAGGTCCCCATTTTTGCGTCGTTCCAGTGTTCTTGGTAAGCTCAATTCTTAGTTTTGGGTTTCGACAACAATTGCTATTTATAAGTGCTTACATTGCACTTATCTTTCTAGGTTTGTTCTCCATAGTCCTTAAAGAACACTACTATGTATAGTAAGTGGTTGCATGGCACCAATTTTTCTAGGTTTTTCTAAGTTTTTTCTTTTTAATTCTTAGAGAAATTGTTATTTATACTTATAGTATGTGCTCATGTTAGCATCACTTATCATCTTTTAACTCCAATTGGTTCTGGCATGTTCAATTCTCCATTTTTGGTGCCTTGGCGAGTTTCTATAAAGTGATGGAAATCATTTTTAAATTTTCACTTAAGTGTTTTAATTTTTCAATATTAAACTTAAGTGATTGATATTTCATAAAGTGTGTAACCCCATGGGACACCTGGACTTGGGAGATATTAGTTGTTTTTAAAACTTATATATGGGCCTTTTTTGAGGTAATATTATATTCAAATATTCGAATTTGCCCTACTTTTTCCTCCAAGTCTATATATTGGGGTTGGTTGAAGAGCACACAGCAAATACTGAGAGGGGGTGGGGGGGGTGAATCAGTATTTTGAAACTTTTAAAAACTCGTGAAACCACTTTAAACAGAGATACAGAAAAGGGAGAAAAACATAGAAACAATAACACTAGATTTTCTTGTGGAAAAACCTTTTGGGTTAAAAACCACAGTATATCAAATAACTTCATTAACATAAATGGGCACCAACCCACTTTACAAAAATTTTAATCATAATACAAAGAGCACCAACTCCCTGAAGGTCACACCTTGAAAGATGAAGCACCTACTCCACTTGATAAAGGCACCAACCTTGAACTTTCCTCCCACCGGCTGAATTTAGAAAACTCGAACAATTAACTCAATACATAGAGTTTCTACTTTACATTAGTCCCTTATAAAACTTATATTTCTGACTTTAGTGCTACACAAAAAGAACATCGTCAAAACATTTTGCGGATAGTAACCACGATCTATGTATCCCTTTTGTTGTGTGTTAATAAAATGCATCACCTAGAGAACAACTTTCAGCCATGCAGAGATATATAACAACAAAAAGAAAAATCGTTGTCTCCACAAAAAAATTCTGATTATAAAACATCTCTCAAAATACTCCCCACCATCACCTGAAACATCTCAAAAAAAAATCATTGCTAAAGCAGCCCACACACACCTTCAGAAAATAACTTCCACTGAAGGAGCAGCCCCCTCACACTAAATTGTCTTCGATACACTTTGGATGATCCAATCTGACTCTCGCTATATTTACTTCAATATCCGAACGCAATATATTTTTCATGCTTGGTTTTTCAACACTCACGCATGCCTAGAAATCACAATGTTGACAATGAATTGTAATGTTCCCAAACCTCTGTGACCTTCCACTATCAATTGGCGTTAACCAATTTCCCTGTCAGCATCCGAGAGGGAAGGTCTATACGGTCAAGAAAAATGCTTGTACGGTCAGTGATGATGTCGTATGGTGTGTGAAGAGGTCGTATGGTGACTAGAGGAGAATGGCGTACGACAAGGGAGTGGCGTACGGTAGTGACAAGGTGTACAGTGAAGTGAGAAGTTAATGTCATTTGGTGTGGAAAGAGATGTTCGTACAATATATGTAGTAGGTCGTATGGTGTATACAGCAATCCATACAATATAGCATTGTTTGTGCGGTCAGTCTTGTCTTGTCTAGGTATCGTGCGGATTCAGTATCTTCACTTCCACGAGGCACTGAGTCTACTAAAGTTATGTCGACGGGTTGCAGGTATTAAGATAGATGCACAGAACAATGAAGCACAAATATGGAACAAGTATTTGCAGAAGGAAATATTATTAATACCGATAGCAATTCAAATTTCCCAGATTCGGAACAAAGAATCAAGCAGAGTAGGGTGAGGATTAAAGCCCACCGAAACTGCACTAGCCAAGTAGGGAAGGTCTTTCACTTCTGAAATGGCGAAGAAGAACCCCAACTGTAATTCGCAATACAGTAAAAATAATTCAAGACGTATACCATAAAACATCCTACCCATCGGTCATAAATACCCTATCAAAGGAAAACTCCGGAGGTGCACAAGTGCTAACAGGGCAACAAACACCTACGACCAAAATAAAAGATGGGCCTGAGATATACATAAATCAATCGGAACCCCAAATACAAATATTTTTATTTTATTAATTAAAGTAATTAATTAAAGGTCCCTTTATTATATAATTTAAATTTTGGGACCAATTAATTAATTAATTTAATTTAATTATCACATTTTAAAATTGGGGGCATCACAAATCCTCACCGCCCAAAGATTGCTTGTCCTCGAGCAATCAATCCTCCTAACAACACCATCAGCACCAGGATCCCAAACCAAGCACGAAGGCGAAACGAGTGAATTGGTATCAAACCTCCCCTGCACCACACTGTCGTCAGACTTCTGTTGCACCACTCTGACATAAACATTGTCGTGCCCTTCACCAAGATCCCAACAACGCCAATGGATGAAATCTTTCACGCCATCATGTTTAGCAATCCCTTTTGGTATGGCCACAGACACGGACAGTAACGCTGATAGGAACTTAGCCACAAACACGCCACAACCACGAACACGACCGCGGACACGGATACAGCCATGGCAAGGGACAGAGCCTTGGCGACGGACACAGCCTCGGCAGTGGACAGAGCTTTGGTGGCGATGGACAAAATCTTTGCGGCAGATAGAACCTCGACAATGGGCAAAACCTTGACGACAAACAGAGCCTTCGCGTTGACGGCGACAGCGATGGACAAAACCTCGGCAATGAAAAGTGCCTCAGTGGCGGACAAAGCCTCGACAACGGACAAGACCTCGACGGTGGATAGGGCCTCGACGGCAACGGACACAACCTCGGCAGAAAACAGAGCCTCAACGGCGACAACGGCAAACAGAAACGCAGTGGCGGACAGAACCTCAACAACGGACAAAACCTTGGTGGCGGACAGAGCCTCGGCGACGACGGCAATGAACAGAACCTTGGTTGCAGATAAAACCTCGACGACGGCAGACAAAGCCTCAACGGCAGGCAAAGCCTCAGCAGCGAGCAGAGCCTCGACAACAGGCAGAGCCTCAGTGGCGGACAAAACCTCGATGGACAAAGCCTTGACAGGCAGAGCCTCGGCGAAGGACAAGACCTCGGCGACGAACAAGGCCTCGAGGGCGGGCAGGGCCTCGACAACATGCAAAGCCTCAACGGGGGCAGGGCTGAGGCAACGGGTAGAGCCTGATGGTCCCAACCGGTGCTGAGGGGAGGGGTGAGTCAGCACCCACTAAAACTTAAAAACCAATCTGATATAATATAACTAAAACTGTAAGTAGAACATATTCTATCACAGAAATAGCTATCACAAAATTAAAGCAATATACAACACCAGATGTATCACGTGGAAACCCAAATCGCGAGAAAACCACGGTGTGAGGAGACCTCACAAATTTTGCACTCTTCTGAAGTGCGCCCTGTCAGGAGCCTTCCCTGTCAAAGGATTACAAATGCACTGTTAGATGTGACCCGGTTAAGGGATTTAAGAAATAAGGCATGTTAAAGCTTGCCTTGTTAGAGGACTTAAAACATCTACACAAATGTCACCTAGTTAAGGGATTTAATACAAGGGACTTGTTAATGTCCACCCAAATACTAGGATTTTGCTATTGCAATTGTTAGAGAGCAATAGAGGGTTTGATCTTCTTGAGATGGCTTTACTAAGCCTAATAAGATCGCTACGTTTATCAACTAAGAGTCATCACCAAGCACCACAGGTATGCTCTCTATAGATTGTTGTACTTCCTTGCACACTCTTCTCTTCTTCTTTTCACCTTCTTCGTAGCTTCTCTTAGCGTACAGGTTCAATCTTTTTCTTCTTCGTAGAATGAGGGCAAAAGATATTCTTCACAGGCTGAAGAATAAATAGTCTTCTTGCTCTACCCGCTTTTTGCATGCACGACCTTCGCAAAGATCTCCTTTGGATCCATCATCCAGTTGAGTCTCAGTTCATAGAGGAAACATCAGATGCATGCCATGATGCATGCCATATGCTTTTTTCTGTTTAATAAAGGAAACGACAGGTGCGTGCTGCATACTTTTCTTGACTTGAGATTTCTCCATGTTTTAATGCCATAATTGTCAGCATTAAATCCTTCAATTGTGCCTTGCACCAATCTTCTTTATAACACAAAGTCTTCCGGATTTTGTGCAACAAATCTCGGTCAAAGAGTCACACAAGTGTTTGTCAACTGTGACTTTCACCGGTTCATCAATCTCGGTTTCCATCCTTAGGTACTGTACAGGTTTTTTTCATCACTTGTCACTCTTCCTTTCTCTGTCTATACCAGTTTGGTTCCTTGGTTCAAGTTATATACTTTATCAATCACTGTTCTGGATGCTCCGGTTGCCTTCCTTGGTTACCGGTTGCTCCGATGATCGGTTAGAGACTTTATCAGTCACATTAACAATACTCCTTGCTCAATATGTGTAACCGGTTCCATAAGCAGTCCCTCTTGTAAACTACACCTGTTACCTATTATTGTCACTTGATTCCTGCTTGAACAATGTTAACCTTAGACATCAATGACAACACCACTTTTCCATATACTACCGGTTACATCCTTACCAGTTAATGCCCATATCCAACAAAGCCTTGGTGGATAGAGCCTCGGCGACAGATAGGGCCTCGACAACGGTCACAGCCTCTACGACGGACACAGCTTGCTGCACATAAGGAAGGGCTCCATACTCAACAAACTGAAGGCCTAGCTCATGAAACGAAATAGTGGCAAAGCTTATGTCACCTTGATCTATCCATGTTGTCTTGGCAAGATCCATGCAAGCAACCTCTTCATTCTTTAGGTGTTCTCCACATGTAGGTGTAGTAGCAAGATTTAGCAAAAACTCTTGAAGCAGTCCTGTAATCATGCCTTCATCCTCCTCATGTAATGTGTCACCCTTATTGTCGTCATCTACTTTCTCCCACTTGTGCAAATGAGATATTAGGTTTCCTTCACAATGCTTGAATACATTACTGACTAATCTACACGCTGCCATAGAAGAGACACATTCTAGATTACAAACAACCCACAACATAGATATAATAGGTTGGGATATTTCATCCATCTCTTCAATGCACGAAATCATAAGGCTGTCCATAGCAACCAAAACCTTAGTATCATGACACTCCTTGATTGTGACCAAGAAGTGATGAAACATATCATGGATCAAGTCTTGCAACTCTAGATCTAAGAAGTTACTTACTTTGACATTTGTTCAATTCTCCAATATTGTAGATCTCCTGCCAAAAGGATCACCATTGAAGTCATCAAGGCTCTGAAAGTTGTCAACGATCAAATTCAATATCTCTATTATGGTGTTGTCATCATACGGTGCTCTAAGAGCCGAGATTCTCAAGATCTCACTGAAACATGCTGCAACTGCCTACTTCATTTCCTTGTCATGGTGTCTCAATAGCCAAGGTTGATTTAAGGCATCATTAATCGGAGAAAGGATCCTCTGTATAAATCTTTAAAGTAATTGGTCCACCTTACACAAACATACTTCCAATATATCTAATGGAAGATCAATGCCCTCACTGAGCTCTTTGCCAATCTTTTGTAGTGCCTTCAACCACCACTGTCCATCACTATTGGGCGCCATAGTGTGATCCAAATCCCAAAATCTCTCAATCATCCCAAAAGGCTAGCAAAATCACCAGCTCTGATACCACTATAATGTTCCCAAACCTTTGTGACCTTCCATTATCAGTTAGCAATGACCAATTTCCCTGTTAGCGTCCAAGAGGGCAATTCCGTATGGTCTGGAAGAATGCTTGTACAGTCAGTGATGATGTTGTATGGTGTGTGAAGAGGTCGTACGGTGACTGGAGGAGAAATGACGTACTGTCAAGGGAGTGGCGTACGACAGTGAAAAGGTGTATGGTGATGTGAGAAGTTAATGTCGTTCGGTGTGGAAAGAGATGTTTGTACAGTATATGCAACAGGTCGTACTGTGTATACAGCAATCTGTATGGTATAGCGTTGGTTGTACAATCAATCTTGTCTTGCTTGGGTATCATGTGGATTCAATATCTTTACTTCCACGAGGCACTGAGTCTACTGGTGTTATGCCGACGGGTTGTAGGCATTAAGATAGATGCACAAAACAATGAAGCACAAATATGGAACAAGTATTTACAGAAGGAAATAATATTAATAATGATAGCACTTCGGATTTTCCAAATCCGGAACAAAGAAACAAGCAGAGTAGTGTGAGGATTGAAGCCCACTGAAACTGCACTAGTGTAAAGAGCCTGGCTGGCTCTATGTTGAAGATTATGTTTTTCTTTTGAATTGTTTTGCAATTTTATAAATATATAAAATGATCTCAGCCAGCAAATAATTTCTAACTCCAAATTCACCAGTTGATTCAATTCAAAGCCTTTCAAATATTCAAATAACATTACATAAATTCAAATGAGAATTGGCACCTTACGAAATAACACAGCTGCTAGGAATGAATCAAAGCTCCTATGAAATGGTACGCAGCTTCAAAGAAATAAATCGCAGCCTCTAAAGAATATCGCAGCCACCAAAGATAATATCTCAGCTACCAAAAATAATATTGCAGCCACCCAAGGAAGTAATCACAGCCTCTAGGAAAGGAATCGCAGCCTTAAGGAATTAAATCGCAGTATCCCTGGATAAATTCACAGCTTCCTTGTGTTAAACCGTAGCTTCTCTGGATTGTCGTACGGACTCCCTAATTCATCATGTATGGAATGAAATCACTACACAATTCATTGGCAATTGGATTCCAACTCAAAGTGTGTGGAATCCTAAAGAAGATTTTCGTTTCTTCAAAACCAAGAACAAACCCTCAAACCCTTCTCCCAAACTTCTCCACCAAAATGCAAACAATAGATATCATTGAATGAATTGTTTTTTGCCCAAAGCATTGCTTTTATAATAAAAGATATCTTCTCTCACACACTTTTCACTTACAGAAGACTTTGCTTTATGTGCAAATTTGAAATATAATAAACTATTATATTTCTCTTCACTTTAATGTTGAAAATGACTCTTTTATTAAAATAATGCTATTCTGACACATAAGGTCCCTGTTTTATGAGCTCGGGATTTAAAACTTCTCAACCTGGTTCCAACGAGCTATAACACTAAGATGCCCAGAATACATTCCCAATAAAAATGGCAACCTTAGCCGATTTTATTAAATAATAATCATAATTCACCCATCTTGCGAAAACAACTGAGGAAGCATCAGAATCAAAATCTGACAGCACAAGAGTGATCTTGATGATGAAAGATGATGAATGAACCTAACGGGGTGACTTACTAAAAATAGACACTCCCTCCAAGGATCTTGGAGTCCAAACCGGAAGCTGGAAATAAAATCTGAAAGCATCATATAACTCCTCTAAATCATCTGAGCTCAGTAGAACCATATGTTTATTTACTATAAATAGTAAGTCCCTCAAAATGGGGCCAAAACCCACAACAGGGTCCTCTAATCACCAGTATTAGCCTACAAGGACCCAATGATAGGCTAAATCCACTAACTCCAATGCTTGCTCAAAATGGGGACATTACAACTAGCCAAGTAGGGAAGGTCTTTCACTTCCAAAATGGCGAACAACAGGAATTCGCAGTACAGTAAAAATAATTCAAGACACATACCATAAAACATCCTACCCGCTGGTCATAAATACCCTCTCGGAGGAAAACTCTAGAGGCGCACAAGTGCCGACATGGCAACACACCTATGACCAAAATAAAAGATGGGCCCGAGATATACATAAATCAATCAGAACCCCAAATACAAATGTTTTTATTTTATTAATTTGGGCCCCCATATTTATTAATTAAAGTAATTAATTAAAGGTCCTTTTATTATATAATTTAAATTCTGGGACCAATTAATTAATTAATTTAATTTAATTATAATATTATTACATTTAAAAATTGGGGACATCACATGAATGTTTTAACGCTCATCACCTCTGCTACTGTCAACTTGAAAAACAGACTTAATTTCAACTCTCCAAAAAGTCTATATATATCACCACACCACAGTATCTACTGGTCGTATATATTTCCGCAAAAACTCTGCAATCACATAAAAAAACATTCACAGGAAAAATAATGGATTACTTCATCACACCACTTAGGATAGACAAAACATTAATCTCAGAAATGCCTCCACCTTAGAGACGGCTCCACAACTGTCGCAATTAATACTTACAGCCAGTATATGCTGAGTGGCCTGTTATTTGCTTCAAAACTATACGCTGCTTATAGGAAAAATCCCACGACTACCCAAAATAGTTTCCATGACTTGTGAAATGACAGCAATAATAAAATCCACTAACTGTAATCTCTCACTGTTTTTTTTCTAAATATAAAATGATCCAGAAACTGATTACCACTGCCAAAATCTTTCAAAATGGCCTCCATAAAAATGAACCACACTGGCAAAGGTCAGCACAAAGACTTCCAAGTAAAACACGCAACACTGGCTCATTCAAAAACCATTACAATCCACAACCTATCCAAACGATACCACAAAGATTATTAACGCCGTCCTCATGCACAGCCAGCCCTTCAAAAATAAAGTCCAACTCTATTTTTAAAACCATTCCAAAGAGTCGACAAAGGATGACTTAGCAAATTTATTTGACTAGGCACATTAATCTGACTAAGCAGCTATCAAGGAGACAAGTAAGCAGCTGACTGCTAGACAAGTAAGCACACAACTAGCTGAAGCTGACACGCACACAGCTCAAGCAAAACAAGTAACCATCTGAAGCACTTCAAGCAGCTCAACCAAAATCTGATAAATATCAGCAACTTGACAAGCTCAAATAAACCTTGACATCAATGACAAAAATTCCAACATTGGTCAAGTCGCACACATATCATAATGTAGTAAAAACGTTAACTTTGAAAATTCTTGGGATTGTTGAGCACAAAAACCATTTGCAATTTGTCTAGTTTCAGTGGTGAAAGATCCACTCTAGCTGGTTATTCTTACAGACTTACAGTCACAAAAATATTTAAAGTTGTTGACTTCTAGTGATACGGGTTTGACGAAAATGAACATTATGAAATTTTTGAGTTGCCTTCAGGGTTTTTGGAGTGGCTTGTTGATCTTTGGAGTGCTATTCAAATTTTGGTAAGTTTAATTCAATTGAATACCCAGTCTGGTTGTACACTTCTAACCACAAGGTTTCCTCACATTTTGGTTCATTCTTTCAAGAATATTGATTTGTCTGGTTTCTGTGGTGAAAGATCCACTCTAGCTGGTTATTGGTTACAGTCACAAAATATGTTGGATTTGTTGAGTTCTAGCGATGTGGGTTTGACGAAAATGAAGGTTTATGAAGTTTTTTGAGTTGCCTACAAGGTTTTTAGAGTGTTTTGTTGATCTTTGGAGTGCTATTCAAATTTTGGTAAGTGTGATTGAATACCCAAGTCTGGTTGTACACTTCCAGCCACAAGGTTTCCTCCCATTTGGTTCATTCTTTCAAGAATATTGATTTGTTGCTTCTGGGTATTGATTAATTGTTCCTCCTATAGCTGGGTGACCAATATTGATAGGTCATTCACCAAGTTTGAAAGGATAAATTTTCTAGCAAGATTTACCCAGGTTGCAGGCCGTACACCTCTCCTTGAGGCACGTGGGGAATTAAGAAACATAAATACTGTTTGAAAAGGCTGCAAATCCTTCTCTATTGAAGCACCTAAGTATCTAGGAGGTAGATAAAGTTGTTAACAACAATTTAAAGGGGAGTTTATATTTAAAACAATTTATTTGGCAAGTCGCCCCTGCTGCTCCAGAGCTTCCCATTTGGCACAATGAAGATTTATTTAAAGAGCATTTCTGTCTTGTGAAAGTTTAATGATTCAAGCATTTCTTCTAATTCATTTAGGCAATTTCAAGGAATGATTTGGTCGGGCAAAAAGGATTAAATTGAGCCAATGTGTGATTGCATCAAGGAAGTTATTGCAGATTGGTATTGACTGAAAAACTCAGTTCTGGGCAATGCTATAGATCTGTTATGTTTTGGAAATCATTAATTTTCAGTTTTGCAATGAGAACAGCAATAGCTTAATAGTATCATTCTAAGTTTGCTTACTTAATATGACTATTTCATTACTTGTTCTTTACCAATCATCACGAAGCACAAAATGAACAAGTTTATGTTACACATAGTATGTCATTTCACAAAATAACTGCAATCAACTTCAACATTCAAAACAAAATCAGGGGTATACATTACAGTAACCTATTTTCAACTCTGTGTGCACAATCATGAAAAAATTTTATTATGGTAATGAGATACACCACTAAAATAACCAAAAATATGGAAAGCCAATCCTTTCCTTGACTACCAAGGACTGAACAGCAAGAGACAACGAACTTCCAATTAGCTGCCTCAACATATGCTTGAGTATAAGTGATTTGATACACAGAAACAACTTTGTATCAGAAATTAGTCAATGTGTTAACTTGAAAAAGACAATTACAATTTCAGCACCCGGATCGCTGATGCCAGGAGTTCCAGCATCACTGATGAGAGCAATAATCTGACCCTGTTGCAGCCTCTGTACTATTGTTGCTTCGCGAAGAGACTCATTGAACTTGTGGTAACTCATCTGTGAAAGAACACTGCAAGTTGTTGAAATCCAAACTAAAAGGGACGACATTAAATTTATCGTCCAACCCATAAACATATTATGTTAAGATGAACACACACCAGTACAAAAATATATTTAAATTGGATATCTACGAATAGAACTTCATCACATAGGCATTTGCTTACAAGAGGGGTGTTAATGCTGTAATGTTGAAGTAACTTTCCAGAATGCCTTGTATCCTCACAAAGTACAAGGTCTGCTGACTCCAGAACACGCAAAGCACTAATTGGCAAAAAAGAAAAAAAATCAATAAAACAGAAGCGCACAAAGTCTGTACAAGGTCATCGTGCTTAAATATGATTACAACACTTATTACAGCCTTTAAGCAAAGAAAATTTCCAAATCTGCAGAATATAACTAATAAAACAAATTTCAATAAATACAAAAAAAAGGTGCAATCAAGCCACTCCAGATATTAGTACTTTGGTGGTTTTATATGACTGTGCAAGGAATGAAATGCCATAGTCCCAAAAATCCAACTGTGAATTTAATTCAAAGTTCAAGGATCAGGCTGTAATCTTACATGTAATTGGCGGCACGGACGGCACAGATGTATTTGTTGTGTTCTTAGTTAGTGCAGCCGACCTCTTCTACTGTGGGTCACCCAGCCTCTTCACGGACGCCCCCTCTGCCCCCTACTTCTTCTGTTTAGTCATTTATTTTGTTGTCATTCCCTTAAGTGTTGTTACCGTCCTGGACATTTTGTATGATGTCATCTGGAGACGACTTTCTTTTTGGAGGGGATGATGTTGTCTGGAAAGTTGGGTAGTTAGATAGTTGGTCCGTCTGAGGGAGTTACACGGATGTGACAGTTCGCCTCACATCCCTTCGGACATTATATGTATGTATTCATCTCTTTAATGAGGACACGGTGATAATGTGGATGACGACTCTTGTGAATATATGAATACAATGCTCTTTTATATTCTATGCTGAGTACTTATTTCTCTGTATGCAAACAATCTCTATTACCCCACGAGGGTAAACAATTGCAACCTGAGCAGGTTGGACTGGTATTACTTGGGCTTGCATAACTTGAGCTTGAAATTGAGTTGTTTGACTTGAAGGACTAGCTTTACCTGCAACATGAGCCACCCAACGGTTTCTTCCCTTCTTGTGGAATTGCAATTCTACTAAATCCTCCTCTTGTTTTGGAGTTGACCTCAACACCCTTTGTCTTCTTTCCGATTGTAGCCTTTCAAACCTCTCTGGCGAGAAAGAACCAATCCTCTTATCCAACTTGACCCAATTCTGATTTTCTCTCCTTTGGTTCTGTTGGGATAATCTTTATTCTCTTCTTCGTTGGCATTCCCTATGGAGTTCTCTTTCACGTTGGATCCTTTCTACTCTCTTGCACACAATCCTTTCTTGAATCTGCCTTTCAATTCTAAGTCATTGGATCCTTTTTGCTCTCTCGCACACAATCCTTTCTTGAGTCTGCCTTTCAATTCTAAGTCTTTCTCTTTCTTGTTCAATACAAATTTTTTCTTGTAAATCCAAGATAGCTCGAGCAACTACATAACGTGCATCGTCCCTTCTCTTGTTCCAAATGAAAGCTCCCAAATCTAAAATGATATATTTCTGTCTTACATTCACATCTCAACCTGGTTGCACAACTGGATACTGAGCGTACTATGGCAACACCATCTTAGATCATCTTCTCAATTTTGTCTCTCGCGATCCAATCTTCTTGGACTTCTCTTTCAATCCTTTGAGCTTTTTCTTCTTCTTTGTCTAATATATCAGCAACCTGCAAGTATTCAAGGTTATTTCTCCTTTGAGTCCAAGCAAGGGAATGAAAGAATGATGTTGTCTTGATACGATTCTCAATTACTTCTTGGTTCTTGCAGTCGGGAAACCCCATATCACACCATCTTTGTAATGACCCTTACCAATAGGCCACTAAAACCCCTCAAAAATGTAACTCAAAATGTAGATAGAAAATTATTTTGCAATATATGAGTTCGCTGTCCCAAAATTTCAGAATAATAGATAGCAACCAAATACCATCTAAAACACTATCAATGATGTAAGAAATTGCTCAAAACCATATGCCATTCATATATCAACAATTTGCAACAATGCTACACATATTTCAGCCAATAATATGATCATCAAACCCTAGGTTTGCAATATAGATAGACTGAAAATTACAATGCCCTTTCACTTGCAAAATCCTAGCCTTCCTTTGATACCAATAATGCCAAATAGCAAACAAAGACAAGTACAATGTAAAATAGTAAAGTGCTGAAGCTATATTTTGTACTCAGCTGAAAACATACATTTCTCAGAAAATATGCCAAAATGCCAAATGAAAAGTGAGGAACCTGATTGTAGACGGCTGCAATAATTTTTCGGACTGCTTTTTCGCTCTGCTTTTTCGGATCTGCTTTTTCACTTTGCTTTTTTGGATCTGATTTTTCGCTTTGCTTTTTCGGATCTGTTTTTTCGCTTTGCTTTTTCGGATCTGTTTTTTCGCTTTGCTTTTTCGGACTGCTTTTTCGGATCTGCTTTTTCGCTTTGCTTTTTCGGATCTACTTTTTCGGACTGCTTTTTTCATCTTGCAACCAAAACTCAAACCCTCAAGTAAGTCTGAGTACTCCAAATAAGCTCAACTTGAAATGGCTAAATACCACTTCCAAAGTGCAACCCTTCAAAGGATATTTCACCTCCTCAGTTATGCAAATCCTTAAGAAACTCCGTTCCTAAAGATCAAATGACAATCTATAGACCAAGATGGTGCCACAAATGCTCAAAGAGAAAAGTAGTGTAAACTAAAGTCATGGGATGTCCAAATGAGAGGCCAAGCACTCTATTTCTTCACTTTTCTAAGAAGCCACTAGAACATCTAGAAGTATCCATAAAATATTCTTATAAAATCCCTTTATAATGCACTTTTATATAAAAAGTAACTTTATAAAATAAAAAGTGCAACTCAACTCAAAATTATAACATTTTGGCCCCACATAACACATTATAATAAAAAATATGATAAACACCATCACTCCAAGAGCAAATGAGACCATCCAATCCCCAAATAATCATCAGAATGACTCTCTCACCAAAACCATCTGCCTACGAGAGTCCATGATAGGCAAATCCACTGAAAAATGACATGTCATTAAAGAGGGGACATGACAATTCGCCCCTCCTGAAATTGCTTGCCCTCAAGCAATCTCAAAGCTGGGTGCTGCAAAATATCTTCTCCCTCCCATGTGGCATCCTTCTCAGGCAAATTTCTCCACTTTACCAAATACTCCCTGATGGTCCTCCTGCGGAGCTGCCTCTCTCTACTGTCAATGATGTACTCAGGAACAAGAACCAACTTCCCCTCATCATCCAATGGAGGAAGAACTGTTGAAGGCACAACATGCTGACCCAACGCCTTCTTGAGGCGTGACACATGGAAAACATTGTGTACCCTGTTGTCTGCTGGAAGCTCAAGCTCATATGCCATCTCTCCAATATGCCTAATAATCCTGAAAGGACCATAGTACCTAGGCTCAAGCTTCTCCGATCCACTCTTCCCAAGAGTGGACTGTCTATAGGGCTGCAACATGAGATAAACCATATCGCCAACCTCAAAACTCCTCTTTGTCCGCTTCTAATCTGCATACTGCTTATGCTGATTCTATGCCCTGGCAATATTATCTCTAAGAGCATCAACAATGTCCTTGCTCTCCTAAAGCAAATCTCCAGCACGAGGAACTCTAACATCACTCATAAGTAAATCCAGAAAACTCAGTGCCTCATAACCATACAGTGCCCTGAAAGGAGTCATCTGAATAGACATGTGGTATGTGGTATTGTAACAATACTCACATAGATAAATCCACCTAACCCATGCCTTCTGCTGCCCTGCCACATAGTTCCTCAAGTAGCCTTCCACCCACTTATTTACTATCTCAGTCTGCCCATCAGTTTGCGGGTGGTAATTGGTGCCAATCAATCCACCTGGACCCCAAATGTGGTCATGAACTGTACTGTTGTCAATCAACGCAAGCTCCTGCAATATCCTCTGCAATATAACCAAGAGGAATCCATAATCAAACTGACAAATACAACTCAACCAAACTCCAAAATCACAACTGCCACAGTCAGGAACCCACGAGACACAAACTCTCTGAACATCAAAACCCAAGTAAAGTGGACAACTCAAACTACCAACACAGTAAATACCATCAACACATCCCACTGGCCTATGCGGAATGTACAATCCAACTCTGCAACAATGGTGAACACTCCCGAATGGAACTGTACCAAGTATGGAGAATCCACACATTGTACAACTCCTACAGTCAACACAACTCTGCAGATCACCGGCCACTGTCTCATAACCATAACTCCCATGCACAGCTGATGGCGAAAAGACATCACAAGATAAACAGCAAGAAATAGAACCCAAACCACATCTTCCTGCCATCAACTCCTCAACACAAGGATCAAAAGCAAACTGATGTACATTCCCTGCAATATAATGCTAATAAAAAGAACCAACCTCAGTCAACAGCTCACCATGCATAGGTGATACAACCCACTGCGGCTGATCACCAGCTAAGCCAGCAGATGTCATAGCCAAAGGAATAGAATCAATAACAACAACCGCTGAAGCATCACTCCCAAACTCCTGCTCTAAGTCATGTATTATCAAGTTGTCAACCGCAGAACCTATCGCCATGTCATACCCATCACAACTCTCATCCCATGGCGTCAAACCATCCCATAACTGATGACAAGCACTAGGGACCAAAGTACATCTACGTATCATCATCTCATCAACATGGTCATCAAAGGTAAACTGGTGAGCATACCTCACAGTGTAATGCCGATAAGATGCGCCAATCTCAGTCAGTGACTCAAACTGCAATCCAGATGAAACTAACTGCAACCGATCACTAACCAAGCTGGAACTACCTACTACCTCCGAAGACACCACCAAGGGAGTAGTATCACTAGCAGGAACCATGCCAACTGTCAGCTCACCAACATCACACATGATCTCTGATACATCACCAGTCTCCATGCCATCAGTAGTAGAGACCACCACCATGTCAGACATACCACAACAATCTGCAACAGCACCCAACTCAATTGAACCTGACTCTAGTGGAAACGAACCCGATATGCTAATGGTAGTATCGAGGATGGATGCATCCCCATCTCCACTGTCTCTGACAATCTCGACCATGGACATCCTCGGATCACCAGACACCACAACCTGTGACTAAATAGAATCTGGTAAAGACGGCAGTCGCTCTAACTCCATGGTCACCTCAGCCAAATGAAACTGTGACTCCTCGAAAGCCAACTGTGTACTCTCAAGAATCTCAGAAGTCACCTCGAGCTGCTGAGTAAGCTCACTCACCTCATCTTCCTTGGTCAATAATGCATCGTACGCTGTACTGCCCCACTCCATAAGATAATCTTTGTCGGCTACCAACTGCATATAATTTTGTCTCAGAATCCGGATAGCCTCCCATAAAGAGTGGATCTCTGTTAAGGAAAGATAACTGCCTCCCTGCTCATCACTAGTAAGAGAACCCCATCCATAAAGTGCTAACAACTGACGAGCACCATCGAAATGCTGGCAACCGATAGCAATGTCTCGCTCACTAACTTTCAGCTGACTAGACACATGATGGCACTGGCTAGACTATCTCCTACAATCCTCCCCTGACGCACTATCCAAAGGAGTATCCTCAAAGTCACTAGTCTCTGGAGTACTACCATCCATATCCTGTGAATCAACTCCAAAGCTCATATCAACATACGGAGTATCAAAAATTGTAGCACCACTGTCCAACTCCTCTGTACCAAAAGAAACTGCCGAGGAAACTAAGTCCTCACGACTACCCACTGCATCCTCCTGGATGTCATCAATGCCAATATGATCCTGGGACTCATCTGTAAACACTGCCAAATATGAAAGATCATCAACATATTCCAGCAAGAATGGTCGACTGGATATATGAACAAGGCCCAACACCGGTGTATAAAAACTAATACTAATATCGGACAAACTGCTAGCACAAGAAAGGACAACACCGAGCAATCTGCTAATCAAATCCATGATAGCACCCAAACAATCACTGCTACCAAAAAGTGATAAAGATCTCCAGTCAACTAAATCCCAAATGCCAATATAACAATCTCGAGTCCTTATCCATAAACTAGAATCAGCTGGTAACTCAAGAAAACTCCTCACCTGAGTAATATGACTAATACCAACTAACTCTGCATACCTGTTTGACACTGTCCCTGTATCCTGGATGTGGATGCAAGATGAATTATCAACATTATCAACGACCACATGTGATCCGCCTGCGGCAGAAAGCTGAGTATCAGGTGTGCAAGATGAAACTAAACTCAACTCCACGCCATGCTCATCCCCATGTCTCTCCAAGTCCTGTAATGCCAATGGAGTATTCACCAAAGAAGTTCGAGTGTCCTCAACCTCGCGAGAAAGCTTGTCAACTTCCTCCTCCTTCCTCCTCAAGGCATCTAAAGTCTCCAACAAGGCTAAGAAGATGGTCACGATCTGATAGAAGATGTAAATAACTCAACTTCATCGTTCCCATTCCTTCCCTAATCGCCTATAAGTCAACACAAGAAGACTTTGCTTGAACTCCCTTATGTCTTCCTTGTAACTGAATCATCTGGATGTGATCCTCTATCATATCTCGCATCCTGTCATAATGAGATAATGAAGTCACAATACTGTCTTTGCTCACCTTCAGCTGGCTAGACAAATCATGCGAAGTACTACCAGCCTCAATCTCATGTGACGAAGCATCCAAATGTGCCTGGTACTCCCTCTTAGCAAAGTCATGAATACTCAATGTCTGCTCATCTCTACCAGGTATCTCACCATCGTGCGCAACAACATCCTCAAAATCATAATCTGAACCCTCTACGCTGTAGTCACTGCCTGTCGTAACCAAACCATCCTGAGTACCTGTGACATCACCCTCTGGCAACCTGTATACAACTGTCTCAACTTGAGTATCAAGTTGACAGTTACTATCCATCAGCGTAATATCCTTCACCACTTCTTCCTGTGGCTGAATAGGAACTGAAACCTCTGCCTGGCTGCATGCTAATTTCTCGAACTCCTCATCCAAGTTCCTGGTAATTGTGTCATCTGCCCTGTGAGAAGATCTGCCAAATAGAAATCCAGTCAACTTATCCACCTTAGCTGGGTCGGACAGTATGTCATTCATCATACGGTGGCGCTTAGCCAACTGTTCAGACATGTCATGGCTTATTTTCTTAAGTTCATCTCGAATGTCTAAATAACCATCCTTTCTACTGTTCCGACTCTGGATCTTCTTACTTTGTCCATCAGCGGTCCAAGATCATGTCCTTTGAGACTCTGTACTATACCTGTCCATTCTGGATAAAGCAGAGTGTTGATCACTCATAAAAGACGACTCTTACCCAACAGGATGGTAAGAAAACCACTCTGATACCACTGTAATGACCCTTACCAATAGGCCACTAAAAACCCCTAAAAATGTAACTCAATATGTAGATAGAAAATTATTTTGCAATATATGAGTTCGCTGTCCCAAAATTTCAGAATAATAGATAGCAACCAAATACCATCTAAAACACTATCAATGATGTAGGAAATTGCTCAAAACCATATGCCATTCATATATCAACAATTTGCAACAATGCTACACATATTTCAGCCAATAATATGATCATCAAACCCTAGGTTTGCAATATAGATAGACTAAAAATTACAATGCCCTTTCACTTGCAAAATCCTATCCTTCCTTTGATACCAATAATGCCAAATGGCAAACAAAGACAAGTACAATGTAAAATAGTAAAGTGCTGAAGCTATATTTTGTACTCAGCTGAAAACATACATTTCTCAGAAAATATGCCAAATGCCAAATGAGAAGAGAGGAACCTAATTGTAGATGGCTGCAATAATTTTTCGGACTGCTTTTTCGCTCTGCTTTTTCGCTTTGCTTTTTCGGATCTGCTTTTTCGGATCTGTATTTTCGCTTTGCTTTTTTGGATTTGCTTTTTCAGACTGCTTTTTCAGACTACTTTTTCTGACTGCTTTTTCCCTCTTGCAACCAAAACTCAAACCCTCAGGTAAGTCTGAGGACTCCAAATAAGCTCATCTTGAAATGGCTGAATACCACTTCCAAAGTGCAACCCTTCAAAGGATATTTCACCTCCTCAATTATGCAAATCCTTAAGAAACTCCATTCCTAAAGATCAAATGACAATCTGTAGACCAAGATGGCGCCACAAATGCTCAAAGAGAAAAGTAGTGTAAACTCAAGTCATGGGATGTCCAAATGAGAGGCCAAGCACTCTATTTATTCACTTTTCTAAGAAGCCACTAGAACATCTAGAAGTATCCATAAAATATTCTTATAAAATCCCTTTATAATGCACTTTTATATAAAAAGTAACTTTATAAAATAAAAAGTGCAACTCAACTCAAAATTATAACATTTTGGCCCCACATAACACATTATAATAAAAAATATGATAAACACCATCACTCCAAGAGCAAATGAGACCATCCAATCCCCAAATAATCATCAGAATGACTCTCTCACGAAAACCATCTGCCTACGAGAGTCCATGATAGGCAAATCCATTGAAAAATGACATGTCACTAAAGAGGGGACATGACAATCTTCAACTTGTTGACAACTTCTTAAGTGAACTTTGAACAAGGCCCTCCTAGCGCCAATTTTTCTTGATGTGAGTTTTATACCCTTACAACATGCAAGATGAAACATTCAATGTTTGGAGATGAAACACCAAATATTGTTTCCCCTCTTGAATAAAGACACTTGTGCTAAATATTGCAATGAAAGATCATAAATGTGCCTCCAAGGTTCCTTCTTAATAGTGGATACTCATTCAGTGATAATAATGTGATATGTTGGTATCACGAGGGGACTTACACTAATTCACTAAGGTTTATCAGCTTGACTTCAAATGGCTTTACAATGTGCAATGAAAATATATTCCAACTTTCAACTTATGGAATGCAATGAAATTAAACCTACGAATCTAAGCTACTTCTACTTAAGGAAGCAAGAAAGAGTGAATATCCTTGGACTCTACTAGATGCAGTCTTGTCATCAACTCCACTCACCTAATGCAATCTTCTAAGGTGTGTCCAAATAATGTTCAAATCAATACCATTTCATTAATCCCATCTATAGATGCAAGTCAGAGAACAAGTAAGGATTCAAGCTAAGTTCACAATAATGTCATTTGACCACGCAAGGCAAGACTCACCATCAGTAAGTAGCAAGTGGTTTGGTTAGGATCAAGTCGAGCAAGGATGCATTCACAATTACTCTTATCCCACTAAACTACTCAAAGCAATTCTAACTAAACATTTGAAATCAAATCTATTCTAAGTGGGGAATGTAGATCACCATGCAATACTCCAAAAGATCACAATTATTCACTTGAATAGTAGAGCAAATTTGGCAGTATATTAGCAACAAGTCTTCAACAATCTCCCTTACAAATAAGAGGAGTGGAGTTTATTTAGGAGCCCTAATTACAATGAACAGACAAGATTAAAATAGAATCAATGGCCCAGATTAATCTATGACAAACCCTAATTAGGGCAACCACAAATAGCCAATTAACGTGAAGTACCACAAAATCAACCAATGAGAAAATTCAATGGCTTGAGGACCAATAAGAGAAAGGAAAGTCGCCTAGTCATTATACAACTCATCATCTAAGAGGTGCACCCCCTTTTCCTTCTCCCTTCTAGCAAATTCAATGAACTTAGCCATAAATGCACTAAGTTCATCCATGGCAATACAAGGAAGGCTACTATGTTGTAGTTCAATCACCTCTAACTTCTCCATGCAAGTATCCAATATACTATCCCAATTTGAAGTATGCTTTTGCAAATCACTTATGGCAATCATAAGAGAGAGAAATCCATTCAACTGACTCTCCTCAATAGAGTCCATGTCTCCGAAGTAAACTGATTCCAACTTTTCTTTCAACTTCTCCAAATCAGACTCAAAAAAGCATCAATATCAAGATCCAGCAATTTCTTGATTACAACAAGGATTTCTGAATCTATCTTCAAGAAAGGACCCTCAATAACAAGACAATCAGCCTGTGCATGCTCAAATGTAGACTTCCTCATAGTCAATGAAAGATACCAATGACCAAAGTCATATGCACTTCCTCTATTAATTACTCCTCGAATTAGAACTAATGCAGAGACACCCTTTAATGCCTTAAGACTAGGAATCATCATGTCTTCAATTGGCTGAAATTCCTTCCATGTATCCTCCAATTCCTTATAAGTGTGGATTTTCTAGAATGGATCAAACTCCTTCCTTGCCTTGTATGCCCCAAGCTGATAGAACTATAACTCCATATTGACTGTCTTTGCCACCTGTATTGAAGGACATGTCTCAACCATCTTCCCCAATGTGGTAGAGGAAGGCATTCCTTATTTATGCTTCTCCTTATACATATAATCAAATTCTGACAACTGCTTGACCACCTCCAACAAGACCATCTTATCTGTAGGAGACTTAGGAAGTTTGTAAGGTTCTAAAGAAAATCCTTGGATCTTGATGTAAGTAAAAGTAGGGAACTGGATGTACCAATATCCATATTTTTCAATCAATAGCATGGCCTCCTTAGATAACCTCCTATGTAGTTCACCCTGAAGTGTGTGTGTGTGTGTGTGTGTGTGATGTTCATGGTGAAAATATCATTAACTCTCCTATAGCTTTCTCCTCCATGCAGTTGTAACTCAGGATGACAATCATACACCTTGAACTATCCCTTATCATTTCTTACCATGCCCCTACATATAAGACCTGGATAACTAATGTTTCTTGCTAGCAGACAGATCACATAAGAACTCATAAAATGTCCTTGTTATTTCTAAGTTCCTTATTTGGGTATCCAGATTATCACTGATCATCCTGACCTAGTTCATCATCACAGTTCTTCCTAATATTTCCTCAACGAAGTAAAACATCCAAGTCTCAAAGAAAGCCCCTTGAGGCGTTCCCATGATCCTATTCAACATGAAAATCATATCACTGTACTCATCTTTGTAGTCCTTACAAGCTTCTTAGGTAATTTGGAGTGATGCTTCCTTGGTTTGCTAATCCAATTCTTGTCGATGATGTCCATACAAGCCTCAAGCTTCTTCTCATACAATGCTTGAGCTTCTTCCTTAGTCCTTATCTACATCCTTGGGTAATATGGAATCCCAAAGGTCTCTCTCACTACCTCCCCTCCTAAAAATGCCAACACCCTTCCTTTATCTTTAATTGTCCTGGTCTCTGAATCATAATTCCTTGCACGTTCAACTAGAAGCTCATTGCATTGAATAGCAGAGGGAAATTCAGCTGCTTAATACAGGTCACTCCTCATTATGTTAACTACAATGTCTGGAAGTAAATGGTCCTTTGTTCCAAACATCCTTTGTTTCATTCTCCTCATGTCTAGGTGTTCCATATTCTTATACGCAATCTTCTTCCACTTGGAGACCATCAGGGGCTCAGGATAGAGCCCCTTTGATAACTTCTTTATTAGCACTTTCCTCGCTGCTATCCCTTTGCCTTTCGCCATATCCCTGGGTGATTGTACTCCTTAAATTTGGTGTTTTTTGTTCAAGGGCAACTTCCTAACACTAAGCAACAACCCTTGAGATGATTGGGTAAGTTGAGAATTTATTGTGATTTTTCCAAAAATCACCCGTCTAGGAAGTTTTCAGATTTGATCTGAGGACTAATGCCTTTTCAGCGCTAAAGCGGTCTTGGAAATTGGATTTAATCCCCAAAGGGTCTGCAATAAAAAGATAGCGATGATTAATGACTTGGGGATTTTGATATGATTTTCTTAAAAAAATCAAATTTTCATGGAAGTTTCAGACTTAGGTCTGAAAACATCCCTTTTGCTGCCTCAACTTGGTCTTTGAAGTCGATTTTTACCCCATAAACAGCCTGCAACAAGATTTCGTTGGATTGGGTGAAGTAAAAAAATCTTATGATTTTTGCCAAAATGGTCCTCCATGGAGGAATTTTCAGACTTTGATCTGCAAACGCCTTACCTACAGCCTCTTCTTGCTTCCAAATTGGTCATGAAATACAGATTATATCTTCCAAACACCCCTGCAATCAGATTTGGCATGACTTGGTGGATAGGAAAAATCCAATAATCTATTGCAAAATCACGCCCCATAGAGAAATTCTCAGATTTAAATCTGAATATCCTTGTATTTTGCCAATTTACCTTGTGGACTCCTTTGAAGGCTGAGAAAAAACTCTGGTTTTATACCAGAAACCTCAACATATCAGACTTCTTCGTCATGGTTGGTGTCCCTCTTCACTCCATGGTTCAATTTTCAGCCTTCTTAGCCTTGGGCGATTTCCTTACCAGTCCTTCATTGATCTTGTATTTCCATATTGCTGCTGGATGCTTCTTTTAAAGGAGTTTTGGCCTAGAGTTTCACTCACACAGCCAATGTGGGATTAAAAAATCCCACCTTGAAACTTGTGCAACTTGTATTTAATTTCTTTCCTTTTTATTTTATTAATTTTCACTTTTTGCAACTAAGGAAAATTGACTTACATAAGGATTATAATCAAGTTGTTTTATTTTCTAAGTCAATTAATTACCATCATCAAAAGGGGAAATTTGATATTCATCCGAATTTCACTTCAATTTAATTCCTTATCCACAAGGCAAAATCGATCTCCATCTAGGCTCCAACTTGTTCCATTTTAATTATCCATATGGGAAAAATAAACCTCCATAGGGATAGTAATAAATTCCATAATAAGCATTTTTCATCCATCCTTAATAGTCTTCTTGGGGAAAATCGACCTCCATCTGGACTCGGGAAAATTCTATGTTCATCTGAACTTTCCTGACTTTGAAGCTCGAAAATATTCTAAGTGTTGCAGAGGGAAAAAACATCTCCAGCGGGACAAAGGGGAAAATCCATACCCATCTGGACAAGGTAAACTTTTCAAAATTTTCTAAGTATAGAGCCCCAAGGGAAAATCGATCTGCATCTGGACTCTTACTTTGTTCCTTGTTCTTGATATCCAAGCGGGGAAATTCTACCCTCATCTAGAAATATTGGTCCAACACTTAGTTTTTTCATCGTAAATATCTCTTCAAGTGGGGAAATTCTACCTCCATCTGGATTTTCATGATTTTTCAAGGGGAGATTCTATTTCCATCTGGATAAATTCTATTTCCATCTGAATTTTATGTATTTTTTAAAAGGAAAATTTGATTTTCATTAGGATTTTTCACATTCTAAGTATGGAAAATCAAGTTTTATAAGGATTTTAAAGCCCTTAAGCATTAAATATGCCTTAATAATGTATTTTGGACTATTTGACTAGCCAAAATATTAATTCACTTAGGATTTTTATCTCAACCCACTGCAACTTGACCCAAAAGAACCTTAATCTGAACACTCCAGTTTGTATTCGCAACCTGACAACTTGATTACTCAACCACTCCTCAACCCTTTTGAGCTTTGAACTACCACCTCAACTGTTGAGACCTAACAACTACGAGCAAAAGAGGTCCCCATTTGCAAAGGCATGATGGTGTGAAAAGGTCACAACAAGACCTACAAAAATTTTGACATCCCAAGGACATTTCCTAAATGTTGATAAAAAAGGGGATGGGGGTAATGTTTCCTAGTCATCCCTAAAACATCCCCTATAGGTGATGCTCACAAGGATGGGAGTTAAAGAGTAGGAGGCAAGTCTCCTAGGAACTCATTAGAGTTAGGTGATGTTGCCCCCAGGATGTCTTTGGGTCCCGATAGTGATCGGCAATTGATGGGCAACGCAGCTGAGGACTTGGGGGCGATGTCCCCATGTCCCAGGGACATCCCTGTTTTGCGACTGCTAAGGTTTAGGGGGGACACATCCCCATGTAACACTAGTTTTTTCTTTTTTCATTGCCCTGTGTATGTTAGGGGACCTCCAAAAAATTTGACATCCCAAGGACATTTCCTAAATTTTGACAAAAAAGGGAATGGGGGGAATGTTTCCTAATCATCCCTAAAACATCCCCTATAGGGGATGAGGGTAAAAGAGTAGGGTGTAAAGAACCGAACTCGGCTCTTCTTGGATATTTATTAATTTTTGAAATAACAACTGCAACTATTCTTTTAACAAAACTTATGCAAGCAATTCTGAAGATAAATTCACCAAGCTTGAATTAACAAATTTAGACAAATGGCTTCCTCTTAAATGTTCATCATTAGAAACCTTATTTTCAAACAAATTACATGAATTACTAATTCTGAAAATTTATCAAGCACCTGTATTACCGTAAATCCACCTTATGCTGTCACGTCTCCATATAATTTATGCCACCACCTTGTAGCTGTCAAGACATCAATAAATGAGCAGCCACCCAGAGATATGCTACACGTGACTGCATTCAATCCGTATGTTGACTGGCCCAGAATTAAATGCGGGTCCAAGGAAATTGCAAACAGCCCTGTTAGATCAAACACATGACCAGAATATTGCTGCCGCAAGCCTCCACAAAGTCACGTGCCATGTTCTGGTTCATTGCAGCCAATACAATGTTATTACACTCTCAATTAAAACGTCTTCCACTGATATGCAATCGCAGCATGAAGAATGCATAGCAATTAAATAAAAATTCGATAATCTTCTCTTGTATATCACTTTCGATTATCAGGAAATAGATTCACCAGCCTCTACAATATTATCCCAGAACTTCGATGGGTTGAAGTAGCAAACACAATCTTCAACAGCAAACTTCAAATTCAGATTTCAGACTTCCACAATTTCGACATACAACAGCATCGAATTGTAATCTCAGAAACAATCAGCTGTGAAATTCACCATTATCAGGCAATGGCTCAAATCACGAGATGAGGAATCAGTCCTCGAAACCCTAGCCAGGTTTGTCTTCTTCACGAACTTCAATAAAAATGATTTCAATAATGGATGAGAAAGTTGCTTTTTCGAGTAGAATATATAGGCTTTTTTGGGAAAAGCACTTTTTAATATTTTCACTTAATTGGCTTTAAAAATAATCTCACTTTATAACATAAAGTTATAAAGTCATAAGTTATTAAATTAAATCAAAATAATTTAATTTAATAACACATTTAAAATATAAGCCACTGAACTGTCTGACTGCAATCAACGGACTTCTGACAAAGCACCAAGTCCAACTGCCCAGCTAGGAATAGGCAGTGCCCTGCCAGAAATAGCCACTGCTAAAAATAGACTTACTAAATATAGTAAGTCTCTCAAACTGGAGATTCTCTGAAACTCGATCCTGAGATATCTGACGCGCCGTGCAGACACCCTACTAATCCTGGCCATACCCAAAATACCACTTTCTAAAAATAGTAAGTTGACCAAAATGATCCAAACGAAGAGCAGACCTGATAAGTCGAACCTCTAGAATGGAATCCCAATGCTGGCTCCACCATCTGACCCCCTCTAATCGCCTAATTAGCCTGTGAGGGTCGCCAAACCAAGCTAATCCCATAAGTCTAAAAACGGGGACATTACATAGGGGATGTGTCCCCTAGGAACTCATTGCAGTTAGGTGATGCTCACAAGAATGAAGAACAAAGCCTTCCAAGAAGGTCACCTTCCTATACTACTCCAGTAAACACATACCCACTTTAAAAAGCCTTCAACAAGGGTTTCAACATATAAACTATTCATTTGGAGCTCCCTAGATCTTTCATTTCTATACAAATGGCAAACTAACTAGCAAATAGAACTAACCAACCTGTAACTAATGAACGAATATGCAAAGGAAAAAGTAAACAAATGCAAAAGTATCATTTCACATTCAATAAACACAACTAGAAAACTATCTTTTCCATTTGTCATGAATAATGTCCATCCCAATGAAAATTTACAACACAATAACTATAGGATCTTCAATCACAATTCAATCCAGTTCCTTGAACAATTTCCAAACAATTATGTTTCCCTGGCAAATTAATAATATGCAAGATGATGTGGCATGTGATCTCCAATTGTCAAAGATGC
Organism: Chamaecyparis obtusa; assembly: GCA_027943335.1. Lineage (NCBI taxonomy): Eukaryota > Viridiplantae > Streptophyta > Pinopsida > Cupressales > Cupressaceae > Chamaecyparis > Chamaecyparis obtusa. The sequence goes on along the minus strand of BSBK01001267.1, from coordinate 1,049,696 downwards.
TACCTGGATGGTTACCTGCGGCTTGTATCCCTTTAGTGTCATGGTTTAATTTGTTAGTGTCCATTGGATTTGAGATCTTTGTATGGACTTTGTAATCATAGTGTCATTCACAATTGGCAAACAAAGTCCTTGCCATTTAAAAAAGCTGAAAATATGCTCCAAGTCACATGAGGAATTTGCAATGGACTATAAACACTCGATGTCATTTACAGTTGACAAATAGAGTTGTCCCAATTACAAAGTAGTGATGTGTGCAAATCATCATAGAAGTTTTCACTGGACTTCAAATCCATCTTGGATGCACTTAGAATATATGCAGTGACCTCTATATTTATATGTTTATCAATTGCTAATTGTTAGGTGAGTCATTTATTAATTATCAAGACTAAGGCTAGCATTTAACCACAAAAAATTAAAAACCATAGAATGTAATCTCCATCAAAATTTCAGCTCAGAAATTTATACCGCAAAGTTATGTCTTCAAGATTGCCAATAGGAGTTGCCACTAAATACAAGCCACTACCTAAAGTTGCCTGCAACCACAATTTTACTGAAATTGATTATAAGCTAATACAAATAAATCACATCATGCAACCTTTAAAAGTATACCATAACTACAAATGTTGACTTTAATGTCTTAACAATAAATAATATGTAATCCACATGATATTACTAATCAAAATCTCCAGCATGTCAAAGATGAATATAGGCACACACCTCACTAGTAAAAAACATAAATTCAATGAAGTTTCCTCAAATAAACAATTGCAAGTCAAATTCTATCTCATTGAGATCGTGGCTGTCTGCTAATTAAAAGCATAGAAGATTTCAATAGGATTATATATGGTCAGACTAATGAACAAAAATATGAATTTCAAAAAAAAAGTTAAAAATTCTAGTATAATCCTTGGGGGCAAAACCATACATTGTAAATGAAAAATATAATTGAAAATGACAGTTGCATTTATAATATGTACTGTGAAGTTCATGAGTAGTTTGAAGAGTCATTCATTGCGGAATATTCTCACAGACCAAAGTTTATCTATTAAAGGATAATAAATGAGAAAAGGCCCTTAAGGGAATGCACTATGATAAAGGAATCCCCAAAAAACAAAACTCAATGTGAAGATGAATACTAAGGACGTGGATACCTTTGTAAGAGCATTGCATATCTGAATTAACACATATCTGAAATATGGTTAATCATGATGAATCCCCATGAGAAAACATGGCCACATAAATAGTCCACAATCCTCTTCATTTTATGATCAAATCACAGTTTGATTCTCGTAGAGTTCCCTTCTTGAACCTAGTCAATTTGGGTTTTCCATTAGCCTATTCCCGTGTTCCCATAGGCTGAGTGGAATTGGTTAGGGGACTCAGTGTCCTGCAAGAGATCTAGCAGGTGATTTCAATGTGTTCCAGCAGAGTTTCTATTTTTAGCATATGGCCATTTTTAGTAAACGCCATTTTGGGCACTTGGTCTTGGCATTTGTCTCCTCTCAGTTCAGAGTGATGTGTTTCGAATTTAGCGCCCTGGTGAGTTCTAAGGTTGGATAATAATATTTTATTTATTTCACATTAGTGCTTTTAATAAAGTCACTTTATAACTTAAGTGAAAGTGCAAGTGTTCATAAAGTGTTCCCTATTACTACACGTAGGGAAGTGGGCCAAATTAAGTTATTTTTAAAAGCATGTTTTGACCCCAAAAGGTGTGTTTTTAAAAGTTTATTTTATGAGCTCAAAAGAGGACGCCTAGTAGAGGAAATTTTATATTGCTTTAAAAGATGAAATGAGAGGGAAATGAAATTTAAATTTGAAGAGTGTTGCCCTAATTCTTCCCTCCACATTATATATTTGACTTTTGAGCTCTCATTTGCATATACTGATTTGACAACTTAAGGAGATGTTGTTGGAATGAGCTCCGATGTTCTTTTAATGGTTGAGGACAAAAACCATCTCTAGTGTTGCTGGTTTCAGTGGTGAAACATCCACTTTAGCTGGTTGGTGTGTTTAGCTTCAGTTTTACAGTGATTTTGGCTTGTGTTAGAGATATGGGTCTGAAAACTATGAGGATTTTTGAGGTTTTCTGATGTGGGTATTGAGTTTTTGGTGTGGTGTGATCTATCTTAGAGTGTTGTTTGAGTTTTGTGGTGTTTGGAAGCTTTTACAGTGTGCTGATCTTCATTTTCTGAGTTGCAGAGAATCTTAATTCACATCTCTTTGAGCAAGAGTTATTCAGTTTTGGTTATTTTACCAAAGCTCTTGTCATAGCTGGGCACCCCATTTTGATTACTCATTTGTGATTTTTTCTTGAGTTCTGATTTTACAAGGCAATTCACCCTATCTAGGAGGGTCATACATCTTCACTCGGGCACGTGGGGTTTCATAAAAGTTTAAATGTGCACCTTGGAGGCCTGGAGAACCTGTATCTTTGGTGCCGAACATTGCTGATGAAGATTTGAACAAGCTGGAGCAGTTTTGGAGGAGTTTGGTGGCTTGGAAAATTAACAAGAAAATCACCCCCGTCAATTAGGCCCAGTTTGGTAACTGGTTATTTTCTTAGTGTTAACTTTCAAATTTGGAAGACATTTCAGGTCTGCACAATTTTTTAAACCTGATTTAAGTTGAATAAGTTGGATGAAGTTTAAATAAAGAACTAGTTGTTGTTTGCACAATGTTCCTATCAATTTTTGCATATGTATTACGCTTTGTCTATGTTCTTCATCATAAATGAAATCTGAAACAACAATCAACAAACTACTTTATTTGGTTCCAAAAACTTGCAACATCTTTTGAAAGAAATCAAGGGTGAACATTTCAGTTCTCCTAACAAGTATGGTTTTTCATGCTAAGGAAAGTTTTGTTATGCTTGAAAGAAATTTGTTGCAAAGAAAGAAGCAGCTTGATATAAAAGTAGTGACTGGATTTAGGATGCAGCAAAGTTCATTTTCCTACAACAACCATTTTGGGAATCAATTTGGCCTTCTTATTCTCAATTAAAAAAACTAACCTCTGTATGTTGTGATGTTGCTAAACTGCCAATTTTTGTGCATTTTCCAAGTGTTACAGCCTCTGTCCATTTATGTTCAGCATAAAATACAAATAAATATATATCCACTCATTAACATCACACCATAAACAAAAGAGAAACTGATTCCTTTGTCAGTAATTAAGGCCAGATGAATACTTGACGTTCGCACATAGTAGAAGTGCACTAGATGGCATTAACATTCCAATTTGTATCTTAAGACATGGAGATGGTTAATAGATAGATAACTACTCACTGCAACGAATGGTCGGTGTATTTCAATCATTGAAAAGAAAGAAGTGTATAATAGACTTTAAAATATATCAGATGACTATCTCTCTCATGTCTATACAGGTCAAATTAAGTAAAAAAGATGTTTGCCCCATAGGGTAAACGAGTTTAATGCATATGAGAACAATATGAAATATAACAAAACATAGTATATTAGAGAACTCACAACTACTTTTGTATTACTCCATCAAATGTTTACAATGTATGACAACAATGCTCAACAGCATTACGACAACAACATCAACCATAATCATGTTGTTTCTTGAACCCAAGTACATAACATTTATAGACCCCGAGGGGGTGCGAAGCCAACCATCCCAAACTACCTACCCCTTGGTTACACTAACTATTATTACCGACACATTTACTAACAATATGTTTTACCTAACAACATCATCCCCCCCAAAAGGAAAGTCGTCTCCCGACGACGTACAACAAACTGGGGCTGAGAAAGCGTCCTTGATGACGATGGCACCGGTGGTGGTGGGGATGAAGCCAGCCGAGCTCGCAACTCATACACCAGTTGTGTCCTCAGGCTCAGGTCTCGCTCTACCACCATATTCCATTCCATAGCCATCTTCACCACCAGTGTTGCCTCCAATACCTCCTTATCTTTCTTATCCGTGGTCTCCATGGCACTGGCTAAGCGGGTCTCCAATATAGCCCTCTCGGCGTGTTCCTCCTCCAACTATGTTTCCATAGCTGCCTTATCCACTTGTGCTACCTCCAACTGAGTCACAAAGTTTATCCTCTCAGCTGCCCATTGCTCCTTCTCGCAAGCCAACTTCTCCTTATGGTGGGCCAACTCTCCCTCTACTGTCTGGAGCCGGGTGGTCATCTCCTCCCAAGCTGATTCTGCTGCCACCTGTACAGCCTCATGTCCAACAGAGATGTGCTCGGTATGCTTGAGAGTGTAGTAGCCCTCCCTGAATGTTTGCTCAATCTCACGGAGTGGAGTACCAACCCGACTCTCCCCCACTTGCTCTCAAAGGACCCAATCATTCATCATACCTAGGGTCACGATGGTTGGCCACCCTCGGAACTCATAACATGTAGCGAATGTCTCGGCATAGCTGACTAGTACAAATGCCAACAGTCGCTCCAACTCCTATGCAACCCCTTCCTAAGCCCATGACTGAGTTGAGGCCACTACCTTTTGTGCTCCTCCAGCCACAGCCACAATGGACTGCTCCAAATCACCATCACCAAGCTCTGTCGAAAGCTCCAGTATGGCCTTATGCTGAGGACTCAATGTCAATTGTCTCACTGGTGAATCTTCTCTCTCCAACTGTCTGACAGGCAAGTTCTCTCCCTCAAGATCTTGTTGTCAATCAGGAATGCACCTATAGCTTGATTTAAAATCTAGCCTTCCTGTTGAAACATGGAAATGAACTCTTTGTGGGAAAGAGATCAAATCTCTGGATTCTAGGCCGGTTCCTGTAGATTTGGAATATCACCTAACACTGAATTTTCAAACTTGGAGAAAACGAGAGATGGATAACTAAAAATGAAACCTAATTAACAGGTGATACACCAAAATGGATGCAGATTTCTCAGAACCACAGATCTGTACCTATCAAACACATACTACTAAATTCTGCAATTGAAATCACTTTTCAACACCTAGGCTAATTTAGAACTCAGAATTAGGGTTTGACCACTAATAATAAGATTTCAACCAACAAACAGATAACTTCTGCAAAAGGTTAATTCCTTACAATTTTAGAATAGGAATTTGAACAATTCACTAATCTATACGTGAAAGATACAAGCACTTAAATGCAGAAAAGTTGTAAGGCTCAATGACAAAACTCAGAATGATATGCGAATAATAAGGTCAGCTTTATTATCTTCAAACTCTGCAAAAATGGCTACAAAATATTAGAAAAAAAGGTGAAGGAACAATGTGCTGACTTAACCCTCTTTTTCCAAAACTCTGAACCCCTTACAAATGAGGTGGAAATACAATAAATAGAGTTTCAAAATCCTAACTCGGATGCATGAGAAATCCATCTGAAATGAGGAGTCAAACTGTCAAAAAATGTAGTCTAAGTGGCCCTTGAACTCCTTCAAGCCGTGTATAACTGAAGTACCACTCAAAATCCCCTCAAAACTGTACCCAATCTTCAAAAATCATGCATATTTTGTGGGGGTCGGATATGAACAAAAAGCCCACCAAATCAGGAGTGTAACTGCTAGAAACCGAGAGTAAACTGCTTCAAAAGGCCTCTCAACTGATACTAGCTGATAGATAACTCAAAAAACTCCTCCAAAGTAACTCCAAGATGCTGTAACTGCCCCATCAACTGATTTGGAACTAAAAGAACTCTTCTGAATGAGCAAAGAACGAGTAGTCAACAGAAAGTCAACCCTAAAGAGGTGAGACCTAACTAAAGTCAACTCTCAAAAGACCCTCTCACAACCTGCTCTTAAAGAATAATTAATAACTATTTGTCTTATAATTACGACAAATAATTAATATTACTCACAATTAGGCACAAAGGAATAATCATTCTAAGATCTAATAATTATTTATTGTATAATAATACTTTAACAAATAATAAAGATTATTTGTTTTAAGATTTAACATATAATAAGTATTATGACACTATGTTTATTTAATAAATAATTATTAGGAACTAAAGCATAACCTAAACAACTTCAAAAACCTAAACATGCCTATCTAACCCAATTCGACACTTATCCAATGGTCAACATGACCTGTCTCAAAAATAAATATCTCTATCCTAATTACAAAGGCATGTGATTTTATATGCCTGGCATGCTGAGAGGCATCCGTATTCTGAAGCCTGTCAGGCATTGCGGACTCCAAATGTTAATGAAATTTTACAAAGGCATTCTATCCTGTCTCTTTTGTATCTTTATTTTGGCATTTTCGCTGCTGCCGCCGCCATGCATTTCACCTCTATTTCTCTGTAAATCCGGAGCTCTTCTTCTGGTGAACTCGCACTCTGCTCTTGGCACTGTTATTTGGATCTTCGGTCGAGGACTTGACTTGGGTTCTTGCTATATCTTTATTATTTCTTCTGTGGCACGGGTCTTGATCTGGGCATTCCTGGAATTCTCGAGCTATTGAACTGGCAATGATTTCTTTTGATGGCACTTTGAGTTCTTTTCTTCATTTGGGTTATTATCGCGTTTCAACTGTATTGCTCGGGCTTTGACCTGGGTTTCGGCTTTGTTAATAAGCTCAGATTTGTCTCTGGACTTTTGCTCGTACTTTGGGCTCGAGCTAACTGTTGAAACACGGCCCCTTTGAGCTTTTCATTCCCAAGAGCTGGGGACTGACTGCAACGAACTTGGAGCTTGATCTTTGATCCGCTCTTTGATCTTGTGATGTCTTTTCTTCATTTGGGGTTTTTATGACCGGCAGATCTCGGCATCAACTGATGGATTCCCTTTCACGCAAAGATATCAATCTTGCTGAAAGATAAGTAGCACGTTCTCTTCCCTTGCCGGTTCTTGTGACTTGCTGTTTAATATCCATCATTCATTGCATAAATTTGGAGCCTTGATGTCTATGACTCGGCTAGCTAATGATTTCACAGGCTGTATATATGAGCTTGAATCTTGAGCCTGACTGTTGAAAATAGTGCTCGACTGATATTATCACGGGTTGTCACTTCTTTTAGTATTTTCTGAGCTGGGTTTATGCATGTTTGGGGTTTTCCCTTTGAGAACTTACATTGAATATAAACTTTAATCTTCTAGTATTTAGTTCTCTTCTGGCTGTAACTATTATTGCTGGCACTTATCTTTTCCTAAAAAGAGACTCATGACTGAAACTTTTATTTCATACTCGGGTTAACAGACTTTGAACTCGAGCTTGTTTTGACCCGTGAGATGTTTGCTAGCATTGTATGAAACCTTGTCTGTTATATCTTTTCCCCTTTGCATAAAAATACTGAAAATAAGTTCATTTTTTAACGTGTACTCAGTCTTTTGAGTAAAAGATTATGCTGTAGCTGGAAATAACAATATTTGAAAAGCTCGGGCTTCCTCTCTGTCATATATCTTCATTTGCAACATGAGAGTCTTTATTATACGAACTCGGCCTTTATTATTTTGAACTGGTCTTCACCTGGGACATATGATACTCCTCTGTATTTGTTTCTCCAACATGAACATAGCAGAAGTAGACTTACCATTTCTTTTATCAAACAATGTTGCAGATTTTCTCATAACTGTTGTAAAATTATTGGGATTCAAAACTGAGAACTTAGCTTTTATTACTCACTGTTATTTTTCCTCTTGCTGGCTTTGAAAACTCTTACTTGTTTTTTTTTTAAACTCACCAGTTCTTCCTTGCTGTGACTGAATACAGCCAGCATGCCTGGGTCTTGCTGATGTTTACTGTTAATGAATATATAACTCAGCTGAATACTTGAATATACAAATAATGCTGAGTTCTATTATGCTTAATTTCTGCATTTACACTCTGTTACTTGACCATTATTCTCTGTTTATTCTGTTTTTGCAAATGATCATTTCCAATATCATTATTGTACTCTGCATATTTGATACTTATGCCATAAAACTTATAACAGCGTGTAAAAATCTTGTACCAATTATTATGAACTTCACCTTTCTTTTTATGTTTAAACAGCACCATCATTTGATTTCTATATATATGCACTGTTGATGAAACTTTTTCTTAATTGAAAACAATTAGAAGGTTTAAAAGATTTCTGTCCTATAGTGAATAGATACATACTTGAATGCACTCTTAGGCTGGAACTGGCATAAATTTCAGTCAATATGTTCTGGCATAGTACAAGCTCTGTCACTGAGTTACCACCAGTTATTTTAAATGCTTGTTATAAATCAATAACTCAGATTTTTTAAGACTTGTAGCACAAATCTTCACTTTCAGCAATGCAATCTGTTTGTGGGGTTCGAGCACGGGCTCGTGACACCCATAAACAGATTGCGGTGTTCTTGTACTCTTCTGTAGCAATTCGATGTTTATGCTAAAAACTCAAGACAATCCTGAAACCTTAGAATGAAATGAACCTGATCCTGTAGCACTGCAACTCTGATTTATTGGCTGGAAGGTTTCATGACGAAAGTCATGTCCCTTCAACAGCCTGTCTTTCACAACTCCATGATTTGGCCAGAAGGTCCCATGCCTGAAACTTATGCATGCCCCCTCAAAAGCCTCCTTTAGTCCTCTGGTCTTCATGTCTTTGCCTCTCCATAGCTTCAGTCAAAAAGTTTCATGCATGAAATGTATGCACGTCCTTTCAACAACCTACTTAGCCTTCGTACCTATCTGCACATGAAGCAAACAATGTTAAGAAATAAAGTGTTTTCTGTGATGTGATCATTCTTTCCAGCAGTTCCATTTATGCATGCTGATTTACATTTATGTAAATGCAATCAAGTAAATAGCTTAGAACAATAGATTAGTCCTTCTCCATTGCTCAGTTTGCATGAACTAACCCCATTTTCTCTCTCTTCTTTTGTAAAATAACTCAGGATACTTCGGGATGCGGGATCAAAGATGAAGCACTATTCAACCCTCCACGGAAACACCAAGCAATGGGGGGGCCTAACCTATCTTCTCTTCTTTTCTTTGCATTTACATAAATGTAAATTGTCCTTTAATTTCTGCATTTAATTGAGACTGAAATGCATGCCTACATTGACCTATTGCCACGTGATGTGTGGCTGTAAATATACTTTTCATTGTATGTCTTTATGCATCTTTCAAATGTACTTTCCACTTATGTTTTAAGAGCAACCACTACTTCTATGGATAATTCAATGCTGTACTTTTATTTTTTGAAATGCATACATATCTTTCTTTTTTTCTGCTAAACTCAAAAAAAAATCTGTACTTTGCTCAAAATCTGAATACTAGTATAAATAAGTGTACCTTAATGCGAGCTTTCTGATGTTTACAATTGTAATGCTGCACATGTACTTTTATTTTTCTAAATTTTATTTTTTTTTACCATTCTGCAACTTAAAACAGCAACTTTTTAAGTTCAAACTTCAATGCAAAACATTTGTCAATTTACCAATTTAGTGTAAACTAAAATGATAACAGACCTATTATCTCCTGAGGGAAGGATAACTCTTGCCACGATGAGAGAATGGTGGTTCCCACTAATGCTAGAGGTGTCATCTTGAAGTTTCTCAGCCAAGTGCTCATAGTCGCCTATGGTGGAGCACCATTCACCAACGTCTGTGCTTCCCTCGGCTACTCACCTAGCAACTTTGTTCCCATGGTCACCATAACCTCCGTCCCTACCACCTCAATGGTCACCTATGACTCCCTTGACTCGCTAGCCATCTCTGTTGTAGGCATCTCAACACTCGACAACTCCTCTACGCCTACCGCCAACTCCACTGGCTCGTTCACAGGTGGTGGAATTGTCCCTACCATACCCACACTTGGCGGTTTCATGGTGATTGGTGCTCCCATCTAACCAAATCTCGACACTGGAACTACCGCCACTGTGGTACCGAGGGATGTGGATGGCGTCAAGGAGGTTGCATCCAAGAGGAGTGGTGGGGCAAACAGAACCCATGCAGTATCACCACTCGAAGGAGTGGGCATATCCGTACATGCCGCCACTGTTGAATCTATTGTCTCCTCCTTAGCTGTCTCACTACCTCTATTGGCTTCATGGGTATCCTCCTTGCCACTATCTATGCCATCCTCCGAATCCGACACGAACACCACCTGTCGTTTCCTCTTCTATTCCGTCGACACACCACTTGTATCCAAGTGTCGCCAATAAAAAATAGATGGCTCCCCAGGTGCCAAGTTGCCCTACGGCTTTACCTCCCACCTGTCATGTGGTATCTGTACACGAGTGGCATCCAAAAAAATATCCAATGGCATAGTGAGGCATGTAAAATGTTTTGTACTCAAGGGTAATGAATTCATACATCCTCTTTGCCAGTAGGGATGCCCAATCATACACAATACCATTCCTAATACCGTTCATGAGAAGAATCCGCGGAAGGGCAATATCGGAGGCTCTACTAGAACCCATAAGCCTGCTCTTGACGACATCCATGAGACACCACTACTCGCCAGGTGCAACAAACGACTTCTTTATCCCGTGGCCCTTGGAGAAACACTGGCAGTGGAGTCCATCTCCGCAGGTGTCAAGGTTCTCAAAATCATTTTTATAATTTTTTCCTTTTCTCAAGACATTTTCTTGGCCTTGGTATCAATCTTCTTGCCTTTCCTACCGAGAATGCCAAAAACCCTTATGAAATCAGCCACTGCAAAAGTGATGGTGAGATCCTGGCCGAGATACTAGAAACTGTTCCTGCGGCTAAACTTATCAAATGTGTCGAACATCATCCTCAGTGCTCCCTCATAATCTCGGATGCAAAAAATAGGCATTTGTATCACCCAATGTACCTCCGCCCGCTAAATTTGCCCCTTTATAAAATCATTATCTGGTGTCTCCTGCCACCATGTTCTACACTCCAAACCATTCAATCCCTCAGAGGCAACATTTTGTGGTGTGACATCATTTTGGACTGGCATTTGAGCTTTTGGCCTCACCTTGTTGCTGGCATCTATGTCCACTCTTCCCGCAACCTTTACTCCTGATGGTAACACCCTTTTGTCTTTATCCATGGCTGAAGAACTGCTCGATGGTGATGCCTGTAACTACTTTTTCCAATCTTTCTTTCTTTTTGTTCCAAAATCCATGCCAATAACTGTCTATAGTTTGTCGTTTTGTAAATGATATCAAATAAATTCACTTAGGTTAATCACACGTGTGTTTCCTCTCTCCTGCATACGGTACGTACGGCCTTTCCAATCGAAATCTTGACTTCCAATCACCAATCTGCCATTTATCTTTCTCCTGTATGGCACCTTGATGAATGCATTCCGCAACACATGTATTATGGTGCAACACAAAATTTGTTATCTAATATTGTTTCTATCTAATGGTGCCTTACAATCTTCTTCTTCAATTCGTACGACCCTCTTATTTTTGTCTAATACCGTATGGCCCTTCTTCAATTCATACAATCTTCTTCTTCATCTCCGTGCAATGTCTAAGTGGCCTTCGGGCTTTATTATATTAGGTCGTATGATTGCGAAGGGAGACATACGGGCCTTCTAAATTGTCATACAAGGTCCACCATATGGTGGCCGCAACCACCCATACAGTGAGTGAGTGAGGCGCTCATCAAGCTTGGTCAACGCGTACAGTCTCACCCTTAGGCTTTCAATGTCGCCCAATCTATTCTCAATGGCTATCCTGAGGCTCGATACCATGAATTCAGCAGGTACGATGGCTTCTTGGCCATACATCAATTAAAATGGTGCCTACCCTGGGGTCACCTTGTAGGTCGTGCGGTAGGCCCACAACACTGAAGGTAGCTTCTCCTCCCAATCCTCTTGTTCTACCTTGCATGACTTAAAAATTACTGACACCAGAATCTTGTTCATGGCTTCTGCCTATCCATTTGCTCTCAAGTAGTAGGGACTCGACAAAGAATGAAAAATCTTGAACTCTGTGGTCAACAACCTAATGGTGTGGTTCACAAAATGGCCCCCTCGGTCACTTGTCAACTATATTGGGATGTCATACCATGTAATAATTTGTCCATAAATGAACTTTTTTGTACTAAGTGTCGAGTTGTCAGGTAGGGCCGCACTTCTGCCTACTTCGTGAGATATTTTGTTGCTACCACAATATTGTTGTTACTTACCGGTTACTGAGAGGGGGGGTGAATCAGTAATTACTGAGAATATACTTATTTTCTTTGGTGTAAAACAGATCCTTATATGTAAGACAGAATGTAAACAATCATTCACAAGCATAAGCAGAATCACACAGATCAACTCAAGTATTATACGTGGAAACCCTCGGTTAGAAGGAAAAAACCACGGTGAGACAGAGCTCACAACTTCACTAGTACTAAATGAAAGTGCCCTGTGAAGAGCTTACAAAGCACTGGTTAAGGTGCTACCCAGTTAAGGGATTTTACAAAAATCGGTTAAGATCTGAACCCTGTTAAGAGCTGCCTGGATACAGGACTTTGAACATCAACAAAGATGTTACCCTTTTAGGGGATTTTACAACGAACCGATTAGGTTCACCCTAATGAAGGGATTTTGATTTGTTTTAACTACTTATAAAAGCAATGATCTTTTGTGATACTAAATGTCTGATTAGATCATACCTATTAATCTCTTCCTCAGTTTTCTTGGTTGTTGATCTCTTTTTCTTTCTTCGCCTCTGTGCCTGTAGCACTCCTCAGAAGATATCTATCCTCTGCTCTTTTTGATCACCAACTATCAACAACAACTTATCTTGCGTCCTATGACCTTTATTTATAAAAGAGTTCATCGTAATGAAACCCTTAACTCATAGAACTGCCAGGCTCTAAACTTATCCATAAATCATGCAACACATAAAAACTATGCAATCTGATCTGGAATTTATCTTGAGATCATCCGTAGAATTAAAGCTAACTCCTGTTAAAAAACTAACTCCACTACAGAGCGGTGGATGTCTCGTATAATCCGGTTTTAACTCAAATTGCTCCGCATAATCCGATGCGGATCTTTAGGCAGTCTAGACCGGCGTAACCTTATACCCGGTTTGTCCTTGTATTCTACATAAGATCGGTATTGTGTACTTGGTTCCGTCTACCGGTGTATCTATCGATATAGTCAATCGGTGCATACACTATGTTCTTAGTCTACCGATGGCGTTTAGAGTAATGTAAGTGACCGGTTACCTTTTACCGATGTGAATGGTGTTTGTGAAATACACTAAGGACAACTCATATTGCTAACAATCTTCCCCTTTGTCATTGGTGGCAAAACCATACACAAAACCATTCATACAAAAATAGATAATTTATACATTGGGCATTGTAGACTACTCTTTGTCTGTAGAACACTTCCCCTGTCTGAGTGCTCTTTCTATTCTTTTCTTTATTTATATTTGATTTGTACCATCTTCCCCTTTTTGCCTCTATGTGACAAAGGGTTAAGCTTTCCTTAGGATGTTACATTTGTAGCTTTGTGAAGATATCCTTATAGATGTTCTTTGCAGAATGTAGAAAGGGTACCCATTGACCGGTTACATATTCAATGTTCTTCTGTGCTGCTTTGAGATAAACAATGATGTTCTCCATATCTTCGACAGTTTTGTAGTCTGGTTCATTGATCAAAGCATCTGTAGAAGTAGCTGTTTGGTGCATGATATCAAGTGTTGGGGCCAGAAGCATCTGAAATCCTATGACGTCTTGGATTCTTTTGTTTTCTTCTTCAGTTGTCTTTCTTAGGATTAGAGCAAGACTATTCATATCTCTACTAAAAGTTGTCGCAGTTTTATTCTTGATGTCCAACTGGGTTGATAAAGCTTTTATGTCCTATGAGGTCTTTGCAGCTTTTTCAGTTAAATCTTGCAAAAATATCTCAAAATTTGAAGTTATGCTTATCAAACTTCCTGCAACTTGTATCTACTGTTGAAGAACTTTTAAATTGTTTGACAGAGTATCCTTTATATCAACAACCTGTTTGTGAAGAATCTCTACTCTTTTCTTCTCATAGTGGTCAATTGCCACTGTTTCTGGATCAGTTAGATCCTCACCGATGGTATGAGATAGTACTTCCATCTGGTTGATGACTGGTTCATCTTCATCTATGTCAGCATCCGGTACGAAGTTGTATAGGATATCTTTTACTTTGCTCAGAACCATATCCTTTTTTCTTTTAGTCAACTCTTTCAGCTGTTTTGTTGACATTTTGTTGATGTCAACTATTGTATCAGTTGCCTTACTTCTTTTTGCTTCGGATTCTTCAGAAGATGAAAGCTTTCTCTTAGATGAGCTAGGAACAGTTTCTGGTTCCTTTTGGCTGAGCTCCTGTTCTCTCTTTTCCCTGTTCTTGTTCTTTTGGAGCTTGCTCATTTTCTCTTTTGTTTTGTTCATCTGGTTTGTTTCCCTCTTCCGGTCTGTCTTCCGGTTGTTGAACTTCTATCTCAGGCATAGCATCTTCTTCTTGATGCGAGGGCTCTTCTGGTGGGGATTGTGTTTGTTGCTGCTCTTCAGTGGTATGAAGATTACCTACAACGATTCATCCATCTCCTTTAACTGATCTGTCAGTGGGAGTATTGACAGAAGTTTGTCCCAAATTGACCGGTTCACTAGAAGTGAACATTTCTCTTAGATCTTCCTGTACACCAGTTATTGGAGTCTGAGTTGCAGTAAACTGAACAGGTGGATCTTTAATTGTTGCGGTGTGATCCTGAGGACCTATTGCTTCAAGGCTATTGAAGCCATACTACTGCCATAAATCTAAAGTCTCTTTGAAGACTTCATTCTCATATCCATTGAGAATCTTGGCAACTCTGTAATTTGTATCCAGATTCATAGATGTTTCTTCCAATAGAAGCTTTACTCTCTTGTCGCTTAGACCAGGTCTCGCTTTTTCTAGTGCTTCCCTATTGATCTTTGAGTTTATTTCTAGACCGGTTCTCCATTTTGTTTGAAGCTTACTATTTAACTCAGGAGGAAACTTGCCCCTATAATCCCTAGGAGTTTTGATGAAATCTAGTAGACTTTCAACAAGAGCCTTTTCAATTTCCTGTTTGTCCTCCTCAGCTAATACACTATACCATTTGGCTGCATTATCTATTTGTCCAAAATTTGTAATTTCAGCTACAATATCATTAACAGTCATTGTGCGAGCCTTACCTTTGTCTGGAGAAACTAGAAGTGTTGGATTGGTTGGTTCATCACTAATGTCAACAATGACCGATTTCTCTACTCCGAGTACACCTTTTCCTTTCCCAATGTCAAGAATTGGTGAAACTGTAGATGTTTGGCATGCTTCCTCTGCTTGTTGCTGAGTCTGAAGAAGCTTGGTCCAAGTAGACACACCTTCTTGATGAACCATATCTACCTCTCCAATAAGTGTTAGCCGTCAAGTTCTGTCATCGTCGGATGTCAGCTGCCGATGAAGGTAAAATTGTGTTACCGTCGGGTGTTAGCCACCGACGGAGGTAAGTTGAGTTACCGTCGAATGTTAGTCGCCGACGGAGGTTAGTTAGTTGCTGACGGTTGAGAAGGGTGACGACGTTTGGTTGCTCATTGGAAGCATCACTATTGTCACCTTTGCGAATGATTAATGAAAGTCTGACATTATATTATCTGGGCTATCTTGCTAGTTACATTCTGTATCATGTCTGTGTATCTGTAAACAAGTACTTAGTAGGCAAAATGCGAAGGGACGAAATGAAAACTCGGAGACTAGTGCGGAAGCAAGTTTAATGCTCGGCGGATGTGTGCGGACAGCAGGCTATGTGCAGAAGACATTGCCATGCGGTGCGAAGGCTTGGCAGCAACGAATGGCGGGGGAATTGGTTGGATGTGGAGTTTGTTAGACATGCTAGGAGCCCGCGAACATATTATTTGCAGAAGTATTGAATGATTGTTCTCAAAGCAACTTGCAAAGACCACTGTGAGGTTCGATTTGCACGGCGAGAGAATAGGTGATGAAATAGATATATGCAGGGTTATGTCTGATAAGCCCGCGGGATGATGGGGTGGAGCTCGGTCTTTGGAAGCCATAATATATGCAAATCAGCAAATGCACATCGACTTTGGATTGATTTTGCATCAGCACGGAAGGAAGAGAGTGCACTGTACGGAGAAAGAGGGTTATGAGAGTAGTGAGTGCAAAAGAAGATAGCCGCACGAAGGAGGGAAAAATCAATTAGATAACCATTTCTTAAATTTTGAAAACCGTTAAAGGATGCATTGAGCAGGGAAGCGGAACAACTGGAAAAAGCGATTGCAGTCAGGGAGTTTAGGCAAAACAGCGATGAACAGGCAAGCTACGATTCTACCACCTGGAGTAAAGGTTGCAGGGCATCAAGCGAGTGGGAGCAATGGAAAGAAACCCAAGTCTATACAGGGGGAAAAAGATGGTGTCCCCTATCAGACAGTAGCATTCGAAGGACTTAATGGATTGGAATGTCGAACATGGTGGAAGGAGACTCCAGATGACGATGAGGTAAAGAAATTTCTACAGCAAGCAGGTGTGCACTGGGCTATCCAAATGCCCTTATTCCCGGTTCGTAATCTGGAAAATACCTTAAGGATGATGATTCAGTGTTTCGACAGGGAGAAGAGGGAAAGTACATTTATGTATCGAAACCACAAACTCACAGTTTCCTATGGCCCGGAGGACTTCACACAGGTCTTCGGCATTCCAGGACGTAATGGACAAAAGGTGGATACTACAAAGCAAAAAATGTCAGCAAAGAGGAAAGAGTTTTGGATAAAGCGTGTCTGTCGTCGGCTCACTCCAGCAGAATTGGAAAAAGTGGTAAATGCGACCAAAGCACGAGGGCTGAGGAAGGAGTACGTAGCCGAGGGTGCTTGGCGTTGCATTCTCGATGTCCTCAAGAGCAGGCTGACTGGTTCGAGCCATGCATCCGACATTGCTCTCCCACAGATCGTCTACATGCAAGGGTTGATGAATGGTGTGGTCTATGACTGGGCTTCGGTGTTGGCGGAAAGGATGTGGGAATTCATGACGCTGCAACACCGCACTTTTTACATGCCCCATTATGCCATTGGACTATTTCTTGAGGCAACATTGAGACAGATGCTCGCAGATGAGTTGGAGCTCAAGCCGCAAGGCAAGCTCACGGGAGGAGCTCCGCCGGTGTTCTACTGGCGGTATTTGGATACAGGAAGTACAGTCAGCGGACAGAAACGAAGGCGGCAAATGGTGGTAGAGTCTGACCAGGAGGACATTGATAGTGGCTAGGAAGCCAGTGAAGAATCTTCCGATGCGGACTCAAGCGAAGAGGACACAATACGGTTTGCACCACCAGTGTTATCTCCCTCGGCCCACTTAACTTCAGCACCATTAGTGAGTTCTACAGTTCCTCTAGTTGAGTTACCACCTAAGGAAGCAGTCATAGGGGAAGGAGATCTTGAACCTCCGAAGGAGGTAGCAGTAGCAGCAGAAGCGGAAGAACAGGGAGGTACTCATGACATTGGAGAGGGTCAGGTCCAGATGGAAGTGATTGGGTCGCATGCTGTAGTGACTGTGGATGCGGCACTCTTGCAGGATCCCTCACCACCTCAGGACCCTGTGCAGGTGGGAGCTATGCGTTCTTGGATTAGCCGGCGGTTTCAGTTAGTCCCGCCTCCACCACCAGCAGTAGTCCTCTCTCCTCAATGGGAGGACCCACGGGAGGTTGTTGGTATGGAGTCTGCAGATGTCCGAGTGGCAACAGATGACCTCCCTCTTGTCTCTGAGGACGGGGTTGTGACAGGGGGCGAGGTGGCCAGGGAGGCACCTTGTGGAATTGAATTGGCGCGCCCAACAACCCTTACTGGTCCTGAGGCGTTGGAAGGGGAAGATGTAGAGACCTATTTGGCAGACATGGTCACTCGAGGATGTCGGTTGGTGGCTGTAGCAGAGTCCCAAGCTGTGGCAGCTATCGTTGAGGATTTGAGACGTCTCCTAACCTTTGCCCCAGTAGGCTGTGGTGCAGCATTTGCCGCTTGTTTTGAGCAGAGGTAATGGCCTGATGGAGAGACTGCTGACATGTTGGCTGCCTGGGCGGTTCCTACGCCAGTCATTGAGAGTGAGGCAGCATCTCTGGTTCGAGAGTTGGAGCAGACATTCAGGGAGGAGTACTACGCATTGAGGCGATCTGAGTATTCCTTGTCTAATCGTGAGACTGCATTGGTGACCGCGCAGAGAGCTCAGAAGGAGCTAGGAACCAAGTTGGAGGCAGTAGAGAGAGACTTACTCCAGCGTACCTAGGAGTTGATGGCTGAACAGGTAGCACGGGCGGCTCTGGAGCAATGGTTGGTAGCAGCACAGGCAGAGAATGAGGCAAAGGAGAAGGAACTGTTGGAAGCTGCCATGATGATTAAGTCTGCCTTGGAGTTACAGATGGTAGCAGAAGCACAGTTGCAGACTCGAACCACACAGGTCTATGAGCTTCGGGCTCAATTGGGATCGTCCACCACACCAGTTCCTCCAGCGGAGCAGCATGCTTCCTCATCAGGGACGCTTCCTTTGCCCCACTTTACTTCTCAGTCTTAGCATTAGCATTAGTAGCTCATCATTCCTATTTTGCTGTTCTGTCCCGAACATTTTGTTGTCGTCCGGAGACGACTTTTCTTAAGGGGGGGATGATGTTAGCCGTCAAGTTTTGTCACCGTCGGATGTTAGCTGCCGACGGAGGTAAAATTGTGTTACCGTCGGGTGTTAGCCGCCGACGGAGGTAAGTTGAGTTACCGTCGGATGTTAGTCGCTGACGGAGGTTAGTTAGTTGCTGACGGTTGAGAAGGGTGACGATGTTTGGTTGCACCGCTTCGGATTGTATATGTATATTGTACTTGCTCAATGGAAGCATCACTATTGTCACCTTTGCGAATGATTAATGAAAGTCTGACATTATATTATTTGGGCTATCTTGCTAGTTACATTTTGTATCATGTCTGTGTATCTGTAAACGAGTACTTAGTAGACAAAACAATAAGCCCTTGACCGATCCTCCTCCTTGTTAGAAAATTTTGTTTGTGAAGATCAACTTGCTGAGTAGCTTCCTCCAGAGTGAGCTGATTCTACACTTCCAACAGAGCACGTATTCGAAGCTCTTTTTCCTAATCCATTGAAGCTTTCCACCTGGCTTCAAGTATCTCATGTAGGTCTTTTGATACAATCTTTTGAATCTCAGAAGGAGAGAGATTAAACTTGTACATGCAGTAAACTAAACCTTCTTCAATCTTTCTTCTATCTTCGTCATTGCTTAACTCATACCTTCTACCCACCTGTCCTAACCTTCCTGTATTCTTTATTTCTTCTACAAATTCATCAATATTTTGTCTTTTGGGTCTTACTTCAGCCTCCTTCATCGATTTGTTTAAACCCTTCTTCCTTTTGATTAAACGAACTGTGTCCTCAGACTCGCTTTCTTCAACTTCTTCTTCTTGTGTGCTTGCCACTAGTTCAGCTTTCTTCTTTTGTCCCCTAGCTGGTGCAATCACTGATTTCTTCTTCGTTGTAGGTGTTCTTTTCACATAAACGTTCTTGATTGGTCGTCTTTTTAGATTTTTCTCTATTTCCTCATAGGTTCCAAACCGTTGAGCAGAGAGATCCAGGTGTGCTTCCTGCAAGGCCCCTACATACGCCTTTGCAATCTTTGCGGTGATTTCGTAACCAAGCTCCGGTTCATACTCATGTCTTGGCTTTACTGCTTGAATGATGCAGAAGTCAGTTGATACCAGAAAACATACCTCTTCTTTGTACAGGTCAACGATAGTTGATGCAATTCTTTGTCTGGCATGCATTTTTAGCTAAAGGGCCTTGAAATGATCGGTCATAGCTTTGTCAAACTGGTCTCCCAGTTGGTTAGCCATATCACTAATTTGCATCATGACCGGTCAATCTGTTGCCCATGTCACTTTTCCGATTCCAGGGAAGGAGTTAGAATAGTAAAATAGAGACATACCAGAAGTGTGCCAAATTTCAATGATTTCTTTTCGACAATGCCTAGCTTCATATTCTCAAAAATTTGTCCTCTTAGCATTCCGCACATATCATACTGTGCATTATCATGTATTATTCTGTGAGCTGCATGTATGCCTCCACCCGGTATGCTGTTTAGGTTACTGGATTGATATATTTTGTAACCTATTACAACGGATGCGAACCGAACAACTGGATCTTCAATATCAGTTACAGTCATCAATCTCTTGTCGGATTTTGATTTTGTCAGATTGGCCACCACTGCATTTGATATGGTTCTCAGGGTTAGGGCTTCCCCCTCATAGCAAAACCCGGATACCCTATGGAGATCGTCTTTCGTGATCGGAGTGCAAACTCCTTTCGTGAGCCAAAATCCTGGTTCGTGCACTTGACTAACCACCATTCGAATCCATTCTGGTCTAAAGATGTTTGGATATGAGACTCCATTTATAATCCCAAACGATACCAGCTTTGCGTAACCATTGGGATAATTTCCATCTGTGCATAGCGAGCGATACTCGCTTTGTATGTACGTCTCACCCAACTCTTCTTGTTTTGCATGGATGAACGCACTCGCATCTTCTGTTAGGAGCACTCCATTAGGTACTGAGGAGAGCGTGCCAGCCATGTCGATCTCCCTGTTCTGATTCAACAAGATTTCATACGGAGGACAATCAGCTTGATTTGCTGGAACCAGCCTAGGTTCGTATGACGAAGATGCCATTGCTCTTAATTGGTTACTTAGAAAGATGATTGATTGGTTCCATAGACAATCTCGCTCGATGATCGATTTGCAAGAATATTACTCAAGCAGAAGATAGATAAGCATAAAATCGCAAGGTAAAAGTAAATGAGTAATCCTTCTTTGCTTATATAGGATTAGGGCATAACGGTAATTACCAAACGGTAACTATTGTTAAAATGGCTACAGCATTAAATGCCTTACCTAACCTTTTTTGTCGCTTTTGCTAACCGATACTCCGACTTTTTCGGTTAGACATGCCCTGGTTGATCACCTCATATTTTTCCGGTCTGACCTGTAGACTGGGTGAGATTGAAACTCACCAGTTCTACCGGGAACAGTAGTTGCACTACCGGTTCCCCCTAAGCCTTCAAGGCTCAATTTGCAGAAGACATCACCATCTTGTGATGATGATTTTGCCTCTGTAGTTTCCTTAGCAGAGCTTTTTAACTCCTTACGAACCATATTTTCTTGACCACTTTCTTGATTTCCTTACTTTTGTTGTTTTTCTTATCAGAAGTTGAGGTCTTCACCACCGGTTTGGCCGATCCTTTTCCTTTGTTCCTAGTCCGGTTCCAACAGTCTTTTGCTAAGTGACCAACTTTGTTGCAGTAATAGCAGACCATACCAGTTGCCTTCCATGGGTTCATCCTTCTTGGATTGGGTGATTTGTTCCATGAATCACTGTTGCGATGCATCCCATTAGTTGTGTTCTTGTTCTTGCTTTTCTTGGTGAATACCGGTCTCGTAGATCTGAATGCCATTGTTTTTTATCTGCATTCCTCAACCTTGTGTCCAAACTTGTTGCATACATAACAGTAGCCTTTGAAGCTTCCCCTGCTTCTGCTGGACACAGATGTGGGGCTAGAGCAGAATTTGTTGGTCTTGAACCAATATTTGTAGCAGTTCTCGCAGTGGGTGTTGTTTGGCTTTTCCGGTGCATTCCTACAATTATTAGTTCTATGACCCGGTTTTCTACAATGTTTGCAATAGGTGTTAAAGGCAATCTTACCTTTTTGTGCCAGCAGCTTCTTCTTATCCTTCTTGATTACTTTTGCTCCAAAAGACTCACCAGTCTCTTTGGTGTCATCACCGGTGAATCCAAGACCGGTGTGATCTTTATGCTTTCTTTGAGCTTTGAGTTTCTCATCAAGCTTGACCATACTTTCATTGTATCTTCTCAAGGTTTCATTCTTTTCTTCAAGGCCTTTCCTTTGTTCCTTGAGTTGGTATATCTCGATTGCCAATCTTTTGCATGCATCATCCTTATCCTGCCATGCTTTGTGCATATTAGCATTTTCTTGGGTGACAATTAGTATGTCTTCTTGGAGTTGCAAAATGAGTTCATTTGCCCTTACGGCTTTCACTGCCTGGTCCCTTGCTATCTCGGAGGTTGTTAAAGACTTGACTGCTGAGTTCCTTTCATCTTCAGCTTTGCTCTTTTTCTCAATCAGTTCAGTCATCCTCAAGGCATTATTCTCTTGTTCTTTCTTAAGGTTAAAGATCTGATTGGTCAAGATTTGATTTTGTTTTCATGAGTTCTAATAGTTCCTCCTCAGCTTCATCAAATCCACTTTGCCCAGAGAGTTCATCAATGGTTTCATTGCTTTCATTCAACTGTAGAGCCAGCTCCTTTCTCTTTGCAAGTGATCTCCTCAGACTATTCTCCAGAGAGGTAATAATGTTGTTGGCTTCATCTAGCTGTTTCTGATACCAGTAACCCTCCATGATCTTTCTCTCAAGCTGTTAGACTTTGTAGTATAGAGAACTAGCTCTGATACCAATTGTTGTTAATTCCCGGTTACTGAGAGGGGGGGTGAATCAATAATTACTGTGAATATACTTATTTTATTTGGTGTAAAACAAATCCTTATATGTAAGACAGAATGTAAACAATCATTCACAAACATAAGCAAAATCACACAAATAAACTCAAGTATTATACGTGAAAACTCTCGGTTAGAAGGAAAAAACCACAGTGAGACAGAGCTCACAACTTCACTAGTACTAAATGAAGGTGCCATGTTAAGAGCTTACAAAGCACTGGTTAAGGTGCTACCCGATTAAGGGATTTTACAAAGATCAGTTAAGATCTGAACCCTATTAAGAGCTGCCTGGTTACATGACTTTGAAGATCAACAAAAATGTTACCCTGTTAGGGGATTTTACAACAAACCGATTAGGTTCAACCTAATGAAGGGATTTTGATTTGTTTTAACTACTTATAAAAGCAATGATCTTTTGTATAATGTCCCCGTGTTTCAGGCTCTTGGGATTAGCCTATCATGTGACCCTCGTAGGCTAATAAGGATGGACAGAGGGTCTCTTTCAATGGGCATTCGAACTTCATTTGCAATAGTTTTGCCACGTTTACTATTTATAGTAAGCCTGATGTTGTTCGAGAAGGACCCTTTCTATTTTTGGAAAGTGCATTTGGTCACATGGGGAAATAATAGGTGTGATTCCTGTTTCAGACGGCATATTAAAAGGATAAGTATTTTGGGCGTTATTATTATTTTGGTGGCCAAATTATTATTAAATCATTAAATGGCTTATTATAAAGTTATAATTTTACTTAAGTTGAGGGTTGAGTCATCATGGGAAGGGGCCATTTATTTAATTAATTCATGGAAGCCTAGCTCAAGGTATTAATTTAAAGTATTGGAGTAAATGAATTATTAAAAGGAAAAAGTATATCTTTTTATCCCACATTGGTAAGAATTGTGTTTGAGCTCTCACAAGAAAGAATTAAAAGGGACTTGAGAGCTCATTCTAAGATATCTATTGTTGATTTGATAAATTTATGAAGCTTCTTGGTTGTGACAAATGGCTAGGGTTTTTATGAGGACGGATTCCTCTTTCTGCAATTTGAATCATCACTGATTGATGATGAATTTTGATTCTGAATTCTGAAAATTCTTACTGAATCTCTGGATATTGATCATGATGCTGAGGTAAATCAAGAGTGAGAAGATCTGAGCAAATTCTTCAAGCTGGAAATTAATACATTTTGAATTTCGAATTCTATATCTATCAATTTCTTCCTGGAGGCTGGATTATCTCCAATGGTTATTGAATTTGATTGAAGGGAGACTTGTGGTTGAAATGTAGGGACAGTGTTTGTTTTGTTTAAGCTGCGATTTAGTGTAAGGAAGGCAGCGTAATGATATAGGGGCCACGATTTATTCATTGGCAGTCGTACAGAACTCTGCAAGCTCCGTACGGAATTAAGAGTTGTATCTATGTGATGGCAGCTGGAAATGCGCCGAGGGTTCAGTGTTAATTGTTTCAGTGATCAGAATTGGTGTCTTACGTTGGATTTGTTGGGGATTGTCATTAGCAAAGGAGAACTAGTTGTGTGTGTGCTGGCGCCAATTCACAATTGGCTGTGAATTCCTTCAGGCAGCCGTACATTAATTAAGGTGCTCTAGTAGTTTAAATTGCTGTGTACACGAATTCATTTATAGTAGATAAACAATTTGCCAATTTCTTGAAATTTAATATTCTCTATGTTGCTGTACGTTATTCTACTTAAATTGAATATAAGTTTCAATATTTTTTTTTTTTTAAAAAGACAAGAAATTTCCAGAATTTACTCCAAAGGGTTTAAATTGCATTAAAGAACTACTTAGGTTCTTCACAGTGGTATCAAAGCATTTTTCCTGCCATACTGTGAGGTCTGGATTTATTTATTTTCTTAAGTATTTTAAAAGTGACCAGCACTTCCATTTTTCCTAGCCATGGATAAATACAAGAAATCCAGTTTCGGAAGTCGTCATAGCAGTAAGGGAAATAGAGCGGAATTAAATGCTTTAGTAGAAAGCATGGAGAGACTTAGACTGCATCAGCAGAGATTGGCAGAGAGTTTGTCAGATCCAGTTACAGTAGATAGGGTAGCGAGATATATGGTCTCTGCCTTTAGAAGGCCGACATCGAGTTTGCAAGGGAGAAGGCTAAAGTTTTCTCCGACAGTTGTCCGTGATGCTGATGTTCCTAGATCTAGTTCAGCACCTGCTATTCCCATTCACAGTGCTGATGATGGATCTATTTCACAGGAACATGTGGATGTATCAATACCATTGGTTGACAGCAGCGCCGAGCATCAACAGGTTGAGGCTCGCAGAGTAGTCACTACGAATTGTACAGAGGCAGTTGATACTGTAGTTATCACTGAGTGTTCAGACTCTTCCGTGGAGGGAGTTGTCATTGGGGATTTTTACGTCAGCTATAATAGTGTTGCTCCAGTGCAAGAGGCAACTGCTTCCTCATATGGGAGCGATGCATGTATGGAGTCTCCTAATGGTGATGTTGGTGATCTGGGCATTACAGCAGAGTCAATTGATGATAGTTCGTGCTCCGGCATTATTGGTGCACAGCTTGACATTGAGTCATGTGTGCAAAGTCACGTGTCAGCAGTTGAGATTTCAACAGGAGATGTGGGAGCTGATAGTATAGACACATATGATGACACTTTTGAGGATGTTGTGAGTAGCATTGGAGATGACACCCCTTGTGAGATGTTGGGTGATGACTACGAGGAGCGTATGAGCTCTGACAACTCAAAGATTTATGATAACAGTCGCAGTGTGGGATCAGTACAGGAGACAGCGGTTTTTTCTTGTGTTGAGGATGTGTACATGGAGCTTTCTGGTGATGACACTCAGGATGGGAGTGTTGTAGTTGATTTGGGCGACGTAGTTTCATGCCACAGTGTAGTTGATTTACATGACGACATTGAGTCGTGTTTGCAACCAGAGTTAGTAGAGGAGATGCGGATAGGTGATGTGGACACTAGCATTGCAGATATCTCCGATGCTGAGAGTGAGGATGATGAGTGTTGTAGTGTTTCTAGCTTTCTATATCTAACTTTGGGTGTAGATTCAGCGTTGTCATATGGTGATGGTGAGTTCCAGGATTCTCTGTTACAAGGACTCACAGATGAGGACAGGGAAGCTTATCAGTGGCAGGAGTTTGTTACAACTAGGGCTTCCACTTTTGGAGAGGGGGTCACTTCGTCAGTGACTCATGTGGATGTATCTCACGATCTGGACTATCAATTAGTTGAAAAGGACAAGGGAGCTGGAGATTGTTTTGAGTCAGTTTCAGCAGCAGCTTTCCCGGATTTAGATGAGGACATGTTTGATGCCTGTACTCAGACTGTAGAGGTGTACTCAGATGTAAGTACACAGAGAGGGGGTGATCTTGACGGGAGTTCGTTGGATACAGCTTCTTCTCATAGTGTAGACAGTGCGTTTGACGTTGTACATAGGAGGCCCGTTGTGCAAAGTCATCATGTGACTAGCCAGTTGGGAGTTGGTGAGAGAGATATTACTTCTACTCTTGAGCATTTTGATGCCGCTCGTCAACTGTTGGCTGTTTATGATTGGGGTACTCCTATGACAAATGAGCACAGTGGTGGTTACCTTTCCTTGATAGAAATCCATTCCTTGCGTGAGGCTGTCAAGATTTTGAGACATGATTATTTACAGATGGTAGCCGACCGTGATCACGTAGTTGAGTGGGGGAGTAGGGCATATGAGGCACTGATTGACAGAGAGGAGGTCAGTGAGCTTACTCAGGAGCTCACAGTGACTTCTAATTTGATAAATTTATGAAGCTTCTTGGTTGTGACAAATGGCTAGGGTTTTTATGAGGACGGATTCCTCTTTCTGCAATTTGAATCATCACTGATTGATGATGAATTTTGATTCTGAATTCTGAAAATTCTTACAGAATCTCTGGATATTGATCTTGATGCTGAGGTAAATCAAGAGTGAGAAGATTTGAGCAAATTCTTCAAGCTGGAAATTTATACATTCTGAATTTCAAATTATACATCTATCAATTTCTTCCTGGAGATTGGATTATCTCCAATGGTTATTGAATTTGATTGAAGGGGGACTTGCGGTTGAAATGTAGGGGCAGTGTTTGTTTTGTTTAAGCTGTGATTTAGTGTAAGGAAGGCAGCGTAATGATATAGGGGCCACGATTTATTCATTGGCAGCCGTACAGAATTCTGCAAGCTCCGTACGAAATTAAGAGTTGTATCTATGTGTTGATGGCAGCTGGAAATGCACTGAGGGTTCGGTGTTAATTGTTTCAGCGATCATAATTGGTGTCTTACGTTGGATTGGTTGGGGATTGTCATTAGCAAAGGAGAACCGGTTGTGTGTGTGCTGGCGCCAATTCACAATTGGCTGTGAATTCCTTCAGGCAGCTGTACATTAATTAAGGTGCTCTAGGAGTTTAAATTGCTGTGTACACGAATTCATTTATGGTAGATAAACAATTTGCCAATTGCTTGAAATTTAATATTCTCTATGTTGCTGTACGTTATTCTACTTGAATTGAATATAAGTTTCAATATGTTTTATAAAAAAAAAGACAAGAAATTTCCAGAATTTACTCCAAAGTGTTTAAATTGCATTAAAGAACTACTTAGGTTCTTCACATTTTGTGACACTGAATGTCTGATTATATCATACCTATTGATCTCTTCCTCTATTTTCCTGACTGTTGATCTCTTTTTCTTTCTTCGTCTCTGTGCCTGTAGCACTCCTAAGAAGATATCTCTCCTCTGTTCTTTTCGATCACCAACTATCAACATCTTATCTTGCGTCCTATGACCTTTATTTATACAAGAGTTCATCGTAATGAAACCCTTAACTCATAGAACTGCCAGGCTGTAAACTTATCCATAAATCATGCAACACATAAAAACTATGCGTTCTAATCTGGAGTTTATCTTGACATCATCCGTAGAATTAAAGCTAACTCCTGTTAAAAAGCTAACTCCACTACAGAGCGGTGGATGTCCCGTATAATCCGGTTTTAACTCAAATTGCTCCGCATAATCCGATGCGGATCTTTTGGCAGTCTAGACCGGTGTAACCTTATACCCGGTTTGTCCTTGTATTCTACATAAGACCGATATTGTGTACTTGGCTCGGTCTACCGGTGTATCTATCGATATAGTCAACCAATGCATACACTATGTTCTTAGTCTACCAATGGCGTTTAGATTAATGTAAGTGACCGGTTACCTTTTACCGGTGTGAATGGTATTTGTGAAATACACAAATGACAACTCATATTGCTAACAAATATATCTACATCTTTGTGCTCGGCTCACCTTCAGTGGTCCAATGAAATCTAGTCCCCACCGTTCAAATAGTTCTTGCCCATGCGAAGGGCTTAGACGCATGAAGTCCCTCTTTAACGATTTCCCGACCCTCTGAGAGGTGTCACAGCCTAGCACAGACCACCACAGGCCTGCAAGCAGCACCTTCCGTGTGGTCATGTCAGGTCCCATGTGTTCCCCTGCTAGTCCTTCGTGCACTTCCCTAAGGACGCTCGGAACCTCTTCTTCCATAACACATCTTCGCAACACCTGATCGGGTCCCATTTTATACAGCAACTCGTTTATCAACTAGCAAGTTCAACTCCTGAGGACAAGCTTCCTCCTCTCGCCAGGTGCCATATCCCTTGGAAACTGTGATGTGGACAAGTACTCACCAATACTCATGTACCATGTGGGCAACACTGCAATATGGAATAGGTGGGCGTCTAGGAAGTCATCATTAATCCCCTTGGGTGGTTCTCTGGACTTGAATCGAGAAAGTTGGTCTGCAATTACGTGGCTCTTCCCTAGCCGTACGATGATCGTGAAAGTAAATTCCTACAACAGTAGCAAGCACTTGCTTACCGTCCCCTGGATGATGGGTTTATTGACCAGGTACATCAGCGCTTGGTGGTCCACATAGAAGGTGAATGGGTCGCCAGTAGATAGTGCCTGAACTTCTAAACAACATGCACCATCCCGAGTCTCCCTTTCAGTCGTGCTATAATTATTTTCAGCCTTTGACAACAACCTACTAGTGAAGTAAATAGGGTGGTCCAACCCATGGTCGCCCACCTGAGCCATGATGGCACCTATAGCAAAGTTTGACGCGGCCACACGGACATGGAATTCCTTATCCCAATTCGAGTACGCCAGAATTTGCGCACCCACAAGTCTTGTCTTCAGTTCTTTAAAGGGCTCTCCATACACAGTTCCCCAGGTGTACAGCTCACCCTTCTGTGTTAGTTTGTCCAATGGGTACGAGACTTTGGCAAAGTTCTTTATAAATCTCTTATAGTACCTGATATGGCCTAGAAATGACTTCACTCCAATGACACATCAGTAGGAGGCTCTATTTCCACTCACTCTTACCTTGTCGAGGTCTGTTTTCAGTCTAGCCTTACAGACAATGTGACCCGACAACTTTCCCTAGGGTACCATGAACCTGCACTTCTTCAAGTTTAGCGCCAACCTTGTTCTCCGACACCGTTCCATACATTCCCGAAGGGCTACTAGGTGTGTGTCCTGCCCGCTATAGATCAACCAGTCATCAAGGAATGCCTTCAAGTTCCCCACGGATATCTTGCCAAAGATGTGCAGGATTATTCGTTGAAAAGTAGCTGGCGTATTACGCAGACCAAAGGGCATCTAGTTGTACACATATACACCATCTTCCACCACAAATATTGTCTTCAGTTTGTCTTCCTCCATGATGGAAATTTGGTTATACCTCGAGAACCCATCCATAAATGAGTAGATTTCATGTCCGGTAACTTCCTCTGAGACGGTGTCTATAAACAGTATGGGGAAGGGATCTTTGATATTAAGAATGTTCAAGCACCTGAAGTCTACACAAATATAGATCTACGTGGCATCCTTCAATGATATGACTATGGGGGACACCCATTCACTCGTCTAAACCCTGAAAATGATGCCCGCCTCCAACATCTGCTCTATCTCCTTTTTCACTTTAGCAGCATAGTTGTTATTCATCCGATATGGCCTCTTTCATACCAGTAGGGCTCTAGGCACCAACAAGATACGGTGTACAAAATTCCGAGGGCACTCCCTTCAGGTCCTTGTAGGTCTAGGCGAACACATCCTTGTACTCCATGAAAATTTTAAATGTTGCCGCCTTCAGCACTGGATTCCAATCATCCCCTACCAAAATATTTTTGGGATTTGCCTCATCGCCGAGATTTTTGATCTTAAGGGAAGGTTCCTCGTACTACATCGGTTTCTCCCTATCAAACTTGTGTGCGGGAGACTCGTTCACTTGGGCCTCCCCTTCCTTGTCTTCCTCATACTCCGACGGAAACAAGTCCTCTGACTCCTCTTCTATTTGCAGCATGTTGCATTCAAACAACTCATAGTCTTCCATTTGCCAATGGAAGAGTCCATTAAGAGAATCAATATCATCTGTGGAGCTCCCATCCAGTTCGAGGACGCCTTCGTCATTAGGTTCCATTTGCCTCTTTCTGATATCTACTTCATCGCCTTCCCCATTTGATTCCGACTCGGAAGAAGATGCGAGCTCTTCGCTCACCATCTGGGTTCTGAGATCAATGACAAACTTTCTCCCTCCATTCTCCATTGATAAAGTATTCCTTTTCTAGTTATGAGTCACTTTTTTTGTGATAAGCCACCCTCTCCCAAGATGCATCGTACACATTCGTCTTCAGGGGGATTACAACAAAGTCTAAAACAAAGGTCTGAGTGCCAATGGTTACCCGTTGTGCCATGAGTGTTCTAAGGGGCTTGATGCCATGCTGATCCGCACCTACCAGATTAAGAGTTGGTGGTCATAGCGTCAGTTTCCCCAGTTTCTTCCAAGTCTCCTCAGGCAGTACATTTACCCCTGATCTATTGTCCATGATGGTGTCGGTGAGGATGGTCCCAAGGATGCCCATCTCCACAACCGCGAGGTGTCGCCCACTGTTTACTGCAAGTAACATGGGGTCTGTCGCAAAACCTGCAAGAACATCTGCACGCTCTGTCATACGAGTTGGTACTGGTACAGTGCTCAGTAAGGTTGTTCTTAACTAGGGCATAGTTTCAAGGCCCTTGATTTTCACAAGTACCTCCATCTGTAGCATTTGACTTACAATATTTTGTTTTGCTTCTGTATGTGATGAAGTGCTTGTCGTCTCGTGCATCTCCGTTCGTTGGGCCATCATTTTTTTTCAATGTCCACCTTGGCTTCCCATACTCTTTGCTTCTCCGTACGGGGGTTAGGGTACATGGCCTTCTTTGCCCACGCCCGAGTGATTGCCAATACTCCATCCGTGTCCATCTTCTCAATGTTTAAAAGGTTGACACCGAACTTCGGACAGTTCCCGTCCTCATGGTCGCCGAGGCCACATCACACCATCGACATAATTTTTGCGGAGTTTCTTCCTTCAAGCAGTCACAAGCAAAGTGTCGCCATTGGTTACAAGAGCGACACTAAATCATCAGCCGTCCCTTTGCATCATATTGGATCCAGCTCCGATTATTATTATTATTACTTTTACTGTAGTTACTTCTCCCTCCGCATCGATTATTTATCTATCTGCCAGATGATGCATTAGTGTTTGTCTATTGGGAGGTGCCCGCTACTCCGGACATGGATTGATGCTCCTGTGTGAAAAGGACTTGTTGGCTCCTTGTTTTCATATTATATGGGCATTCCTTGGTGGAATGTCCCATAAGTAGGCAAATGTCACAGAATGCTTTTTTCGGGCATGTGCCCTTTGCATGACCCCCCTCCTTGCAACCCGTGCACCATAACTCCCCCTTATCATTCTTATTGGCATTCCCCTTCATCGTCTTGAACTCCATTCTCTACATATCTTTCTGAAGGGCTTAGACCTTCTTGTTGGATTCCTTGTCATTGTTGCTCTCCTCTAAGGAATCGTCATCATCCAATGACCTATTCTTCTTTTTCTTGCAGGTTTATTTTCACTTTCGAGGTCCATGGCCCGATTGTATGCGTTTGCGTACAACATTGGAGGAATGATTTTCATCTTTTTCCTCAGAGAGTTTCAAGCTTTCCACGAACCACCTTTTCTTCAGGCCATCTGTCGATTGGCTCTCCATCTTTCCAAGCAATTATTTTAGTCCCCACCCGTACGCTCTAATGGTCTCATTCTTTCCTTGCTTCATACCATAGATCTTTGCTACAATTTCATTGTCGTCTCAAAGCAACCGAAATTCACTCTGAAATTCTTTTCTCAAGTCATCCCATGTACTTATTTTTGTTTTATCCATGTCAAAGTACCAATCTATGGCTACTCCATGCAAGGTTGTTGGGAACTGTCGAGCCCGCCCGTCTCAGTCGGTCACCCCGTCCGCTGACCAAATTGTTTCACAAGTTCGACAATGCCTTATAGGACGACCTTCCTGTCGCTTGTGAATGATGAAAAATTGTCATTGATGTCAGAAGATTGATGTCCATTGATGACATGAAGATATTTATTGTCATTGATGTCAAAAGATTGATGTCCATTGATGACATGAAGATATTTACGAATACAGCATACACATCATAAAGATATATACATCCACAGCAATACGTTATGAGATACTTCATTATACATATACAGTATACAGTAATGAACAGCATATTCAGTATACAGTGATAAACAACAGACAAGTCTGATACAGTATACAGTGATGAACAGCATATACAGCATATATGTATCAATGGTAAACAGAGATCATTCAGCATATATGGCATATATGGCAATCATACAGCATGCATACGTATACATACAGTATACGATATACACAGTATATAATATATATTCAGCATACGATATACACAGTGTATGATAACAGCATACTGTGATATGAACAGAACAGCATACTATGATATATGAAGGCATATATGATACAGCATTGATATGATACGAACAAAACAGCATAAAGACTAATGAAAGCATACATTATAAGAACATATTAATATGCAGAGAACAATATAAAGAAGATATATAATATCACAGCATACAGATGATTACAGCATTATGTATATGTATGAATGTATGATGAAGATTATACAGATGCTATTGAGAATGCAATTATATATATGAACATTTATCAATATGAACATTCAGCAATATATATACAGTTGGAGACACGAGACATATCAGATATAGATACAAGTATTATTGATATGTTTAATACAGAGTATTATTGCAGAGATACAATATATGATATACAGGCGGCTATGAACAGAAACGTTCACAGAAAATATATATAATATGGAGACGGCTATATGCAGCGGCAAGATACATAGACAGCAACATATACAGCAGCGTCTTTGAACACATATATATATTGATGGCAGATCGATGATACAAAGACAATAAGTATCGAAGACTTATTAATGGCAGGGTGAAAATTGTTTCAAAAGAAATAATGTCTGAATATTATAATGTATTCGAAGACATACTTACGAAGACAGCATACTTACGGTGATATCGAAGAAGTATTATTTGCAGCGGATGATATTTGCAGCGGACAATATAAGGTTGATATGTTATCAAGGCGGCAGTTTTTACTGTAGACGTTTATGTATTCAGAACAGAGGCGGCAATTTAAATATATATTAATGGCAGCCGTTTATGAACGGCATATATATATTATCGAATATATATATTATGCAGCGGTCAAACGTATGAAAGAGTATGCAGAGTATATATCGAAGGTGTAAAGATAATAAGTTTCGAAGATTCAAAATTATTGAAGGTTCAAATATTGAGAACGGCGGTTGTTTTAAAATATTCAGATACGTATCCAGTCAACAGCATACAAATATCGAAGAACAATGAATATACTTACGAAGGGTTTAAAAACAGTATATACAAATATATAAAAATATTAATCATTGTTAATTTTAAAAAAGAATTAAAGTGAATAATATTAACTTTAATAAAAGACACCTTTTCACTCTTGAAAAGTCATAACTTTTAATAAAGAGACATAATGTTTTGTATTAAAAATATGAGTATATATACTCAATTCTTTTTTTGAAAATAAAAAACAACAAGTCAGCATGTGAAGATAAAAGGAAGAGCAGTCATAGTATAAAGGAGAGAAGAATTAATGATTATAAATTCAGATTTTTTATTATTGTAAAAATACTGTCATAATAACATATATTTGAAAATAAGGAGAAAAATATTGGCTGACTTAGAGAGAGCAGATTGTGTCCATCATCAATTGAAGATAGCAACATCGTCAAGGTGGAAGAAAAGTTTGAAAACAGTGAGTTGGTGCTCAGAATCCAGTCAGGGGGAGTTGGTGCTTCCAGTAGGTTGGTGCCTGCGAAGTGTGGGAGTTGGAGCTTCCAGTAGGTCGGTGCCTGCGAAGTGTGGGAGTTGGTGCTTCTAGTGAGTTGGTGCTCATAAATATAGGGGTTGGAGCCTCTAGTAGATTGGAGCCTACAAAACATTGTAAAAGAACAAGTTTATATAAAAACAAATTATTTTGTGGTTTTCTCCCATATTGGGTTTCCACGTAAATATTGTGTTCATGTGCATAATTGTTTGTTTGAGAATTTAAAGTTATCTTTCAATAAAGTTTTTAAAAGTTAAAATTATTATTATACTGATTCACCCCCCCCTCTCAGTATAATCATGTGCTCTTCAGTGAATTTAGGCAACTTTTGTTTCTGCATCATTACTACAGTTTTGTTTGTCACCGGTGTTGGTTGAACTCCCAAACTGGATGTATTAGAAGCAGACGCGTTGTTATGACTACAGTGCCCCTACGTCCCTCCGACAATCCAAGCGGCCCTGGTATCCTCTACATCCCTATCCCTGGTCTCCTCTGCATCCTTTCAAGCTTCCCTTGCCTCCATATGCAGTGTAAGGGTTAGGTTCCTTAATTGATTTATGGTTTCTTCGATTAGTTCCTCGTTGTTTACTTCCGTACGGTATTCCTCCTCCGTACAATGCACATACCCTTTGCCTTCGACTTGTTCACTTACTGTGGCTTCCTCCGGCCGTCCCTTAGCAAGTCTCCTTAGCTGTCTACATTGTGCCTGTTGCTCAAGTATCAAGGCTCTCTAGATGGCCTCACAATCGTCTATATGTTCTCTCCAATTTCTATCTTTATTTAGGAGGTTTGGCCTTAATTATTCTTCTCCCAAGGGTTTAGAATGTGTTGCCTCTGCCTTGTTTCGTCGAGCTCCTCTCTTCCCTACAATTGTTCTCTTCGAAACTTCGGTGGATTTGTTGGCCTATATTGTCGCAGTTGACCTCTTCACGACGGTTTTGGAGAGCAAGGAACATTTGTGTCAACAATCGAGGGAGATGGCTCATCAATCGGTCCACGGCCAAACTTACTATGAGGGCGTTCCACACAACACTTTTGGAACCTCTTCTCGTGCGGCTTGCCTTCTAATGTGAGTTTCAATGGACACTTGTAACAATGCTACAAAATCTGAAGTTAATGCCCATTCGCCCTCAAAAAGTTCCTTGAATCTGTCTTTGTGCTCCCTGCTACTACTTGTACCATCGTCTACTGGCTGACCCATTATGTTTCGTACGCCATCAACACTCTGTCACTTCCCAAGTTTGTATCGGCAACGGTGTCAGATGTTTACCACATAGGGTAAACGAGTTTAATGCATATGAGAACAATATGAAATATAACAGAACATAGTATATCAAAGAACTCACAACTGCTTTTATATTACTCCATCAAATGTTTACAATGTATAACAACAATGCTCAATAGCAATACGAGAACACCATCAACCATAATCATGTTCTTTCCCGAACCCAAGTACATAACATTTATAAAGCCCAAGGGGGTGCGAGGCCAACCGTCGCAACTATCCCAAACTACCTACCCCTCAGTTACACTAACTATTATTAACGACACATTTACTAACAATATATTTTACCGAACAACAAATCACATCTGTATATCATGCCTTCACTGCCTTCTTACACAAAAGAATAGTCAGTTTCAATACATAAATAGAAAATGTGTTGTATGATGGCCACGGCGCCTGTGTCCACGCATCCTTTTAAGATCACAGAGCCTGCATATTTTCCAATCCTAGCCAATTTTAGTAATGCTGGTGAAAAACATCTCAAATTTTATCTTTGAAATTCTCTAAATGCAAACTAGCAATTAACATGTCAGTTAAAAGTTTATTGCAACAATTTACAAAGCTTATGGGCTAGATATGTAATGAACCTTACTATAAAGGCCACTAAAATCTCAAATGCTGGACTTGTGATATTTCGTCAAACACTTGGCATGCAACTGAATTATTTTGTTTAGAAATGTAATGGTTCAAGTTGTAGTTGTTGAGCAACAAATCCACAATGTTTCAATGAATGTAAACAATGCCAATATGTAATGAAATGCAATCAATACAAGTGCTGACTTTTACCAACTATAACAATTTTCAGACTTTAATAACTTGGCACCAAGAAAATACAATGAACAATGATAAAACTCTCCTATCAAAGCGATGACCACAATGCCAAATGAAGTAGGAAACATTCAAGTCTGATTACAATATGCAAGATATGACAATGACTGATTCAATTGACTGATTTTCTGAATATGTATGGACTGTTACAATACATGGACAATGAACTATTGTAATGACAAGACCTTATCAAGGCACTTTCACTCACTATAACAATCCAATTACATATAATGAATAACAGTGACTGTTTTATGACATATACTGGACTGTTACAGTATGTACTATTATTCAATCAATACAATCAGACTTTATTGCTTTCCTTATTGACCAAAAACAATCAAATTGGAACCTGGATTTGATGCAATTTTTAGTGTTGAAGAATGCTGATGAAGACACCCTCAAACTGCACCTAAACTGCCCCCCCTCTGTTCACTGCTGTACGGTACACTGGTACAGGCCATACCTGTACAAACAGTACGGCACCTGTACTAAATTCCTTGCAAAGTGCTGACTGCCGAAAATGCCAAAATCAGGGACGCCTAGGGTTGTATTATCAATTCCCAAATGCATAAAATCAAACTCCAATTGGTTTGAGAGTTATGAACAAAAATATAAGTCTCAGGCCCCGGTGTGGATTTCACAGAAAATGCACTGAATGACCTCCAAACACTGCCAAACTGATTCTCCAATGAAATGATGAAATCCAAACCCTTGTGCAATCAGTTTCAAACCCTCAGAATCAATATTCAGATAAATCCAACATGAAATGGCTAAATACCATCTCCAATGAGCAACCCTTCAGAAGATATTTCACTTCCTCAGTTATGCAAATCCAAGGGAGTTATCGTTCCCAAAGATCTAATGAAAATTTGCAGACCAAATGACTAAAAATTGCTCTAATATGGAAAAGTAGAAGAATCCTCAAATCAGCTTGTCCAAATAAATGCCCAAGCCCTCTATTTATTCACTTTTCTAAGAAGTTACTAAGAACTTCTAGAAGCATCCATTATAAAATTCCATTATAATGCACTTTTATAATAAAATAACTTTATAAAATAAAAAGTGCAATCTCAACTTAAAATTATAACATGTGGGCCCCGCATAACACATAATAATAAAAATAAACTTCATAACACCTCTCCAAGAGCAAATATGACCACCCAATCTCCAAATAATCAACAAGACGACTCTCTCACCAAATCATCTGCCTACGAGAGTCCATGATAGGCAAATCTACTGAAAATATCATGTCGCTAGAAAGGGGACATGACAAGATATACCAATTAGATTGAAACCTCAAGAAACACTAAGACATATCTGTGGTCAATGTACAATGCCTATTATTATTTTTCAATAATATTAGTTATCTGACCATGTATTAATTGTTTGTTAGCTTTCAGTAGTCGTATTCATCGATTGCTTGATGGTTTTATTCCTCTTGGCAACCATCAGGTCCTTTTAATAGATTGTGTATTATCAAGAAACTAGTGTGATCTAGTTAGGTTGACTCAAACCCTTGGTTGACCATCTTGTTGGCATACAGCTTAGTTGTCATCATTGGCAAACATCAAACACACCGGTACTCATGATAGAACAACAGTGGTGAACCAGTAGAATTACTAAGTAAACAGTGTACCTTAACCGATCACATTTATACCAGTCCGGTCTTGTCCAACCGGTCTTGGCAGACACCACAGGATACAGATGACTAACAGGTTGCACACCGATTTGTACTCCATTGCAAATTTACGAGTCAGTGCTTTATAATCCGATCCGGATTATACAGAGCATTTTTCAGTTGAACTAGAGTTAGCTTTTTCAATTGAACTGGAGTTAGCTTTATTTTCTGCGAGTGTTTTGAGGTCATCATGCACTAGAAGATCAGTTGTTGAAAATCAAGAGCGAAGAGCAAGCAAAGCAGAAGAGCAAAGTCTTCTGAGAAGGGATACAGTCACAAAGAGTGAAAGAGAGAAAGATTCAACAGCCAACCAGAGGAAGGAATGAACAAGTATGATCTAAATCGACAAATATAGTGTCAAGATAAGATCATTGCTTTTCTTGTGTGAAGCACATTTAAATCCCTTAATCAAGGTAAACCCTAATAGGTTCTATTGTATAAATCTCTTCATCGGGTAACATTTTTGCTGATGTTTTAAGTCCTCTGATAAGGTGACTCCTCACAGGGTCAAGATCTTAACCGATCTCTTTTTAAATCCCTTAACCGGGTAGCACTCTAACCGGTGCTTTGTAAGCCTTTAACAAGGCAGGTTTATTACTGCAGTAGTGGAGTTTCGTGGGTTCCGTCCCACCATGGTGTTTTCCTTCTAACCGAGAGTTTCCATGTATAAATCTTGTGTTGACCTATGCATTTGATTTTTGTTTATGATTGTCAAAGCATTCTTTTATTTTTAGTATTAACAGGAATATTAAACAGAGAAAAGAATACAAGAAATTGAATTTACTGATTCACCCCCCCCCCCCACCTCTTAGTAACCGGTTAGGATTATTAATTCGTATTAGAGCCTAGTTCTCAAGAATAGAAAGCTTAATCGCTTGAGAAAAAAATCATGGAGGGTTATAGGTATCAAAAGCAGCTAGAAGAAGCAAATGAAACTATTGCTTCTCTTGAAAACAAACTAAGAAGATCTCTTGCCAAGAGAAAAGAGTTGGCCTTACAACTGGGTGAAAGTCAGGAAACAATTGAGGAACTCTCTGGACTAAGTTGTTTCGATGAAGCAGAAGAAGCAGTCTCTGATCTAATGGAGAAAAATTTGAATCTGACTGATCAAATCTCCAATTTGAGAAGAGAACAGGAAGGTCATGCTCTGACGATGACCAAACTCATTGAAGCAACCAAAGAAGTTGAGAATGAGAAGAATAGTGCCAAGGAAGCACAGCTGACTGCTGAGAGAGCAAGAAACCTGGCTGAAGATGCATTAAGAGAGAGTGATGCTGTCATATTGCAACTGCATGCAGACATGAAGGGCATAAATCGGCAGAATGCAATCATGCATGAACACTTGCATGATAAACATGAGGCATGCAAAGAAATGGCTGCTGAAGTTGGAAAACTGAAAGAACAAATGAAAACTCTTCAGGACAAGAATGAGAAACTCAGAAAGTATAATGAAAGTTCTGAGAAGCTTGATGAGCAACTGAAAGCTCAAAGAAAGCACAAGGATCCGACAGGACTTGGGTACATCGGTCAAAGCAACAAGGAAACTAGTGAGTCCTCTGGAGTCAAGGAAAGCAAGAAGCATAAGAAGAAACCCACCAGAGACGAAGGTAAAAAGGTCTTCAAACCCTCTTGCAAACATTGTGGCAAACCAGGTCACAAATCAAATGACTGCAAGAATGCACCGGTGAAACCATTCACCACTAACAGTTACTGCAGCAACTGTTATAAGTATGGTCATAGGACCTTTGAATGTAGGTCACGTTCTAATAATGTGTCCAATGGAAGCAGGGGAAGCTTTAAAGGTTATTGCTATGGATGTAATAAATTCAGACACAAGGCTGAAGAATGCAGATCTACAACTATGGCATTCAAATCTCCACCGAGACCAGTATTCCATAATAGGGATGCTAATCGGGGAACATCTAACTGTGCTACCTGTGAAACATCAGGGCATAGGAACACTGAATGTCACTCACCCATGGACAAAGAAATAAGGGTCAATCCATGGAGAGGAACCGGTATGATTTGTTACAATTGTAACAAGATTGGGCATCTGGCTAAAGACTGTAGGATCTGGTCAATGAACCAAGGAAAAGGCCCAGCTAAAAAGTCAAGAAGCATGATGCCCAATCAAAAGGGAAACACCATTGCAGAGACTAATAGGGAAGTTAAGAAGACTTGGTCCAAAAAAGGGACAAAGAATTCTGAAGAAGAGAAATCAGAGATAAAGTCACCATCCACCAATGGTGATATCTCTTCAGCAAATTAAGCAAAAAAGGCTTAAGGGGAACAGGTAGCAACGCTACTGTCCCCGGAGTAACTGGTGAGATATATTCTCACTCAGTCAATGATAGAAACCGGGAAGGTTACACTGGTCTATCACCTTAACCGGTGAAATAGACAAGCCGACGTATCACTATCGATGTCTCAACCGAGGTTAGTGTCGTAAATAGGTAAAGAGTCAGTGAACCGGTTGACAAAAGTAAGGTTAGGTAAGGGTAATTAATAAAGTAACCGTTAACGAAATTTACCGTTCACTAATTACCGTTACAACCTAAGTGTATAAAAGGGAAAGTCGATTACTCATTTCATTTTACATTGCATTTTGTGATTATTGATTTACAAGCTTGAGTAATCTTTCTTGTTGTGATTTGCAACCTTTGCTTTGCGAATTCCGTGAATTTGTCAAGAACTTTCTATGTGTTTCCGATCAAGAGAAATGGCATCATCATCTTCTATTGTGAGCCTCATCGATGTCAATCAACACGACAGACCTGTGGATGATATCATGATAATGCAAAATAGAGCGAATGATATGGCTAGTACCCTATCATCTATTCCTGACGAAGTGTTGTTGATTGAGGATGTAACCGTGATCATCCACAGCAAACAGGAGGAATTAGGCGAAACGTTCATCCAAAGCAAATACCTTGGGCTCTGTGAAGATGGAAAGCTTTAGGCGAAATAAGCGAAACTTGAAGTAGCCGGATTGATAAACGGGGTCAAATACCCAACTGTGGTTCGACCCGACTGGATTCGGTTGGTGCTTAGCATAGTACAGATCCAAGAACGTGGCTAGCTAAAGGCGTCGTTACTCTGATAACCAAGGAAGATTTGCATAGAGTAACCGGATTCAATGCCACAAGGGAAGCTCTTACCCTGAGGACAATTGCAAACGCTAAAGTCACTCAACTCACCAAGTCGAAACCCGACAGTCATATGATGACTGTGACCGACATTGCAGATGATGGTGTCCGGTTTGTTGCTGTTGTCATTGGTTACAAAGTTTAGCAGTCAAGCAACCTAAACAGCATACCAGGTGGTGCGATACATGCAGCGTACAGGACCATGCACAATAATGCTCAGTATGACATTTGCGCTATGTTGAGGAGCCAAATTTTTGAGAACCTGAAAAAGCTCGGTATGGTGAAGAAGAAATTTATGAAGTATGGGACACTGTTGGTATGTCTCTTTTTCTACTATCAAGATCTCTTTCCAGGAATAGGCAAGATTACCTGGTTATCAGACAAACCGGTAATAGTCCAAATAGGTGAGATAGTTAACAGTTTGGGGAACCGATTTAACAAAGTAATGACTAATTACTTTGAGCCTTATCAGCTAAGAACGCATCAGAGGGAAAGAATTCCTTCTATTGTAGAGGAGTACAAGGATGAAATTTGCTTCCTGGTGAGACCCGATCACTGTATTATCCAGGCTATTGAGCCAAGAACCGAGTTTGCACGAGAGATTGGTTATGAGATATCAACCAAGACTGCAAAAACGTAAACTGAGGCACTTCAAGAAAGTAACTTGGATCTCTGCCAACCGGTTTGGCACTTACGAGGAGATTAGTGCAAGTTTGAAGAAAAATGCACCATCTAAGGCACCAAAGAAGGTATATGTCAAACGGTCTCCTACTCCACGGAAAAGGAAGCGAACTATGCAAGAACCCAAAGTTCAAAATAAGGCACAGCTAGTGACAACTGAAAAATCACATGGTGAGGACTCGGAGGAAATAGAGACAGAAGAAACCACCACCTATCTCAGAAAGAGGAAGATCGGGAAATTGGTAAAGAAGGATGTACCGAAAACAAGGAAACCAACCATAGATGCAATGGCTGAAGGAGTAAAGCAAACAAGTACAATGGGTGTTGTTGGAAGAAGATATGAGCTGGAAAATGATGATAGGAGAAAACTAGAAGACGCTGTAGTATACTGTCTTCACAAGTGTAAATTAACTCCTACTGAGATTCATAGCTCAGTACCTGCAGAGCTACATGAGTTCATTGAAGGAAGATGGAAATCTTCTATAACTAAGGAGAGAGAGCTAAGGATAAGGCCACTGCTGGAAGTGCAAAACCATTTGAGCCTGCCAGAGGCAACCAATCAAGCAGATCTATACAAACAAAGCTTTAACATCGAGAAGAGGATTGGTCAAGTCCTGATAGGAGAAGTTGATGTAGTTCGTGATGAAGGGGTTGCTATCTGGGCAACCATTCGTACGGAGCAACATCAAGCTAAAGCCGAATGTCAAAAGGCCTCGATGCAACCGAAAAAGGACACCGGCAAAGGGAAGGGCATTTTGGGAGTCGAGACACCAGTCCAATTCAAGCCTGCAAATGAATCGGTCATCGTAGACATCACTGAAGACACAAGTGGTGATCTAACTCAACCAACTATTCTTGCATCTCCAGAAAAGGTAAAGCACAAACCCTATATGTTGATGATACAGTTGATGAAATTCTGGACTTTGGAAAAGTGAGCAATGCTGCTAAGTGGTTCAGTACTTTAGGCACTCATGATAAAGATAAAATTGAAATTGCTCTGTTAGAGAGCTTTCTAGATTTCAATCGGGGTCCTTAGGACTAAAGGCCCATTTTCCCAGCTGAACTAAACAAAAGGCTAATGACTAAATGGAGAGCCAGTTTAGCAAAGAACAATAAAATCTTAAGGGAAGTTTTGGAAAAAGTTAAACCGGATCTTGATGAAGATGCAGTCAAGATTTTGTTGGAAGCAGAGTCACTTAATATGGATATAAGAGACAGGGTGGC
Source organism: Chamaecyparis obtusa (assembly GCA_027943335.1). Taxonomy (NCBI): domain Eukaryota; kingdom Viridiplantae; phylum Streptophyta; class Pinopsida; order Cupressales; family Cupressaceae; genus Chamaecyparis; species Chamaecyparis obtusa. The sequence goes on along the minus strand of BSBK01001267.1, from coordinate 1,007,109 downwards.
CAAAATAATAAATGGTCAAGATAAAGAAATGTATGAAGACAGTCCAACTATGGAAGAATTATGACTTCAACACTCTATAGAAGGGACAGGAGAAAATAACATCAGAAAAGGTTTATGTTGAAACACCTAAGTCAACAAGTCCTCAGGACATCTCTCAAGATGAACAGGCGAAGGAGATGGTACCACCGAAACAATTCACAACTGGTGAACAAGTCACCACAGATGATCAGGGTACAAGTAGTGAGAAGAATAATACCGGTGAACAATTCACAACCAGTGAACAGGTTAACATCGGTAAAGAGATTCCAACAAGTGTACAGGATACATTGTTGACATAAAGTTAGTTGTCATTGGCAAACATCAATCCCACTGGAACACTGATACATCACACCGGTACTCATGCTAGTGTAATAATTGTGAACCAGGTAGAATGAACAAGAAAGCAGTGTACCTTCACCGGTCACGCTTATACCGGTCTAGGTTTCGTCCAACCGGTCTTGGAAAACACACAGGGTACACATGACTAACCAAATACAAATCACACACCGATTAAGTGCATGATAATCCGAACCAGATTATGCGCAGCGCTTTTTCAGTTAAACTGAAGTTAGCTTTGTTTTTTCTGCAAGCATTTCGAGGTAAACTAAAGATCAGCTTGCAAGCTTTTTGATCAAGAATTTTGCACGCACAATTTTTGGGAGAGTTTACAGCTTGGCGGAACTATTAGATGTATTTTTTAATCAGATAATTTTCTATAAATACAAGTCGTAAGACATGAGAAGTGTGTTGTTGAAAATCAAGAGCATGGAGCGAAAGAGAGCAGAAGAGTTGAATCTTCTGAAAGGAAACACAGTCACAGAGGGTGAAAGGGAGATAAAGATTCAATAGCCAAGCAGAGGAAATGGTTAATACGTATGATCTGAATCGACAGATATAGTGTCATCATAAGATCATTGCTTTAGTTGTGAAGCATATTTAAATCTCTCAATTAGGGTGAACCCTAACACTTTTTATGTATAAATCCCTTTACCGGGTAACATCTTTGTTGGTGTTTTAAGTCCTTTGATAAGGCGACTCCTCATAGGGTCAGATCCTCTTCTATCAAATCCCTTAACCCGGTAGCACTCTCATCAGTGCTTTGTAAGCCTCTAACAAGGCAACTGTATTACTGTAGTAGTGGAGTTTGGTGGGTTTTGTCCCACCGTGGTTTTTTCCTTCCAACCGAGGGTTTCCACGTATAAATTCTGTGTTGACCTATGCATTTAATTTTTGTTTACGATTGTCATAATATTCTTTTGATTTCTATATTAACAATAATATCTAATTGCGTAAAAGAAGATTAGAAATTCAATTTATTGATTAAGCCCCCCTCTCAATAACCAGTTAGGAACAACAATTGGTATTAGAGCCTAGGTTCTCAGAAATAGTAAGCTTAACCTCTTGAGAAAAGATCATGGAGGGTTACAGGTATCAGAAGCAGCTGGATGAAGCCAATGAAATGATAGCCTCTCTGGAGAATAGAATGAGGTCTCTTGCCACTAGAAAAGAGATAGCTCTACAACTGAGTGAAAGTCATGAAACCATTGAGGAACTCTCTGGATAGAGTGGCTCTAATGAAGCTGAAGAAGCGGTAACTAATCTCATGGAGAATAATTTGAATCTGACCAATCAAATCTCCAATATAAAAAGGGAACAGGAAGGTCATGCTCTGAGGATGACTGAACTCATTGAAGCCAATAGAGAAGCTGAGGATGAGAAAACTAGTGCCATAGAAGATGCATTAAGAGAGAGTGATGCTCTCATATTGGAATTGCATGTAGACATGTAGGGCATAAATTAGGAGAATGCAATCATGCATGAGCACTTGCATGATAAAGATGAAGCATGCAAAAAGATGGCTGCTAAATTGGAACAACTCAAGGAACATCAGAAAACTCTTGACGAGAGGAATGAAAAACTCAAAAGGTATAGTGAAAGTTTTGAGAAGCTTGATAAGCAACCGAGAGCTCAAAGGAAGCACAAGGATCCCATAGGACTTGGGTACATCAGTCAAAGCAATAATGAAACCGGTGAGTCCTTTGGAGACAAGCAAGGCAAGAAGGAAAAGAAGAAACCAACAGAAGACGAAGGTAAAAATATCTTCAAACCCTCTTGCAAACATTGTGGCAAACCGGGTCATAAATCTAATGACTGCAAAAATGCACCGGTGAAACCGTTTACTTCTAATAGTTACTGCAGCAATTGCTACAACTATGGTCACAGGACCTTTGAATGCAAGTCTCGCTCCAACAGTGTGTCCAGTGGAAGCAGGGGAAGCTTCAAGGGTTATTGCTATGCCTACAATAAATTTGGACACAAGGCGGAAGACTGGAGGTCCAAAACAATGGCATTCAAATCTCGACCGAGACCGGTATTCCATAATAGGAATGTAAATCGGAGCACATCTAATTGTGCTACCTATGGACCATCAGGGCATAGGAACTATAATTGTCACTCACCCATGGACAGGGAAAGAAGGGTCAATTTGCGGAGAGGAACCGGAATGACTTGTTACAACTATAACAAGATTGGGTATCTGGCCAAGGACTACAAGAACCGGTCAATGAACAAAGGCAAAGGACCGGCTAAACAGGTCAAGAAGCAGTTGTCCACCAATAAGAAGGATAACGTGAGTAAAGAGACCAACAGGGAAGTCAAGAAGACTTGGTCCAAAAAGGGGACAAAGAGTTCCACTCAGGAGAAATCAGAGGTAAGGTCATCATCTGCTGATGGTGATATCTCTTCAGCAAATTAAGCCAAAGGACTTAAGTGGAACAGGTAGCGAAGCTACTGTTCCCGGAGGAACTGGTGAGTTGTGATCTCACTCAATCAAGAACTAGAATCGGGAAGGAGTCACTGGTCCAACATATTAACCGGACAGGTAAGAGTTGTTGACGTAGCAAGGTGGCTGTCGCAACCGAGGATTTGTAAACAGGTAAAAAGTCTATGAACTGGTTGTCAAAAGAAAGGTTAGGTAAGGGTAATTAATATAGTAATCGTTAACAAAAGTTACAGTTTGCTAATTACTGTTACGACCTAAGTGTATAAAAGGGAAAGCGGATTACTCATTTCACTTTATGTTGCGTTTTGTGATTATTGTTTTGAATAGCTAGAGTAATCTTTTCTTGCTGTGATTTACGATCTTTGCTGTGCGAATTCCGTAAATCTTATTAAGAACTTTCTGCAAATACCAGTCTAGCAATATGGCATCTTCATCTTCCGTGGTGAGCCTCATCAATGCCAATCAACTCAATAGACTTGTTTACGATATCATGGCGATTCAAAATCAAGCGAATGATATGGCGGGAGCTCTACCATCCATCCCTGACGGTGTTTTGCTACCTGAGGATGTAACTACTTTCATCCACAACAAACAGGAGGAACTGGGCGAAACGTTTATTCAAAGTGAATACCTCTCGCTATGTGAAGACAGAAAGCTTCAGGCAAAATATGCTAAGCTGGAAGCATCAGGTTTAATCAACGGAGTCAAATATCCAATCGTGTTTCGACCGGATTGGATTAGGTTGGTGCTTAGCAGGGTTCACGAACCAAGGATGTCGCTAGCAAAAGGCGTGGTTACACCTATCACTAAAGAAGATTTACATAGAGTAAGTGGGTACAATGTCGCAGGCAAAGCTCTAACCCTAAGAACAATAGAAAATGTCGAAGTCACACGGTTGACTAAGTCCAAATATGATAGTTGAATGATGACTGTGAATGATATTGAAGACGACGGTGTTCGGTTTGCTACTGCCGTTATCGGCTACAAAGTATATCAATCGAGTAACCTCAACAGCATACCTAGAGGTGCGATTCATGTTGCGCACAGAATAATGCACGATAATGCCAGGTATGACATTTGTGCTATGTTGAGGAGCCAAATCATTGAAAACCTGAAGAAGCTTGGTTTGGTCAAAAAGAAGTTTCTCAAATATGGGACTTTGTTGGTATGTTTGTTTTTCTATAATCAAAACTTGTTTACAGGGATAGGCAAGGTTACCTAATTGGCAAATAAGCCGGTAATGGTTCAGTTAGGAGAGATAGTAAATAATTTGGGGAACCAGTTCAATAAGGTTATGACCGATTATTTTGAGGCCTATCAATTAAGAATGCACAACAGGGAAAGAATTCCCTCAACCATTGTAGAAGACTACAAGGAAGAGATGTGTTTTCTGGTGAGCACTGATCATTGCATTATCCAAGTTGTTGAGTCTAGAACCGAGTATGCACCGGAGCTTAGGTACAAAATTACATCTAAGGTTGCCAAGGCTTAGGCAGATGCACTACAAGAAAGCAACTTAGATCTCTCTACAAACTGATTTGGGACTTTTGAGGAGATTTTAGCAAATTTGAAGAAGACACCTTCTAAGGAACCTAAGAAGGTTTATGTGAAACGAACTCCGACTCCTGGGAAAAGGAAGCCAATTGCTGAAGAACCAAAGGTTCAAAGGAAGAAGACACAGCCAACGTCCACCAAACCGTCACAAGGTGAGGAAATGGAGGAAACAGAAACAGAAGCAACCACCACTTATCTCAAGAAAAGGAAAACAGAGAAACTGGTAAAGGAGGTTGCACCTAAAGGAAGAAAGCCAACCATAAATGAAATGGTTCAAGGAGTAAAGGAACCACGAAGAATGGGTGCAGTAGGAAGGAGATATGAGCTTGCTAATGAAGAAGACCGGAGAAAGCTTGAAGAGGGTGCAGTTTTCTGTCTTCACAAGTTCAATCTAACACCAACTAAACTTCACAATAACATACCTGAAGATCTACTCGAGATAATTGAAGGTAGATGGAAATCTTCCATACATAAGGAAAGAGAGCTGAGGATAAGGGCTCTACCTAAAGTACAGAATCATCTTAACTTGCAAGAGGCAACTAATCAAGATGACCTGTACAAACAGAGTTTCAATATCAAGAAAAGAATTGGTCAAGTCCTGATTGGAGAAGTGGACAAAGTTCATGATGAAGGGGTTTCCATATGGTCAACTGTTCTGAAGCAGCAACATGAAGCCGAAGCTGAATGCCAAAAGACCGCAGTGCCACCAGTAAAAGACACTAGAAAAGGAAAGGGCATACTGGGAGTCGAGACTCCGGTCCGAGCAAAGCCTGCAATAGAACCGGTCATTGTGGACATAACTGGAGACATAGGTGGTGATCTCACTCCACCAACCCTCTTTGCTTCTCCAGAAAAAGGTAAAGCTCAAACCTTAACCGTAGATAACATAGTTGATGAAATTATGGATTTTGGTGAAGTGTCGAATGTTGCAAAGTGGTTTAGTGTTTTGGACACTAACGATAAAGAGAAAATTGAGATTGCTTTGTTAGAAACCTTTCTAGATTTCAACTAAAGTCCTAGGGACTACAGGCCCCACTTCCCTGCAGAATTGAATAAGAGGCTAATGATCAAATGGAGAACCGATCTAGCTCAAAATAGTAAAATCATAAGGGAAACTTTGGCAGAAGTTAAACTAGATCTTGATGATGAGTCAATAAAAAATTTGTTGGAAGTTGTGTCACTCAACTTGGATACAAGGGACAGGGTGGCCAAAATCAATAATGGTCAAGATAAAGATGTGTATGAAGATACACTAGAAATTTGGAAGAATTATAACTTCAACAATCTTAAGAATGGATAGGAGAAAAGCACTGTAGAAAAAGTTTATGATGAAACACTTAAGCCTACAGGTCATCAGGATATCTCACAAGATGAACCAAAAAACGAGATGGTTCCACCTGAACAGTTCGCAACCAGTGAAGAGGTTAACCTAGGTGAAGAGGTTGAAACAGGTGTACAAGATACATCAGTGAAACCAGCAGATCAAGTACTAGGGGAGTCATCAGCTAAGATGATTGCAGACAATGAAACAGATAAAGCTGAAGCTGTTTTAAATGATCAACAGGTTGTTAAAGAACAACAAGAAACAGAGCAACCACCAGAAGAAGAGCTACGTCCAGAGGAGGTACTACAGCAAGAAATACCTCAAAAAGAGGAGTTACTTGTTAAAGAAGAAGAGGAGAAGCTTGTTGAAGAAGAACCTGCATAGGAAATAAGGCAGAAGGAACCGGTAGATGTTCTGAGTGCATCAACATCAAAGAGGAAGCTATCTTTTGCAATAGATTATGAATCTAAAAGAGGCAAAATTAGCCCATCTTCAGCTAGTGAAACTATAGTTGACATAAGCAAAATGTCGACAAGGCAATTAAAGGAGCTCACTAAGAGGAAACAGGATATGGTTCTCACAAGTGTAAAGAATATCTTGTACAATTTTGTACCAGATGCTAATACAGATGAAGACAACTTGTGATTGATCAATTAGAGGTACTAGCACAAGCAATTGGGGAAGATGTCACAGACCCAGAAACAGCTGCTATTGATCATTATGAGAAGAAACAGATAAATATTCTTCATAGACAGGTTGAAGAACTTAAAGCCACTGTGGCTACCAGTACCAGTGAGCTACAGCAACAAGTTCAAGAAACTGGAAGGTTGATCACAAGGATAGAAGAGATAAAGCAATTAACATCAAAATTTGATGCTAAGACCTCTTCTGCAACAGAGAACAGTCAGGAGCTTACAAGCTTAGCTCTCACTCTGAGGAAAGCATCAAAAGAAAACAAAAAAAGAATCCAAGATCTTATTGGATTTAATTTATTCATTGCACCTACATTTGATCTAATGCAGAAAACAGCAACTGATATAGAAAGACTTCTCAATGAACCTGATTACAAGACAGCAGAAGACATGGAAAATCTCATTGTCTCACTACAAGCTACAAAGAACAATTTAGATCATGTAACAGGTATCTAGAAACCATTCCTGACAGTCCCAACCGGTGCTGTGAGGGGAGAAGTGAATTAGCACTTGTAAAAACTTTTTCTCTCTAAATCCAGTGAAGTAAACTTACAGCACAAAAAGCAAACAGATTTAAGCAAATAATAATAGTAAGTAAACAATCACAAAGTGACACCAGATTTATCACGTGGAAATCCGGTTAGGGTAAAAACCACGGTGTGAGGAGACCTCACAAATTTTGTACTCTCCTGGAGTACACCCTATTAAGAGCTTTCCCGGTTAAAGGATAAAAGCGCACTTGCTAGATGCGACCCAGTCAAGGGATTTGTTACAATAAGAACTGCTAGGACCTGCCTAGTTAAAGGACTTCTAAACACCTTGAAAGATGTCACTTGGTTAAGGGATTTTGATACAAGGGACCTCTTAGAGTCCACCCAAATACTAGAATTTGTCTATTGTAGTTTGCTAGAAAACAATAGAAGTGTGATCTTTACAGATGGCTTCGCTTAGCCTGATAAGATCTCTATTTACGCTCAACTGAGAATCAACACCGATCACCACAGGTGTATTCTCATCTACTGTTGTGTTGTTTTGCACAATCTGTTATCTCTCTTTCTCTACTTTCTTTTACCCCTGCTTTTGTAGCATATAGGTTCACTCTTTTTCTCGGCGGAATGAAGGCAACTTTTCTTCACTACAGGCATAAGAATATATACAGATTTGTTGCCCTAACTGCGCCTAAAATGTATGATCTGATCTTGAGATCTTACGATTACATCACTTAGTGAAGTAATGGTTTACCGAGCAAACATCCGATGTATGCTCTAGCTTTATCCGCTTTATGAAGAAAACATCAGTTGCGTGTCAAGCAACCTTCCTTCATAGGAGATAACACCTTGATTTAAGGCCACCGAATCCGGCTTTAAATCCTTCAGTCGCACCACAAGTTCCTTTACTTGTGCCTTAAACAAATCACCAAGACAACTCCAGATCACCCGGATGTATTGCAATAAATCCCGGTAGACTGAGTTGGTTGGAAAAAATAGTTGACAGTTGACTATGACTTCCTCAGTTCATACCAGAGTCTTATAATATATCCGTCCTTCAATCTGTTGCAGTTTCTTTCTTGTCTTACCAGTTGCATTGTCCTCGGTGTGCTTCCTCTCGCGTGGATTACGGATTTCATTAACCCAGTTTTGTTATAGACACTAGTTGTATATTGCTTTTAACTGCTCTTGTCTATACCGGTTTCAGCTCCATTCTTGGGTGAAACTGGAATGCTCTTCCCTAGTTGAGTAACTTGCCCGGTTACTGATGCTTAGTGTAGCGACCGGTTACAATGAATTACAAACCAGCCTCTCTTGATGTAGATTTTCTTAGAGCGTCAGCCTGTATAGAGATGACAAGTCTCTATCCTTTTTTGCCAATCAATGACAATATTTGGACCGGTAGAGAGCTTACCGGTTACTATCATTTGATGCTAACAATCTCCCCCTTTGGCATTGATGGCAAAACTATGAAGGGCATTTGGAGTCTTACATTACTTCCTCGGTGTACCAATCGGTTTGATTGCCGATTGCCAATTGCCACAATCTCTCCCCCTTTTGACAATAATGCCAAAAGGCTAATCAGAAAGATTTTCATTCTCTACTCTGCTCCCCCTACAATCAGTAGTCCTTTTCATCAGTTCATGAAAGATAAGGTGTAACCTTCAGTTGAATCATAATGAGCTGATGACTCCCGATTGATGATTACTGATGATCTGAGAGGGGTACAACCCCTAGTCTACCTCTGAGATACTCAAAAGTACTCTTTGGTAATGGCTTTGTAAATATATCAGCAATTTGTTCTTTGGTGGGAACATACTCCAATCTTCTTTATCCTGTACTAGTTCCCTCAAGTAGTGATACTTGATGGCTATGTGCTTGATCTTGGAGTCCATAACAGGATTTTTGGATATGTTAATGGCACTGGTACTGTCACAGTGAATTGCAATCGGTTCAGGTACTTGTTCCTAAATACCTTCCAACAGTTGTTTGATCCAAATCACTTGTGTGCAATTGATTGCAGCAGCAACATATTTAGCTTCAGCAGTGGACTGTGATATGTAGTTTTGCTTCTTACTTGTCCACGATACAATCCTCCCACCTAGAAAGAAGGCACCACCGCTTGTGCTCTTTCTGTCATCAATGTTGCCAGCCCAATCTGCATCAGTGTAGACTTTTATTTGGAATCCTCCCTGGTGAGGAAACCACAAGCCATATTCCTCGGTTCCTTTTATATATCAGAAGATTCTCTTTATTGCCACCAGATGTGTTTCTTTGGGATTAGCTGAGAATCTTGCCACTATGCCAACTGCATGAGCAATGTCCAGTTTGCTGTGAACAGCATACTGCAATTTTCCTATCATGGACCGATACATTGTTTCATTTACTTCTTTGGCATCATCCTCTTTTGATAACTTGAGATTAGTTATCATTGGAGTTCCAACCGGTTTGGATTATTCTTGTCCAAAAGTCTTAAGAATTTTTTTTATGTACTTGGACTAAAAGATGAAGATACCTTCTTTTAACTGATGGACTTGTAGTCCAATAAAGAATTTGATGGGCCCAATCATAGACAACTCAAATTCTTTCTTCATTTCTTCAGTGAAGACTTTACTCATCCTGTCATCCCCTGCAAAAATGATGTCATCAACAAAGATTTCAGCAATTAGATTTCCATCTTTTCCAATTTTGAGATGCATATTGTTGTTGTCACCGGTTCTTGTGAACCCAATGGTCAGAAAGTATGAATGCAACCTTTCATACCAAGCCCTTAGAACTTGCTTAAGCCCATAGAGAGCCATTTTTAGTTTGCAGACCATATCAGTCTTTTGAGCAGATATAAACCCTTCCGGTTGCTCAATGTAGACTTCCTCTTCCAGTATTCCATTGAGGAAGGCAAACTTCACATCCATCTGATAGACTTTAAACCTTTTGTGAGCTGCATAGGCAAGAAGAATTCTTACTCCTTCCAATCTAGCCACTGGTGCAAAAGTTTCTCCATAGTCTAGTCCAGCTTCCTGAGCATATCCTTTGCAAACCAGTCTTGCTTTATTCCTGATGACTTTACCTTCCTCATTCAGTTTGTTCCTGTAGACCCATTTTGTCCCAATGACATTTTTGTCCTGAGGTCTAGACACAAGTTCCCATGTGTCATTCTTCTCTATTTGTTCAATTTCTTCATCCATGGCCTTGACCCAATTTTCATCTTCCAGGGCTTCTCTGGTGGATTTGGGCTCAATACATGAAAGTAGACAGATGTTCTCTTTGGCCTTCTTCCTAGTCAAGACGTTCCCATGTTTGTCACCAATTATATTGTCAGTAGGATGATATGTGACATACCTTGGAAGAACAGGTCTCTGTTCCCGGTCTGGTTCTTCCGGTTGAGCATTGTCTTCATCATGGTTCAAGACATCAACTTGTTCACCTTCCTATATCAACCTGTTGGGTTCAAGTACATTCTCTTGCTCCAGATCTCTGTACATGTGTATTTCTCCGTCATCTTCAGTCATATCTTTGTTGAATTCAAAGGCATTCCCTTCGTTTAGGACTTGAAGATTGTTGTGATCATCATGATCGGTCTTTATTTCTGGTTCTGAAGATTCATCAACTTTTACATTGATGCTTTCAACTATCTTCCCTGTTCTTTTGTTCAAACACCGATAGGCCTTACTTTTGGTAGAGTAACCCAAGAATGTTCCCTCATCGCTCTTGCAATCAAACTTCCCAAAGTACATATCTATTTTAACATAGCACTTACTACCAAAGATTTTGAAGTAGCCTACACTGGGAGTATGTTTGAACCAAAGTTCATAAGGAGTCTTACCGGTTCCCTTTTTTACTTGAACTCGGTTGAGTGTGTAGACTGCAGTACTGACAGCTTCCCTCCAGAAGTGATGAGGCAGATCTTTTTGAATCGGCAATGTTCTAGCACAATCAATCAACGTTCTGTTTCTTCTTTCTGCCACTCCATTTTGCTGAGGAGTCCTTGGTGCAGATAGTTGTCTTTTTATTCCATGTTCCTCACAGTAGTGAGTGAACTCTTGAGAGCTAAATTCACCTCCTCTGTCTGATCTTAGACACTCCAAGCTTTTACCGGTATCTTTTTCCACTCTAGCTTTGTAGATTTTGAACATGTAGAAACCTTCTGATTTCTCCTTAAGAAAGAGTGTCCACATCATTCTGGAGAAGTCGTCCACAAAAATCATAAAGTATCGGTCTCCATGGTAGCTCTTTGTTCTCATTGGTCCACAGGTCAATGTGCACCAGATCTAGAACATTCTCAGCAGAGGACTTACTGTTGAAGGATGTTCCGGTCAGCTTTCCCAACTAACAATCTTTACTAACGCCCTTGATGGGCTTTGTAATCTCAGAAAGTCCTCTTACCATTTTCTTTTTGCTCACTTTGACAATACTGTCAAAGTTTATGTGACAGAGCCTCCTGTGCCATCACCAATTGTTGTCCTCTTTGGTCAAAAGACAGATTTTGCTAGATTCTCCTTTGACCGAGGCTATGAGACAAGCTCCTTCCATTGAGTCAAGATAGAAAAGGTTACCTTTGCTCTGTCTGCCAATTGCAACATGAGTTCCAGATTGATTCTTCACTATACAGGAACCTTGTCCGAATTCCAGCAACTTCTATTACTAGGCTCTCCTCTATTGCAACAAATGCAATTTCTGGATCCTCCGAGTCTTTAGATTCGTTATCTGTGACTCCTTCTGCAAGATAGTGTAATGACCCTTACTATAAAGGCAACTAAAACCCCCAAATCTGAACTGAGACAATTTGTCAAACACTTCGCATGCACTGAATAGTTTTGTTTGCAATGATGTGTTTCAATGTGATAATCGTTTTGGCATCAACTATGTAATTGAGATAACAATACCAATATGTAATAATGAACAATAGAAGAACAATGTCGGCACCAATAACAATATTCAGAAATTCCTATCACTTGGCACCTTATAATGACCTACTCCAACAATGAGATACTCTCCTATTAATGCAATGATCACATTTCCCAAGTCTGATTTCAAGCTCCAAATTGATAATGACTGATACAATAGACTGATTCAAATGACTGAATATCTATGACTGTATGGACACTAAATCAAGACACAATGATCTCTTACAAGACCTTGCAATGCACCTTCAATCCAATTACAATGTCTGATAACTATCAACTGTTTTCAGAATATATAAATGAACTGTTACATTGGCAAGAATTATGGCAATGCCATTACTATACTATGCACTCTAATTCCTATGACAATTCAGTTGCAAGAATGACAACAGAGGCTAAGTATAACTGCTGTAACAGTATCTGAGATCATACAACTTTTCATCAAATATGACAATAATCAAAACTCATAAATGAACCTGGTAATCGCTCCTTCTTTCCTGAAAGCAAACGCTGATGAAACCTTTCGAATTGCACCCAAACCGTACTCCAATCTGCTGATGTGTGCTGATCTGGTATAGGGCCGTACCAGGCCGTACATGTACGACTCCTGCATAAAATAATTGCAGGGTTTTTGACAATCCAAAAGCTATAAAAAGGACCGCCAGGGGTGTACTAAGATCCTCCCAAGAGCATAAAAATATTCTCCAAGTAGATTAGGAGATATGAGCGAATTATTGGTTCCAAACCCTGATATTGCAATTCTGAAAATGTGCCAAATTGATATCCAATCTTCACCAAAATGATTCACCAATGCAAATGATGAATTCAAACCCTTATTCCAAACAATTGCAAACCCTTAATATCAATTTTTCAGGTCTGCTTTTTCGGACTGCTTTTTCGGGTCTGCTTTTTCGGACTGCTTTTTCGGATGTGCTTTTTCGAACTGCTTTTTTCGGATTTGCTTTTTCGGACCTGCTAAAAATGTCTCCTGAAATGTTGTTTTAATCACAAACAAACCCTTACATTAAATTCTCAATGAAGTACCAATGAGATGGCTGAGTACCAACTCCAAATTTGCAACCCTTCAGTAGATATTTCACTACCTCAGTTATGCCAATCCAAGGGAGTGATTTGTTCCCAAAGATCGAATAGAATTTGCAGGCCAAAAACTACAAATTGCTTCACAATGAAAAAGTAGAAGAAAATCCAAATCCAAGCATGTCCAAATGAAAGCCCAAGCCCTCTATTTATTCTTTTCCTTGAGAAGTTGCTAGAACTTCTAGAAACATCCAATTTTAATGTACTTTATAATAAAATAACATTATAATAATAAAGTACATTTCTTAACTCAAAATTATAACAATGTAGGCTCATAATTGAATGTAGGCCCAACTACAACCGAATGTAGGCTCAAGACTGAACGTAGGCTCTACTACAACTGGATGTAGGCTCAAACTGGATGTAGGCTCACTCTGGATGTAGGCTCCACTACAACTGCATGTAGGCCCAAACTGGATGTAGGCTCTACCGAATGTAGGCTTTGTCAGCAATATGCAATCAAATGATCAACATAATGACCTCTCCAAACCATTTGCCTACGAGAGTCGATGATAGGCAAATCCGTCATGCCAAACGATGTCAGCCAAAATGGGGACATGACAGATAGCATTCCTTCTTTGCTTTATTCTTGAACCAGTCTCTTTTATCTTTATGTTCATTATCAGGACATCTTGTAGCAATATGACCTATTTTATTACAAGAGAAGCATTTCAAAGGGAGCTTCCCCTTGTACTTCCCTTTCCCTCTGGTGAATCTTCTTGCAATGAGTGCTTCAAACTCTTCTTCCTCCATCTCTTCTGAGAGAAGATTCTCAGCAAGGTTGCCAATCTTTCCAGTCGAGCAGTTACCAATTTCTCTTCCCTTTTTAGTGGAAGAGATATTGGCAAAGGACTTGAAAGTTGCTTCCTGAATAGATAAGCTATTATCAAAATTACTTAATTCAAAGGCAGCCAGTTTACCGATAAGGGAGTCTAGAGTGACTTGATCTTTGGTTACCGATCTGAGCTCTTGAATGGCAGAGATCTTGATAGCATACTGAGGTCTGAGAGTTCTCAGTATTTTGCTGATTACTTCCTCTTCACTGAGCTTTCTTCCGGCACATCTGATGGAATTGATCACTTCTTTGATCCGGTTGCTGTATTGCTCGATGTCTTCTCCTTCATTCATCCTCATATCGTCATACTTTCCTCTGAGGCTTTCGACCTTGGCTCTTTGAACATTAGGATCCCCACCATAAACTGTTTGCAGCTTGCCCCACATCTTGAAGGCAGATTCAAGGTGTTCAATCTCAGCATAAATATAATCAGGTAGTGCGCTAGCTATCATATCCATAGTAGTTGTGTGCTCAGTCTTGATCTTTTCTTAATCAGGTGTCAAGGTGCCAGTGGGCTCACTGTAATCAGTGGTAACGTGATTCCAGTACTGGTCACCGACTTTTTCCTTCCTCATCATCTTGACTTTTTCCTTGTGCAGTTAAGCAACAAAGAAAACAAGACTTGGTTCTGATACCAATTGACAGTCCCAACCGGTGCTGAGAGGGGAGGGGTGAATCAGCACTTGTAAAAACTTTTTCTCTCTAAATCCAGTGAAGTAAACTTACAGCACAAAAGGCAAACAGATTTAAGCAAATAATAACAGTAAGTAAACAATCACAAAGTGACACCAAATTTATCACGTGGAAACCCGATTAGGGTAAAAACCACGGTGTGAGGAGACCTCACAAATTTTGTACTCTCCTGGAGTACGCCCTGTTAAGAGCTTTCCCAGTTAAATGATAAAAGCACACTTGTTAGATGCGACCCGATCAAAGGATTTGTTACAATAAGGTCTGCTAGGACCTACCTGATTAAAGGACTTTTAAACACCTTGAAAGATGTCACCCGATTAAGGGATTTTGATACAAGGGACCTGTTAGAGTCCACCCAAATACTGGAATTTGTCTATTGTAGTTTGCTAGAAAACAATAGAAGTGTGATCTTTACAAATGGCTTTGTTTAGCCTGATAAGATCTCTATTTACGCTCAACTAAGAATCAACACCGGTCACCGCAGGTGTATTCTCATCTACTATTGTGTTGTTTTGCACAATCTATTATCTCTCTTTCTCTGCTTTCTTTTACCCCTGCTTCTGTAGCATATAGGTTCACTCTTTGTCTCGGCAGAATGAAGGCAACTTTTCTTCACTACAGGCATAAGAATATATACAGATTTGTTGCCCTAACTGCGCCTCAAATGTATGATCTGATCATAAGATCTTACGATTACATCACTTAGTAAAGTAATGGTTTACCGAGCAAACATCCAATGTATGCTCTAGCTTTATCCGCTTTATGAACAAAACACCAGTTGCGTGTCAGGGAACCTTCCTTCGTAGGAGATAACACCTTGATTTAAGGCCACTGAATCCGGCTTTAAATCCTTCAGTCGCGCCATAAGTTCCTTTACCTGCGCCTTAAATAGATCACCAAGACAACTCCAGATCACCCAAATGTATTGCAATAAATCCCGGTAGACTGAGTTGGTTGGAAAAAATAGTTGACAGTTGACTATGACTTCCTGAATTCATACCAGAGTCTTATAATATATCCGTCCTTCAATCTGTTGCAGTTTCTTTCTTGTCTTACCGGTTGCATTGTCCTCGGTGTGCTTCCTCTCGCATGGATTACCGGTTTCATTGTCCCGGTTGTGTTATAGACACTAGTTGTATATTGCTTTTAGCTGCTCTTGTCTATACCAGTTTTAGCTCGGTTCTTGGGTGAAACTGGAATGCTCTCTTCCCTAGTTGAGTGACTTGCCCGATTACTGATGCTTAGTGTAGCGACCGGTTACAATGAATTACAAACCAGCCTCTCTTAATGTAGATTTTCTTAGAGCGTCCGCTTGTATAGAGATGACAAGTCTCTATCCTCTTTTGCCAATCAATGACAATATTTGGACCGGTAGAGAGCTTAGCGATTACCATCATTTGATGCTAACAATTCCTAGACTTTGCAAAGAAGATCTATAAAGATATCTTCAACAACTTACAGTTATGAAGAGTAAAAACCTTTTGTCCCGTAGAGGCAAAAAGGGGAAGATATTAGTGCAGAGAAAAGAGAAGAGAAGCTACAAGGAAAATGATAGATAACAGTAACAGTAAGTTGTGACTCATTGAAACATATGTTACAAGTAGATGAGCAGATCTACAGGGGAAGTCCTAGATGAGTAGATGAGCCCTCTTTTTGAAGACCCTTGGGTAATATTCTCATCCGTTTTGTAGAATCTCTAGAGACGAAATGACAGAATTCAATTAAAACCTTCTAAGGATGAGAGCAATATAAATAATGTATTATATAATTATATATTATTAAAATAATAATATATTAATTAATATAACATTGAAATAATATAAGTTATAATACAATAATGATATTGAATATATAATAATCGAAATATAAAAGTTGATATATCAAACATTAATATTATTATAATATAATATAATAATATATGTATCAATATATTATATATTAATAATAAATTGATGATATATCATAAATTAACGATGTATATTAATAATATATTAGTATAATAATAATTAACCAACAATAATATATGATTATTATAATAGATAATTAACGTATTATGATTAAATAATATTAAAATATTAATAAATGATTAGTAAATAATAATAAACTATATATATATATTATAACATTGATTTAATAACAATATTAATAGCAAGTCTTTAATATAAATAAATATCATTATAATATATACCGATCAAAAATGTATTAATAATATATGACAAACATTGAATATTAAAAAAAAAAGAGAATCGCAGCCTGTGGAAGAATGGTCGCGTCCCTATACTCAAGAATGAAACCATACTTAGGAAGAGGAGGGAACTCACAGCATGGGAGATCAGCGTGGAGCCATCTGGAGGTCAACGATTACTTGTCTACTCAGTAGAAAGGAAGATATAGGATTGGTCCAGATTATATGGGGAGCCATCGCACATACCGATGATGTAGGAGAAATGAAAGGAGGAGAACCATAATTGTGATCATAATGATACGATGGAGAATGAGGAGGCTTGAACGAAGATCACTTCATATATTTTCAGGTCAGATTGGCAAGCATGGAAGGGAAGAATACAACGGGTTAGGAGTTCCCCGTGAGCAGCACACTGACATTAATACTAACTCACATCAATTAACATATTGATCGCAACCACCATACATAAAGAATACGCTTGTAAAGAAGCATGGAAGAAAGGCGTTTGATTAAATTCAGAAACATGAGAAATTACATAGTATCTGATCCATGATTAATATGGGAAACAATAAACATTTAAGGGCATCTGGATTTGATGCATGTATCGCTGGAGACTTCATGCAAGCACAGTAGGAAATAGAGATAGGCTGCGGGCATCAATTTGGGACGAATAGGGTAGATGACCATCAGGGGTGTCTTACCTTTTATTTATTCCAGATCTGGATCTGTTCTAAATGCAGTATCCTTCCCAAGGCAAAAAATAGTGGCTTATAATTTAAGTTATCTGATCAGGAACAGTAAACATTTGAGTATGATGAAGCATTGCCAATATGAGTTACATCAGTCTAGGACGTCCATTTCTACAACATCAGACATTTTGACTTGTAGCTACCTTGAACAAATCTGAGTTGACAAACCATCCAAATAGTGATTGTACTGTAAGAAATCTAAAAGTGCAGGGATAGTAAGGCTAAATGTGACAGGAGTTATTACAATCATTTTGTAAGGGACACCTACCTTTAAGGAACCACGAGGATATATGTGTCGGAGGGCATGGAATGAGTCATAAATAAAAGAAAATGATATCAGAGGATTACAATCATAAACATTTTGAAAGCCTTCAGATTCAGATAAATATCTCTAAATAATGGGTTCTAAGATAAGAGACTAAGTTAAATTTACATTCGCAAGCAAATTCCCAACTCTAGTTGAGAATTGTAGGATAATTCAAGCAAGGTCCTAGCAGGGACATTACAGAAGATCTATAAGGATATCTTCAACAAGCTCCAATTATGAGGAATACACACCCTTTGTCCCTTGGAGGCAAAAGGGGGAAGATGATTTCTTTCAGGAGATTGGTAGACAAGTGAGAAGTTACCGGATGAGACTGATCAGATGACAAGGAGAGTTCAGACCGGTACAACAGGATACAGGTAGAGCAGGTCTGCAGGGGAAGGATCAGTTGATAGGGTGATACTCTACAGGGAGTGTATGTGTTGAAGTGTTTTGCCACCAATGCCAAAGGGGAAGATTGTTGGCATAAAGCTTAGTTGTCATCATTGGAAAACATCAAACACATTGGTACTCATGATAGAACAATAGTGGTGAACCGGTAGAATTACTAAGTAAACAGTGTACCTTAACCGGTCACATTTACACCGGTCCGGTCTTGTCCAACCAGTCTTGGTCGACACCACATGATGCAGATGACTAACAAGTTGCACATCGGTTTGCACTAAATTACAAATTTACCAGTAAGTGCTTTATAATCCAATCTGGATTATATAGAGCTTTCAGTTGAACTGGAGTTAGTTTTATTTTCTGCGAGCGTTTCGAGGTCATCATGCACTATAAGATGAGTTGTTAAAAATCAAGAATGAAGAGCGAGCAAAGCAGAAGAACAGAGTCTTTTGAGAAGGGATGCAGTCACAAAGAGTGAAGGAGAGAAAGATTCAACAGCCAAGCAGGGGAAGGAGTGAACAGGTATGATTTGAATTGACAAATACAGTGTCAACATAAGACCATTGTTTTTCTTGTGTGAAGCACATTTAAATCCCTTAATCAGGGTGAACCCTAAAAGGCTCTATTGTATAAATGCATTCACCGGGTAACATCTTTGCTGATATTTAAGTCCTCTGATAAGGCGACTCCTCATAGGGTCAAGATCTTAACCGATCTCTTTTTAAATCCCTTAACCGGGTAGCACTCTAACCAGTGTTTTGTAAGCCTTTAACAGGACAGTTTTATTACTGCAGTAGTGGAGTTTCGTGGGTTCTGCTCCACTATGGTTTTTTCCTTCTAACCGAGGGTTTCCACGTATAAATCTTGTGTTGACCTATGCATTTGATTTATGTTTATGATTGTCAAAGCATTCTTTTATTTTCAGGATTAACAAGAATATTAAACAAAGAAAAGAATACAAAAAATTGAATTTACTGATTCACCCCCCCCCCCTCAATAACTGTTTAGGATTAACACATCTCTAGTCTTCTGTAATAATTTCATGTGCGAATAAAGATATACTTTGCTACTGTATCTTGTATGCATTGTCATCTCTAGTATTAATTCATGTATTCATTTTATAAAAGAGCAGTTAATTTTGGCGCCATTGTCTTAAAAGAAATTGGGTAAGATTTGAACATTTCATGCCCTTAGATCCCAATAAAGGAGAGAAGAGGTCACAAGGTGGTCAAGACCATGAGATCGGGTGATCTTTGAGGATCATCAAGCAAAGGGAATGAAGGAGAAGATTACAAGAAACACTTGACTAAAATACAACCATACAATTCCCAAGTCAAAGCCCTTCCCAAGAACATAGTCAAGTTGAAAAGCCAACCTTCTCTAGGCGATGGAAGTTGGGAGACAAAGTGTCATGTCCCCGATATGAGGGATCCCTACATCCATCCAAAAATTGTATTATTTATAAAACCGCACAATTTTCTGAAGATGCCGATCCAGAAGATAAAGTGTCAAACAATATTTCTGCATAGACTGATATCATATGTACGGCTATTGTCCTCTAAGTATGATTCAGAAATAAAAGGCGGCAAAATAATAAGATGATCAATTTATTAGAAAAGTATATATTAAATTTAATCAACAATATGCTTAAATATCTTCCAAGAGAAGTGTGAGTTAGTATTAACAAGGCACGGTTAAAAGAAAGGATGTGATTTAATAAATGAAGGGACGCATTGGTTTTGGAAGAGATACAAGTTGGAAAAGACACATCTCCTCCACTAGAAGGGAAAGGTATAAGTATCAAAGGCTAGCGTTCAAGCAAGGCATTGATCCCAACAGATTTAATCTACAGCAGTATCTGTCAAGTGTTTGAGTATTATCTACAAATCAGGAACTCTAATCATGGGGTAGAGGATAAGGGTGGAAACATCAATTGAGCAGCAGCAGCAATCCATCCAAAAGGACACATGCCTTATCAGAAGCATCAATTTGTTTGGAAAGGCAGCGATTAGGTTTAGAAAGGACACTTCTCATCCCAAAGGGTCACAACTTGAAGGAAAGACATAACCCTCCAGCCTGATGGAAGAATATAAGAGACAACAACAATCATTCAATAAGAACAGAGATCAATGGAGGCAAACATATACTAAACAGCGACCATTATTGCTGCAGTGATAGCTAGTTACTATAGTCCACAATGAATGAAGCATGAAGAGGCACAATCCTTACTGAGGGAGCAGAAACTCCCTAAGGGTTGCCTCTCTTCATGGTAATATTAAGCTATATGTGGGGAGGATCACAATGGGAGAGAGCATCAAGGAAGAGAATCAATTCTATTAGCATAGGAACTCATAAGATGCAGAGCATTTCATCAGATATCAGCAATCAGGCACATAGACGGATCAAATCGGGGATTTCTATCTATTGCGGGCAATATCATTCTTGTTCAATAGTGGTATGCTGAGATGTGTGCTTAGTATATCTAACATATTATTTCTTATGTGAATTGCTAGGCTTTCTAGATTCTTAATTTAATGAATTATGTACTCCTAAGTAGGTACACCCCCTCATATGGATGGCAAGAGCCACATGAGGCCAAGAGGGATAATACTGGCCCTTGGGCCTAAGGAAGAGGATTTATGGATAATGTACTCTTCACTAGGTACACCTGTAAGAGCCCAGTTGGCTCTAACTTCGCAATGGGCACTGAATTCTGAGTTTTTTGTGAGTTTGATGTTATTTTTTCAATTTTTTGTGTTTTAGAATATATGATTTTTTTGGAGGAACTTTTCAAATATATATTTAGTTTTTGAATTCTTTGAATAGCAATGGAATCTAGAACAACAATCTTGACATTCAAATACAAACATCCAACTATGCACTTCACTTTATTCACTAATTTTATATGCAAGTACTTACAAATGCTATTGATGTGCAGCACCTATATTCAATACTAAGGAACCTGAGAATTGCTTGTGGTAGTCTATGGAGATCATTTAACTGAACGCAGAAGGGCCTGATTGAGCAGATTGTCTTTGACGTTAATGCTGGAGCTGATACACTGACTCCTATCATTACCAATGAGTCTACCAAACAATCACGCGCTTTCTAATGTAATCGCAGCCCTGTAAAAACTAACGCTCCCTTCAAATAGAGGTTGGCTGCTCTAAACAACAAATGTAAACCCTCCTTATGCCACACTGGTCTCCATTTATGAACTCCCTGTCACGTTTTAGAAGAAACAATCCACGCACTATTCTTAAAACCCTGCTTTACCACTGAGAATAAATGCTGATGGAAACCCCAAAATAAACACAAACATAATTCTATGATGCCCCTGTGTTGAACCATCCACAGGAACAATTCATTGGTGGAAGATAACCAACTCAAAGTGCTTCAAGTCCAGGGAATTACCAATTCTTTCTGGCTATGGAGACTTCTGAGACCCTTGACGGCAACAAACAACAAATTCACAAGATAAAATATGCAGAATAGCCATTACGTTCGAACCAGACCCAGTATATATCATTCCTCGCCTTCTAAAAATGATTACTCAGCTTCAATCATACATCATTCGCCTCTTCTTCAAAATCACGCTTCTCATGAACATTACGGCAATAGTTATAAAGTTTAAATGTTTGAAATATAACATTTACTTTTGATACCAGCCTTTGATATAAAACAATTTGATATTCTTCCCCTCAATAAGTTCAAATAATTGAATTATAAAGTTTAATTATAATTCTTCCTTCAACACCAAAACATATTTAAGATGGGGTCATATAAAGCATCTACATTACTCGCTTAAAGCCTCCATCTAACTCATAATTGACCCTTACAAACTTAGGCTTAATAAGAAATTAGCAAGCCCCTTACTATTAATTAAGTGAACATAATTAATAAATGCCATTCACTTAATTAATAAATAATAAATAAAACTATTAGCCAATTATGTAATAGCTCAACATTATTATTAATAATATAAAACTTAATTAATAATCATAAATTTCATCAATAGATTATTTAATCCTTGATGAGAAAAATCGGGGACATTACAGTCCGCCCTCCCTGAAATTGCTTGTCCCCAAGCAATCCTGCATCAAGTAGCTCACCAAACTCCAACCCTGCAAGGTAGTCACACCTCCACTAGGATCCCACGCATAAATATGTATAATGTCCCTGTCATCACCAAATAACTCCTATAAATACATCACCATCTGTATGATCAACAGAGTTTGTAAAACTAAACTCAGTGTCGGTACTAGTGACACTGAAGCAAGAACATCACAAGGAAGCAACCCTACAAGACGACTAGACTTACCCCCTTTCTTTGTGCTAACTAAGCTATCATACCAATCATCAAACTCATGCACTAAAGAACTCTGCACCCAGTAGATATCATGTACATGAGGATCAAATGTGAAGCTATATGCACTCCTCACTATATACACCCCTGAGAATTCCTTTGCAAGACCAGTTTGAGACCCTAGTGCATCGATGGAATCCCACACATCCTCATCACACATCACCAGAGGGGGGCTAGCATCAAACTCAAACAACAGATTGTCATATGATAGAGTAACATCAATATCAAACAAGAGATTGTTCACAAAGTGAACTACACCCATATGCTGATCTAAACTAGGTAACTGTGAACTACGGGAGACATGATGTGTGACCTGCTCCACCTGAACTGTACCATGCCTCAGTAAGTCTCTACTATCCTCTACACAAAGAGCCAGTGCGCAAACTCCCCTCTATGTTACCCTACAACACATATCTCTTGCCTCGGTACTCAAACCTCATCTCCATCGAGTGCAGGCTAAGGAAAAACTCATTAATGTTCTGTAACCATTGCATCCCTAGTACAACATCCACCCCTCCCAAGTTGATCACATAAAAATCAAATTGCATCTCATAGTCACCAAGAAATAATGAGAGATGATGTATACGTCTGGTACAGGTAAGGGTGTAACCATCTGCCACCCTAACTTGGAACCCAACAAACCTTTCCCCCCGAAGACCACACTAGCTAACAAATCCCTCATGTATGAAATTATGTGTGGCTCCAGTGTCTAACATAGCACTACAATGTTGACCATCCACCAATCCTCTCATCCGGAAAGTAGAGGGAAGTGGTACAGCAGTGGACAACACTATGGGCGATAGCCTGATGTCAACTAAACTCTGTAGTGACTCTCTAAGCCTCATCCAAATCTGAACCAGCTGGTTGATGTGAAGTTTCATCCTCGACCCTATTAAATTTAGATCAAGAATGTATGGCTTTTAAATTTATCTTATATTAACTTAATATGTGTGATATATATATAATCACAATATATTTATATATATATTTATGACAGATATATTAGCAGATATAGCTAATTATATTATATTAAAATTCTGCACATTGAAGAAGAGAGACTGTATTGTTTTATGTATTTCTTTTTCTCTTATTGATCAAGAACTCTTATAAGAAAGATATGGTGGTATAGAGACATGTCTCCTTACGGAGACATGGCTCTATACCGTCATGTCTTTTCATTCATAACGGTCTGTCTATTCAAACCGAGCACTTAAAACAATTGGTGTTTTAGCATAGTAAAAGAATGCATAATATAAGGCACTTGATAATACACAGCTCTCAACGGTGTATCATCCGATGATAAGTGTATATAGTCGCAGATTAATTTATTAATACTTTGCTGTAAGTTTCAATCAACCGATAACAACTCGTGGTTGATATATATTAATCCACGATAATACAAGGCACCCAAACATTTAGTTAAGACCAATATCAATCGGTTAAGTCAACCTATGTAAATCGGTGTCATTGTTTTGATATTAATAGGTTTCCAGATATAATATGAAATATTATTTGTTTAACTATAATATACATATATAATATACATTTATATATATGTATATTAATATATATAATAATATCATTAATATTATATATATTAATATGCATATTTAATGTAGAATGATATTATCTCATGCTGTTAAATATAACTGATACAAAAACAGTATTAATAAGGTTGAACATTTTATTTAACCTAATATTATAAATATGTATATTAATATAATAATAATGTCCATCATTATATATATTAATATATTGCATATTTATTTTCTCATAATATTATGATCATTTTATCTGATCAGAGCTATAAATATCAACACTCCCTCTTAGCTAGGGAAGATAAAATGTAACTCACAATAAGTTCATAAATTGTGAGGGTTAGTTCCCAGGTGGATTGCCTCTATCAGCGATTCTATCCACAGTTCCCAGGTGGATTGCCTCCATCGGCGATTCGATCCACAAGCTCCTGTGTGGATTGCCTCCATCGGCGATTCTATCCACAAGCTCTCATGTAAATTGCCTCCATCGGCGATTCTATTCACAAACACAGAGCCTCAGTGTGGATTGCCTCCATCGGCGATTCTATCCACAAACTCATGAGCTTCAGTGTGGATTGCCTCCATCGGCGATTCTATCCACAAGTAAGATATGTTATCACAAAAATATCTATCACAATAGAAGAGTTATTGCAAGATCGTCACCTTCCAATAACTTTAACAAATACAAGTGATAACCATTTGGAAGTCGTCACTTCCTTATGATTTACACATGGCCCATATAATTATAAAATAACATTAACATAATAATCAATAATCATTACAAGTTTACCTTAGAAGTGTTCTTATCTTTATCAGTGAACTCCCTCTCAATCATAAGGTATCTTGAATTCCATTTAGAATAAACATTTCTCTGAACATACATTTGAATTATTTACTTCAACAAGGGAAGCTTGCATTCTAAGTCTGTCAGGACACTTTCTTTCGCTGTGACCATATTTGTCACATCTAAAACATTGGATTGAAGAGAGGTCTCTTAGTTTCTTGAACAGCCTTTCATCATATGACTTCTTGCCCTTTTTCCTTTTATTCTTTTCATCGTTTTCATTAAGAGGATTCTCTATTATTGTCTTCAAGTCATTCTTCCTTAATACCAACATCATTCGAAGTTTCCATGATTCAAAATCGGAGGCACCTTCAAGTCTGTCCTCTAGTCTCATTCCATTTGCCATTCTGAGATTTCCAAAAATTTGATCTTGATCTTCCTTCAATCTAATCGGAACTTCCTTCAAGCGGTTAGGCTTCAACGAAGGAACCTGGCTCTGATACCATGTTAAATTTAGATCAAGAATGTATGGCTTTTAAATTTATCTTATATTAACTTAATATGTGTGATATATATATAATCACAATATATTTATATATATATATTTATGACAGATATATTAGCAGATATAGCTAATTATATTATATTAAAATTCTGCACATTGAAGAAGAGAGACTGTATTGTTTTAAGTATTTCGTTTTCTCTTATTGATCAAGAACTCTTATAAGAAAGATATGGTGGTAAAGAGACATGTCTTTTCATTCATAACGGTCTATCTGTTCAAACCGAGCACTTAAAACAATTGGTGTTTTAGCATAGTAAACGAATGCATAATATAAGGCACTTGATAATACACAGCTCTCGACAATGTATCATCCGATGATAAGTGTATATAGTCACAGATTAATTTATTAATACTTTGCTGTAAGTTTCAATCAACCGATAACAACTCATGGTTGATATATATTAATCCACAATAATACAAGGCACCCAAACATTTAGTTAAGACCGATATCAATCGGTTAAGTCAACCTATGTAAATCGGTGTCATCGTTTTGATATTAATAGGTTTCCAGATATAATATGAAGTATTATTTGTTCAACTATAATATAAATTTATATATATGTATATTAATATATATAATAATATCATTAATATTATATATATTAATATGCATATATAATGTAGAATGATATTATCTCATGCTGTTAAATATAACTGATACAAAAACAGTATTAATAAGGTTGAACATTTTATTTAACCTAATATTATAAGTATGTATATTAATATAATAATAATGTCCATCATTATATATATTAATATATTGCATATTTATTTTCTCATAATATTATGATCATTTTATCTGATCAGAGCTATAAACATCAACAGACCCCATCATAGTACACCCACATAAAACGGTTTCCCTTCCCTTAGGCCTCAAAGGGCAAGAGTGCTCTCTATCATAAGGCTCTTTGCACCAATTACAAAGTTGCCTCCTCAAATCCTCATGAGTTGCCTCATCATGTTTCAAAGCTGATTTTTTTTTTCATCAGCAACTGGTGGGTGTACCTCATCTGCAGGTAGAGTGGTAGGTTTAGGCTATGCTTGCCTCTTAGAAGCTGAAAGCTCCATGCTCCTGGCCTTCTTGATGGCTCCTTGCAAGAAAGGCAAATCAAATGCCTTAAGCCACCCTCTAAATGGCTCTTGTAACCCCTCTGTAAATAACATGACTAAGCACTTCTCTATCACATTAGGAACCATGACAAAGTCTCAGAAACTCACTAATGAAGGACTCCAAACTACCTGTCTAACTAAGCTAAGCAAGGTCCCGGAAATAAGTTTATGGATCCTTCTGATCAAAACACTCCACTAGCCTATCAGCAAACTCTTGGTATGATGTAATCAAATTATGATGGAGGGTGACCATCCCATGATGCCACCACTCGTAGGCTGCCCCATCTAAATGCAAAGTTGCGAATTTTATAGCATCCGACTTAGTCATAGGCCTAAGTGTCAGATATATGTCCACCTTATTGATCCAAGCTCAAGCAATAACTTTCTCACTACCATCAAACATGGAAGAGTGAGCTTACCGGTGACATGCTAGAGGTCATTGTTCTTAGCCTTTTGCCTACCAACTGGTCTCACTCTAGAGTGCTCCCTCCTCTAGCTCATAAACCTGTCGAAGTTGAGATGTTGTTTCACATCATGAGG
Organism: Chamaecyparis obtusa; assembly: GCA_027943335.1. Taxonomy (NCBI): domain Eukaryota; kingdom Viridiplantae; phylum Streptophyta; class Pinopsida; order Cupressales; family Cupressaceae; genus Chamaecyparis; species Chamaecyparis obtusa. The sequence continues at coordinate 980,154 of BSBK01001267.1, read as the reverse complement.
TAAAGCATCCCATTCTGCATGTAAAGAAAGAACATCATCTGTAAATGAGGTAGTCTCATCCTCTCCACTGCCTTCATCTAAATTAGGTCTCAGAAAGGTAGGACGCGTTGGCCTGTCGAAAATACCTGTATGCTTTGCTTGTGACCTATGAGAGCTAGCTGAGCTACTACGTGAAGCTGTGTCCCTTATGCGACCCTTGGTCACTGTCAACTATTGAAGAGTGTCAAAGAGTTGTTGTAATACTGTAGCTACCTATTTCTGACCAGCTGCCAACTGTTGTTGACCTGCAGCTATATTCCAGAATAGCACTCTAGCCTCTCCCTCATCATCCTGTACATTATGCCTAGGTGGACTCCCACCTCTTCTGTCACCCATCTCTGTTCTACGTGGTAATTGTAACTCACAGCCAAGTAGCTCTATTCTCCTATGTGTGTAGTACCTGTTAGGGTCAAACCTGACTGGTTGCATGAAAGAGCCCAACCTTGCAGGATGGCAGGAGACCGCTCTAATACCACTGTAAGAGCCCGATTGGCTCTAACTTCGCAATGGGCACTGAATTCTGAGTTTTTTGTGAGTTTGATGTTTTTTTTTTCAATTTTTTTTGTGTTTTGGAATATATGAATTTTTTTGGAACTTTTCAAATATATATACTTTTTGAATTCTCTGAATAGCAATGGAATCTGAAACAACAATCTTAACATTCAAATGCAAACATCCAACTATGCACTTCACTTTATTCACTAATTTTATATGCAAGTATTTACAAATGCTATTCTATATGCAGCACCTATATTCAATACTAAGGAACCTGAGAATTGCTTGTGGTGTTTGCTGGAGATCATTTGACTGAATGTAGAAGGCCCTGATTGAGCAGATTGTCTTTGACGTTAATGCTGGAGCTGATACGCTGACTCCTATCATTACCAATGAGTCTTCACCAAACAATCACAGGCTTTCTAATGTAATTGCAGCCCCGTAAAAACTAACGCCGCCTTCAAATAGAGTTTGGCTTCTCTAAACAACAAATGTAAACCCTCCTTATGCCACGCTGGTATCCATTTATGAGCTCCCTATCACGTTTTAGAAGAAACAATCCACGCACTATTCTTAAAACCCTGCTTTACCACTGAGAATAAACGTTGATGGAAACCCCAAAACAAACACAAATATGATTCTATGATGGCCCTGTGTTGAACCATCCAAAGGTACAATTCATTGGCGGAAGATAACCAACTCAAAGTGCTTCAAGTCTAGGGAATTACCAATTCTTTTGGCTGTGGAAACTTCTGAGACCCTTAATGGAAACAAACACCAAATTCACAAGATAAAATATACAGAATAGCCATGCCGTTCAAAGCAGACCCAGTATATATCATTCCTCACCTTCTAAAAATGACTACTCAGCTTCAATCATATACCATTCGCTGCTTCTTCAAAATCACGCTTCTCATGAACATTACGACAATAGTTATAAAGTTTAAATGTTTGAAATATAAAATTTACTTTTGATACCAGCCTTTGAAATAAAACAATTTGATATTCTTGTTAACAATTGTAGCTTCGATCGGATGATTCCAATCGATGAAATCAAATGTTTGAATGGCCTATCGGCCTAAAACATTTGATATATATCCTTCTCTATTATTATCATGGAGCATTATTGATGACAATTATTAAGATGACATATATATTATATATATACATATACATATATATATACATATTATTGTCATATACATTATAATGATGATAATACATTAAACAGATTTCATTTTTTATATCGACCATAATGTCGATTATGTGAATCAACTTAATATCAATGCATACCGATAGTAATCGGAAATGCAAGAAAACTATGGTGGCACAGTCGACGATGTTATCGACTGTGATGATCACAGTAGATATTGACTGTGGTTATCACAGCCGATAACATTATTGACTACCGTATATTATCGTTGTCAATATATATCATAAGAGTCGATCATTCTATTGAATGTCTTGCATTATCATTATTATTAAGTTATGACTCGATCATTATCGATCAGATTCAATGATTTATATTAGCAGTAACAAATGAATGATTAAACTGTTAACAAGAGACATGTCTCACGTAGAAACATGTCCCTACATGAACTTTGTTCATGTAGGGACATGTCCCAATATGTTATATATATATACTCATTGAAAGAGTAACTTGGAAAATACAAAAATCTACAAGTGTTATTACAAGTTTGTCATGTCCCCTTTCTAGCGACATGATATTTTCAGTAGATTTGTCTATCAAGGACTCTCGTAGGCAAATGATTTGGTGAGAGAGTCGTCTTGTTGATTATTTGGAGATTGGGTGGTCATATTTGCTCTTGGAGAGGTGATTTGAAGCTTATTTTTATTATTATGTGCTATGCGGGGCCCACATGTTATAATTTTAAGTTGAGATTGCACTTTTTATTTTATAAAGTTATTTTATTATAAAAGTGCATTATAATGGGATTTTATAATGGATGCTTCTAGAAGTTCTTAGTAACTTCTTAGAAAAGTGAATAAATAGAGGGCTTGGCCTCTTTTTTGGACACACTGGATTTGATGTTTCTACTACATTTTCTCTATGGGCATTTGTGGCACCATTTAGGTCTGCAAATTATCAATTGATCTTTAGGAACGAAAACTCCTAAGGGTTTGCATAACTGAGGAGGTGGAATATCCTTTGAAGGGTTGCACATTGGAGATGGTGTTCAGCCATTTCATGATGAAATTTATTGAGTATTCAGATTTGGACTGAGATTGGATTTATTTGGAGTCCTCGGACTATATTGAGGGTTTGAGATTTTGTTGCAAAGAAGACTTGAATTATATCTATTCAATTGGAGGATCATTTTGATGAGGGTTTGGAAGCAAACCAATACAATTTGGTGAAGTTTATGACAGGGCCTGATATACAACTGAGACATACATTTTTGCTTATATCTATCACATAGCTGGGAGTCTGATTTTACGACTTGGGGAGGATATTCTACATCCCTAGGCGTCCCCATCCTTGGCATTTTCGGCTGCATAAACTCCAACATCCATTTTATACCAGTATCGTACAGTCCGTACAGGTACGGCATGTACCTGCAGACCCTACAGCAGGCAGAACAGGGGGCAGTTCGTGGAGCAGTCTGGGCATTTGTCATCGACATTTGGTCACAGCAAATTGCATCATTCCAGGTTCCATTTTTGTTGCATTTGGTTATTGAAAAACTGCAAATGTAAATCTGAGATGTAAGGGTTTGATATTCAGACAAGTCTGTACAGTCATACATAAAATCATTCACTGTTATCTTTGTAATCAGACATATGTCATTGGGATATCATAATTATTGTATGTTACAAGTTTATTAAAATCAGTCCATTAATATGGTCTTTAGCATTGCATACTTGCATTAGTTTCAAGTGCCAAATCATTGCAATTCCTGGAAGTAGTCAAGTCTGAAAGTTGTAATTGGCATCTATATTGAACGCATAAATATAATTGGCACTGTTTTGTATCATTGAATAGTGTGGATTTGTTGCTCAACAATTATCCCTCTTAGTATTTTACATTATAACAGTACTATTCAATTGCATGCCAAGTGTTTGACAAAATTTCTAAGTTCAGCATTGGTAGTTTTAGTGGCCTTTTTAGTAAGGGTCATTACAGTGGTATCAGAGCTATCATCCTGCCATCCAGTGATCAGTCAAACAGCAGATGAGTGAGAGAGAAATCAGATATTATAGCAGGGAACAGCGGAGACAACAATATCAGGATCCTCAAGTTGACGGGGATACATTCTCAGAAGCATTAAGAGAAAGAGATAGCGGCAAAACAGTTCAAAATATGGCAGAAGATGATAGGGATGCAAGAGCTGAAAAGAAATTTGATACCATGCTTGATATGATGTCACGCTTATTAGCAAAAATGGATCAGCAAACTAATCAAAATCAAAATCATCAACACACAACTGAACATAGTGGAGTTAATGAGGAAAGGTCTATACATCGTGCTGAAAACTATAGAGGATCAACCTCTAGGCCTCTTTTTCCTACTTTTGCACCAAGAGAAGAACAACCACATGCTGTTCCAGCTGCTTCTTTTGGAGATGAAGCTAGACAGGCCTATTTGGAGTATACTACTCTCCCTCCAGATATGAGAGGAATATGGACATTTGATCAATTCATGAAACAAAGAAATAGAAGAGGAGGAAAGAATGATCACTATGCTCCAAGAAATGACTACCAACAAGCACTCGGTAAGATTTCCATGCCTTACTATGATGGAAGTAATAAATGTACAGCTAGGTCTTGGGTTCAAAAGCTTGATAATTATCTTTCCTTGAGACCAATGCCTGAAGAGGATGCCATAAGATTTGCCACACTACATCTTGAAGGAGCTGCTCACAAGTGGTGGTATCATGGGTTAGTCACTCTTGGACACAACCTTATCACTACATATGAGGAGTTTACTAACAGGCTGATTGAAAGGTTTGATGTCAAAGATCTTGAGGTGAGTTTCCGTGAATTGGCACAACTAAAACAGCATGGTTCCCTTGATGCTTATGTGAATGACTTCCAATAGTTATCGGTTATGGTTCCTGACATCAGTGAAAGAAGATTGGTGGTCTTATTCATGGAGGGTTTGATGGAGCCATTGAAGGGTTGGTTGAAAGCTTTCGATCCTCCTACATTACAGGAAGCAATGAGGAAGGCACGGAGTATGGAGCTCACAGCACCATCCAGCAGATATACTCCCAAGAGTACTTCTTCTTTCAGAGACAATAAGAGTTTTGATAAGAATAAGGGCAAGAAAGGTGATATCAAGGGTAAATCCACTGCACCCTTGGATGCGGAGACACTAAATGACTTGCGCAAGAAGAAGCTATGCTTCTATTGCAAAGGTCCATACGATAGAGATCACGATTGTCCTATGAGGCCTAAGGGAAAGGCCAACAGAGTTATGTGGGCTTATTATGAGGACTCAGATTCTGACAGTTCAGCACATGAGGATGATCACAGTGATGCAGAACCTGAGGTAGAGACAGAGGCTTCAGAGCCTAAGGAGGAGCCTGAATTGCATTTACAGCAGGCACGTTTGTCTAGTATTCAGCAGAAGGGATCTTTTAGATTGCGTGTTGTTCTAGCAGGACAGAAGGTGATTACATTGGTTGATACAGGTGCTACGCACAATTTCATTGATGCACGTCTTGTTGAGCGCCGTGGTATTGAGTCTGAAGAATTTGAGGGTCTTCGGGTACAGGTTGTTGATGGTTACACTCTTAAGTGTAACAGGATGATTAGAGACATGCCCTTACGCTTGAACAATTATGAGTTCAAGGCGGATTACCATGTGGTCAATATGGGTGACTTGGATATTGTTTTGGGGATGAAGTGGTTGCATTCATTGGGAGAGGTCACTTTCAGATTGAAAGACATGGAAATCAAGTTTGAGGTAGATGGGAGACAGCACGTTTTGAGAGCCATCAGAAGTAGTGACATCAGGACTATTTCCTTCAGACGTATGAAGAGATTGGTGAGACATGATGGTATTGGATGGGCAGCATTATGTACTCTCATGCCTACACAGGAGGGACAACAGAAGACAGAATATCACCCAGACATTCAGAGGTTGAGAGAGAAATATGACAGGGTTTTCAATGATATTCCGCCTGGCACACCACCTGATAGAGGGATTGAGCACATCATTGAGTTAGAGAAGGGTGCTAAACCAGTGATGATTACACCATACAGGCATCCTAAGAGGCTCAACGATGAGACAGAGAAGACCATCAAGGAGCTTCTTGCGATGGGGCACATTAGACCTAGCAAGTCTCCTTTTGCTTCTTCGGTAGTGCTGGTGAAGAAGAAGGATGGTACACTACAGATGTGCATTGATTATAGGGTGCTGAATAAGAGGACCATCAAGAACAAATATCCTATCCCACGCATTGATGAGTTGATTGATGAGCTACATGGAGCATGCTATTTCTCTAAGATTGATTTGAGATCCGGCTATCATCGGATTCAAGTCAGAGAACAGGACATAGAGAAGACCGCTTTCAGATGTCATTGTGGGCACTTTGACTTTGTGGTCATGCCATTTGGGTTGACCAATGCACCAGCTACTTTCCAGTCCACCATGAATAAGGTCTTCCATCATCAGTTGAGGAAGTATGTGTTAGTTTTCTTTGATGATATCTTGGTATATAGTCGGACATGGCAGGAGCATATAGAGCACTTAGAGACCGTGTTGAGTATTTTGCAGTCGGAGTCCTTGTATGCCAAGGAGTCCAAATGTGACTTGGGTATGACAGAGTTATTATATTTGGGACACATTATCAGTGCAAAGGGGGTACGGATGGATCCTCATAAGATCAGTGCTATAGTGGAGTGGCCTATTCCTGAGAACCTGACACAGTTGAGAGGGTTCCTAGGCTTATGTGGCTTCTATCGCAGATTTGTTAGTGGGTATTCACGACATGCAGTCCCTATGACAGATTTGCTTAAGAAGGGAGCCTTTGTTTGGACACCTGAGGCACAGGCTTGTTTTGAGAGGTTTAAGGAGATCATGACTACATGCCCGGTGTTAGCATTGCCTGATTTCTCGAAGCCATTTGAGCTTCAATGTGATGCATCAGGAGAGGGTATTGGTGTTGTTTTGATGCAAGACAAGCACCCCATTGCTTTTGAGAGTAGGAAGCTCCGTGGACCAGAGAGATCATTCAGTATTTACGACAAGGAGATGTTAGCCATCATGCATGCATTGGCTAAGTTCAGGCAGTATTTAGTGGGTGGTAAGTTTTGCATTAAAACTGACCACAACAGTTTGAGACATTTCCTTGGATAGAGAGATCTTAATGACAGACAGCAGAAGTGGGTTAGTAAGCTGCAAGCTTATGATTTTGATATATCCTATGTGAGAGGGACTCGGAATGTAGTAGCAGATGCTTTGTCACGCAGGCCACATCTCAGTACTATGGTTGAGATCTCTGAGGATTGGAGGCACTTGATCATTGCGGAGTATGCCAGAGACTCATGGGCATCCGAGATAGTTGATGGGACAGTTATCGATACTCGGTATACACTTGTGGATGATTTGATTATCTACAAGAATAGGATATTCTTAGTCCCAAGATCGAAGGTGAAGCGTACTATTTTGAGAGCTCTTCATGATTCACCTACAGCTGGACATCCTGGATACTTCAAGACATACAGACAGGTTCGGGAGCGAGTCACGTGGAAAGGGCTTAAGACAGATGTATTGCAGTATGTTCGTGAATGCCCTGTTTGTCAGCAGAACAAACAAGAGCATGCCTTTCCAACAGGGCTCCTACAGCCACTTCCCATTCCTGATCGGAAGTGGGAGTGCATATCTATGGACTTTATTACGGGCTTGCCTAAGGCCCAGGGACGGGATTGCATTTATGTGGTGGTGGATAGACTGACGAAGTATGCACACTTTTTTCCCATCACTACTACTTACACAGCAGTACAGGTGGCTGAGGTGTTTTTCAGAGAGATTTTTAGGTTACATGGGATACCCTAGAGTATAGTGAGTGACAGAGACAGTAGATTCTTGAGTCATTTTTGGCAGGAGGTATTCCGATTATGTGGCACTGAGCTTACACGCAGCACCAGTTACCACCCATAGACTGATGGGCAGACAGAGATTGTGAATAAGTGGGTGGAAGGGTATTTGAGGAATTATGTGGTTGGTCAGCAGAAGGCATGGGTTAGATGGATTTATTTATGTGAGTATTGCTATAATACCACCTATCACATGTCTATTCAGATGACTCCCTTCTGAACTTTATATGGATATGATGCACCGAGCTTCATTGATTTGCTTATGAGTGATGTTAGGGTTCCATGTGCCGGAGATTTGCTTCAAGAGAGCAAGGATATTGTTGATGCTCTCAAGGATAATATTACCAGGGCACAGGATCAGTATAAGCAGTATGCAGATCAGAAGAGGACAGAGAGGAGCTTTGAGGTTGGTGACATGGTTTACCTCATGCTTCAGCCTTATCGACAGTCTACTCTCAGGAAGAGTGGATCAGAGAAGCTTAAGCCTAGATACTATGGCCCTTTCAGGATCATTAGGCGGATAGGTGAGTTGGCTTATGAGCTTGAGCTTCCAGCAAACAGCAGAGTGCACAATGTGTTTCATGTGTCGCGCCTTAAAAAGGCATTGGGTCAGAATGTGGTGCCTTCTGCAGTATTACCTCCCTTGGATGATGAAGGGAAATTGATCTTAGTGCCAGAATCCATTTTGGATAGCAGAGAGAAGCAACTTCGCAGGAGAGTGATCAGAGAGTATTTGGTTAAGTGGAAAGATTTGCCTGTTGAAGATGCTACTTGGGAAGGTGGAGCGATTCTGCAGCATCCAGCATTGAGATTGCTTGAGGACAAGCAATTTCAGGAAGGGCGGACTGTCATGTCCGCTTTCTAGCGACATGATATTTTCAGTAGATTTGCCTATCAAGGACTCTCGTAGGCAGATGATTTGGTGAGAGAGTCGTCTTGTTGAATATTTGGAGATTGGGTGGTCATATTTGCTCTTGGAGAGGTGATTTGAAGCTTATTTTTATTATTATGTGTTATGCGGGGCCCACATGTTATAATTTTAAGTTGAGATTGCACTTTTTATTTTATAAAGTTATTTTATTATAAAAGTGCATTATAATGAGATTTTATAATGGATGCTTCTAGAAGTTCTTAGTAACTTCTTAGAAAAGTGAATAAATAGAGGGCTTGGCCTCTCTTTTGGACACACTAGATTTGATGTTTCTACTACATTTTCTCTATGAGCATTTGTGGCACCATCTAGGTCTGCAAATTATCAATTGATCTTTAGGAACGAAAACTCCTAAGGGTTTGCATAACTGAGGAGGTGGAATATCCTTTGAAGGGTTGCACATTGGAGATGGTGTTCAGCCATTTCATGTTGAGCTTTATTGAGTATTCAAATTTGGACTGAGATTGGATTTATTTGGAGTCCTCGGACTATATTGAGGGTTTGAGATTTTGTTGCAAAGAAGACTTGAATTATATCTATTCAATTGGAGGATCATTTTGATGAGGGTTTGGAAGCAAACCAATACAATTTGGTGAAGTTTATGACAGGGCCTGATATACAACTGAGACATACATTTTTGCTTATATCTATCACATAGTTGGGAGTCTGATTTTACGACTTGGGGAGGATATTCTACATCCCTAGGCGTCCCCATCCTTGGCATTTTCGGCTGCATAAACTCCAGCATCCATTTTATACCAGTGTCATACAGTCCGTACAGGTACGGCATGTACCTGCGGACCATACAGCAGGCAGAACAGGGAGCAGTTCGTGGAGCAGTCTGGGCATTTGTCATCGACATTTGGTCACAGCAAATTGCATCATTCTAGGTTCCATTTTTGTTGCATTTGGTTATTGAAAAACTGCAAATGTAAATCTGAGATGTAAGGGTTTGATATTCAGACAAGTCTGTACAGTCATACATAAAATCATTCACTGTTATCTTTGTAATCAGACATATGTCATTGGGATATCATAATTATTGTATGTTACAAGTCTATTAAAATCAGTCCATTAATATGGTCTTTAGCATTGCATACTTGCATTAGTTTCAAGTGCCAAATCATTGCAATTCCTGGAAGTAGTCAAGTCTGAAAGTTGTAATTGGCATCTATATTGAACGCATAAATATAATTGGCACTGTTTTGTATCATTGAATAGTGTGGATTTGTTGCTCAACAATTATCCCTCTTAGTATTTTACATTATAACAGTACTATTCAGTTGCATGCCAAGTGTTTGACAAAATTCCTAAGTTCAGCATTGGTAGTTTTAGTGGCCTTTTTAGTAAGGGTCATTACAAAGTTACAAATAGAGATTCATATCAAGTCTTCTCAAGTAAAAGAAATATATCATCATTGTATTTGTTCATAGTTTTCTCTTAGATCTGCATTATCATTACATAGACAATCTCATTAGAAGAAAAAGGAGTTCGAACATAATTCTAACTGAAGTACATTATAGTTCCATTACATACATCAAGGAAACAAGTTAAAAATTTAAAATTTCCTCTATTTCTAATCTAATCGTAATTTAACATGGTCTCAAAGCCAAGTTAAAGAAAAGATCCGATCAGATACAATTTAGAGGAGAAATCTAACTACCATTAAAACTCTATAAAACTCATAGTCAAACAAAATGGTGAGTGAAATTAGATTTGAAGATATACTTGAAGGTGTCACAAATTTTGTCTCATGGAAATTCAAAATAATGATGGCACTAAGAGAACAGGACTTGGACACGTTTGTGGAAAGGGTTGTACCTTTACCGGATGATGATGATGAGAAAAATCAGTGGACCAAAAACAACAACAAAGCCATGAAGATTCTAGTGGATGCAGTAAAGGATCATATAGTTCCTATTATATCAAAGTTAGATACTGCATATAAAATGTTCAAAACTCTAGAGAACACATATGAGATAAATAATACTAGTAGGGCCCTTGCCCTTAAAACACAACTCCACCATGTCAAGATGAACAAAGGAGAAACCATCATGTCCTACTTCTTAAGAATAACATAGCTAAGTGATCAACTATCTACTATTGGTCATCAAATTGACAATAAAGAATTATCAAAGTTGACTCTAAATGGATTACCTGCATCTTGGGAAGCATTCATACAAGGGATAAGTGCTAGACCCGAATTTCCTAAGTTCGATCGATTAAAGACCGACTGCATTCAAGAAGAAGCAAGATTGATTGCGAGAGAAATTGGGACAAACATCTCTAATGGAGAAATTCAAGTCCTTAATGTTAATTCTCACAAAAAAGGAAAGAGAAACAAGTTCAAACGAAAGAAAGGAAAAGACAACCATAACAAACACTCAAACAAAAGAAGAAAAGACATAACAAACCCTTATTCAATTTCAGTCGAAATCCTGCTGAAGCCACCTACGGTAAGAAGGGAGCCTCCCCTATTGCTGAGAGGAGAGATTTATCTAATTATACCATTGTCTAAAGTTATAATTTTGTAAGGTGTAGTCTTAGTAGCTTACAAAAATTTTAGCCAACACTAAGCTCAATTAAGTTTTGACCAAGTATGTATATCCTGTAAGAACAACTCCTAAGGCAGCAGTTATAAATATATTTAGTGAATTAAAACAAGGGCCTAAAGTCTCTTGCAATTAATCCTATTTTGAGATAACAAGAATCAATAGTGAGGCTCAAAGTCTCTCACTAATGATTCTGAAATTAAAAGAAAAATACTCAAACTTGAAGCTCAAAGTCTTCAACTCTCAGTATTCACAGCCACTACTACTATAACAATCCTCCTCCTGTAGTTCAAAGTCTCTCAAAAGGTGAATTGAAACCTCCAATGATTTAGACAAGTTTTGCTTATGAAATGAATTCAAGAACGATTGAACAATGCAACATAAAAACACACCATTCAATCCCAAGATTTGCAACACAAAGTTTGGAAAATCTTGTTACTTTTATTCACTTTTGATAATTCGTAAAATGAAACACAAAGTTTTCACCGCACAAGTTCTTAAGTATAGCCTTTCTTGCTTAAACAAAAGATGAAACTATTTACAATGAGCTCTCTCCTTTATATAGGAAAACAGAAGAGAGAAAAGTGGAGAGAAAAGGGGAACCCTTAACCACTTTGACTTATTCAATAATCTATAAACTATTTTGACTTATTCAATGTTACAAGGCTTAAAGCACTTGCAACCCGATTACGTAACTTTGGTATACAGGAATATGTTTTCCTGTAATTACAATCATCACATGTATTACATGTAATCTGTCAAACATATGCTATAAAACAAAGAAAAAGTGTCCTAGACACTTAGGAAACAGCATCAAAGGGTATTCACATAAGCCTCGAACTTACGAAGAGACTCATGTATCATGGCAGGATCAGGTGCACCCGTATGCTGAGCAATCGCAGTAACCTTGAGTAAAACATGAGACTTAGTATAGCCGGTTACTTGACTTTGAAGCTGATTCAAGGACATTTTACATTCCATGAACCAATCAAAAATAGTGGGACTAAAATCATCTGCATCCAGGTGAAGGTGAATCATTTCCGTGAACCTTGTCATCACAACTCTTTCTTCAATCAGCTCACCATCTTCTAAGGAAACTACACAAGACAATTTTTTGAACTCTTTTGTCATCTGACATTCTTGTTCATTCCATGAATTCAAAGTTGATTGCAAATCTGTGACCAATTTACCCAAGACCCTCTCATTATTGATCGTTAAATCAAGAGACTCGAAATATGTGTCAACAGAAGAAATGATTCCAAACTGGCACAACTTCTTGAGGTTGAATTCCTGCATAGTCCTCCAAACATTCCAATCCTCGTTCAAAACTTTCAGCTGCTGATGAAAGGATGAAATAAATTCCCTTATTTCATTGATAGTCATGCGTATATGCCTCAAGAACTTATATGAGTCTTCAATCACTTGCATGCCTTGCATTTCTATTTGTGCACACCACTCATCCACTGCTTTTGATTCTCATAACCTTCAAGGCATGATACTGAAATAGGAGCAGCATTCTGAGAATTATTCATCATGTCTATAACTTCAAGAAGGCGTGCATTTTCTTCCTTCAGCTTGTTTTTCTTCTCCCACAGCTTATCATTCCTTTGTGTGAATTGTGCAACAACATCCTGAACATCTTGCTGACAACCCAAACGTGTTTGTTTACCAAGTTCCACCCTTGTGATTTTATAATCAGAGGGCTGTCCATCTTCTGTAGACCTATCAACCAAAGGCTCAGCAATTTCAGCTGTAATGTCCCCGTTTTTTTTTACTTATGGGATTAGCTTGGTTTGGCAACCCTCACAGGCTAATCAGGCGATCAGAGGGGGTTAGATGGTGAAGCCGGCATTGGGATTCCATTCTGGAGGTTCTGATTATCAAGTCTGCTCTTCGTTCAGATCATTTTGGTCAACTTACTATTTTTAGTAAGTGATATTTTGGGTATGGTCAAGATTAGCAAGGTGTCTACACGGAGCGTCAGATATCTCAGGGTCGAGTTTCAGAGAATCTCCAGTTTGAGAGACTTACTATTTATAGTAAGTCTATTTTTAGCAGTGGCTATTTCTGGCAGGGCAGTGCCTATTCCTAGCTGGGCAGTTGGACTTGGTGCTTTGTCAGAAGTTCATTGATTGCAGTCAAACAGTTCAGTGGCTTATATTTTAAATGTGTTATTAAATTAAATTATTTTGATTTAATTTAATAACTTATGACTTTATAACTTTATGTTATAAAATGAGTTTATTTTTAAAACCAATTAAGTGAAAATATTAAAAAGTGTTTTTTCCAAAAAGCCTATATATGCTACTTGAAAAAGTACTTTTCGCATCTTATGCAATCATTATTATTTCTTGGAATTTGGGAAGAAGATAAACCTGGCTAGGGTTTCGAGGACTGATTCCTCTTTCGTAATTTGAGCCATTATTTGATGATGGTGAATTTTACAGCTGTGTATTTCTGAAGATCACGATTCGATGTTGTTGTATATCGGATTGGTGAAAGATTCAAAATTAGAATTCGAATCTGCTGATGAATTTGTGACTGAATTCATTAATCGAATTCTGGATTTAATTCTTGGTGGCTGCTGTTATATATTTCATGTTTATCAAAAGCTGTGAGTGAAGAGGATTATCGGATTTCATGCTAGCCACACGTATATTCATGCTGCGTCTGCAAATGTATTGAAGATGTGTTTATTGGTTGAGGATTTGGTCTTTATTAGCTATGTCAACTCCTTACTTGGCACGTGAATGTGAGGAGGCTTTGCGGCAATATTTTTTAGGCTACGTGAGTGAGCTGAATTGGGCGGTTATCATTTCCTGTGGTTGCCGTATATACCTGGGCCATATATGCATTGATATGTAGTTGTTGGTTCAGTCACATTTTGGTTTGGAGAACCTACGTGGAGAATTCTGCATGGAGTTCATTTATTACGGATTATAGTGTCAGCATTGGTGGCGGCAGCAAGTCTAGTGGAAGCGTGATTATGATAGGGAATTCACAATTCCAGGTGCCTTAGTGAATTTCGTATTTGAGATGTTTTTGTTTTGATTAGTTTAAAGGGTTCCATTTGGTGTTAGTCTATTGGAAACTATTTGCCTGCAATTCAATAAAGCAATTATATATTTTCCAGAATTGTCTCGTATGAGTATTATTACAATATAGCTGCAGATATTTCAAAATTTATATTGAAAATTTAGAAAGAGCCATTTACGGTTCTTTACATCAGCATACTTGGTATTGTCTTCCACCACGATCCTTGACACCGTTTTAGCCTTCTTGTTCTTTGGAGCTCTTGGCTTGGAAACTTGTCTGAAATCAAAGCCCTCCAATGGAATCTCTTCCTTCTTCCTTTTTTGAGTTATGGCACTTAGCCAAGAAGGCAAAAAAAATGAAGAAGATGTTGTTGCTGCAGACGTAATAGCTAGAGTAGTAATTGGATCTGTCTGCGCAACTGTAGCCACAAGAGGAGGAGCCTCTGTTAAGATTGCCATAGGAGTGGGGCTGCTATGAGTGACTTCAGACATGAACTGCTCCAACTGTACTGAAGTAGTGTCAAGCGTTGTGATGGAAGAAATGCCCATAGAAGGAATAGTCATAGAGTATGCGTCAAACACACTCTCAAAGTTGTGATAAGAATCCTCAAATATAACAATAGGAGCAGCTGACAGATAGGCAAGGTAGGTTCACTAAGGCTGAATCCATAGGAGGAATCTGCTCCGTAATAAATTCACCTGCAGCTGTACCCAAAGGTGAATCAGGAGACTCGTCTTACGCAGGTGCAAAATCAGGAATCACTGTGGTAACTGAAATGTCCACAGGAGGAGGTACATTAGGTGAAGATACCTTAGGTGAATCAGGCATCTCATCATCACTAGATACAACTTGAACCTTTTCAGGTTCTATGCTCTTAACCTCAAGAATTCTCCCAGTGTCCTTGCCTCCCTTGATGGTAAGCTTAGGAATGGTAGGCATGATAGAAATGATAGAATCAGTTGTTGAAGAAGATCCGCCATCCTTAGTTCTACCTTTAATCTCTGATCTCTTACCAACTGGGCCACCATGATCAAAGTCTTTTCCCGATCTAATCTTGATACTTTTCAATCCCCTTCTTTTCAACCAAATGTTAGTATTTGCAAGAACGGACTGAAAACAATCCCATACAGAAACACTTTCTTTTCCTGACCAAGATGGAGACAAAATAGGCGAACTCTCAACATGATTGCGAGTGTAATCAGGATCAAGAATGTCACCATCATCTTCAACCCCAGGAGGAATGTCAGCAAGGTTGAAATCAACAATTTGTTTAGTGGTCAGGCGACAGTAATCCATCTTCTGTATATCTGCCTCAGTGCGAAGATCAATCCATATGTCCTCTAGTCTATACACATGTACAAACTGCCTTCTCATCTTGTCATTAAGCCCTCGCCAGTCGAAATCACTCCTAGCCATGAATTTCTTCAAGGTGATCCTTTGAAGCTCATACTCCATATTATTGGCCTTTGGAGCTATATCTATGGAGTATCCTCCGATCTTCAGTGGGTTTCGTCAGGAAATCCCCACACCTGGCCTGTGTAATGTATTCTAGTGCATTTGGACAGCCATGAGTTGCCTAGCCAACTCCATGAGAATGATCTTATCTGCCGGGTACCTTGGGAATGTATGAGGTTCACCTTTGAAGTAACCCACTCACATGTAAGTGTAATTAGGAAACAGGAGAAACAGGCAGCCATACTCATTCACCTTGACCCACGCCTCATCTGACACACGCTTGTTAGGAAGACTCTTATCAAACAAGCACATAAAATGCCCATAGAAAGCATCCTGCACTCTGTGGTAATGAGAGCGACTAACCTTCAACACAAGTTGAGGGAAATATTCCCATACAAGAACCAATGATCTGTCCCCTTTAGTAGATAAACCAGAGAAAGAACCAAGCGAGGCAGCGATGTACACAAGGTATGAATTCATATAAAAAGTACAAGTGTTAACAACTTGAGAAAGCTGCTCACATAACATATCACTGATCATTTCTCCCCAGAATATCTTTTTTTTAGATCGAACAATGAGAGAAATGTATTTATACATCCAGGGTTCAAAGGTGTTTGATGTCTTTAACCCTGCAAGGCGACTGAATAAGGTGATAAGGCCACTAATCTCCTCCTTGAACTCAGTGCGACGGATTCCCTTTGGCCATCTTGCAATGTTAGGCCTCTTGTTGAGCAACCAATTATCATTAATAAACTTTGTACAAGAAGAAGTGTCTTCATTCCACCTCTCAAGAGCTTTCTGTTTGGTAATAATAATAACCACAGGAACCGGTGGCACTTGGAAGATTCTGTCAACAGTCTCTGGATCAAGACTAATAATAGTCTTACCATCTTGATCTTTGATGGTTCTGGATGAAGGATCAAAGTTCTTTGCACATGCAAGCATGAACTCTGGCTCAAGGGCAGCCAATGTAAAAGTGGAGACAAGATGGATACTACTCTATTTGATGGAAAGCATATCTTCTGTAACCGCAGCATCAACCCTCTGAAGGAATTCTTCAAAGTTCATGTGTGAAATATTAGTGTCTCTGACTTCTTCACAATAAGAAACAACTTGTGAAGGCGGGACAGAATTATGATATGAGTCATACTGATATTTCATCTTCTTTTTCTCTTTTTCTTTGGCAAGTGTGATCCCTTCAGACATAGCAACTTCATGAGGTTGAGTAGCTCAAACCTCAGGATGAAATCTTTCAAAATCTTGAACAAAATCTGAAATAAATCCAATCGATTTTCGGATTTAGGAAAGATTGGATTGAAAGAGTATATATAGATCACATTCCTAGTCTTTTTCCTTCAATTTTGGACAGTCAACATGCATATACAGCCAAGTGGGAAAGAATGAGAGATAAAATGCAAAGAAATAGCAACCATTTTGACTATTTCTTATGTATATGCAATGAGGAAGAAAAATGGCGTCTAGGGCATAAATCCCAACCAAAAAGAGGAAATAAATCGATGAAAGAAATAAATAACTCACCAAAATCAATTCTTGGGCTGAGAAATTGATTGGAAATACTCAAATCCTCCTTCCATGAAACTTTTTTGAAGAAGAATAACCAAGGGTGGACTGTTTTTATCAAAATGCATATGCTTTGTATTTCAAATAGCATATGCAATGCATACAAAAATCGACGCCCTAGAGTGGAAGAGCAGCCAAGAGGAAAAATGCACTTTAATAAAGTGAAAACACATTAAAAAACAATGTGTAATCTCTGCCAAATTCGACACCCTAGGCTGGAAATGCATTTAGTTGGATACAAATGTGAAGAACCTGAAATGGCTCTTCCTAAATTTCCAATATTAATTTTAAAATGTCTGCAACTATATTGTAAAAATACTCATGCGAAACAATTTTAAAATATAAAATTGAATTATCAAATTGCAGACAAAAAGTATCTTTTAAAAATAATCACCAAATGAAACCTTTTTAGCTATTCAAAACATGAACATGTCATATTCGAAATTTATTAAGGCACCTGGAGACTGAAAATGCTCTTCTCCAAATAGGCCTGCTGCATAAGTAAACTGCTACCCTTGAAAGGATGGCACGTGTCTGCAAGTTAGCAGTACATGAGGAGCTAATGAAGTAAGCCATGTCAAAGAAATTAGGCGGCTGACTGAATTTGCAGTCGCAGAAGATCTCCAGCTATTAACGTGAGTCCAGGATGAGAATTCCCGCCCAGCTTCATCTCGTGATCAATAGATGTCACGCCCAGCTCAACACATGGTCAATAACAATGTGTTCTAGCTTTGTTAAGAGGTTCACGCGCCAAGAGAAGGTTGAACGCACATGTCACGGCAGGATATTAAGCAGCCAAAAACGTGACTCCCAATATATAATTAAATCGCAGCACCAATAAATTCCCAGCTCTCAAATAATCCACTATCTTTGATTGCCCAAATACTTTCGATTCTCAGTAAAGATGTAATCAACTTCCGTCTAAATAACCAGCACCTTGAATTGATTGATTTTAGAACACAATTACATCAGCAAAATCGAATTCCAGAATTGAAACTTTTATCAATCCGATATACAACAGCATCGAATTGAAATCACCAAAATAATTAGATGTAAAATTCACCACCAATAGAAGATGGCTCAAATTACGAGATGAGGAATCAGTCCTCGAAACCCTAGCCAGGTTTGTCTTCTTCCCAAATTCCAAGAAAAATAATGATTGCCTAAGATGAGAAAAGTGCTTTTTCGAGTAGAATATATAGGCTTTTTTGAAAAAGCACTTTTTAATATTTTCACTTAATTGACTTTTAAAAATAATCTCACTTTATAATATAAAGTTATAAAGTCATAAGTTATTAAATTAAATCAAAATAATTTAATTTAATAACACATTAAAAATATAAGCCACTGAACTGTCTGACTGCAATCAACGAACTTCTGACAAAGCACCAAGTCCAACTACCCAGCTAGGAATAGGCACTACCCTGCCAGAAATAGCCACTGCTAAAAATAGACTTACTATAAATAGTAAGTCTTTCAAACTGGAGATTCACTGAAATTCGATCTTGAGATGTTTGACGCTCCGTGCAAACACCCTGCTAATCCTGGCCATACCCAAAATACCACTTACTAAAAATAGTAAGTTGACCAAAATGATCCAAACGAAGAGCAGACCTGATAAGTTGAACCTCCAAAATGGAATCCCAACGCTGGCTCCACCATCTGACCCCCTCTGAACGCCTGATTAGCCTGTGAGGGTCGCCAAACCAAGTTAATCCCATAAGTCTAAAAACGGGGACATTACAACAAACACACATAAAATGAATGCGTAAATGACTTGAGGAATACGTCAAGGAGAGCACATTAAAAACGTTATTTTGGAAAGCCTCTGCACATTGTTTTAAACATATGCAATCCCCTTAAAAATTGACGCCTTAAGGAAACGCAGTGAGTAAAGAAGTGAATACGCACTTTTGGGATGAGTTTACATGAGCTTCAAAACATATGCAATCCTCTTTAAAATCGACACCTAAAAGGAAGGATTAAAAACGCAGTTTTTAATATGTCTTTGCACATGAAAGAACATATGCAATGCTTCCAAAATTCGACGTCCTAGGAGGAATATTAAATACGCTGTTTAGAGAAGAGTCTGCACATGTAAAAATACATAAAAAGATATGTATTTGGATTTTACAACACCCTTTGTGATTCTTCATTAAAAATGCACTTTTCAAGTGCATTTACATATTAATAGAACATGTCTTTCATGAAGAAAAAGCCACTTAGAGAGTTTTTAAATATGTTTTTTCTATATGCAATCGCATATAAAAACAGCACTCATAAAGGATTAAATACGCTCTTTAGAGGTTCAACTGCGTATTTTTATAAAATATGTTTTTGGCCTAGAAAAAGCCACTTTTACACATTATATATAAAAATAACGTATTTAAAGTGTAAAAGACTTAATTTCAAGAGATGGGTTTTAAAAAGTATTTTGCATGTTGATTATATGCAATGAAGAATAAAAACCACACCTTTTTTAACTTAAGTGTTTAATTTTGAATTAATTAATATATAACTATAGTGTTTTAATAAAGTAACATGAAATTAGATTATTTTAAAGCTAATTTCATGAAATCATTAAAAACTATAATCAAATCAACTTGAAATGAGTTGAAATTTGAAAATGAACTTTAAAATCCATTTAATATATTAAATATAATTTGAACTCGTGCAATTGACTTTGAAAACCCCACCTTTTAAAGATTTTTAAAGAATATGCAGTCAGCCTGAAAAACCCCACCTTTTGCATCATAACTTGAGTTATACAGCTTTGTTTGATGTCTAAGTTAGCTTGAAATGAGCGTATTTCAAAGGGCTATCGACTCAAGGGAAAAACAAGATTAAAAATTGCTAAAAAGAAAGAGAAAAACAAAGAAAAGGACTTAAAGAACGCATGAAATGTGTGTTACAAAGAGCATTTCAGGGTTAACGAATTGTCTTTATAACGCATTATCCAAAACATTCAAATAATAGAGGATAGTCCTACGAATTCACAAGAAAATTCCGTAGGGTTGCCACAATTATGTGATCTCAAAATTGAGGACAACGACTAGCTCTAACTGGGGAACGTACCTCGTTTATTCTTAGAAACAATGAGGAATGTAGAATCCAGAACTCTAAGTGCCTTCATCTATTCCATTGGGCTATAGAGTCAGGTGACCAAAAACAAAAAGACTCAAAATCCTAAAAATCTAAACAGACTTGGACATTATGTACAAGGGGTACTTATCTGGAGCTCATTCAAAATAATGCTTTAGATGATGCGCACTATATGGTAGTGCAAAAGGAGTTCCATCACGATAAGCCAACAGGAAACTATTTTCTCCAACCACTTGATGAATTGTGAAAGGACCTTGCCAGAAGGAATCAAATTTACCATGCATACCCTTCGGTTCTCGCCTTTTATCCCAAAGTAGGACACGATCACCAACTTGGAATTCTCTCTGCTTGGTTTTTTTATCAAAAAACTTCTTGACTTACTGCTGATGTGTTGTAAGTCGATCCACCACTTGAGTTCTTTGCTCCTCCAACTGATGTAGGAACATGATTCGTTTATCCAAAGAACTCTCATAAGTTCCTTCTTCAATAGACTTAGCCAACTTAAGAGCAGGAAGCTCCAAAGTTATGGGAATTTCTGAATTTAAACCATAAAGGAGCTGAAATGGTGACATGCCAATAGCTCTCTTGGGTGTAATCCTGTCTGCCCACAAAGCATCAAACAAAGCCTTGTGCCAGGACCTTTGGTTGTCACCCACAAGCTTGTGAATGATAGTAACTAGATTTTTGTTACTTGATTCAGCCTGACCATTACCCTGCGGATAATAGTCAGATGAATGTGAAAGAGTAATACCATGTTCAAAACAAAACTGAGTGATCTCTAATGAGGAGAAAACTGAAGCATTGTCTGTCACAATTTTATTAGGTACCCCAAAGCGAGAAATAATATTCTCCTTCAAGAATGAACATACTACTGATGATGTTGCATTCTTTACTGGAATTGCTTCCACCCACTTAGTGAAATAATCAGTTGTAGTCAAAACATATGTATGCCTTGCACTGGATATTGGATTGATAGTACCAATGAAATCAAGGCCCCATTGCTGAAATGGTTCCTCAATCACCACCGGCTTCAAAGGTAACGTAGCAAGCTTCTGCTTTCCTACAAACTGCTGACAACGATCACACTTACGTACCTAGCTATATGCATCTTGAAAAAGAGTTGGCCAGTAGTATCTTGCTCACAAAATCTTATGAGCAGTCATAGGTACTAAAAAATGCCCACCACATGCCAAATCATGAAATGATTCTAGCAATCTCTCTTGCTGTGCTTTATCCACACAACGAAGAAAAATGCCATCAATGGTACATTTATACAATCCATTGTCCCAAAGAACAGAGTGAGCAGCTCTCAACTTTAAACTTCTTCTTTGCTTATAAGTCAAATGTGTCGGACACTCGCCATATGTGAGAAAGTATGCAATGTCAGAATACCATTAATCAGTTGTACTTACAAACAAAACTCTAGGTAAATCCTCTGAAGTTGCTTCATCGGGTTCATTTTCAGCCATACTGACACAAACCTTTACCACGAACTAACTTAGTTGGTTTGATCTCAATATCATATTCCTAGATCTTGGCAATCCAATTGCCTCTCTTTGTTCCAAACTCTTGCTGCGTCAAAATTGACTTGACAGTTGTATCAGGAACCAAAACTTCAACATGTGAGTTGGGAATGTAAAATCTAAAATATTTAGCTGCCTTTACAACTGCAAAAGCATTCTTCTCCATCAGTGAATACTTCAACTCATGTGACTTAAGAGGACAACTCATGAATGCAATAGGAGATTGTATATTTTTAGCATTCTTTTGCATGAGAATAGCTGACATAGTGTGCTCGGAAGCATAACTATACGTGATAAATTCCTTAGTATAGTCTGGACAGACTAATACTGGTGCTTGAGCAATTGCTTCTTTAATTTCTTTGAAAGCAGCCTTTCCTTCAGCACTCCAGCGAAATACTGACGCTCCTTTCATCATATTTGAAATATGAAGAGTCTTCTCTACGAAATCTGGAACAAATCTTCGTAGGAAATTCACCTTTCCAGAGAAAGAATGAACGGCAGTTTTGCTTGTGGGTAATGACAAACTTTGAATAGACTTGACCCATTTAGGATCAATCTTTATTCCTTCCTTAGACACAATATGTCCAAGAAGTTTACCTTCTGTAACCCCAAAAATTGACTTTTTAGGATTGAGAGAAATTTTGTGCCGACGACACCTCTCCAATGCTTGACGCAAATGGTATACATGATCTTGCCTTTTCTTGGAGAAAATGGTAAGATCGTCAAGGTAAACCACAATGAATTTGTCCTTGATATCACGAAAAGCTAGATCCATAGCTCGTTGGAAAGTAGCACCTGCATTGATCAATCCAAAGGGCATCCTGTTGTAAGCAAAGGTACCCCATGGAGTTGTGAATGCGGTTCCGTACTGATCATCTTCCCTGACTTCAATTTGATTATAGCCAGAAAATCCATCAAGCATGGATAACATCTGAGAACCAGTCACTGTTTGCAAAACATGATCCATGATTGGCAAAGAATAATTATCCTTCAAGGATGCTTGATTTAGATTATGGAAATCCACACAGATGCGGATTTCACCATTCTTCTTTCGTACTGGGACAATATTAGCCACCCATGTAGAATGTTGAATTGGGAAGATTATTCTAGCATCTAACATCTTTTGGATCTCTGCCAGAATAGTGCCAGAAATTTTGGGATTATACTGCCGTTGCTTTTGCCCAAAAGGAGTGGTATATTACACTATTGATATATTAAAGAGGTTTGGAATGATGGATAGCAAACCTATGTCTACACCTATGGAGACAAACCTGCACAAACTCAAAGAAGCAGCTTCAGAATTGGAATTAGCATATTCTACTCTCTATCGTCAAATAATTGGGTCCTTAATGTATTTGGTTAACACCAAACCAGACATTTGCTATGCAACAAATGTACTCGGTCAGTTCATGTGTGAACATAGAAAATTGCATCCGGTTGCAGCAAAACACATCTTGAGATATCTTTGTGGAACCATTGGACTTGGATTAAAGTATGACAATGTTGGCCTAAACCTCCATGGATATTCAGACTCAGATTGGGCTGGAAGTGTTGTAGATCGAACGAGTACTTCAGGATGTTCTTTTAGTTTAGGACCTACCATGATATCCTGGTTCAACAGAAAGCAATCCCCAGTTGCACAAAGCTCCACTGAAGCTGAATACATTGTCGCATCTATGGGAGCTCAAGAAGCAGTATGGCTAAGAAAGCTATTGGTTGGATTGTTTGGACAAGCCCTGGATTCCACAATTATTCACTGTGATAATCAAAGTTGCATAAAACGTTCTATGAATCCTGTATTTCATCATAGGGCCAAACACATTGAGATCCCTTATCACTATGTTAGAGACATGGTGGAAAGAAATGTTGTTCAGTTGAGATACATTAGTACAGATGAGCAAACTGCAGATATTCTAACCAAGCCTCTCTCAAAGACAAAAGTGGAGCACTTTAGAGGTAAGATTGGTATGGTAACAATGTAAAATTTTAATTGAGGTTGAGACTCAATAAATTGTACTAATGATTTATATATGAGATATATTATATATAATTATTATTATGTGAGTTATTACATAATCTTGTGGAAACTTCTTGAAAGGTGATGATCTTTCAATGAAGTTTACTTATGGTTACTATTTAAAAGTGACGACTTTAACATAGTTTAACCTACTATCTTGATGGATATCATATGGTTGATATCCGCTGACATATCATGATAGTTCATATCTCTTAATATGATATTAACTGAGTAGTGTACAACTACAATGAGTCATATTATTGAGATATGTCATGGTGGATGTTTTTGTTGGCATTAACCGGTAAGGATGTAACCGGTACATGGCAAAGAGGTGTTGTCATTGATGTCAAAGGATGCGAACAATGTTCAATCAGAATCAACCAGTTACAGTTAACAATAATAAGCTAAGCACAAGAGAGACTGGTTTGGAGACCGGTGACACGTAGTGAGCAAGAGGAGGCACTGTCTCTGTTACTGATAAAGCTCTAACTGACATCAGAGCAACTGGTAACCAAAGAAGGTGCAACCGGTAATCAAGGATTCAGGACTGTGACCGGAAACAATGTATAACCGGAACCAAGGAGTCAAACCGGTATAGACAAAGAAAGAAAAAGTGACAGGTGATGGCTTTTACCTGTGCACAACCTAAAGTTATTAACCGATCAGTGAAGATATCATCGAGATTGATGAACCGGGGAAAGTCACAATCGACAAACACTTGTGTGACTCTTTGACCAAGATTTGTTGCACAAAATTCGAATGACTTTGTGTTATGAAGAAGATCAATGCAAGGCATGATTGAAGGTTTTAATGCCGAAGTTTTGGCATTAAAACATAGAGAAATCTCTTGTAAAGGAAACTGTAATGTCCCCATTTTTCAGACTTCGGGATTAGCTTGGTTTGGTGACCCTCGCAAGCTAATCAGGCATTCAGAGGGGGTCAGATTGTGGAGTCAGTGTTGGGACTCCATTCTGGAAGTTTAGTTTATCATATCTGCTCTTCGTTAGGGTCAATTTGGTCGACTTACTATTTTTAGTAAGTGGTATTTTGGGTATGGCCTGGATTAGCAGGGTGTCTGCACGAAGCGTCAGATGTTTCAGGATTGAGTCTCAGGGAATCTCCAGTTTGAGAGACTTACTATTTATAGTAAGCCTATTTTTAGCAGCTGGCTAGTTTTGGCAGTGGATTATTTCCGGCAGGGCAGTTGGTGTTTGAGGCTCTAGTGTTGGAAATGAGTTTGTTTCAGTCAGCAGAATTTTGAGGCTTTTGGTTTTTAAAGTTATCGTTATTAAATTAAATTATTTTAATTTAATAACTTTAATACTTTATAACTTTAATGTTATAAAGTGAAGAGGTCATTTAAAAGCCTTTTTAATGAAAAAAGTGAAATTGTGCTTTTTCCAACAAAAGCAATATATTCTACTCGAAAAAAGCACTTTCATTCATTCATTGTTGATTTGATAAAATTTATAAAGTCTCTTGGCTGTGAGAACCGGCTAGGGTTTTGAGGACTCATTCCTCTTCTGGCAATTTGAGCCATCACAGATTGGTGGTGAATTTTGCAACTGCTGATTCTGAATTAAATCCAGTGCTGATGTATATTCGGTTTATGAGAAGTTTGTTCTGTGGGCAAATCAATTTATTCATTCTGGGGTTTGATTTGTCTTCCTGTTGGAGTTCTGAAATTGTTTGGAGAAGTTCTGTGTTTTTTCATTTGGTAATTGTATTCGAATTGTTGAGGTTGTTTTTATTGGGAAATCTGATGTTAATTAATTGCTGATGCTGCAATTAATAAATTGGTGTTCGGGTTTTTGGTGAAGTTATTTCTACAGGCGAATCATTTGTTCTTAAGGATTCTGAATTGTTTCATGGCTGAGGTTTAATAATTGATTGAGAGATTGGCAGAGATCTTCTTGCAGATGCTGAATTAATTATATTGAGATTGAATTCACAAAATCTGGAATCCCACATTAATTAGATGGCTGTGTTTTTTAATTGGGAATTTGCGGAGCTTCATTGTTTGCTCACGTGACTGGAAAACAGGGTCAAATTACCATCAACACAGCAAGCCAACCTCATGATATTACATCTTGCCGTGAATGTACAGGCTGGAGTTTAGGTGTTAGAGAATTGTGGTATGTTTTTATGAAAGACATTACAAAATTACAAGCATTTTCGGATTGCCAAGTGCCTTTGAATTTTTTATATTAATTGAAATGCTTATATATTATGTTTGTAATGAGAAATGAGAATCAATTAAATTATTAAAGAATGCCATTTTCTCTTGGTTGGATTATTTTGAATTTGTGGAAGTTGAATTTAATTGCAAATTAAAAGTTTTTGAGCAAAGGGTTTGCAAAAATTATAAATTCAAATTAGTAGTTGAGAAGAGTCAGCCTGGGTTCTTCACAGTGGTATCAGAGCTTTGATCTTGCCAGCCTGGAGGGTATGAGGATTTAGCAATGGCATACAAGTTTGTGCCTGGCATGCATTATGTCTGCAGGGGTAGAGCTTCACCCCCGCCAAAAGGAAATGAACAGGACCCACAGGTTGATCGTGCAAGCAACAAGCACAGAGATAATATTGGCAATGATGTTGACAAGGAAGCCAGAGATGCTTTTAGAAATTTAGCAGAAGGTCAGCATCATGTTGCAAATGCATTGCAACAACTTTCAAACACTCTACAATGCATCGCATTACCAAGAGATCATGCTAGAGACAGAGGTGCGAGGAGTGTTTCAGTTAGATCACATAGGCCACGAGCAGATAACAAGCGTGATTATAGAGCTGACTGTATAGGTATTTATGATAGGCCTCTTCGTCCTACTTTCTTGAGGCTTGAGCTGGATGTAGTTAGTAAAGAGATAGAGCCGACACCATTCGTTGATGATATGGTGGCACAGTTTGTAGAGTGGAATGCTCTTCCAAAAGCAATTAAGAGGAATTTGAATTTTGACAGGTACGTGATACAGAAGAGAGAGCATTCCAGAGGCTCTTATCGGGATGATGGGGCTATGACAGACTTGCTTGAGGCCAGTTGCTTTGAGTTTCATCATATCCATGAGACAGGGGCTCGTGATCAGGAGAATGTTGAGGCCATGATAGCCACCAGTGATGGCAGCCCTACATCTACTGGTAGCAATGAAGTTACCAACAATATAGGTTCTGATTTTTATGACAGCGGTCCTATGTTTGAGCCTATTGATGACGTTGATGACAGGGCAAGTGTAGAGGATATTGTAGACATCACTATGGGTTTTGACTCACATGATGTGAGTGTTAGTTTTCAGGATTGCATGCTAAATGTGAGTTCTTCTAATTCTGATTTCTATGACAGCAGTGAGTGCCGTTGGCAGCGGCATGAGATATCAGAGGTTTTACAGGTTGGTAATATTGGCATCGATGATGTGGACACTCCTGATGTTATGTATGAGGATGATTCATGCTGTAGCGAGTCTAGTATATTGTATCGGATATTGGATGATGATAGGTCCCAGGATCATAGTTTACAGGGACTTATTGTAGATAGTGAGGATTCTCAGAGACACGAGTCCATTCAAGTAGAGAAGATTACACATCATGTCTCTTGTAGTTCGCAGATTTTCAGCTCAGATCAGCAGATAGGAGTAGTTCACTTTGTGAACAACCCCTTATTTGATGTGGATGTCGTTATGACTTATGACAATCCGTTGTTTGAGCTTAGTGATGATCCCTTACAGGCGTTGTACGATTATGATGATGATGATATTTGGGATCTGATTTGTACACCTGATCATCAGGTAGATTACGCAAGAGGCTAGTCACGCCTAGCTGAACAGTTTACAGAGGTGTACACGGTGAGGAGTGCTTACAGCTTTACATTCGATCCTCACGTTCAGGACATCTATCAGTCACACAGTTCTTCAGAGCACCCTTTTGATGACTGGTATGATGATTTGGTTAGCTCGGAGACTAGGAGAAAGTCCAGTCTGTTGGTTGAGTTACTTCCGTGTGAGTTACCCTCGGTTGAGTTTCTCCCACGAGGCGATCCTGTTGCAACATCATCAGTTCAAGTGTTGAGTGCAGTTTTTCAATTGTTGGTGTTGGTATTGCTGATGTTGTTAACTTCTTTACAGGAGTATGAGGTGGATCGGGACATTACTCATGACCATCCTTGGGATCCGGGTGGATTGTGATGTGGCTTGTTTTCCCTGATTGCTTGAGGACAAGCAATCTTGGGAAGGGAGGACTGTAATGTCCCCGTTTTTCAGACTTCGGGATTAGCTTGGTTTGGTGACCCTCGCAAGCTAATCAGGCGTTCAGAGGGGGTCATATTGTGGAGCCAGTGTTGGGACTCCATTCTGGAGGTTTAGTTTATCATATCTGCTCTTCGTTCGGGTCAATTTGGTCGACTTACTATTTTTAGTAAGTGGTATTTTGGGTATGGCCTGGATTAGCAGGGTGTCTGCACGAAGCGTCAGATGTTTCAGGATTGAGTCTCACGAAATCTCCAGTTTGAGAGACTTACTATTTATAGTAAGTCTATTTTTAGCAGCTGGCTATTTTTGGCAATGAGTTATTTCCGGCAGGGCAATTGGTGTTTGAGGCTCTAGTGTTGGAAATGAGTTTGTTTCAGTCAGCAGAATTTTGAGGCTTTTGGTTTTTAAAGTTATCGTTATTAAATTAAATTATTTTAATTTAATAACTTTAATACTTTATAACTTTAATGTTATAAAGTGAAGAGGTCATTTAAAAGCCTTTTTAATGAAAAAGGTGAAATTGTGCTTTTTCCAACAAAAGCAATATATTCTACTCGAAAAAAGAACTTTCATTCATTCATTGTTGATTTGATAAAATTTATAAAGTCTCTAGGCCGTGAGAACCGGCTAGGGTTTTGAGGACTCATTCCTCTTCTAGCAGTTTGAGCCATCACAGATTGGTGGTGAATTTTGCAGCTACTGATTCTGAATTAAATCCAGTGCTGATGTATACTAGGTTTATGAGAAGTTTTTCTGCAGGCAAATCAATTTATTCATTCTAGGATTTGATTTGTCTTCCTGCTGGAATTCTGAAATTGTTTGGAGAAGTTCTGTGTTTCTTCATTTGGTAATTGCATTCAAATTTGCTGAGGTTGTTTTTATTGGGAAATCTGTTGTTAAATTATTGCTGATGCTGCAATTAATAAATTAGTGTTCGGGTTTTTGGTGAAGTTATTTCTATAGGCGAATCATTTGTTCTTAAGGATTCTGAATTGTTTCATGGCTGAGGTTTAATAATTGATTGAGAGATTGGTAGAGATCTTCTTGCAGATGCTGAATTAATTATATTGAGATTGAATTCACAAAATCTAGAAACCCACATTAATTACATGGCTGCGTTTTTTAATTGGGAATTTGCAGAGCTTCATTGTTTGCTCATGTGACTAGAAAACAGGGTCAGATTACCATCAACGCAGCAAGCCAACCTCATGATATTACATCTTGCCGTGAATGTACAGGCTGGAGTTTAGGTGTTAGAGAATTGTGGTATGTTTTTATGAAAGACATTACAAAATTACAAGCATTTTTGGATTGCCAGGTGCCTTTGAATTTTTTATATTAATTGAAATGCTTATATATTATGTTTGTAATGAGAAATGAGAATCAATTAAATTATTAAAGAATGTCATTTTCTCTTGGTTGGATTATTTTGAATTTGTGGAAGTTGAATTTAATTGCAAATTAAAAGTTTCTGAGCAAAGGGTTTGCAAAAATTATAAATTCAAAATAGTAGTTGAGAAGAGTCAGCCTGAGTTCTTCACAAGCTTGCGGCACGCATCTGTCGTTTCCTTTATAAAGCAGAAAAAGCACATGGCATGCATCGGATGTTTCCTCAGTGAACTGAGACTCCACTGGGTGATGGATCCGAAGGAGATTTTTATGCAAGTCATGCATGTAAAAAGAAGAAAGGGCAAGATGACTATATATTCTACAGCATGTGAAGAATATTGTTTGCCTTCATTCTGCCAAAGAAAAAAAGTGAACCTATACGCTGAGAGAAGCTACAAAAAGGTGAAGAGAAGAAGAAAAGAAGAGTGTGCAAGGAAACACAACAAAAGAAAGAGAGCATACCCGTGGTGACTAGTGATGACTCTCAATTGAGAAGCACAACGATCTTATCAGGCTCAGCAAAGCCATTTCTGAAAGTTCAAACCCTCTATTGCTCTCTAACAATTGCAATAGCAAAATCCCAATATTTTGGGTGGACATTAACAGGCCCTTGTACTAAATCTCTTAACCGGGTGACATGTGTATATGTTCTAAGTCCTCTAACAAGGCAGGCTTTAACAAGCCTTATTTCCTAAATCCCTTAACCGGATCGCATCTAATAGTGTATTTGTAATCTTTTAACAGGGAAGGCTCCTAACAGAGCACACTTCAAAAGAGTGCAAAATTTGTGAGGTTTCCTCACACCGTGGTTTTCTCCCGATTTGGGTTTCCATGTGATAAATCTGGTGTTGTTTATTGCTTGATTGTGTGATAGCTATTTTTGTGATAGAATCTATTCTGCTTACAGTTTTAGTTATTTTATATCAGATTTGAGTCTTTAAAGTTTTAGTGGGTGCTGATTCACCCCTCCCCTCTCAGCACCGGTTGGGACCAACAGTTCTAAGACGTAACATCCATGGATATGCCATGAAATGATATCTTCTCTGGTAGGCTTCATGAGACGTGTTGCCAGTCCACATACCAAAAAAGATATGAGTATGGAGAATATTATATGGTTGATATTCTTGAGTTGTTCATACTCATGATGATACCGTGAGGTAACATCTGTTATGGTGGATGTCATTTTGATATCTATGTAGACTATAACCATCAATGTTGAATTGAGGCAATTACGATACAACAATTCACTGTATTACATGGATAGAAATCATCCTCTCTAGCTAAGAGGGAGTGTTAATGATTGTAGCTTCGATAGGATGATTCCAATCGATGAAATCAAATGTTTGAATGGCACATCGGCCTTAAACATTTGATATATATCCTTCTCTATTATTATCATGGAGCATCATTGATGACAATTATTAAGATGACATATATTATATATATACATAATATATATATATATATATATATATATATATATATATATATATATATATATATATATATTATTGTTATATACATTATAATGATGATAATACATTAAACAGATTTCATTTTTGATATCGACCATAATATTGATTATGTGAATCAACTTAATATCAACGAATACCGATAGTAATCGGAAATGCAAGAAAACTATGGTGGCACAGTCAATGATATTATCGACTGTGGTTATCACAGTCGATAACATTATCGATTGTCATATATTATCGTTATCAATATATATTATAAGAGTCGATCATTGTATCGACTATCTTGCAATATCATTATTATTAAGTTATGACTCCATCATTATCGATCAAATTCAATGATATATATTAGCAGTAACAAATGAATGATTAAATTGTTAACAAGAGACATGTCTCGTGTAGAAACATGTCCCTACATGAACTTTGTTCATGTAAGGACATGTCCCTACGGGAGACATGTCCCATTATGTTATATATATACTCATTGAAAGAGTAACTTGGAAAATACAAAAATCTACAAGTGTTATTACAAGTAACAAATAGAGATTCATATTAAGTCTTCTCAAGTAAAAGAAATATATCATCACTGTATTTGAAGTTCATTGTTTTCTCTTAGATCTGCATTATCATTACATAGACAATCTCATTAGAAAAAAAAAGAGTTAGAATATAATTCTAACCTAAGTACATTATAGTTCCATTACATACATCAAGGAAACAAGTTAGAAAATTAAAATTTCCTCTATTCCTAATCTGATCTCAATTTAACAATTCTTCCCCTCAATAAGTTCAAATAATTGAATTATAATTCTTCCTTCAACGCCAAAACATATTTAAGATGGGTCATATAAAGCATTTGCATTACTTGCTTAAAGCCTCCATTTAACTCATAATTGACACTTAAAAACTTAGGCTTAATAAGAAATTAGCAAGCCCCTTACTATTAATTAAGTGAACATAATGAATAAATGCCACTCACTTAATTAATAAATAATAAATTAAACCATTAGCCAATTACGTAATAGCTCAACATTATTATTAATTAAGTAAAACTTAATTAATAATCATAAATTTCATCAATAGTTTATTTAATCCTTGGTGAGAAAAATCGGGGACATTACAACACCCTCTCATATGGATGGCAAGAGCTACATGAGGCCAAGAGGGATAATATCGGCTCTTGGGCCTAGGGTAGAGGATTAATGGATCATGGACTCCTCACTAGGTACACCCCCTCAAATGGATGGCAAGAGCCACATGAGGCCAAGAGGAATAACATTGGCTCTTGGGCCTAGGGAAGAGGATTAATGGATTATGGACTCCTCAATAGGTACACCCCCTCATATGGATGGCAAAAGCCACATAAGGCCAAGAGGGATAATATAAACTCTTGGAAATATGATAGAGGATTAATGGATTATGGACTCCTCGCTAGGTACACCTCCTCATATAGATGGAAGAGTCACATGAATCCAAGAGGAATGGTATCCGCTCTTGGGCCTAGGGTAGAGGATTAATGGATTATGGACACCTCACTAGGTACGCCCCCTCATATAGATGGAAAGAGCCACATGAGGCCAAAAGGGATGGTGTTTGGTCTTGGGCCTAGGGTAGAGGGTTAATGAACTATAGATTCCTCACTAGGTACACCCTCTCATATAGATGGCAAGAGCCACATGAGGCTGAGAGGGATGGAGTTCGCTCTTGGGCCTAGGGTAGAGGGTTAATGGACTATGGATTCCCCACTAGGTACACCCCCTCATATAGATGGAAAGGGCCACATGAGACCAAGAGGGATGGCATCCACTTTTGGGCCTAGGGTAGAGGATTTATTAAGGCACCCTAATTATGCCCCTTATCCTAGCTCTCCTATGGCTTGGTTCCATCAATAAATTAAATGTATTTTTATGATTAGTTTAGTGTTCCCAATTCTAGTAGGAATGATCTATGCTTTTAATGTCTCTAATAAGGAAGATCTATTTTGTGGATAACAATTTCCTAGCATGTTGCGGGATCTCAACCAAGTACATGTTGTTACTAATTCTATTCCTAGTTCGTATTCTACTTGTAATTTGTGATTTAGGGGAAAAACTAGGGCGTTTACAAAAGGGGACATTAAATAAAGTCACATTCCTTCATAGAATTGTATGAGAGTAGCCTTTGGGGCATTGAAAGGCTGTCTATCAAGGGAGAAGAAGCCAAGCCAAGGGTGTATAAAAGAAAATATGAAGGCGAAACAAGTGCACAGAAGGTTGAAGCCAAGGGAAAAGTTGAGGATTCCTACATGAGCGAGAGTGCGAGAGAAGCATCAAAATGTCTAAACCAAAACTCCCTAGCAAACAAATTCTAAGCAATAGGTTTAAGTTAGAATAAAATTATGGTAAGTCCTATTGGAGAAAAGTAAAAGTTGTCCAAGTTTACAAGCAATGTATTGGAGGGTCCTATTTGTAAGACTTGTGAAATAATCTGGACAGCAAATGGGCAAGATGATAAAGCATTTGGCCGCGATTGTTCCCAGCCACATTGCAATGTGTAGCGATTAACTAGTATACAAAAATTGAGACAAGCCTCCTAAAATACATGGAAAAGATTAAAGGCCTTCAAAGAAGAGCTTAAATTGCTTCATGATGATAATGAAATAGTACCAAAAATCTAAATACAAAACAAAGTAAAAACAAAAATGTACCAGCTTATAATTGAAGGATAAAAGAATTGCCTATAAAGTTAGAGAAAAAAACCAGCTGACAATCTGAAGAAAAGACAGTTCATTGAAGGTCTACTTCCATCATTAAGAAAGAAGATAAAGGTAGTGCCAACTACCACCCTCTTCCTATTTAGAATCTTACAATCAAGAAATGGGCATAGAAAGTGAAGATAAAATTTCCTTGTGTAGTAAAAGAAAAACAGAGGAAAATGGAAGTTCAGATGACGATAATGACAATGAATCGAGAGCAATATAAGTGCTCCAAAGGGGCATGCTCTAAACGATGAAACAATTGAAGAAAGAGAAAGAAACTAATGAACTATGGTAAATTGAGTGCCAAGTTGAGGGGCACCTAAAATTAATTGTCCTAGAAAGATGTTTTGTGAGATTTACCAAGTTACGGGTCATTCAATAAAGGAGCACCCATACAATTTGAAGTCTACAAGTACACGGATATACTTTACACAGGGACAGCAATCCACTCCACCGAAGCCATAGAATCCATCTCCATGTGGCTGTCGAACTCAAAGAGGAGTAAAATCCAAATAGAGTACAGCCACATAGGACGTTTGATCATACAATATCAGCAATGTAATAAATGGGGACATTTTGGGGGAGACTGCCAAAACAAGTGGGACAAAATGCAATTACAGTGCAAATGGTGTAAACTTGGAGACTATGAAGACACTGGATGTTTGAAGCAAACAGCTAGCATCAATCTAATTGATGTTGATAGAACGACTGGCCATTACTCATGCCTACACAAAGAAGGCTATGTACCCTGTCCCACAAGTAGAAAAAAAAAACTCTTTATGAAGCAAGGGCCGAAGAGAAGAATGCTATGGATAACAAATGTCGCCGCACAAATGCAAACGCAAGTATGGTAACAAATCAATTAAAAATCCAAGAAAAATATTACAAGACAAGTACTTCAAACTACAATACCAGTTAAAGTAGTGGATTTATTATAAAGTATTCCTATATTTTGAAATGCTATTGTATTGAGGGAGAATGAGATGGTGCATGCTATGACCCAACTGAAATATGGTAAGAATGAAGATCCAATAATCAAACCTCTACTCTCAAGCAACCAACTGATTGGTCTGATATTGACAGTTAACACGGTGGAGAAAAGAACAATGGTGAACATACTTCTCAAAAATAAAATCATTGTTGGCAGGTCTGGCGCGAACATACTTCCGTCAGACACTTACAGAAGTCTTGGCAAGCCGACCATTTGGTCCCCAACTTTTCACGAAGTGGGTGCAGATCAGCAAGATAAGATATTAACGTACTTGGAGGTTTAATGGGACAAAAAGTAATTATTGGAACCCAAGCATTTTTGTTGAATTTTGTGGTCATTTCATTAAGGAAGAAAGCATATGATGCATTGTTGGAATTTCGAAACCATAACTGGAACAAGAATACAATCTCCATTAAGAACAAGGTTCGAAAATATTTAAATATATAACTTATTTGAAGAATCAAGCAGTCGGTGACTAAGTAGCTTCCTTGGATTCATCAGATTCAGATTCTGCAGATGAATGGACAGAGAATCAAGGTTCGATGGAACCAAGCAACGAAGGAATACTGGAGTTACAGTCATGTTTGGAGGATGATACAAATTCTCTCCATCGCCTAATTAATTGGCAAAGGTAGGATTATGAAGTATTTCCATCAAACTATAATTTTGTTGAAGCTACCAAGAACAATGAAGACAAACAAGGATTGTGTGATGATAAGCAGAGAAGGAAGAATGACTTGAAAAAATGGAAAGTTTATGTGTGTCAGACACAATCCACGGTTTGTGAAAGACAGTAGTTCAAGTAGAGGTATCTGACTTTGCATAAGAGTGTGAAATTACTAATGGTACATCTTGGAGTACTAAGAGTAAACTATTTAACGTGGAGCATACAGATACTTTTTGTTAAGTTATATCAATTTCATAGAAAATTTAAAGAAAAAGAAAAAGAAAATTAGAAAATATTGCAGATTGGAACAAAAAAGGAGAAAATATTATTCAACAATCGAAGGAGAAAATAATTAAAGGCCAAATTACATAAAAAGCCCAACTATTATTGGAACAAAAAAGGAGAAAATAAGCAGGACTCGGATTTAAAGGTAAGTTTCAAATCAAATGGGAAAGTTTGCCCTCCAAAAGAAGCTGTTTTTGAACTTTATGCTCATATTTCACTTACTAGAGCAGGCATCAGAATAATTTTTTTACTTAAACGTGTATATTTTCTGTAATTATCACCAACATAAATTAGGAAAGTATTATTAGCATAATGATGCTGGTAAAATATCATACAGGTTTAGGCTTACAAATTCTTTTCAAAATTAATTGAAAACACCAATACAATCCTTTGCCTACTTAACATAAATGAATAGGTACTAGGTTGTCGTTAGATTAAACTTAAACCAGGAGGAATTGTGACACAAGGGTGACTTTCAAAGCATTACTTTCTCTATAAGATTTGCCAAGTTTGATTAATGTATCATCATTTCTCCCATCCCCTGTGATAAATATTTAAAGCTACTTTTGTGCTAAGTTGGTCCTCTTCCAAAATAATTAAATAAAAAATCTTATCATTCCATTTTACAAATGCTTGTGCTGATTACAAATGCAATTATCCAAGTTTATGAACACCGGGAATTTATTTAACATATTCACAAAACAAGCAACTGCACATTTACCAATGTTATCCAAGTTTATAAACGCTGGGGATTCAGCTGTCCTATTCACAAATTAAGCAACTATACTCGAAAAACAATTTTTCAAGCTCTGACCCTGTTTGTTTCTCTGGGTAACGTGGACAAAACAAGTAACGGAAACTGATACATAGATTGCGTTACCTTCTTATCTTGGGCATCGTGATTTTTGGGTGTATGTTTATTTCCATTCCCACCAACCCCACAACATATATTAGCTTTGGCATTCCACTTTATTTGTCTTGGTTGAAAGAAAGGCCCTCCCATAGAAAGAAGAGGATGGGAGACTGTGAGCTTAAAAAGAGTAGGAATAAGCCTTGGCCTGCACAATACACGAGCCATTGTAACTTCACCCTTTACTTTCCACAGTCCCTTAAGCTGGTCTCTTCCATAAGACGAGGAGGAAGCAGTAACTGTTGATGCTTGACACTCTATTTCAATGACACGGTCAGTAGAATTTTGCGAGGGCAATACTTTGATGTTATTTGTTTTTCTACGAAAGACGTTTTTCTCGGTTAAGCTTTATATAAGGGTGAAAAGTGTCCATTTTTTACTTTTAAGTTATTGTGGCAGTGTTAGGAGTAGAGCACCAATATTCCCACATTCTAATTTTGCTCATTTGTAGAGTTTAAATTATATGTCAGATTTTGACCTTTTTTTATTGTCTTTGAATGCGAATTGAAACTTTAAAAAATATTTTTGTCAGTATTTGTGAACAAATGCCCTAGTATCATAAAAAGCTAAAATTGATTAGCTATTGGTAATTAAGGGGTCAAGCGTGGGTGGAGTGTGCAGTTATTAGGACGTGTTCGGTTACTGGTGCTCTTCCCTTAGTAGCTAGGGCAAAGGGTTTGATTCTTGAGTGGATTCTTAAAGGAGGGAGATAGGAGTTGAGGGTGTTGGGTTTGAAAGTGAAGCATGTCATTAACTATTTAATATTTATCTTTAATTTGAAAATCAAACAAATGTGGATCAAAAAATGTACACATTACATATATTATACAATATGTTTATGTTTGTTCCAAAAAGGCATATTTAATAATAGTCTTATAAGTAAAAAAAAATTATTCTGATGCCTACTCTAGTAAGTGAAAAGTCACCATCAAACTCAACTATCAACCTATTAGTCACTCCATCTTGTATTCAACACAAGCAAGTTGTAAGGCTGCCAAGGAAGTCATCAAAAGAAGAAGACACAAATTAAACAATCCACACCAAACAACCATTTGACCAAACCAATCAACTCTTTAATTTATGGAAAAATTTAAAATTTCCACAAATCTAGAAACACAATTAAAACAAGA
This sequence comes from Chamaecyparis obtusa, assembly GCA_027943335.1. Taxonomy (NCBI): domain Eukaryota; kingdom Viridiplantae; phylum Streptophyta; class Pinopsida; order Cupressales; family Cupressaceae; genus Chamaecyparis; species Chamaecyparis obtusa. The sequence continues at coordinate 942,539 of BSBK01001267.1, read as the reverse complement.
GAACAAAAATTTAAGATTCTATATCAAACACGCGTTCAAGATATCATTAATATGACCAATTCAAATAGGCATGATAGTTGAAGTTATTTGTTCAACTATACAATTCCATGAATCGTCTGCAACAAAAATACCTATCACAATGAAGAGGAAAAATAATTATTAATGTTATACAACCTTGAGAGAGAATTGATCCAAAGAGGAATCCAATATTGAGATTAACCTTAAATGAATTGAGTAGATTACAATGAATATAATGTTGCAATCAATGCAAACCTAACCTTTTCGGAACATGCGTAGACATTCAAACATTAGTCCTAGCAGCATATACTAAACATATAGAAAAACTATTTGCAAGGTCATTTAGATAGAGTTAAAACGGGAGCACCCTGTCACCGTTTGATTTGCTCTTGCTTTAGGGATGTGGGTGTGCTCTCAAAACACATGGAGTATATCCCTAATGATGATTAGGGAGGATTGTGATCATTCAAGGACCATGGATACTCTATATTGGCACATAATCAGGTATAGAAAACCAGATTTGCCCCTAGAGCCCAAGGAACCAAAATTAAGCTAAGATACAAATTAAGCTACATGATGCTTATGCTAAGATTGTTTTTAAACCAAAAGATATGTGATATGATGCAGAAATGATTAGCAAAGCTTGGAAGTAAACTAGGTTCAATCCATTAAGCTAAACTAAGATGTGTTAAAAAGCATGAAATCTAACAATATCATCAAAAAGCTAAGATCTAGAATAAATTTAGCATGATAACAATGCATGAAGATGAAAGGTAACTAATTGATTTTCTCTTGGAAGAGAGACTATTTATAGGATTTTCCTAAGGGCTTGGATTAGGAAGGAGAGTTACGGTTAGACTCAAGGTTTGGAGTAGAGTCTAAGGTAGGGTTTAGGGTATGGTAAGGTTAACCTTGGTTAAGGTTGCTCACTAGGGAAGTGTGCCTAGGGGACCAAGAGGAAAGAGGAGACATGGGCTTCATTAAGAGGCTGTAAGAGCATTAATGAGGATGTAAGGCTCAATTAAGAGGGGTTTTGACCCAAAGTCAAAGGATGGGGTTTAAGGCTAAAAAGGGTAGGAATCACCCTTTAAGCAGGTTTAGGAAAGGTTTAGGAAAGATTAGGAAAAATTGGAAAGTCTAGAAGATTCTACAGTTTTGAAGGATTTAAATAAATATTTCATTTATTTAGGGAATGTGACATCATTTATTAAATATTGATTTAATAAAGAGAGGAAAATCACTTAAAATTGATTTAAATGCTTTGGGGAGGGATCCTTTAATTAAATATATTTAATTGAAATAGGAGAAGGGATTAATGACATACAAACTAATTACTTAATTAACAAATGATGATGTCATAAAGGGTTTTCGAAAAATAAAAATACTTTTATTTACCATACGATTTTTAGGTGTCTACAAATGCATACTTATAAAATCATAGTGATAAAACCCTATATGCAAGTTGTATCTAGGAAAATTAAAACAAGGCTTGATAAGTGTCCATGTCCTAATGAATGAGACAACATTTGTTAAATAAAGATCAATCTTGTAAAATAAATAACACTTTTAAGTTTAGCATAAGTGAATAAAGTAATAAAGGACCCAATTATATAATTAATTAAATAATGTCCTAAGTACTCCAACACCCTTAGTCCCCTCCCCCCACCTCCTCAAAGATTAACTTGGGGAGAAACTAAAAAGATAAGATAAATGCATGAATCGGCCCTAGCCACAATGCCAGACAAGGTACCCATGTACAAACAAATGCCATCTCTCATAACTGGAGAAAAGGAGAAAACCACAATAGAAAAACTCCTCTCCAAAAGACAAGAAATGAAATAAATGCACTAGTCAAAGAAGGAAAGAAGGGGGACTCAATGTGACCCTTGAAAGATTGCTTGTGTCACAATAGTGCAATGAATGTCCCCCACAAGAGAGAGAGAGAGAGAGAGAGAGAGAGAGGATATAAATATCACAAATGAAGAAGTAATTCATGTGCCAATAATGAAGATCTGAAGACAAAGCATGCAATCCACTGTTTGCAAACAACATTTCTAACCTTAGGAAGAAACATGTCAGCTAGATATTTGAGAAGTCATTCCCATAAATTGGAAGTAGGATTCCAAATCCAAATAATGTGTGCCTCTAGATGTTTCTCAAAGGTTACTATGTCCATTAAGGATGATGATACCATAAATAATTAGGTACATGTCTAATCAATGTAAAAGGTGACAATCTAGAACTCTATAAAAATATATGTAGAACAAGTTGCATGGGAGATGAAGATGATTTGACAACACTAATGTGGCTATCAACAAAGAGTGTTTACCCTCATGGGGTAACAGATAGTAGTTGCATACAGATAACTAATTACTTAGCATAGAATATAAAAGAGTATTGTATTCATGTATTCATAATAGCTTTCCGTACATAATAATCGTGTCCTTATCAAAGGGACCAGTACATATATATAGTGTCTGAAGGGGTGCAAGGTGAATCGTCGCACCCGTGTAACTCCTTCAGATGGATGGACCAACCGTCTAACTACCCAGATTACCTGACAACATCATCCCCCCAAAAAGAAAAGTCATCTTCGGTGACTTAACAACAAAATGGATATAATGGTCAATACATAAGAAAATAAATCAACTAAGAAGAAGTGGAAGGGGCATCCTTGGAACCGATGGTTGGGATGCCAAAGAGTTGACCCTTTGTCTCAACTGATACACCTGCTACATACAGATATCTATATCTATCTGTATCTGAGAGTTGGCCTCTACGATTTCCTTGAGCATAAGAGTAACCTCCTGTAGCTCTGTATCCTTTTGAGCTAATTGGCCTTTGACTAGACTTTTACCAGCATTCACTACCTCTAGCTGTGCCAGAAGTGTTCCACACTCCATTTGCCAAGTACTTCGCTCAGCTACTAACTGGGCGGCTATCTCCTCCCGAGATCTATCTGTTGCCACCCGAGCCTCCTCTGTCTCTCGTGTCATGATCACTATCTACACCATCCATCGACCCTTATCAATCACCAATTCAAGAGATTCCATATAATCTACCAAATCCTCAACCATCATCACCTTTACCGATTTCCCCTTCTTTGCATGCACCTCGACTGCCACCGTCTCTACACTCTGCCCGTCGTCTCCAACATTACCCAACTCACCATCATCCCAATGGAAGTCCTCTCACTGAGGGAACAGAATAGCGGATCCTCATGCCACCGGTGTAAGAGATCGTTGGGCCAAGTAAGCATTCACTCGACCTATCACGAGTAGTCCAGGCTGACATATCATTGTGGAAAGTGCTTCAATTGGCACTTCTCCATCCATACTATCACGATCAGACTCAATCAACATGGAGTCCCCAAAGGTTACCACCAGCTCTGACCCCACCATCTCTAGTTGTACCTGACCTGACTCAGTCCTACCCTGCTCAGCAAACTACTCCATCACCTCTGCCATGTCTTTGCCAGGAAGGATACTCTCTCTATCCCCTGTCTCTAGCTCCAAAAGCATATCCACTATGGAAACTCTCTCTGGCTCTAGAGGCATATCTACTCTGGTAACTTTCTCTGGCTTTGTAGGTGTATCTACTATGGAAACCCTAGCCACAGTGACCATAGGCGGAGTCAACTGGACTCAGGCCCAAACTTGGTCAAATGTCGAAATGGTTGTAGGACAAGAGACTAAGGTAACTTGTGCCATACTGGGGGGTATAGTGCATGGAAATAGCAATGGGGTGATTGAAATTACCCCCACTTCATCATCATCATCTCCCTCTGAGGTATTCTCCTCCTCTAATGTCTCCTCACGATTGTTGTCCCCATCGTGTTCCCCACTAACCTCCAACTCCTGTCTGGCCCATTTCGAGCCAGCCACTGCCTTCTGACCGCTAGGTGTATCCAAGTGTTGCCATCGCATGATGGGAGGCTCACCTAGAATCGAAGGGCCCACCTTGAGCTCATGTGCCAATATATCTGATGGAATCTGACGCTCAATTGCATCCAAGAAGAGCCTGATGGCATAGTGTCGCATGTAAAATGTGCGGTGTTGGAGTGTCATAAAAGCATACATCCGCTCAGCTGACACAGTAGCCCAGTCATACATTCTACTACCCAGTAGGTGGTTCATCAACGTAACCTGTTGAAATGAAATATATGAGGCACGGCTAGAGCTTGTAAGATGACTTTTCACTACGTCCATAAGGCATCACCAGTGGCCCTCTCGGATAAAAGACTTCTTAATGTCATGATTATGTGACGCCTTCCGGAGTGACTCCTTCTCTGCAGTCGTGAGATCATTTCTACAAACCAACTGGATATAAAATTATTTATTTTCTGCACTCATCTTCTATGGCCTCAGGTCCACCTTCACACCTTTGGTTGTCAACCCGAACACTCTGTGAAACTCAGATACTATGAAGGAAACCGTCACTAAGTGGTTCAAGTAGGGAATAGTGCTCTGCTTTGAAAACCTATCAAATGACTCAATCATTACTTGTAATAGTCCCTCAAAATCTTTGATACAAAAGATGGGCATTTGAATAACCCATTGTACCTGAGCCCGAGAGAGGTTTTCCTTGATCAGTAGGATTTCTGGAGTATCCTCACTCTCATTCCACCATCTTTGGCATTCCAGGCCATTCAAACCCTCAAACGCAATGGTTTGTGTTGTGATCTCCTCTCTTTGAGATCCCACAGCCACCATTTGTGGCCTATGAATTTGTAGCTTCTTTCCTATACCTGTACCTGCAACTCATGCACCAAAAGAAAGTGGTGTATTCTTGCTCATGCTCCTAGAATCCTCTTCCAATCTTTTCCTCTAACTGCATTTGCCTGTTGATTGCATACTTATTTTCTTCCTTACTACCAATGTAGTTATAACCATTTTTCTTTTTTTTCCTTCCCTCTATTGTCGTACAGATTCCTTCCTTTGTTTTCCCTTGTGACTGTATGGAACTCTTCCTTTTAACCTAAGCCTTGTGCATTGTACGGAATTCTTGATGTTGTACTGTGCCTTATATCTATTCTTGATGTTATACGATGCTCACTTAAACCTCATTTCTTCCTTGGACTCCACACTGTTCCTTTCATATGGTCATACTGCACATCCCCTCTTGTCTCTGTATGGTAGGATGTACGGCTTTATAAGCCATGTGGCCTGTTCATTTTCTACCCATGAGCCTCTGCCTTTGTGACCATACGGTGGTCATTTTCTTCCTCTGGCTTGCTTCGCTTGCCTTTATAAAATTTTTAAAAAAATCACTCCCTTTTACCATACTGCCACACATGCGTGAATTGGTCATACGGTTAGTCACTGTACAAAACACCACATAACTTTCTTCCTGGTGCCGTATGAAAGTCTAAATGCTTTCCCTTCATTGTACGGAAGGATATAATAATGCACCCATCACTCACCCCTCGCCGTACAGACGGATCAACACTCATCCCCCTTCGTCATACGGTTGCACATGTTATAAGCTGGTCGTATGGGGTTTAAGTGTCATACGATCAGCTTGTCATACGGTGGCATCTTGTTATTTCCTATCGTACGACCGTATGGTGCTTTTTCCTTTTTTTCTTTTTCTTTTTTAATTTTTTTTTTTAACATAAATATTAAGTACACTTTTGCCTTCGGCTTGGGCTCTCTAGCCTCTGATGGTAAACTTTTAGCTTCGAGCCATTGACGACATCAGGAATTTCTTGTTCGTTGAGGGTCCACAACTTGACCGACCTATTCGCTGCAACCTCCCAAACCTTGTAGGGGCCTAGCCACTTAACTTTGAATTTCCCAAGCTTAATCTTGTTTCACCCATTATACTTTAATACTAATTGGCCTGGTGTGAATTACATCCGGCAGAGGTTCTTGTCGTGCCACAGTTTCCTCCGCTGTTGGGTTGCTTTCGTGGCCCATTGTGTCAGTGCTCTTTTCTCGTCTAATTTATTCAAGACATAAAGTCTTTCCCTCAAGCTCTCCATGTCACCGAGTTTGTTCTCTATAGCTATCCGGAGGCTAGGCACCATGAATTCAGCTGGTACCACTGCCTCCTGCTTGTACATCAGCTAGAATAGTGTCTGCCTAGTGGTTACCTTGTATGAAGTCTGGTAGGCCCATAACATAGAGGGCAACTTCTCTTCCCAGTCTTCACCTTCAACACTGCACAACTTATAAATGACCCCTAATTAGATTTTGTTTGTCGCCTCTGCCTGGTCATTCACCCAAGGGAAGTAGGGACTTGACAGTGTATGGAATATCTTAAATTCTATGGTCAGGAGTTTAATCACGTGGTTGACAAAATGACCACCCCTGTCGCTTGTCAACTAAATCAGAATGCCATATCTAGTTATTATTTGCTCATAAATGAACTTTTTAGTGCTTATGGCAGAGTTATCAGTCAATGCACGTGCTTCTACCCATTTGGTCAAATATTTTGTGGCCACCACAATGTATTGGTAGCATCGGGTATGACTGGCCTTCAGAGGCCCAACAAAGTCCAATCCCCATCTTTTGAATAATTCATGGGCGTGGGAGGGATTGAGTGGCATAAAGTCTCATTTGAGGGGTCTTTCGGCGCGCTGGCAAGTGTCACAACCAAGTACCCATTATTTGGTGTCATTATATAATGTCGGCCACCATAAGCCAGCCAACAACACCTTCCTGGCCATGGTGTCTGGACCCATGTGTCCTCTGGCAGGTCCTTCATGAGCTTCCCTCAAAACTCTCGATACCTCTTCTTCCATCACGCATCATCGCAACACCTGGTCTGAACCCATTTTGTATAACAGTCCATTGATGAGCTGAAAGGTCTGGCTTCTCAGAACCAACTTCCTCGATTCTCCTAGAGGCATGCCCTCCAGGAATTAAGTAGTGGATAAAGACTCATCGATACTCATGTACCACTTTGAAAGTATGGTAATATAGAATAAGTGTGCGTCTAGGAAGTCATCATTTACTCCCATGGGTGGCTCACCCAACTTGATTCACGACAGTTGGTCCGCGATCACATGGTTGTGCCCTGGTTGTACTATAATTTTGAACGTGAATTCCTGAAGTAGGAGGAGCCACCAACTTACTCTTCCTTGGATAATCAATTTATTGACAAGGTACATCAAGGTCTAGTGGTCCACATAGAAGGTGAATGACATCACCAATAGATAATATTTGAAATTTTGGATCAAGTAAATCATTCCCAGAGCCTCCCTTTCGGTGGTATTGTAATTCTTCTCCACATTTGACAGTAACCAGCTTGTAAAATAGATAGGGTGATCAAGTCCATGCCCTCCCTCCTGTGCCAAAGTGGCTCTGATGGCATAGTTCAAAGCATCCACATGTACGTGGAATTCCCTGTCCCAATTCAAAAATGTGAGGATAGGAGCCGCCAACAGTCTTTTTTCAGATCCTCGAAGGCTTCCCCTTGCTCCTTCACCCATGCGTACGGCTCCCCCTTCCTCATGAGTTTGTCCATCGGGTATGAAACCTAGACAAAATTCTTTATAAACCATCTGTAGTATCCAATATGGCCTAGGAAGGACTTGACATCAGTTACGTCGCTGGGGGCCTCCATCTCAACTATCACCCAGACCTTGTCAGGGTCTGTCTTTAACCCTTTGCAAACTATGTGCTCAAGAAACTTCCCTTGCGACACCATAAATTGGCATTTCTTTGGGTTGAGTGCCAGATGGGCTCACTGACACTGCTCCATGCATTCCCCCAAGGTTGCAATGTGTTTCTCATGGCCACTAAATATGGACCATTCATCGAAAAATGCTTTAAAATTCCCCTTGGACATCTTGTCAAAAATATGGAGGATAATCCTCTAGAAAGTCATTGGTGCATTGCATAGACCAAAGGGCATCCGATTGTATGCGTACACACCATCCTCCACTACAAAGGTTGTTTTCAACTTATCTTCCTCTACAATGGATATTTGGTTATACCCCGAGAACCCATCCATAAAAGAATAAATCTCATGGCCCGCCACCTCTTCCAATATGCTATCTGTGAAAGGGATTGGAAAGGGGTCCTTGATCATTACTGCATTGAGGCACCTGAAGTCTACACAGATGCGGATCTGGTTGGCCTCCTTCTTCTGGGAGATCACAATTGGTGAAACCCACTCGCTTGTGTCCACCCGAAAGATGATCCCGGCTTCTAACATCCACTCGATTTTGGTCTCCACCCTTGCAGTGTAGTTTTTGTTCATTTTGTAGGGCCTCTTCCACACATGTTGGGCTCCAAGAACTAGGGGAATGCAGTGCACACATAGTTCCAAAGGGACACCCTTTAGATCTTTATAGGTCCAGGCAAACGCATCCTTGTATTCTATAAATTTTTTGAAGGCTGTCATTTTCAACACAGGGCTCCAATCATCTCCCATGAGGATGGTTTTCAGATTTTGCTCATCCCCAAGGTTTATTTCCTTTAACTTGGCTTCCTTGTTCCAGATTGGTTCCTCCTTTGAAAACTCATGGGTGGGGCTCTCTCTCATCCAGGCTTCTCCTTCTCTGTATTCTATGTATTCTAGAGGGAACTCATTCTGGTCTTCCTCAATCTCCAATATGTTGCAGGACGGTGGAAATAATTTATAATCGCCCATCTGCCAATGGAATAGACTGTCCATTGAATATGTATCATCCTCCAATTTTAGCATCCCTTTGGCATTGGGATCCATGGTTTCTTCTCATCTGTCTATTTCATCATCTGATTCTGAATCAGAGGAGGATGCCATCTCTTCTCTGACCATCTACGTTGTGAGGTCTATCACAAACTTCCTTCCCCCTTTCTCAAATGACAGGATGTTTCTTTTCCAATTATGATTGGCTCTGGCAGTCACCAGCCACCCCCTCCCTAAGATGGCGTCATACCCCTTCTGCTTCAGGGGAATTACTACGAAGTCGAGGATGAATGGTTGGGTCCCAATGGTTACCTGTTGTGCCATCAGGGTTCCAAGGGGCTTGATGTCATGCTAGTCGGCCTTGAGTAGGTTGAAGGTCGACGGCCACAGTGTTGGTTTCCCCAAGCTCTTCCAAGTTTCCTCTGGTAGGATGTTCACCCCAGATCCACCATCAACAATCATGTTCGTGAGGATGGTACCCAAGATGCCCATCTCCACCACTATGGGGTTCTGCCCATTATTTATTGATAACATCATGGGGTCAGTTGCGGAGCTACCGAGAATCTTCATCCATTCAACTGTGCTTGTTGGAACGTTTTGGCCTAGGAACATTTTGGACATGAGCATCTTCAAAATAGTCATCTAGATCTGCAAGTTGAAACCCCAAAGACAATGATGATATGTTTGCAAGATACAAATCCCAAGTAACCATGTTTGGAAGAACAATGTCATGTTGTACTAAATCAATAGGAGGCATGAATGTGTCAATGCCAAGACTATTAGGGGAAAAAAAGATGTTGAAGATTGAGATGATGTATCAATGTTAGGAGAAAAATTGGAAGACAAGTCTCTTATCCATCAAAACATGAAAGACCTGTGATATACTCAAGCTTTTATAAAGTATCCTTGCATCTACAAGGAGAGAGAGATATTTTGTTGTGAAATTCTTTCTGAAAATAAATATGAGGGTCTCCATATATCCCCAAAGTCTAGTCCAAAGTGTGTGGGAACAATCAATGTTCAATATAACTCACATAATATCATGATCAACACTAGACAAAATCAATCCTACAATATGGTCTATGATAATAGCCTAAATTAGGTTACCTCCTAATGTGTTTGGTTCTGGTATGAGGCCATGTAAATAAAGAAAAAGATACTTGAGAAATACTTCAAAGAACCATATTAGCCCAAGATTGACTTTTTTTATTATCTTTAGATTGAATACCAAATTAAAAATTATATATCTTGAACTAACATTCAAATGATGATAGAAACAAATGTGAGCACCTGTCTACAAACTATGTTTCCGCATTTGGATTCGCAGAAAGATATTTTCAATGTATTTTAGATTGAAAGGTGTCTCCTCTAAAATGAATGTCCACCTTATTCAAAATGTCTAATCAGGCCTTACAATGCAAAGGTTTTAGTGTGGCTTCTAAAGAGTTCCAATTGATATCAAGAGCACACTCTTACTGTTTTAGAATATTTCTCAGACGGGTCCCTGTGACTTGTAGATACCTACCTATCTCTAATGTGTGGGGTTTGTTCTTAGTCATAATGATGGTTATCCTAAATCCTTCAACATTTTTGCATGATTGATATGTTTTTCGCTCAGGTACTTGGGAAATCACATTATTAGTGTAGCTATAATGAGGTCTCAGTGCCCGATGTCAAATCTGATAGAGTTCCAAAATCAAAGAGGTCAGTCTTTCAAAGAATTTTTGAACCAAACAAAATTATAGCCATCTAACCATGATGCCATTTCTACAAGATGATGTTGATTGATAGTGCTTGCAATTTGCATAAAATTTGATGGGATTCTTGATTTAATCTCATGTTGCAATGAGAATATCACCTTGTGCAGGCTTGTAATAAAAGTTGGACTCATTCCTCAAGCTAGCTTGAGATCTAAAAACTACATCCTCAATGATATTTGGTACTATCTTTGTAGCTTGCTCTTAACTATGGGTTATGTAAATTATTCTCTTGTGACCCTTGGATTGGTCTAACCTTGACTTCAATTGGGATGCAATTTTTCATTCTATTGGAGACTTGACAAAATTAGAAACCTTTGGGAGACTAGGGTGGTATATGTCTCACTGAAACTACAAATAATCTTCAACTACAAACTCTTGGAAATGGAAAGAGAAACCAAAATATGGATGCCTCAATTGCTTTTCCATGGGCTCTTTTTATAATGCATCCATGGCTCTTTTCCCTCTAAGAAATTTGAATTTCAAATCAATCTCAAGTAAGGAGGGAAAATAAAAAACTAACAAACTAGGCTCAAAGATTAATCATTTAATTTATCAGGTCCTTAATTTAATATTATTAATTAATTGTTAATTCCCTTATGATAATTATTAACCTACAAGAATAAAATAGGTTATTAATAAAAAATTCATTTGTAATTTTACATTAGAATTCTCTAAGATATGCCCATTCTCCCATGTAGCATCTTTGGTAGGTAAATCCTTCCACTTGATGAGATATTATTTGATAGTTCATATCCTCGACCATCTTTCCTTGAAGTCCACAATCTTCTTGGGAACCAACTAGTTTTCCTTCATCATCTAGAGGTGGAAGCTCCACTGAAACAATGACTCTCTATCTAAGGGCTCTTTTGAGATAAGAAACATGAAACACATTATGTATTCTGCTACTCTCTAGAATTTATGGCTTGCATACCACCTTCTATTTTCCTAATCACCCTATAGGGACTGTATAACCGAGGCTTCAACTTGTATACACAACTTTTCTTTAGGGATGAGTATTTGTAAGGCTAGAGGCAAAGGTAAACCAAGTCTCTGGAATTAAAATTATGCTTGATCTTGTACATATCTACTTGGATCAACTACTACTTCTAGGTGTATTGTAACTTATTCTTAAGGGACTTAAGGATGTCCTAGCATTCATATATCTAATCATTAGTCAAGTGATATGTTATCTTTGAATGCCATGTTTAAGAATAAAGTAGCTTCATAGACATATAGCGCCATGTAAGGTGGCATCCCAATGGATATATGATATATGGTATTGTAGTAATATTCACCTAGGTGGAGCCATTTAATTGATAATTTTTGTTATCTTTCCACATAATTATGTAAATAACCCTCAACCCACTCATGCACAACCTTTTTTTTCTTGTTAGTATGAGAGTGATAATTGGTACTTAGGGTTATCTCAGTGCCTACCAACATGAAAAGTTTTGTCCAAAAGGCACTAAGGAGTCTACTATTTCTGTCATTGACAATGTTCTTTAGTAGCCTATGTAACCTAAAGACCTTTCAAAATAACAACTTTGCAATCTACATTGCATTATCCTTTGTCATGATAGTGAAGAAGTGTGCATACTTGGTCAACCATTCAAAGATGGAATCCTTTCCCTTAACCTTGGGAAGTCCTATGATAAAATCCATTGTCATACTCTCCCACTTTCTCTCTAGAATATGTAAAGGTTGTAGCACCCCTGCCAAAAATGTATGCTCTAATTTTTTCTACTGACAAGTATTAAATTCCTAGACAAAATATAGAACATCAACTTTTAGGCCCTTCTAGGAGAACCTCTATTTGATCTATCTATTTGTCTTGAAGTACCTTGGATATCCAGCCAACAATGATTAGTGAACTATATTTTAGATCTTCTCCTTCATATTAGACTTTAGGAAAAAGAAAATACTATTCTTGTAGTAAATGTTGTCATCTCCTACCTTGTACATGTCATCATGAATCTAGTCATCCATCAACTTGCAAGCAAAAGTGTTCTTGGAAAACTCATCCAACACATGAGCCTTCCAATCCACTAAAACTTCTGACCATGAGCATATGATGAGTTTCCCGGATGAGGCCTTGGCAATCAAATTCTTCATCCCTTTCACATACTCAATATCTAATTTATATGCTTGTATCTTACTCGCCCATTTTTATTGTCTTTCACCTAGGTCCTTCTACTCCAAGTTGTATCCCAAACTGCTATGATAGGTCCTAACCACAAATCTATCGTCAACCAAATCCTAACTAAATTTTTCCCAAGAATGCATGATCACAAGCACCTTCTTATTTAAGATATAGTATAATCTATTAGTATCGTTGAGCTTCGTATTGGCAACAGGGTGACAATTTTGCATGAAAACTACCCCAACGCCTTATTTCTATGCACCACACTTTAGTACAAATGGTTGAGTGAAATAGGGAAATATACAAACTAGGCTAGTGATCACAACCTCCTTCAGCTTATTGAATGCCTATTGCACTTCCTTTGTCTAACTAAATACATTCTTCTTAGTGAGTTTAGGTAAATAAACTCTTAACTATTAGAATCCCTTCACAAATATCATATAGTAGTATCATAGGCAAAATAACCCAAGTACAACTCTATGAGTGTCCTTGATTGCGGCCAATCAAAGATTACCCAAATCTTCTCCTAGTTCACTTGAACTCCTCGTGGATTAATGATTTTCTCTAGGTATAGAATCTTTGTCATTTTTAACTCACACTTGGAGGCCTTTGCTTACAGAGATTGTGCTTCCATTATTCCAAATACCTCATTGAAATTCATTAGATGATCCTCCCATATCTTTCTATATACGAGCATGTCATCAAAGAAAACCAATAAGAATTTCCTTAGTTTCTTGTTGAAGATGTGGTTCATGCATAACTGGAATGTGGTGGATGCATTGGTCAACCCAAAGGGCATAATCAAGAACTTGTAATGCCCATAATGACACCTGAAAGTTTTTTTTGAACATGTTATACTCGCACTTGAATCTACCAATAACTTAATTTGAGATCTATCTTTGAGAATTAGAAAACCCCATGTAGATCATTTAACAACTCATCCATTTATGGGATGAGATATTTATTCTTTATTTTCTTCACCAACACAACTGACAATGCAAAAATACTCAAACTAGGCTTGATGTGTCCCATGTCTAGTAGATCTTTGATTACTTTCTCAATTTCATCTTTGAACACTTGGGATGCATGTAAGGAATAATGGTGATTGGATTAGAACCCTCATCTATCTCTATAATGTGCTTGAATTTTCTATCTGGCAGTACCCTAGGATAAATGTCATTGAAATAAAAAACTATGTTTATCCAACATTGTATGAAGCTTGTCATTATGATTTTGGTTGGGCTTAGAAGAAACCAAACACTATGTTCCACATATAATTTCATCATGCTTCAGGATTACCTCCATGCACTTAACTCAAATAACTCTAGGTCCTCTATTAGACATGCCTCTCAAAACCACCTTCTTCCCATCCATCTTGAATGCAAACTATAACCTCTTAAAACTTTAGGAATATTTTTCAAGAGACTCCATCTAGTGAATTCCCAAAATAACATTTGCATCATCTAATTCCATCACATAAAAGTCATTGATAATTGTGTAGTTACCTAGGGTGATACTCAACTAAGAAACCTTATGAGTTCAAGGTAGCTAAAGGCCATGAGATACATTCACTTCAAACCTTTCATGTTCGACTATCTACAACCCTCTCTTGGAAACAAAAGAAGCATCAATGAATATGTGAGTGATCCTACTATCAAGCATGATAATGACTCATTTTCTTTACAATACACCTCACACCCAAAAGATGCTATATTGTGGTGTATCAAATAAGGTTGCAATGATTCCACCCTTCTTCTTCACATGTGTTTTCTTCTCCATATGAGGTGGCTCTTTTTTTTACTCCTTATATTCATTTTCAGTGTAGCCCTTCTCCTCACTATCTAATATGACCTCATTGTAATGAATATTACCCTTTCCAAGGCATCTATTTCTTGGTTCCCATGACTCCTTGTATCCAAAGCATAGCTTCTTATTTTATAATTCTTATCTCATTGCTTCATCCAATTGGCTCTCCTAGGACCATTCCTTCTAAAAATATTTCTTTCCTTTGTCCTTTTGTGAGATGAGTGCCATAAATGGGAGCCAATTCTTCTAAGTGGTAGGTCATGCCATGTCTAGAGATTTATTGATTACCTCCTAGAGTGATCTTTGTCCAAGGGTCTTGTCTCATCCTCCCAATGGATCCATCAACCCATCTATGAATAGAGAAATCAATCTCTTCTTTGATATGTCTATCACCAACATCATGAATCCCTAAAATTTGGCAATGTAGTTGTCAACTAATCCCGATTACTTTAGTTCCACTTACTCCTTAAAGTGTAGTTTCAGATCCTTATCATTGAACCTCTTTATGAAATTAACATGTGAGGTGATTTGATCATGTTCTAGGTTGATCATTTCATGATACAAACACTCACGGGTGATCTTTTTGATATGAAACACTGCAAATCTAGTTTCTTTGTATTCCGGTATGAGGTTAGATGAAAGTATGTATCCGCCTTCTATACCCAAGATTATGTTGGAGTCTTCCCTTATCCATCAAAGAAGGGTCAAATAATCTTGTTGGTATTCCTCTTCAAGTCATTGTTGTAGTATTTATTACACCATTTATGAAAATGTGACATAATAAGGTTCATATAGTCCTTGAGAGACGTATCTTGTTGTAACCCCACATTTAATCAATCATGTCTGATTTTTTCATGTAGCTTGATTGATCATGTTTAAACTATTCTTGTAGATTAATCAAAGTGAGAGCATGACTCTCCTAACATTCAACTTTAGAAGGAAAGGTGGGTATTATGAGCCTCAAATTAGTAGAAAGAATGCACTAGTCACGAGTCTTTCCATTGAGTAGGTTGTCACCATGCCCATTATTGCCCTCATTATTTGCATCTTGATTATTATTGTTCCTAGATTCTACCAACCAAGTAATTGATTCAACTATTTTTTGTTGTCCTCTTGCTAAATCACTTTGTGTTTCCAAATGACTTGGATCTATTGGCAGATGTTCATCACCCATTGTACCTTTTGAACTAGAATGGAATAATTATGCTTGTTGCCTTCTTCTTTGGTAAGTGATACATGTAGCTTCTTCCCCACTAATAAATGCTTAATCTAGTAGGCTTTCAAGGTCAAATCTCTAATACCACTACAAAATCCCTTAATGGTCTTTCAATGAAATATAAGAAATACTTCAAGGAAATTGAAGAAATACTTCAAAGAACCATATTAGAACAAGATCAACTTTTTATCTCAGATTAAAAAATGATTACAAATGTATATCTCCTAAATGAATATTCAAATTAGACATGCATATTATGAGCACTTGTATGCAAATGATATTTTTTGTATTTAGAGTTACTAAAAGATAGTCTCAATGCATTTTGAATTGAAGGGATCTCCTCTAGAATGAATTTCCACCTCCCTCAAAATTTCTAATTAGGCCTTTCAATGTAGAGGTTTCGACGTGTCTTCTAAAGAGTTCCCTGATATCAAGAGTGCACTCTTACTATTTTAGATAATTCATAAGGGTATCCTTGTGCCTTATAACTACCTATATATCTCTAATGTGTGGGGTCTTTCTTAGTCAAAATAATGTTTATCCTAGATCCTTCAATAGTTTTGCATTATTCATATTTTCATTGCTTGAGGACTTGGGAAATGACATAGTCAATGCAACAATAATGAGCTCTCAATGCCTAATTAAAAATCTAATAGAGTTTCAAAATTAGAGAGGTCAATACTTCTGGCAAATTTGAACCAAACACAATGCTAGCCATTCAAATTTGATGTCATTTCTTTAAGATGATGTTGGTTGACAATGCTCACAAGTCACATAAAATGTAATGAACTTCTTGCATTGAATATGATTTTGCAAGAATATTGCCTTATGGAGTCCCCACAATGGAAGTTGGACCCATTACTCAAGATAGCTTGGGATTTGAAACTTATATCTTCAAAGATATTTGACAATGGCATTATTCACAAAGGTAGGTGATGCAATTCATCTATCTTGACCCTTGGACTAGTCTAGCCCAGACTTAATTTTTTATACAATTTCATCTCTTATTGGAGACTTCATAAAATTGGAAATATTGTGCATACTAAGGTGGTAGAAGTCCCATTGAAACTGCACACAATATTAAGCTCCAAACACCTATAAATGAAAGGAGAAACTAAAACATTGATGTTACAATTGCTTCTCCAAGAGCTATTTTTATAGTGCCTCCATGGGTTTTTTCCACTCCAAGAAATTTGAATTTCGAATAAAGCCCTTAAGATAGAAAATAATAAAGTGGCCCCAAATGATTAATCATTTAATTTATTGGACCCTTAATTTAATATTATTAATTAACTATTAATTCCCTTATTAAAATTAATAACCTACAAGAATCAAATAGTTTATTAGTAAAATTTTCATTTTTCCCTCATCATTTAGGAAGGGAGATGACATTTATCCAAAAGTGATAGAAAAAGAAAAAGAAACTAAATTTCACCATATGATACCTAGCAAACAAGGCTCTTCTGATCTAATTTTTGAAAAAATTACTCATTGCATGCAAAACCTAACAAATACCCATGTTTTTTTAGGCAAAGAACAAAACTAAAAAAACCCAAAAAATTCAAAAAAAAGTTATGGTTGAATTTTTTTTTTCTTTTTCTTAAAAAATAATAATTCTTTTTTGCTTTTCTTTTCTTTTTTCTTACAAAATTTGATGAATCTTGCTAAACAAAGAGCAACCTAGATTATATTTTCATGGCTACAAAGAAAACCTAGATATTATTATACTTGAAGATGAACAATTTTTCTTCTCAAGGTTGGATCTCTCATATTTTGGATAGGAACTTAGTAGATTTGGAGCTCTTATAGCATGTTCCAAAGTTATTTGTTTAAGCCCAAGAGCCTATGAGTCACCTACAAGTGAAACACCTATCGCAAATGAAGTAAAAAAATGTTGATTAATGTTAGTGGCCTTGAGAGACAATTGATCCAAAGAGGAATTTGATATTGAGTTTAACCTATAAATGGATTGGATAGTTTGGAAAGAATATGATGAATGACACTTATAAAAGCATAATGATAAAACCCTAGATGCAAATCCAATAGTAATGATAACAGATAGCCTAGAAAGTGTCCGCGTCATAATTAATGAGACAACATATGCTAAATAAAGCTCAATCTAATAAAATAAAAAGTACACCTATGTTTAGTTTAAGTGAATACAATAATAAACCTAAACTAATTAGATAGTTTCTAATCAATCCAGTAGTGACATCCATTTAATCCTTTCTTTTTTCTCAGTTGAATATTTTGTCAAAATTTTCCTATTTTATCCTCTTTGTTTTCTATTCTCTTTTATATTTGTTGAAGGATGTAGTGCCGGAAGATGAGGTGGGATCAAAAGATTACCACAAGTAACTAGCATATTCTTTGAATATTACACTACTCTAACATATAGTCTAGATGCCCAGTTCTTCTCTACTTTGTCATTGCTTGAGCAAGTGTATTGTGGATGCATATATGGAGTTTTTAGTTATATTGTTAATGCTTGTAAATGTCTATTTATTATATATAATGTAAAAAATTTCCCCAATTTGTTGTAAGTGCACATATAGGATTTTAAGTTATATTATTTTTATCGATAAATGCCTATTTGTTATATAAAATGTAAATGTTCTACCCATTTTGTAGTAAATGCATATATTGTCTTTTAAGTTAAAATGTTTATGTTTGTGAATGCATATCTATAGGGTTGTTTATTGTAAAATATGTGTAAGAATTTTCCTAAGAAAAAGAGTGAAATGCCAAGATCTAGAATCTCAATTGATAGCACAAGAGAGATAGACAAAATGATATAATCAATTGATTGATTTAATAATGATCAAATAATAATGAATACAATTGATAAATACAAAGTAGATGTGCTTAAATATATAGGCAATGCATAATAACTAGGAGTGATGCAAGAGACAACCTATCAACCACACTAGGTGTAATCACATTTCCACCCAAGGTGGATCTGTTAGGCCTAAAAGGTACTGAGAGGGGGGGTGAATCACTACAGCCAAAAAATTGAAACTCTTTTCCAACAAATTTAACAATAACAAGCATGCAAAGAAAAATATCACATAAAGACTGGTCACATAAAGAATTCACACAAACAGAAAACTTGACACAAGATTTTTCCATGGAAACCCTTATTAGAGGTAGGAAACCACATGTGGGAGTGATACCCATAGTATTCCACTAGTGCATTGATGAAATCTTCCCTGTTAGGAACAATTACAAACACCCTTTTAATGCATACCTAGTTACAAGTATCATTAGCTCGGTTAAAAGTTAGAATCAAAGTCCTATTAAGAACACCCTATTAAGGGATTTCAAACTCCTAAGAGCTACCTGGTTAAAGGATTTAATCTACAGATCATGTTAGAGATCCTTCTCACCCTGTTAGGAGTGACCTCGCTAGACAATTCTTGCAAACCTATTAGGGTTTGCCTTGAGATGGACCCAAGATGAAATAATCTGATTATAACACTTCCTCTCTAACAGATCTGCTTCAGCATTGTTATCACTTTAGTTTATGCATCAAACAAACTAGCTTTGCAATCACAACTTCACTAACTACGCTAAAACTTAATTTCATCATCCATTTATAACAACTTATTTAGGTCGGCTAAAACATTTTTCCACCGCCTTAGATTAAGTCAACCTACCAACCAATCTTTTCCACCGACCACACCAAAGCCCAAATTTGAAACATACAAGGTTAGCCCTAAACATAACAACTTAAAAATAAAATAATGTCATCCATAAAACTAATCGGTTGACCAATCAAACCAAACTATTCATCATGTATCTTGTTCTTCGTGGCAACATCACTTGAATCCTTGATAACTCACACAAATCTTCACCTTAACTTGTGCAATTGTAGAAACACTTATATATACCTATGTATATGATAAATCCATGATCGTGCACCTTAAATTGATTTCCATTGTCTAATTCAATTAATTGTACCTGGGTATTGGCTATTCATTGATTGCTTGGACACTTAGGTAAATTACTGATCTGATCCTTCAAGTCCATTGGTACAATTGATCAAATAACTTGAACTAAAGATGTTTCCAACAATGACAACACAATAATATAACCATAAGATCTAAGTGTTATACACTGAATTTGCACCTCTGATCTCAAGCTCTCTTAGTCTTGATAATCTAGTATAACATGGGAATCATCTCAAGGTTGTGGGACCTTTTGCTAACCGAGATGAGACCTCTAGATTCTAGGCTGGTTCCTCTTGGATAGTCACCTTGATTTGCTCTCAGATAGGAAAGTAAACTTTGAGGGGAAAGGGATAGAAGGAATGCTTGGAAAGGGAAAATGACAGGAAGCAAATCTATCCTACTAGGTGATGCACCGAAATTAGGGTATGCATCTCAGTATAGAGGAATGAAAACCAGCGAAAGGCTTAGGTCTAGGAGATCACAGCTCTCTGAATAGGCTTGCATAAATATTTCATAAGAAGGTCCAAAACAGAAAGAGGCTATTTCAGGAAAAGATGGTTTTCACAAACAATAGCATTACTGAAGATTCAGGCACAATTTATGACCTGTAAACAACATCCACTTCTACAACTAGGCATAGGAATGAGACATGATTGTTAAGGGGTTAAAATATACCCACAGAGACATTCACATCCAATCACCCACAACAATGCACGAAATTGCAGAAAAAGAGAAGGACCAAGAACCCTAAGCTATCACTGAGAAACATGTAAAAATACTGAAAACCATTAAGAGATAACTCACATAAGAAGACATAGAGATAGGAGAAATGTCATAAAATATCTTCAATATCTGAACAATCAATGGGAATTTTACAATTGCAGAAAGTTAAGGGGCAGAAAGAATGCCTTCAATAACCTTTGGGAAAGAAACTTTCCTTTTTTACAATTGCCAGATTCTAGGCACTACAGGCTCCAAAAAATGTTATATACATCACTCAACTACACGCAGGCAGGAGTCAAAAGAAAACTAACCAGGGTTACAAGATTTACAATAAAATAATCAACCCTAGCAGTCAAATTTTGATCATAAATGTTTCTCTGAAAATATCCAACCGATCAGATATATCTCCCCTTGCGTGCCCATCTCTATACTTGATCATGCCTGCAGATAAAAGACCTCGATCCATCTACTTCTCTGCAAGTCGAGCTGTCATGAATGCCCAAAATCTGATCTTAGATCCTCGAAAGGACCCAAAAGTGGCAGCCTAAATCCTCTCCAAAATCTCCCAGCTACAATTGCCTTTGGAATTATCAATTCTCAGCTACCCACACTCACAAGTGTCTCTGCAGAAAAAGGCCCGCCAACAAAGTTGCACCGCCTGAAAAAGTCAACGGTCACATGAGCTCAAAAGCTTTTATGTGATCATGCGACAACTCCTTAGAAAACTTGCCTCCGCTTGCCACATAGATACTCGGGATCCAACACTGGTGAAAACCCCTGTAGAAGACTTCAAATTTGGGCCCCAACGGTTACCATTTTCTTCATTTAAAACTCGGTTGTTGATCACATTTTTTGGCAAATCGGACGATCTAGATCATCCCCAAAATAGTCGCGAGCCCCTATGAAAGGTCAAAGTCCACATCGCCAGTCAAGAGCCAATTGGAAGCGAGCATACCGACATGTCAGCATCCATGCAAACTTAACATTAAGTTAACCCCGGGTTCATTTTCACTTTAGTCGCAGAGTCGCTTAACTTTTCCTTAACCCCAGCCAGATCTAGCGACCACACAAAAACTCTAACTGCACAACCGCACATCTGCAAACTAAGATTCCAATCAGACGGTGGGCGCAAGATCTCGTACCCTTCAAATATTCTTTCTGATCATGTGCTAGTCGTAGATCCTATTAGAACTGGGACCCCACCAAACACATGTGTCTACTTGCAAATCCCCATCAGCATACGACAACCAATGGAGGACGAGCATATCAACAAGAAAGGACCCACCGTTAGAGCCTCAATAATAAAGCAAGATCAACGGTTGTCACATGATCACGAGGCACAAGAATATTCCATCAGATCATGTGCCAGCCATCGATCTTACTTTATCTTTAACCGCATAGCTAAGACCACCAAACATCTGGAGACTTAGCGACTAAAGGAAAGATAACCACCCACCAGGTCGTAGGATGCTAAGGACTTAACCACCAGAAATGAGAGATTACGCGAACACACAGTCGCAAGATCGCTGAATAAAATTAGCCGCTAGGCCCAAGCATGACGTTACCCTTTAACTTAACCCAATCATATCTAGAGACTTAGTGACAAAAGGATTCGCTAAATCTCGTAATCCTTTTATTAACTAGTGTTAAACCTTGAGAACCCGCGACTAAAGCAATCTCCAAGTCGCTAAATAACCTTCTTTACTTGTGGGTCTATCTGGCGACTGCGAGAGATCCTCCAACTGCGCAACCGCGCAAAGCCTACCAATCCTGGGCCCACAATAACCTTCGCTGACCGCCAGGAAGCTTATCGCATGGTCGCATGCGGTTAGGAATCCGCATGCGATCATGTGACCAACATGAAAACTGTTACACTTCTGACTACAAATTTAACTCGGGCCCACCACCAAACTGCAACCTCCTACCGGCGCGGCTAACGGTTTGTCACATGTTCGCATAGCCTAAAAAGGGGCTATGTGATCATGCGACAAACCGCTAGCGGTTTCAGAAAACCATCCACCAGGCCCACTTGATCGGAGTTGCGCACATGGAAAAAATTGCAACCAGAGAAGTGTAAAGTGTAGAAGTGGTAAAAAACACAGAAGGTTTTCAAGCGAAGGTCGAAAACACACTAAGCTTTCAGAGCGGAGGTCGAAAACACACCAAGCTTTCAGGCCAAAAGGTAGAAACATCCTGATCCTTCAGAGAGGAGGTCGAAAACACACTGAGCTTTCGATACTTGAGCACTTCATAGGAAAACAGGACTGTGGCCAAAAATGAATGATAGGGAATTTTTGGGCAACACTAAGCACAAATCATCTGCATCAAATTCCAATAATCTTCCCCTTTGGCATTGATGATTCTTAGAATGATTTTAGAATAAATAAGAGGGGGGTTGAATCAGTTATCCTCACATCTAGATGTACCAATTCCACTTTTCAACACTTTAACCAACTTAGATCTATTCAACAATTCACTCGGTCTCTATAGAATATAATCAGTAACATAAACTTGCAGTCCACTGTCCAAAAGTAATCAACTTGCAAAATATAAAACTCTTAACTATAAAACACATTAAATAACATTCACACAACTATCACACCAGGATTTAACATGGAAACCCAATTTGGGAAAAACCACTAGTAACATGCTACCAAATTTTCACTCTTCTAAAGTGAGCTCTGTGAGGAGCCAACCCTATTAAAGGTTACAATACACACTGCTAGGTGTGACCTTGTTAAAGGATTTAATCACCCTTTTAGGAGTGGCCTTGTTAGAGGGCTTAAGAACATCCCATTAGAATGTCACCTTGATTAAAGGATTTACAAATGATTGTTAGGTCAACCTTGATTAAATAATTTTGACTGATACAATGGTTAGAAAGTAACAATAGGTTTTGATCTTAAACATACAAATCACTTTGTAAATATAGATCTAATGTATCTCATATGTTGATCCACTAACTGGCCTTCATTTTCATCTCCATCTCTGATCTGCTTGGAAATCTCTTCAAGCAACCACTTCACAACTCTTCTCAGCTTTCTGCTTAGGTTCGCCAATCAACTAAACCAACCTCTATGGATAACCTACAATTAAGTCATCCTTATACCTCCTTGATTAGGTAGATTAATCTTTTGCCACTTAATCATCTCCATAGATCGTAGGTTTAGGTCAGATTCATCAAATCCTTCCAACATTTTGTTCACCTTCTTCTCCTTCTAGATACTTCTCAAACCTTCTCCTTGAATCCACAAGAAAATGGTTTACCATGCATTAAATACTCCAGGTCATTCATCCTTACCTTCAACATGTTTTGCATATTCCAAGAATTCAACTATGTCAGCTGGAAATCTCAAATCTTTCACAAACTGTAAAATATTGACACTTGGTCATCACTATGTTAATCTGCTTGATCATCATTGGATAACTCGGTTATCACTAAAATTGTTCTTCTCGACAACTATTGTCTTCGCTTGGTTAATTCTCTGATACTTGGTAATTAGTGATGCTTGGTCAATACTAAATTTGCTCAACTTATACTGGCGCTTGGTCGACACTAGCATCACTCGGCTTACACTTAAGTTTCTTAATTTTTTGCTCTTTTGCTTGGTCAAACCTATGCTTGCAAAATTTATTTCCTCATCTCTTATATGTTTCAAATCAACTGTCTTCTTCACTTAGAGTAATAGATAAACAAGACATTACCTTGCCAATGTGCCAACTAATCGAGTACCCATTGTAGTTTCTCATAACTCAACCTTTCACTAGGTCTTCTTCTTATCTCCTCTTTTCAAATCCTCTTCATCAATCAAAACATACGGCACTTTACTAGATAGCAATTATCTCACTAGTTAAGGTTTGACATCAATGATAATATAACAATTGTTTCAACTGTAGTTTCCAACAATCTCCCTCTTTGGCATCGATGGAAACACCACATGCAACACCATAAACTCCATAGGCATAGTTACCATACAATCCAAAAAGAAATATATATGTAATGAAGCAACTTCAGTCAACTCTCTTTGTGTTCTGATCTTCATTAATATCCTTAGATTCATTCTGATTCTCATCCAAATATCAGCTCCCTCTTGGATAGATTTCTCCCTCTTTGTTTGTGCATCCATTTTACTGAATCTCTCATCTTCTAAATTTCTCCCTTAACTATTCATGGTAACTCCATCTAAATCTCTTCCTCAAGTTGCTAAATCTCCCCCTCTTTTTCTTATGGTAACTCTCTTTGATTCTCTCCCTCTTTGACAACAATGCCAAATACACTTTCATCTTTCTCATTCATCTTTACCATGTAGATATATTCATGTCAGCTCTATGAACTGTATACTTACTTTGTCATCTTACTTATGACTAATCAACATCTTGTGCTTTATTCTTTACATCTTTAGTCAACTCCTAAAGTGTGACCTCCTTCCATTAAATTGTCAGATATTCTGATTAGTGCATTTTATGTAATGCTCCTACTTGATTCTAGGTAGCCTCAGTTAGGGGAATCACCCCTAATTTACCTCTTAGATACTCATGAGCATCCTTAGGTAAAGCTTTCATGAATATATCTACTAATTATTCCTTTGTATTCACATACTCCAATCTCACTTCTTTGTCTTGAACTGGCTCTCTCAAGTAATGATCTTCAGGTTCATCTTGTAAGTCCATTTGAGGTTCATTTTGTATCTTTTCTTCCTCTTCTGATTGCTCAATGGTTTCCTCCTGTTTCTTGGCATCTTCTTGTTGTGACTCGACAAGTTCTTGTTGTTGCTTGACAACTTTATTCTCTGTTCCAGATAAATTGTTGGCCTCTCCTTCTTCAGTGTATACGAATGATCTGTAATCTTAAGGTTCTTGTTTGCATTCAATTTCATTCTTTTCTGCATATTCATCAACTCTTACATTTTCACTTTCCACAACTTTGTTAGTGTTAGAATTCAAAGACTTATAAGCTTTTCTCCTAGTGGAATATCCTAGGAATATGCCTTCATTACTTTTAGCATCAAGTTTTCCATTCCTATTGCCCTTTAGTTTATAACAATTGCTTCCAAAAACTTTAAATTATTTCACATTAGGTGCATAACCATACCATAACTCAAAAGGTGTAGCATTTGTGCCTTTCTTAACTTGTACTCGGTTCAAAGAATAGATAGTTGTACTTACAAATTCTCGCCGGTACTTTTGTGCAACATTTTTCTCTATCATTAGTGTTCTAGCACAATCTATGATTGATCTATTCCTTCTTTCTGCTATGCCATTCTGTGGAGGTGTCCTTGGTGCAGACATCTATCTCATTATTCCTCCATCATTGCAAAAATTGTTGAACTCATTAGATATGAACTCTCCTCCCCTATCAGATCTCAGACATTTCAAGCTTTTACATGTTTCTTTCTCAACTTTTGCCAAATACCACTTAAACAACTAAAAGGCACCAGACTTCTCTTTAAGAAACATCATAGTTATCATTCTAGTGTAATCATCAACAAACAGAATGAAATATTTATCACCACAGTAGCTTTGCACTCCAATAGGTCCACATAGGTCAGTATGAACCAATGTTCATCACCACAGTAGATTTTCACTCCAATAGGTCCACATAGGTCAGTATGAACCAATATTTATCACCATAGTAGCTTTGCACTCCAATAGGTCCACATAGGTCAAAATAAAAAGAGAACAATCTCCTACTTTAACATTTCCCTCAAACACATCATAAACGCATGTTCAATTACTAGATTTATTTCCAATGATCAATTCAATGAGTCTAGGTTTCTCATTATCTAGATAGAAAAGAGCATACTCCCCTATCACTGGATTAAACACCAAAATTGAATCTCAATTAAGTGCCCAAGTAAGGAAAACACATGGTTTATTTGTATCTCCTTAGGCAACCTACAAGTAAATTCATTAGTAGTCTTGAGAGTTTATCTTCAACAAACGTCCTGTAGAAACTCATTAGATTATGTAATCAATGATAAACAACATAGAAACATCAAATTGTCAGAGTTAGTACTTCAAAGTCAAATCAAACTTAAGACTCTATAATTTTCCCAGATATGACTTTTTAAAAATCGTGTGCGACTCTCTGCTATTACTAAATACTCTACAATTTTCCCAGATATGATTTTTTAAAAACCATGTGCAACTCTCTACTATTACTAAATACAACTTTTTACAAGATGCGACTACAGATTAACAAAGTATGAATCCTTATCCTACATACGACTAAGGATTTACCACATACTTTCTACATAATCAGAGTTAGGAAAAAGTACAAAAAAATCACATTAAAATGTCAATAAAATGTGGGCTAGCCCTATGGTGGGCGCAAAAAATGTGTTTTAGATTGTATTTGCATGATACCTGCAATCCCACACTACAATAAGTCATTATCTCCATTAGTTCATCATGAAATACACAATTAAAGACATAAAACCAATAAAAATCAGCTTATTTCTCTCTAAATAGGATGAGTATGATCTCAAAGTGTGATTGCTCTCAGATTTAATCCTAAAACCAGTGACAAGATTGTCCTAAAATGAGAGATTCAATGAACAATACAAACTATTATGCCATCATGATGATCTATGCTAATAATTCAAGATGAAATCTATTACAATTAGGCTAAATGATTTAATTAACTATGCAAGATTAAAACTATGAGTATGAATGCAATTCTAGATATCAATGAGCTCTCAAAATGATAGCATGTGAGTATGAATTCAATTAACTAGGTGAATTG
Organism: Chamaecyparis obtusa; assembly: GCA_027943335.1. Lineage (NCBI taxonomy): Eukaryota > Viridiplantae > Streptophyta > Pinopsida > Cupressales > Cupressaceae > Chamaecyparis > Chamaecyparis obtusa. The sequence goes on along the minus strand of BSBK01001267.1, from coordinate 915,562 downwards.
AGCTTAGAGTGAGTTCATTTTGTAGATTTGAGAAGGAAATAGATGGTTTAGATCCTTCCTGAAGAGTGATTAAGACCGATTCTCCCTTGATCCATGTGATTGAAGCTCATTGGATGAAATCAAGTTATTTATCCTTTTGTGAGTTGAGTGGATAATATGACAATGAATTAATTCAATTTAATTAATATAGATAGCCATGTGTATTTTTTAGTTTGATTTGATTAAATGTCTAGGTTAATTTACCAATTAATGATCCTTGATGAATGACCATTGATGATTGATTAATTATGTAATTAAATTGATCTAATCTAATTACACAATTATGCTTAAGATTAACTTGATTGGATCACCTGATTGAGATTTACAGTAGTTGGTTTAGCTAGACCATTTTTAGATGATTGCACTCATGAGGTCTTAGCTTGAACTACCAAAACTCCCTAAGTTCTCAATTTTCTCTTAAACTATTCTAAATCAGTGTTGGTCAACTTGGATTCTTGAATCAAGAAGATATATCATTTTAAGAGCTCTATTTTTCTCTTAACCAAGAAATGCTTGTTAGGGACATTTAAGCCCCTAACATTCCATGATAAGAGCCTCATGGCTCCATGGGAAGGGGAGATCCCTTACCTAATCTTAGCATCGTTGTGATCTTGATCTAACCTTCAACATCCCCATCCATAGATCTCTTCTCCTGACGTGTTTTCCTTTCTTTGTACTTGCTTTTACAACAATCTACAATAGTTTTCTTGGTTGAATTTTGCTTGATACCCAATTTTTAAATGTTTACTACCAAAGTATTGTTTGGTTCTAAATCTATTATTTCACCAAATAGAAAGAATTTCTCCTTCTCAAATAGTTCCCCTTCCTCAAATAGTTCTCTTTGAAGATCTACAATTGGTTGGATAATTTGATTTGTGATCAAGTAGATCCATCCCTATACCCATCCTAAATGGTATTAGTAGTGTCCATCATATCATAGGCTACCTTCATGAATTGAGCATTGATGTTTGGAGGGGGAAGAAAGGAATCATCTTGGTTTGCAATTGGATAAGAGGATAACACTGAATTTTGGGTGAAGGATGGCTATGAACTTACTCCAAAATTGGGGTTTGGGGGGTGGAGGGGTTGCAAGAGCCTCTCTAGCTTCAACTAAAGGTGGAGTTAGAATGATCTTCTCAATAGCAAGGGTGCTAACCCCTTGCCCAAGTAATTAAAGAGATGGATAAAGTTTTAGATATTGTTTTCCTTTGAATCCCTCACGAAGCCTCCCTTTAGTAGAGGTGACTTGTTTCCCTTTACTACTTGAGCACCCATTGGATGTCCCATTACTATGTTTGCCTCAATATCTTGTTTAGGGTTAACTTTTGCTAAAGATGGACCCTTCTATATCCCATTCTATTCTAATATTGACGGTCCCTCAATATGCTCACTTGGATCCAAATTTTTGCCACTATAATATATATGCCCCCACTTGCCTATTGTCTACCAAGATTTTCCATAAACCATCTCCCATTTTCAATAATAACTTCTAACAGTTCCCATACCCCATCCTCCTAATCAATCTCTATACAAATTTTGTCATTGAACCCACCTTATTGTTAATGAAATCCTCATCTACTCCAAGAAAGGATCCCAAAGCCTCTCCTATTAGATTAAGAGATTCTATATTCTAGTACTCTAAGGGAAGACTACCAATCTGATCCAAATAGGGACCTTTCTAATGAATTGCTTGGTTGGATCAAATTAGGTTCCCATCTAGACTATAAAATTTGAAAGCTTAAAAAAAGAGGGGACTACCATGTAAGATCTCATTTTCAACTCATATTTATGTATTTTGATCAAGACAAAATAATTTGGCAAGGATTCGATGCTCACCCATTCAACAAAATTACAACTCCACTAGTCCAAGATCCACCTCCTAGGGTACCCTTGGCTACACCATTTGATGGAGAGAGCTCATTTTTTGAGGTGATTTGTCATGGGGTATAGGCTTTTTGAGGGTATGATGAAGACTTTGCTCTTAAAAGGATTTTTGAAATCCCTTCTTCTTTCCTCCATTCTATTGCTATTGTTCTAGTTCCTGACCATCCCATTTCCCTCATGAATTAAAGCCCTTGTCGCTTGCTATCGATGAATTATAGTGTGTTGAAACTTCACCATTTTGCTAACATCTCCTCCTCCTAGCAGGATAACATTTGCCCTCATCACAAAAGCTAAATCATTTAAAGATAAGTTTCCACATTTTCCTTTGTTACCTTTTTTGCCTAAAACTCGCATGCGAGCTATATCATAATGATTTAAAAAAAATATAGCTAGGTCTAAAAATATTACACAAACATGTATATAAATAATTATTAAATAAAAAGTGAATATTTGTTTTTACCTTTAAGAAAGATGAGGAATGTTCAACCACGTATTGTCTTTTGTGATTTGTTTCAACGTTCAACAATCAATTTTGTACGTGTTGCATCTCAATATGATGCAACATAAATGTCTTTTGTTTTGGTTGAATCACACACTTTTTGTCCCTTACATTAATGACTTTAACCTTTCATGCAGTCTTGACCTTATAAGTATGGCTCTAAACATATTTTTTGGTTTTTTTAGAAATATTTTTGCCTTTGTTGTAGGAAAATGGTTAAGTTAATTAGCACAATTGAAACTTTCTTTGCTAAGAAAAGAAGGAATTTAAACTTCCCATCTTTTACCTTAGGCAAGAGCTAGGATTAGTTTAACAATTTTGACAAGTTTGTTGATAGACCATGTAGAATGTAATGCCTAATATGTTTCTACAAGTGTAGATGTTGATGCTGCGTTATTTTATGTGCTCTTGAAATGGTAATGCTCCATGATAATTGAATGCTCATTATTGATTTAATGACTTAGAGTTCTTATTTTTTAAGTTTGAATATTTTGCATATGTTAGTAAGTAATGACTAGTAGAGATTGGGTTGGCTTGGGTCCTTGATTAAATTTATTTTTAAAATTTCGAGATCAATATACACTTGCAATCCTAGATCAAGAGTACACAATAGAATTGAGTTAAAATTTAAAAAGATAAATGTGATGATTAAATTTGAATCCTACAGAGATAAGATTTCAAGTTCAATCAATACGCAAGAAAATACAAACTTCTACACATAAATATACCATTTGTAAACTAAACCATTACACTACTTAAAATAGATCAAAGCAACTTCAGAATTAATAAGAAAAATATTGATAAAAAATACACTTCTCGCGTAGAATAAGAAATAAATAAATACCACAAGTAAAAATCCAGTAAAGAAAAAAAAATAATATCTGAATATACCCACCATTTACGAATAAATTGATATATCTCATTTTTTAAAGACGGATTGAAGCCAAGAAACAGAAGAAAGATGACCAGAAAAATGTAAAAATCACTTTAAAACCACAAACGTAATTCTCTAAATTATTTTTGGTGCTCTCGAGTCTCTGCTTCTAAATTGGTGCTTAGTATTATATATAAGGAAAATAAACCATGGCGGTTGTTGCAGCAGCGCCATTATCAATCTCCTCAGTTGCCACTTGTTTAGCTGTAAGAGTTTCTTTTTCTTCTCAATTTAGTTGCTTTTAATATTTCTTTTGTTGGGAATTTGAACAAACGTTTGGAATAACAGATTTTACAATGCACAGAATCCATACTGCATTTCCCAAAGGGAATTTCAATTTGAAGCTTAAGTGAATTATGGTAACAATAATTGTGGCGTGATCAAATATTGTTTTCCTCTGGTCTGCTAAGATTAGAATCTAGGATTCCGGCACGAATTTTCATTGAGCTACGGATTCCTTGCTGTTCACACCGTGGACTGTTCTTCCGACAACGCAATCACCAACTAATTGACCCATTTAATTTGGATCATTTTAAATTTTAATGATAAATGAGTGTATCAAACTCTGCCGTAACCTATGTATGCTTGTGAGATGTACATACATATAAGTAGGCTGAGTTTACTATCGAGGTCGGTTATGAGGTGATTGAGAAAACCCACAAGAGAGTTTCATACACAGTTTACTCAATTTTGATGTCTTGGTTTGTACAGCCTGATTTGGTCCAATTTTGATTGCTGTGTGTATTGCATGGTGGAGGTTACACGCTTGAAGCCAGAGGAGGATAGGGTTGTACATTTTTCGAATATCTATCTATCTATACATGTATATGTATGTATAATATAGATACATGCATGCATACATATACAGACACTCAAATATACAGACACACATACATATACAAATATACACATATACAACTGCACACATATATACATATACACAGACACGCACATATACATATGCACAGGCACACACATATACATATACAAATACACACCCGCACGCACGCGCACACAGAGACACAGACACACACAAACACATACGAGAAAAAATCATCTAGAAAGAATTGATAGATAGCTGCAAAAATCTGTCGCAATGTGATTTCAGACAATTGACTGTCGCAATTTGCCAAAAAAAACCCTTCGATTTTCACATAATAAAATCATCAAAACCTTTTGCGATCCCATCATACGACTTTAGAAGGTAATGGACAACATGATTTTAACTACTAATAGGCATGATTTTGTAAAAGAATACCTCCGCTGCATTTTTTCCAGAAACCACATGCAATTCTAAATACACTTGGCGCGACTTTCAACAGAGAATTATGGTGTGTGAAGTACAGAACAATAAGGCCCATGAATTTCTACTTATAAAAAACCACAAATTGTGTTAAAAAAATTCGCCAAAAAACCCTTTCACGAATCCATGCAGCTTCCTTTGGCACTTTCTTTGTGTGTCAGTTGTCACTGCAACAGTCCGTAGATCTTATGTGTTCACCGATCACTAGGTGTGTGACTTGGGCTTTGATACCATATTATGAAAAGCAAAAACACAGAATGATTACCAAGATACTCAATATTAACAAAGGAGTGAAAGTCTCCTTAAATAAGAGATACAAAAGATCTATCCGTGAAGGATAAGATCAACAACTAAGAAAGTAGAGGATAAGAAGTTAACTAAAATAATAAAAGATTATTCCTAAAGTTTATCCTAAAGACTTAATTGACTATTATAAACTAAATATTATAATATTACTTTAATAATCACATGTTCAATAGTATGTTCTACAAATCTGACTTTATAATTTCCCATGGAAGAAGAAAGTGGCCAGATGCTCAGGGTAGTTTTCCCTTTTTACAAGGGAATTTGTTAAGGGTAAATATTTGCGAGTGTATAAGAGTGCTTATCTCTGAGTTGGAAAGCTAATCTCAATTCTGTTAAAAGTTTAATTTTGATTTGAAATATCAAACATAAAGATTGAAGTAGGTGACTATGGCTCAACTCAACCATGTTACTACGAACTCATACTAAGTTGGACATATTTGAAAGACATACAATACAGAAATGACTCATTACCATAGATTGGAAGGAAGGAGAGCTCCATGCAAAAAAATAGGTGGAGACGGTAGAATATTGACTATCCCAAGGAGAGGAGAAGAGAACGGATGCAAACGAAAAAAGTATATGAAAAAGAAGAATAAATTCCAACTATGTAAGGTAAAGATAAGTCATACTATGAAGGAGGAAAATCACATGAATAAAAATGACAACAGATAATACCAAGGGATTCAAGACATGATGAAAATGGTGTGTAGGAAAAATGAAAAATTAGAGCAAACACAAGAAAAATGAAGAAATACCAACACAATCATAGAACAGGGAAGAAGAAAAATTCACCATGAAAGAAATAAATGAAGAAAAAAATTGAAAGACATTATATAAATGTCCACAAATATCTAGAGTAGGTAAAACGGATGTAAAGGTATAGTTTCAATAGCTAACCAGGAGAACTCAAAGGAACGCATACAATTAAGAGCAGAAGAAGATGATGAAAAGGCTGGTATCTTATTTATAGACTTGAATATTTTTTGTTATATGTATATGTAGCTCTTTTACTGATGTTGCAAACATGTATTTGTGATTATATTTTATTAAATTTGAATGAACAAAGGAGCAGGGAATTTTCTTGTACACTTAAGAGAAAGTGTCTCACTAAATCTGGAAATGAAGCTTAACAAAACCCAAAGATCACACCCACTCTTGATCAAAATGGCAAAGCAAACTACTGGAATTTACCCAAAATCCAATTGGAATGGTGAATGGGCCATTCTCATCAACATTAAAGGATATAACTTTCTCTGTGTCATGCTTGCTAAAAATGATTGTAAAAATCAACTAAATCCTCATCAATGTTTTGTCCTGTTTGACAATGTGAGAATAACTATAAAATGAAAAACTAATGGTGAAATATATAATCAGAGATATCTCTAATAAGGGTTTGGTTTGTCTTCATTTGCAGGATCTGGCTTTTGTCATTTTCTTGTCCTTGTCACCCTTGTTTTAAATTGCATTCTAGATTAGGAGTTTTGCATTGACTCAAGAACAAGATTAGAGTACACTTTCAAAGTCTTCATGCAAGGCCTTTGAAGCATCAAGAAACTTAGTAGTACTCCTCTATATGTAAAAGCAAATGAGAACCATGTAGCCACACATCCCAATCCATGCTTTTCGTTGTCACATGTGCAACCTCCAAGAGATGCTCAATTCAACCTCTAACCAATAAGCCGAAGATTCCATAATCCAACCTCAACAACTATGTGTGCTTGTTTAAATAGAACAAGTTTATACGTGACTATTAAGTGACATTACATAAATGCAATGTCCTTGGTAGGATGTTAGTGCCATTCCACAATTGTTTTTAATAATCAACCAAATTCTAGCCCTTTTTGATCACCAAGTTCCTAGTGGAGCCAATTAAATTTACATCAATATCAAACTCATAGGAACGATCAATTCCAAAATGATAGATAGTGGTATGCAAACTTCAATTAAGACAAACTGGTTGATAACAATTATGTAGCTAGACAAATCTACATATTAGTTATACGTTAATTATATTGTAGTTGGCAAGCTTAATTTCTCTTCTCTGGTTGAAGACAATTACTCTTGGTAGTTAACAAAGGTTGGAAGTTCCTAGCAACCATCAACTAGTTTATATACTCTTATTGTACTCGTGAAAGGGACCACATGTTATGAAGTCTGTTTCAGATCAAACTTTGTGATCCATCATCAGGGCAGAAAGCTAGAGAGGAGAAATGAAAGATAGTTAGCAGATTAAGCAGAATAAATAGGAGAGAAGGATTCAGGACAACAAGCACGTGCATGTAGAAGATAGAAGGATCTAGAAGAGAATGGAAGAGTGAGAAATGGTGAGGGGGATGGAGAAAAATGGGAGGGTGAAAGTAAAGGACCCAACAAAAGGAAGCTACCACATGTTATGAAGTCTGTTTCAGATCAAACTCTATGATCCATCATCAGGGCAGAAAGCTAGAGAAGAGAAATGAAAGATAGTTAGTAGATTAAGCAGAATAAATAGGAGAGATGGATTCAGGACAACAAGCACATGCATGTGGAAGATAGAAGGATCTAGAAGAGAATGGAAGAGTGAGGAGTGGTGAGGGGGAAGGAGAAAAATGGGAGGGTGAAAGTAAAGGACCCAACAAAAGGAAGCTACTATGTTTAAGAAACTAAGTAAAAATGAGATTGAAAACTCATTAAAAATACAAGATAGTATATAAATAGACTAAAAACTGTAATGTCCCCAATTTTAATAAAATTAATATATTTGGGTTCCGATCGATTTAGTTTATCTCGGGCCCATTTTCTTTTGTGGCGTAGGTGTAGTTGTCGCCGTCGGCTCTTTTGTGCACTCTCGGGAGTTTTCCCGATGGGTATTTATGCTCGGCGTGTAGGTTAGTTTTCATATGTTGAGATTTGATATTTTATTTATGTTTGCGAATTCCTGATGGGGATTCTGCTCTTCGCCATTTTGGAGGTGAAAGACCCTCCCTATTTGGTATTCTGTAGTTTCGGTGGGATTCAACCCTCACCTTATTTTGCTTGTTCTGCTTGTATCGGATCTAGCAAATCCGAGGCTTTATCAATTAATTCAATAAACATTCTTCTGGCAAAACATCTTGTGGTTTGTGAGTATTCTGATTCACGGGAAGTATATTTTATTACAACTGAAGGATGGAGGATACTGTAATTGCATCTGCACCTCGAAACCCATTCAACTTGCCACCCCGTACGACCATACGACCTGCTCATCCCATCCGTACGGTCTGCTCATTCCATCTGTACGGCCTGCACATCCCATCCGTACGGCCTGCTCATCCCATCTGTACGGCCTGCTTCACTCCCCACCGTACGGCTTGTTACCGTACGCCATTGTTGCTCCTTGCACACACCTCCGAGATATAAATGCCTCCGGGAGATACAGAATTTGCCTCCGGGAGATAAGCGCCTCTGGGAGATACATAATTTGCCTCCGGGAGATAAACACCTCTGGGAGATACAGAATTGGCCTCCGGGAGATAAATGCCTCCGGGAGATACAGAATTTGCCTCTGGAAGATAAACGCCTCCAGGAGATACAGAATTTGCCTCTGGAAGATAAACGCCTCCGGGAGATAAATGCCTCTGGGAGATACAGAATTTGCCTCCGGGAGATAAACGCCTCCGAGAGATACAGAATTTGCCTTCGGGAGATAAATGCCTCCGGGAGATACAGAATTTGCCTTCGGAAGATAAACGCCTCCGTGAGATAAAAAATTTGCCTTTGGAAGATAAACGCCTCCGGGAGATACAGAATTTGCCTCCGAGAGATAAACGCCTTCGGGAGATACAAAATTTGCCTCCGGGAGATAAACGCCTCCGAAAGTCAGGAACATTACAGTGGTATCAGAGTTGGTGATCTTGCCAGCCTGTTGGGATGATTGAGAGATTTTGGGATTCAGATCACACCATGGCGCCCAGCAGTGACGGACAGTGGTGGTTGAACGCATTACAAAGGATTAACAAAGAGCTCAGCAAGGGTATTGATCTTCCATTAGATATATTGGAAGTATGTTTGAGTAAGGTTGACCAATCACCTTTAAGATTTATACAGAGGATCCTTTCACCAATTAAGGATGCCTTAAGTCAACCCAAACTTTTGAGACACCATGACAAGGAAATGAAGTTGGCAGTTGCAGCATGTCTTAGTGAGATTTTGACAATCTGGGCTCCTAGAGAACCGTATGATGACAACACCATGATAGAGATATTACATTTGATCGTTGACAACTTTCAAAGTCTTGATGACTCTAGTGGTGACCCTTTTGGAAGGAGATCTACTATATTGGAGAATTGTGCAAATGTCAAAGTAAGTAACCTCCTCTTAGATTTGGAGTTGCAAAACTTGATCCATGATATGTTTCATCACTTCTTGGTCACAATCAAGGAATGTCATGATAGTAAGGTTTCGGTTGCTATGGAGAGCCTTATGATTTCGTGCATTGAAGAGATGGATGAAATATCCCGACCTATCATATCTATGTTGTGGGCTGTTCGTAATCTTGAATGTGTTCTGTCTATGGGCAGCATGTAGATTGGTCAGTAATGTATTCCAGCATTGTGAAGAAAAACTAATATCTCATTTGCACGAGTGGGAGAAAGTTGATGATGACGATAAAGGTGATGCTTTACACGAGGCCCTGTCTGCCACTGAGGCTTCGTCTGCCGCCAAGGTTCTCTCCGACTCGGTCACCGCTGAGACTTTGTCGGTTGCCAAGGCTATGTTTGCCGCCGAGGCTGTGTCTGTCGCCGAGGTTGTGTTCGTTGCCGAGGCCTTGCCTGTCATCGAGGCTATGTCCGTCGCTGAGGCTGTGTGCGTCGTCAAGGCCTTGTCTGTCGCCAAGGCTCTGACTGTCGTCGAGGCTGTGTCCGTCGCCGAAGCTTTGTTTGCCACCGAGACTATGTCCGTCACTGAGGATGTGTCTGTCACAGAGGTTGTGTCCGTCACGGAGGCGATGTTCGTAGCTGAGGCTCTATCTGCCGTTGAGGCTGTGTCCATCATCGGGGCTCTTTTTGCCGTCGAGGCTGTGCTTGTCGCCGAGGCTGTGTCCGTCATCGAGGTTGTGTCCCTCATCGAGGCTCTGTCCGTTGCCGAAGCTCTGTTTGCCGCCAAGATTGTGTCCGTCACTAAGGCCTTGTCCGTCGCCGAGGCTGTGTTCGTTGTCAAGACTCTGTTCACCGCTGAGATTGTCTTCTGGTCGAGGTTCCCTTTGGGCCGAGATTGCCTTCGGGCCGAGTTTTCCTTCGGATCGAGATTCCCTTCAGGCCGAGATTACCTTCGGGTGGAGATCCCTTTCGGACCGAGATTGCCTTCCGGTCGAGTTTCCCTTTGGGCCGAGTTTGCCTTCGGGCCGAGATTGCCTTTGGGTGGAGATTCCCTTCGGACCAAGATTGCCTTCGGGTCAAGTTTCCCTTTGGGTCGAGTTTGCTTTTGGATCGGGATTCCCTTCGAGCCAAGTTTGCCTTCAGGTCGAGATTCCCTTTGGACCGAGATTGCCTTTGGGTCGAGATTCCCTTCAGTTTGCTTCGGGTTGAGAATGCCTTCGGGTCGAGATCCCCTTTGGACCGAGATTACCTTTTGGTCGAGTTTCCCTTCGGGCTGAGTTTGCTTTCGGATTGAGATTCCCTTCGGACTGAGATTGCCTTCGGGTCAAGATTCCCTTCGGATCGAGATCGCCTTCGGGTCGAGATCCCTTTCGGACCGAGATTGCCTTCAGATGGAGATTCCCTTCGGGCCGAGATTGCTTTCTGGACGTCTCGCAAAATTACCTCCGGGCAGAGACCACCTTCAGAACATTACAGTGTTGTCAGTGTCAGCATCTGTGTCTGTGTCCATGCTGGAAGAGATTGTTGAACATGAGGGTGTGAAAAATTTCTTGGGTTGGCGTTGTTGGGATCCTGGTGAAGGGCATGGCAATAGTTATACCAGAGTGATGCAGTTAAAGCTTGATGACGGTTTACTCGTCCCAACTAAATCCAACTATGTGCATATGGTCCAATAGCAGCACAAACTTTTCAACGGATATCACTACCAATGTCTGCACTTGGCTTGGGACTTAAGCATTGATGAGTTTGATGTTTGGTTTCATTGGGATCCTGGTGACTCTGGGCATGGCAATAATTATATCAGAGTGGAGCAGCGGAAGCTTGATGGAAAGTTACTTTTCTTGCGTACTTCCAGGCGCATGCGCGTGGTCTTGTTGTAGCTTGAGCATTCGAGTGGATACAGTTATCAATGTCCGCGCCTAGTTTGGAATCCTGGAGTATTGATGATGGATTGCTTGAGGGCAAGCAATTTTTCGGCGGCGAGGATTTGTAATGTCCCCAATTTTAATAAAATTAATATATTTGGGTCTCGATCGATTTAGTTTATCTCGGGCCCATTTTCTTTTGTGGCGTAGGTGTAGTTGTCGCCGTCGGCTCTTTTGTGCACTCTCGGGAGTTTTCTCGACAGGTATTTATGCTCGGCGTGTAGGTTAGTTTTCATATGTTGAGATTTGATATTTTATTTATGTTTGCGAATTCTTGTTGGGGATTCTGCTCTTCGCCATTTCGGAGGTGAAAGACCCTCCCTATTTGGTATTCCGCAGTTTCGGTGGGATTCAATGCTCACCCTATTCTGCTTGTATCGGATCTGGCAAATCCGAGGCTTTATCAATTAATTCAATAAACATTCTTCTGGCAAAACATCTTGTGGTTTGTGAGTATTCTGATTCATGGGAAGTATATTTTATTACAACCGAAGGATGGAGGATACTGTAATTGCATCTGCACCTCGAAACCCATTCAACTTGCCACCCCGTACGACCATACGACCTGCTCATCCCTTCCGTACGGTCTGCTCATTCCATTCGTACGGCCTGCACATCCCATCCGTACGGCCTGCTCATCCCATCTGTACGGCTTGCTTCACTCCCCACCGTACGGCCTATTACTGTATGCCATTGTTGCTCCTTGCACACACCTCCAGGATATAAACGCCTCCGGGAGATACAAAATTTGCCTCCGGGAGATAAAACGCCTCCGGGAGATATAGAATTTGCCTCCGGGAGATAAATGCCTCCGGAAGATAAACGCCTCCGGGAGATACAGAATTTGCCCTTGGGAGATAAACGCCTCCGGGAGATAAGCGCCTCCGGGAGATAAACGCCTCCGGGAGATACAGAATTGGCCTCCGAGAGATAAACGCCTCCGGGAGATACAAAATTTGCCTCCGGAAGATAAACGCCTCCGAGAGATACAGAATTTGCCTCCGGAAGATAAACGCCTCCGGGAGATACAAAATTTGCCTTCGGGAGATAAACGCCTTCGGGAGATACAGAATTTGCCTCCGGGAGATATAGAATTTGCCTTTGGAAGATAAACGCCTTCGAGAGATACAAAATTTGCCTCTGGAAGATAAACGCCTCCGGGAGATACAGAATTTGCCTCCTGAAGATCAACGCCTCTGGGAGATATAGAATTTGCCTCCGGGAGATAAACGCCTCTGGAAGTCGGGAACATCACAAAAGCTTCTATCAAATACTTATAGCTTATATATAAAAAATCTATGAAATGCTAACAAAACAAATTAAAACTAGAAAATAAACTGATAAATTAACTTAAAGTAAAGTTATTAGTGATTATATATTGATAATATAGTAATGAATATATACAAAAACTAAAAGCTTACAAATAACAAATTATAAAAGAGACAAAAGATTATGTGGGCTTATTATGAGGATTTCGATTGTGAAAATTCGGACCAGCAATCTTAAAATGAGGAATCAAATGAAGAAAAGGAAAGCACAGATGATGAGAAGTTGAACCAAATGACTATTGGTGATAAAAGGACTGAGGGTAGACTTAAGGAGGCCCGTCTCACCAGTGTACAACAGGAGGGATCATTTAGAATGAGAGGAGTGTTGGCAGGGCAGCGAGTTATCACCTTACTCGATACAGGTGCCACTCATAATTTAATTGATTCCAAGTTGGTTGAGAGGCGTGGGATTCAGACATAACAATTTGAGGGTCTGAAAGTGAGGGTAGCTGATGGTTACATCCTCAAATGTGATAGGAAGATTATAGGTCTACACCTGAGGATTAATAACTTTGACTTCAAAGTTGATTTTTATGTTGTAAATATGGGTGACACAGATCTAGTACTTGGTATGACTTGGTTGCATGACATTGGAGTGTTCACCCTCGATTTGAGAAACATGGAGATAAAGTTCCAGTCGGATGGAAAGACACATATACTTAAGGCTATCCATGACAGTGAGTTTAGGATGATGTCTTGTAGACGCATGGGGAGCTTGCTGAGACATGACCAGGTTGAGTGGGCAGCCCATTGCACTTTGATGCCATCACAGGGGAAGCAACATTTGGAGTATCATCCAGACATACAGGCACTGAGAATCAAGCATAGTAAGGTGTTCAGTGACATTCCACCAGGTAGTCCTCCTGATAGAGGTATTAAGCACATAATTGAGTTGGACGAGGGTGCCAAACCCATTATGATTACACCATATAGGCATCCAAAAAGATTGAAGGATGAAATAGAAAAGACCATCAAGGAGTTACTGGCTATGGGCCATATTAGACCAAGTAAATCTCCTTTCGCTTCTTTAGTGGTACTAGTGAAGAAGGATGGCATGCCTAGGGTGTGCATTGATTACAAGATCTTGAACAAAAAAAAATAAAGAACAGGTACCCCATTCCTTGGATAGATGAGCTTCATGGTGCTTGCTTCTTTTCGAAGATCGATTTGAGATCGAGATATCATCAGATCCGAGTTAGGGAGCAGGATGTAGAGAAGACAACATTCAGATGTCATTGTGGCCACTTCGAGTTTGTAGTTATGCCATTTGGGCTAACTAATGCTCCAGCTACTTTCCAGTCCACAATGAACAGGTCTTCCAGGCTAAGTTGAGGAAATTCATTTTGGTTTTCTTTGATGACATCCATGTTTATAGTAAAACATGGGATGAGCACTTCAACACTTAGATACAGTGTTGAGCATTTTGAGCAAAGAGTCCTTGTATGCAAAGGAGTCAAAATGTGATATGGGATTATCAGAGTTATTGTATTTGGGTCACATTATCAGTGCACAGGGCGTACGCATGGATCCCGAAAAGATTTGTGCTATTGTTGAGTGGCCTACTCCAGTGAACCTTACACAATTGAGGGGATTGTTGGGTTTGTGTGGGTTCTACAAGAGTTTTGTCAGCAGATATTCTAGGCACCCAGCACCCTTGACGGACTTGATGAGAAAAGGGGCTTTCTTGTGGACTCCTGAGGCACAAGAGTGTTTTGATAAATGCAAGGAGTTGATGACTTCTTGCCCAGTGCTAGCTTTTCCAGATTTCAGCAAACCATTTGAGCTACATTGCGATGCATTTGGGGAGGGTGTTGGAGCGGTGCTTATGCAGGACAAACACTCGATTGTGTATAAGAGTTGGAAGCTCAAGGGACCTTAGAGGAGCTTCAGTATTTATGATAAGGAAATGCTGGCCATAATGCATGCTTTGGCCAAATTCAGGCAGTACTTAGTGGGTAGCAAATTTTGCATAAAAACAAACCACAACAGTCTTAAGCATTTTCTGGGGCAGCGAGATCTTAATGACAGGCAGCAGAAATGGGTAAGTAAATTACAGTCATATGATTTCAACATTACCTATTTCAAGGGAACACAAAATGTTGTAGTAGACACCTTGTCACACAGACCTCATTTGAGCATGATGACAGACATATCCGAGGATTGGAAACACTTGATCCTTGCAGAATATGCAAAGGATACATGGGCATCAAGATTTATAGATGGAGCTGTTCAGGATAGTGACTGTACCCTTGTGAATGAGTTTATCATTTACAAAGGGCGCATTTATTTGGTTCCGGGATTAGAGGTGAGGAGGATGGTGTTGAGGACTTATCATGATTTGCCTATGGCAGGACATCCTGGTTTCTACAAAACTTACCGACAGATTAGAGAGCACTTTTCTTGGAAAGGTCTCAAAGCTGAGGTGTTGCAGTATGTTAGAGAGTGTCTCACCTACCAGAAGAATAAGCAGGAACACTCTTACACATTACCTATTTCAAGGGAACACAAAATGTTGTAGCAGATGCCTTGTCACGCAGACCTCATTTGAGCATGATGACAGACATATCTGACGATTGGAAACACTTGATCCTTGCAGAATATGCAAAGGATACAAAGGCATCAGGATTTATAGATGGAGCCGTTCAGGATAGTGTCTATACCCTTGTGAATGAGTTTATCATTTACAAAGGGCACATTTATTTGGTTCCGAGATCAGAGGTGAGGAGGATGGTGTTGAGGACTTATTATGATTTGCCTATGGCAGGACATCCTGGTTTCTACAAAACTTACCGACAGGTTAGAGAGCGCTTTTCTTGGAAAGGGCTCAAAGCTGAGGTGTTGCAATATGTTAGAGAGTGTCCCACTTGCCAGTAGAATAAGCAGGAACACTCTTACCCAACTGGTTTGTTACAGCCACTTCTGATTCTTGACAGGAAGTGGGAATGCTTGTCTATGGACTTCATCACAGGGCTGCCGAGAGCTCAAGGCAGAGACTGCATATATGTTGTTGATTGGCTTACAAAGTTTGCCCACTTCTTTCTGATCACGGCTACATACATTGCTACGCAAGTAGCAGAGTTATTCTTTCGTGAGGTATTCAGGTTGCATGGCTTACCCCGGAGCATAGTCAGTGACAGGGACAACAAGTTTATGAGTCACTTCTGGTAGGAGTTATTCAGATTGTGCGGGACGAAGCTCACTCTGAGTACTAGTTACCACCCCCAGACAGATGGGCAGACTGAGATAGTCAACAAATGGGTGGAGGGATATCTCAGGAACTACATAGTAGGGCAACAAAAGGATTGGGTTAAGTGGATTTATTTGTGTGACTATTGCTACAATTCCACTTATCACATGTCTATCCAGATGTCACCTTTCATGGCATTATATGGGTATGAGGCACCAAATTTCATGGATCTGTTGTTGACCGATAGTAGAGTGCCTAGTGCTGGAGATTTGTTACAGGAGAGCCAAGACATTGTTAAGACTCTTAAGGAGAACATCACTAAGGCACAGAATCAGTAGAAGCAGTATGCAGATCAGAAGAGGACTGAGTGGACTTTTGAGGTAGGGGATATGGTCTATTTGATGTTGCAGCCCTTTCGCTAGTCCACTCTCAAAAAGAGTGGTGCCAAGAAACTTAAGCCGCCATACTATGGACCCTTTAGGGTGATTAGGAGAGTCGGTAAGGTGGCTTATGAGTTGGATTTGCCAACAGAGAGCAGAGTCCATAATGTTTTTCATGCGTTACATCTCAAAAAAGTGTTAGGACACTAGATTGTTCCTTCTACAGTGCTTCCACCCTTGGATGATGAGGGGAAGTTGGTTTTAGTGCTAGAAGATATCATTGAGTTTAGGGAAAGGAATTTGAGGGGGCGTACCATTAGGGAGTACTTGGTGAAATGGAAGGACATGCCAATTGAGGATGCCACTTGGGAGAGCGAGGAGATTTTATAGCATCTAGAGTTGAGATTGCTTGAGGTCAAGCAATTTCAAGAAGGGCGGATTGTGATGTCCCCTTCTAGCTAGAGACATCATTCTAGCTATTGATTAGCCTATCATTGGACTCTCGTAGGCTAGTAGAGATGGATAGAGGGTCAATTTGTGTACAGAGGAGATATGCTTATCTGATGGTTCGACTTTTGCAGAGCTCAATACCCTTGATTTGGTATGGAGAGGTTTCAGACTCCGTTTGTTTGAGTTTGCTATTTTTAGCAACTTTTAGAGTCATAGAGGTGGACCCCTGCTATTTTTAGAAATATTGTTTGGTCACATGGGAAATTATTATGCCAACTCTAGTTTTAGACGGTTAAGTCAGATTCACATTTTTGAGGGAGTTATTCAGTTTTCAATGGTTATATATTAATTAAATGGCAAAGTATTTAATATTAAGTTGTAAATTGACTTTATATTAAATCACTTAAGTGATGGGTCTAAGTATCATGAAGGGAACTAAATTAATGTATTAATTTATTGGCACATTTTCCTAAGTTTAAATCATTAAATTTATTTGATGATTATATTTTTAATACCTTAAAGAAAAAAATTGCAACATTCCAAGGAATTTGATTTAAGGTTGGAAAGCCTATTTATGCTTGATGGGAGAAGAAGAAAAACATCCATTGTTATTTTGCAAATTGATCATTGTGATTTTGAGCTCTGAGAAGGGGTTTCAGCTTTGCCATTGAAGATCGTAGTTCTTCTGTGTGTATCCATTTGAACTGGTGAAATATCTAGTGAATTTGGAATTTCAGAGAGTTTCATCCAGAGACTCTATTTGTGCTTCAGCAGTATTAGTTTCAACAGCAGGAAGAAGAAGATAGTATTTAATTGTAGTTTTATGGAGGAATAAGTCGCAGCCATTATCCTCTTTCAGATTTACAGCCACACCATTGTAGAGTTGAAATAAATAAGTTCCTGCAGCAACTGGTGTATTCTCCTAGGTTTTTTATGCTTTTTGTAGTTGCCTTTTGTTAATCATTTTCCAATAAAGGATTGTCTTGATTTCCTTTTGTATTTCATTTGGAAAAATAAATAGAAGTTGTAGCAGTTAATTGAATAGTTTCAGAATTTCAGATTATTGCATATTTTCTTTTTATTTCTAAAACCCTTGAAAATCCAAAAAATTCACAAACTTTCAAACAACAAATTGATATAAATGTCTGTAGTAGTTAAGGACCCATTTGGGGTTCTTACATTTTTACAGTTTCAAAGTTTTATCATATATAGGATCCAGGTGATGTCTTGAGGATCAAGATAGAAAGAGGCATTGCTGAAGTATTGAAATTAATATCCATTGCATTTGGTATAACATGGAATCCTCAATGCATACTAATCACTTTGTGAAGGATCAATATGCTCAGCTCATAGAACATTCATGGGATCCAAGCATCACTATTGAAGGCCAAACTATAGGGGATCGCCAAAAGGAGGTATCCAACTTGAGAAATTTGAAGCTAAGTCTTGGTAAGAAAAGTTGGTGTTATTTTGATATTCAATATTTTATGATTAATTGTCCTTTGGTGGTTTGGATATCATATTGCCTACAAAATGGATTTTTCATGAAGAAGATACTACAAAAGTATAGCACCTTGAAGGAAAAGATATTGTTTATCCTTTGGAGTAAAGAAAAGATGTGGAAAGACACCTATATAATGCATTTAGGATCAACAATGACTAATATCATCTATATTCTTGACATGCATGGGAATGCAACCCTTAGCACTTTTTGACACATCTATGGAGGTGATCAACTCATGTATTTTGTTTTACATTTCTGAATTTTTGCTTCCATTCGTAGAAGAGCATTTTTTTAGGGGAAGCTAATTGGGAAAAAGTTGCTTGGTGGTGAAGAATATGCAAGCTTTGTTGTCCTCAGGTGAGCCACAATCTCTCATTCCTCTTCTTTCAAATCAACAAAGGAGAGCTTTCAAATATGTGTCTCTAGGATCATTTGTGAAGAGAATTCTGCATGTTGTTGATTGTGAACACACTAGTATTGCTTCATATTTTGAGTTAGTATCAGACTACTTGCTGATGCTAATTTATAGGAGTGGACAAATCTCAAGATTTTGCCTCACTACTTGACTTACCAATTGAAGGAGAATTGGATAGTTCATTTTGAATTGATTTTTTTTGAAAGGATTCTATGTTTCAAGACTTGGGAAGATATTATGGAGCATTTGGAAATAGTTACAAGTGGATATCAGCTTCATTAGCTACAAAGTGTAGACTTCACCTACTTTGGTCTAGTCATAAGCATTCAAGGCATTCAAGTGACGACAACACAAGAAGCATGAAAGGGTATTGTTTGCTAAACACTTAATATATTTCATGTGATTTTTCTTTTGAGTATGGAGCTGCAGGAAAGAGCAATATGTGGTTCTCAAAGCAAAGATTGGATTTCTAGAAATTTGATGAAATTAAGTTCAAAGTTTCAAAAGGGGGATTTGCAAGGTATGATAAGAACCTTAATGTTGATTTAACTTTGAAAGAATTCAGATTTCCTTTGGTTCATATTAGACATGTGAGGAAGGTCGATTACATTGAATGGAGAATCCACTTGGTTTGGTTTATGGGAGTGATGGGTCACAAAAATGGGTAGTACAAAAGATGATGGAAGATGACTTTTTCAGATTGAATGCTTCTTGGTATTTTATTTCCTTGATGATGCATTTGCCATTGACATTTTATATGGGATAGTGAAGAGTGACAAGTTTATGCCAAAGGATGATTGTAGGGAGTACCTCAATTTTCAATAGAAAAAGTTATTGTTTAACTTTGTGGTACCCAAAGTTTCATGAAATGAATGTTGCTGTTGTATGATCACATTTTTCCTACATTTTATATCCTATAGATCAGCCCATGAGACTGAAAATGATTTCTCTTAGGTAGAGGTAATATATGGGTCAATTGTTATGCATTTTCATGATATATATATATATATATATATATATATATATATATTGTTAGCAATATTAAGTTGTCATTAGTGAAATCAGATGCAAACACCATTCCCACCGGTAAAGGTTCATTGGTAGTCCACTCACATTACTTTAACGACACCGGTAGACTAGGAACAGAGGAGATGCACTGGTAGACCGAGCGGAGTGCATAGTACCGGTCGTATATTGCAAATAGGGATGAACCGGGTATAAGAGTAATACCGGTCTAACTGCATCTAACTGCATAAAGATCCGTACCGGATTATGTGGAGCAGTTTTGAGTTAAAACCGGAATATGCGAAGCATCCACCGCTCAGAAGTGGAGTTAGCTTTTTAACAGGATTTAGCTTTATTTTCTATGGATGTTTTCAAGGTAAACTCCAGATCAGAACACAAAGGTTTTTGCTAGTTGCATGATTTAATGTTGAGTTTACAGCCTGGCGGTTCTATGAGTTAAGGGTTTCATTAAGATGAACTTTTGTATAAATATAGGTCATAGGACACAAGAAATAAGGTTGTTGAGAGTTGCTGAATAAAGAGAGTAGAGAAGAGAGAGATTACAGTCACCAGAGGTGAAAGGCAAAGAGGCGGAAAAGATTCAACATCCAGGCAAACCGGGGAAGAGATCAACAGGTATGATCTAATCAGATAATCAGTGCCAATTGAGATCATTGCTTTTATAGGGTGTGAAAGCATATTGAAATCCCTTTATCAGGGTGAACCCTAATCAGTTCTTTGTAAAAATCCTTTAACTGGGTAACATCTTTATTGATATTGAAAGTCCTCTAACCAGGCAACTCCTAACAGAGTTAAGATCTTAACCGATCTTCTATCAAATCCCTTAACTGGGTAGCACCTTCACAAGTGCTTTGTAAGCTCCTAACATGGCGTCTTTATTTCTGCAGAAGTGAAGTTGTGAGCTCTATCTCACTGTGGTTTTTTTCTTCTAACAGAGGGTTTCCACGTATACCTCGTGTTAATCTGTGTATTTCTATTAATGCTTGTGAATGATTGTTTACATTCTGCTTATCTTGGAAGAATAATTAAACAAGTGTTGAATTGTAATAGAATTAGTATTTACTGATTCACCCCCTCCCCTCTTAGTAACCGGTTAGGAATAACAATTGGTATCAGAGCTTTGTTCTCTATTATATAAAGCTTAACCGCTTGAGAAAAAGATCATGGAGGGTTATAGGTATCATAAACAGTTTGAGGAAGCCAATGACATCATTGCCTCTCTCGAGAATAGGCTGAGAAGATCACTTGCTAAAAGGAAGGAGCTATCTCTGCAGTTGAGTGAGAGCAATGAAACTATTGATGAACTCTTTGGGCAGAGTGGATCTGATGAAGTTGAGGAGGCAGTCTCTGAGCTCATGGAGAGGAACCAAATCCTAACTGATCAGATCTCCAACCTTAAGAGGGAGCAAGAAGATAATGCCCTAAGGATGACTGAACTGATTGAGAAAAAGAGGAAAGCTAAAGATGAAAGAAACACAGAAGTAAAGTCATTAACAACCTCTGAAAGAGCAAGGAACCTGGCAGAGGAAGCTGTAGGGGCAAATGATCTTGTCATTCTGCAACTTCAAGAAGACATGCAAATTGTCACCCAAGAAAACACCAACATGCAAAAGGGTTGGCAGGATAGGGATGAAGCATGCAAAATACTGGCATTAGAGTTGTATCAACTGAAGGAACAGATGAAAGAACTTGAAACCCTAAGAAGATACAACGAGAGCTCGATCAAGCTTGATGAGCAACTCAAAGCTCAAAGAAAGCACAAGGATCCCACCGGTGTTGGTTTCACCGGTAAAGACACCAAAGAGACTGGTGAGTCTTCCGGAGCTAAGACAAGCAAGAAGGATAAGAAGAAGCCACTTGCACAAAAAGGTAAGAAGACTTTTAACACCTCTTGCAATCATTGTGGGAAATCGGGTCATAGAACAAATGACTGCAGGAATGCACCAGTAAAGCCAAACAACAGTTATTGCAAAAATTGTTGCAAGTATGGCCACAAGACCAATGAATGTTGGTCAAGCCCCACAACTGTGTCCAATGGAAGCAGGGGAAGCTTCAAGGGCTACTGCTACGCATGCAATAAGTTTGGACACAAAGCTGATGAATGCAGATCAAAGACAATTTCATTCAGATCCCCAAGACCGGTATTCACCAAGAGAAACAAGAACCGGAGCACAACCAACTATGCAAACTGTGGGACGCATAGTCACAATGAATCCTTGTGCAAATCACCCAACAATAGAAGGGTGAATCCATGGAAGGCAACCGGGATAGTCTGTTACTCTTGCAACAAAGTAGGACATATAGTGAAAGAGTGCAGGAACCGGTCAATGAGAAAAAGGAAAGAATCGGTCAAACTGGTGGAGAAGACCTCATCCTCAAATGAGAAGATCAATAAGGAAGAGAAGACTGAGAAAACAGTTAGACAGATTTGGTTCAAAAAGGAATCAAAGAGCTTCATTGAGGAGAAGACAGAGGAAAGATCATCATCGGCCGATGGTGATATCTCTTCAGCTAACTGAGCCTACAGGGCTTAGGGGGAACAAGTAGCTCATCTACCGTTCCCGGTAGGACTGGTGAGAGTCAGACTCACTCAGTCTATAAGGTTAACTGGTTAGGTAAGTATTGATCAACCGGGATAAGCACAACCGAAAAAGCCGGAATACTGGTTGGCGAAAATGGAAAGAAAGGTTAGGTAAGGCAATTAATGTTGTAGCCGTTTAACAATAGTTACCGTTTGGTAATTACCGTTATACCCTAACTTTATAAAAGAAAGGAGAATTACTCGTTAGTTTTACTTTGTGATCTTTGTGATTAATGAATTTTTATGCTGAGTAATATTCTTGCGCTTTGATCATCGTGAGCTATTGTCTATTAGACCGATCAAGCTTCTTTCTATTAACCGATTGTTAGCAATGGCATCTTCATCCTCTACGGTGAAGCTGATCAAGGGAAATCAAGCGAACAGACTTGCATATAATATTATGGTGGTTCAAAACAGAGAAATCGACATGGCTGGTGCGCTTTCGTTTGTACCAAATGGAGTCCTCATGACCGAAGACGTCACAGCGTTCATTCATGCTAAACAAGAAGAATTGGGTGAAACTTATATTCAAAGCGAGTACCTCTCGCTATGTGAAGAAGGAAGACTTCCTGATAAGTATGCGAAGCTGGTATCATCTGGACTTATCAATGGAGTATGCTACCTGACCGTCTTCTGGGAAGACCTAATTCGACTGGTTTTAAGTCGTCTTCACGAATTGGGTTTCTGGCTCAATAAAGGTGTATGCAATCCGATCACTAAAGAAGATCTGCATAGAGTGACCAGATACAGTGACTGAGGGGAAGCACTAACCCTAAGGACTATCTCCAATGTCGTTGTCACTAAACTGACAGTCAAGATCTGATGGTCGACTTATGATCGTGAACGACATTGAGGATGATGGAGTCTGCTTTGCATCTGCTGTGATTGGCTACAAGGTTTACCAGTCAAGCAATCTAAACAGCATACCGGGTGGAGCAATCCACACCGCACACCGGATAATGCACGATAGCGGTCAATATGACATTTGTTCAATGCTTCGAGGGGAAATCTTTGAAAACATGAAGCTCAGAGTTGTCAAGAAGAAATCCATGAAGTATGGAACCCTGCTGGTATGTCTGTACTTCTACTATTTAAATTTCTTCTCGGGAATCGGAAAAGTAACTTGGAGAACCGATAGACTGGTCATGCATCAAATAAGTGAGATGGCCAACCAACTAGGAAACCAGTTAGGTAGAGTAATGATTGAGCACTTTGAAGCATTCCAACTAAGAATGCATGCAAGGGAGAGGTTGCCGTCAACCATTGTTGACGAATACAAAGACGACGTATGCTTTCTGGTTACCACTGATAACTGCATAATTCAATCCCTGGAACCAAGAACCATGTACGCTCCTGAACTGGGCTACGAGATCACCTCAAAGACTGCTAAGGCATATGCAGATGCCTTGACTGAGGCGGATCTAGATCTCTCTGCTTACCGGTTCGGTACCCACGAAGAGATCCAGGAGAATTTGAAGAAAAGGGCACCAATCAAGAACATGTATGTCAAAAGGACACCCACGCCAAAGAAGAAACCGGTGAAAGAACAACCCAAGGCTCAAAGGAAGAGAGCTCAACCAGTACCCAGTACCCAAGAGGAAGAACAAGAGGAGACAGAGCCCGAGGAAATAGTTCCTCTGCTCAGAAAGAGAAAATCAGGTAAACTGGTAAAGGATGATCCATCGAGAAGAGGCAAGCCCACAATTGATAATTTGTGGCATCATTGAAAGAAACCGGGGGAATGGGTTTAGTAAGCAGAAGATATCAGTTTGCAAATGAAGAAGACAGGAGAAAGATTGAAGAAGTGGTAGTGTACTACATTCATAAGTATAATCTGCATCCTACCAAACTTCACAGGATTGTACCTAATGATCTCCTACAAATTCTTGAAGCTAGATGGAAAGCTTCAATGGATAGAGAAAAGGAGCTGAGGACACGAGCTCTGCTAGAGGTTCAGAACCACCTCATTCTAAAAGAAGCCACTGAACAAGCTGAACTGCATCAACAAGATTTCCTGACAAAGAGGAGGATCAGTCAGATGCTTATAGGTGAAGCCGACAAGGTTCATGAGGAAGGAGTAGCCATATGGACCAAACTTCTTTTGACCCAATAGCAAGTAGAGGAAGCACGCCAAAGGACCACAGTTCCATCGGTCCCTGACACCGGTAAAGGAAAAGGAGTGCTTGGAGCTGAAGCACTAGTCAAGGAGAAGAATCCTACAGAACCTTAATTGTAGACATCACTGATGACTAAAGCAGTGATCCATCTCGGCCAACTGTTCTAATTTCTCCAAATAAAGGTAATACTCGCACCATGTCTGTCAATGATATTGTTGATGAAGTGATGGATTTTGGAGTAGTAGAAAATGCTGCTAAATGGTACAGTCTGTTAGATGAGGATGATAAATAGGCTATAATAGTGGCTATAGTAGAAACTTTTATGGGCTACAATAGAACTCCAAGGGACTATAGGGCCAAGTTTCCCCTTGAGTTAAATTCTAGGCTTCAGACCAAATGGAGAACCGGTCTAGGCACCAACACTAGAATAAATAAGGAGACATTGTCTAAGGTTAGACCTGGTCTCAGTGAAGAAAGAGTCAAACTTCTATTAGAAGAAGCAGCAATGAACTTGGATACCAAGTATCAAGTTGCCAAGATTCTCAATGGATATGAAAACGAAGTCTATAAAGACTTTAGATTTCTGGCAGAAGTACAATTTCAGTGCACTAGATAGAATAGGTCCACAGGATCAACCTGAATTTGTACAAGCACCACTAGTTCAATTCACTACTCGTGAAGAACCTGCAACCGGTAAGGTAAGTGTTCAAATAGAGGAGTTCACATCTGGTGAACAGGTAAATGTTGAACAAATAATCCCCCCAATAGAACAAGAGTTGGGAAATGATATACCCATGGGAGAATTACATACAGCTGAAAAGCAACACAAGGAAGAAGTCCCACCGGAAGAACAACTCCCACAAGAAGAGGATGCACAACCAGAAATTGAAGTGCAACTGGAAGTGGAAGCACAGAATAAGGAAGAAGTGTTAGTAGAAGAAGTCCATCCAGAAGAGGAAGCACAACTGGAAAATGAGGCATCATTGGAGGAAATGGCCCAACCGGGAGATGATGAAAACAAGGAAGAACAACAGATAGAACAAGAACAAGAAATTCCTGCACACATTGAGCAAGCTCTACCGGAATAGGAGCCCAAGCAAAAGGAACAAGTAGATATTCCAAGCTCCTCCTCATCTAAGAGAAAGTTATCATTTGCTGAGGATAAAGAACCTAAAAGGAGCAAGGCCACCAATACTGTGGTTGACATCAGCAAGATGTCAACAAGGTAGCTAAAGGAGTTGACCAAGAGGAAACAGGACATGGTCTTGACAACTATCAAGAATATTTTGTGCAACTTCGTACCTGATGCTGACATAGATGAAGATGAACCTGTCATAGATCAGTTGGAAGTATTAGCACAAGCAATCAGTGATGACCTGCAAGATCCAGAGACTGTAGCAATAGATCATTATGAAAAGAAGAGAATAGAGATTCTCCATAAACAAGTTGAAGAAATAAAGGTGACTGTGACAACCAATTTGAGATTCTTCAACAACAGATTCAAGTGGCAGGAGGTTTGATAACAAGAACTTCCAATTTTGATACATTCTTGCAAGATCTGACAGAGAAGTCAGCAAAGACTTCAGAAGATATAAGAGCCCTGTCTTCTTAGTTTGACATCAAGAATAAGTCCGCAACAAACTTCAGCAGAGAAATGATATGTCTTGCTCTTATTCTGAGAAAGATTGCTGAAGAGAAGACTAAGAGAATCCAAGACATCATTGGATTTCAATTATTTCTAGCCCCCACATTTGATGCAATACAACAAACTGCATCGTTGACAGAGAATCTGATCAAAGAACCGGACTACAAAACTGTGGAGGACATGGAGAACATTATTGTCTCTCTAAAAGCAACACAGAAGAACCTTGAACATGTAACCAGTCAATGGGCACCGTTTCTTCACTCAGCAAGGAATATTTATAAAGATATCTTCACAAAGCTAAAAATGTAAAAACACAAGTGAAGCTAAACCCTTTGTCCCATGGAGGCAAAAAGGGGAAGAAGAAATGGGAAGAAGGAAGAGATCTGAGAGCAGAACAGAAGGGAAGAATGGTCAGAAGGTCAAGGACAGAATAGCCACAGAACCAGAACAGAAGAAGAGCTAAAGCACTTAAACAGGGGAATGAACAGGGGAAGTTTGGAATAGGGGAAGTGTGCCACCAAAAAAAAAATAAGAGAAAAGAGAGAGAAGTCTACAGGACAAGGTATGAAATGTGATAAGTAAATGAGTATGGTTTTGCCACCAATGACAAAGGGGAAGATTGTTAGCAATATTAAGTTGTCATTAGTGAAATCAGATGCAAACACCATTCCCATCGGTAAAGGTTCACCGGTAGTCCACTCACATTACTTTAACGACACCGGTAGACTAGGAACAGAGGAGATGCACCGGTAGACCGAGAAGAGTGCATAGTACTAGTCGTATAATGCAAATAGGGATGGACCGGGTATAAGAGTAATACTGGTCTAACTGCATAAAGATCCGCACCGGATTATGCAAAGCAGTTTTGAGTTAAAATCGGAATATGCGAAGCATCCACCGCTTAGAAGTGGAGTTATCTTTTTAACAGGAGTTAGCTTTATTTTCTACGGATGTTTTCAAGGTAAACTCCAGATTAGAATGCAAAGGTTTTTGCTAGTTGCATGATTTAATGTTGAGTTTATAGCCTGGCGGTTCTATGAGTTAAGGGTTTCATTAAGATGAACTCTTATATAAATAAAGGTCATAGGACACAAGAAATAAGGTTGTTGAGAGTTGCTGAATAAAGAGAGCAGAGAAGAGAGATTACAGTCACCAGAGGTGAAAGGCAAAGAGGCAGAAAAGATTCAACAACCAGGCAAACCGGGGAAGAGATCAACAGGTATGATCTAATCAAACAATCAATGTCAATTGAGATCATTGCTTTTATAAGATGTGAAAGCATATTGAAATCCCTTTGTCAGGGTGAACCCTAATTGGTTCTTTGTAAAAATCCTTTAACTGGGTAACATCTTTATTGATGTTGAAAGTCCTCTAACCAGGCAACTCCTAACAGAGTTAAGATCTTAACCGATCTTCTATCAAATCCCTTAACTGGGTAGCACCTTCACAAGTGCTTTGTAAGCTCCTAACAGGGCGTCTTTATTTCTGTAGAAGTGAAGTTGTGAGCTTTGTCTCACCATGGTTTTTTCCTTCTAACCGAGGGTTTCCACATATACATCATGTGTTTATCTGTGTATTTCTATTTATGCTTGCGAATGATTGTTTACATTCTGCTTATCTTGGAAGAATAATTAAACAAGTGTTGAATTGTAATAGAAATAGTATTTATTGATTCACCCCCCCGTCTCAGTAACCGGTTAGGAATAACATATATATATATATATATATATATATATATATATATATATATATATATATATATATCAGCAATGTAAAGGTGAATAGAAGATTTTTTTCCAAAGGATGTAATGGATTTGGTAGAGGGATCGAAGGCTGTTACAATAGTCCTAAGAACAGTGAGAATAATATCCATAAAATTATCAAATGTATCAAAAGTTTCAAGTACAAGTTGCCTATTGACAGTGCACTTGTAGCTAGAGAACCTAGACACTATTTGACATGCAGAATGTTTACCCTCGTGGGGTAATAGAGATTATTTGCATACAAAAGGTAAAGTACTTATTAGAGAATGTAAAGAGAACATAACAACATTGTATTCATAGATTGATCACCAAGTACAAATGTATTTCCGCATAATCATTGTGGCTTTCTCAAAGAGAAGAATGCATACATATAGTGTCCGAGGGGATGTGAGGCGAACCGTCGCATCCGTGTAACTCCCTCGAACGGACTAACCGTCTTAACTACCCAATTTCCCAACAACAAGAGTTTGTTTTGGAAGTGCTTCAAGATGGTAATTTTTTACCATATTAGTAAGTCACTGGATTAGGTAGAAGATGTAATCAAATAATTTTCTACTAACATTTTGAAGAGTTTATTGGGTGATTAGCATGTGCTAGTTGGAGGACTTAGGAAGTGCATAGTTTACCATCAAAAGAGCACGCAGTTTGCAAAATCAATACTCAGAGGTTGGTTGATTTTGGATTGTTGTTGTATGATGTCATTTTCTTTTCTTCATGTGTTATTGCTGATTAAATCAGATCCTACAGTTGTAGCAAGTATCGTTCGAAGTTTCAAACAAAGGCAAAATTTGAAGTTGTTTATGATACATCCTGCAGGGAGTGTCTTCACAACTCCAAGGTAATTGAGGAAATTGCTTCCAGTATTGGCTGCAATAATTTTATTTATATCTTTCAGAAAGGTTGCAAGAGTGTTTGGTTCAACTTTCCTTATTATAATGCACAGATACAGTTCAGGAAAAAAGTTGAAGAAAGGAGGTTATTGATGGAAGAAGATTGAAACTCAACTAGGATAGCATGAATGAATTGGTTATACCTTGAATATTGTTGCAACAGAGTCACTTCGTTCAGGCCCACATCTTTGAGATTTACAAAAATGCTAGGAAGGAAGTTGGATGAAGCTACATTTGGGAAGCTCACAGAAGCTTTTTAAAAGATTATTGATAAGCTTAGGAATCAAATAGGAGGCCTCATTAATTTGTATATCATAGGGCCCAGATTACATGGTTATTGTTATTTAGTACATGTTATTTTCGTAGAGATAGCTGAGATTTCAAGTTGGCACAATGTTCTTGGGCGGAAGATGCAACATCTCATAGGTAAAAGATCAAAACTTAATGTGCAATTTTATATAATTGGATGTTTTGGCAACAAGAACTTGGAGCATCATGGTTGTAATTGCTTGGGGACAAGCAATTTTGAGAAGGGAGGACTTGTCATGTCCCCTTTATCCAAAAATAGAAACTTGCTAAAAATAGTAAGTTCTCATTATCCCAAAATAGTAAATCAAGATTACCTGACACTATGGCAAATAATATTAATTTAATATTCGTTTGTTGTTGCAAATTCAAATTTCTCACAACAAACAATGTATAATTAGTAGCTTCTTTTGGGAGCATCTTGTTGGTTTTGGCAAGTGGGCTAGTAGTGGGTTGATTTTTGGAAACTTTCCTTGGCAACTTTGGGCATCTTTGGCATTCATTGGCTTTATGGAAGTTGCCATAAAATGATTATGTTTATTTCATGCAAGTTTCCTCCATTTCTAGTAGTGGGATTTTGGCGCCCAATTTGAGTTTCAAAATTGCTTTCATATATGGTTGGTTTTGGTTCCAAGTTTCATAATTCTTATTGCAGATTTCAGCTAAGCATTTGCTTGGTTCTTTAGTGGCTAATAAACTAGTGGAGAAGGAGACATTTGGACGAGATGTTCATAGTTTCCAAGGTGATCTAAGGACGGGAGTCAGAGGATTACTAGGTGTTCCAAGGATGGGAGTCAAGGAATACTGTTGAATAATCTCATTTCAGAGCTTATCACCGTGCTGAATAGTTGAGGTTTTCTTCAGTTTCGAGTTTGCATGTGTTGCAGAAGTTCATGGAAGCTTTGAGGCCATGAGGTTTTTTGTAATTTCATCTATTTTCATGATATTTTGTATTTAATAATTTGGCTTGAAGTTTTGTAAGTTTATCCTAAAGTTTTGTGGGCTTGTAGTATATTTCGGGCTTCATATTTGCTCGTTGTTGTGGGTTGATTTGTAGCAGAAGTATATTGCTGTTTATATCAGCCTTGAGGCCATGGGTTTGATGCAAATAATATTTCTTTTGCTTTTATTTACTTGCATGTTAAGTTTGGTGAAGCTTTAGGTTGATTTGACAATCAAATCTACACATTGGGTGCATAGTTTGTAAGATATATTGTTAAACTTTGTGGGTATTTCAGTTTGTTTGGAAAAAAAACAATTCTATGAGGGTTTGTAATGAGATGTAAATTCTGTTTTCTGTCCCTTGCTGCAAATTCAAGTTAATTTCACAATTTATCAATTGGGGACATTACACAAAGTTACCTGGAAGTTTA
This sequence comes from Chamaecyparis obtusa, assembly GCA_027943335.1. Taxonomy (NCBI): domain Eukaryota; kingdom Viridiplantae; phylum Streptophyta; class Pinopsida; order Cupressales; family Cupressaceae; genus Chamaecyparis; species Chamaecyparis obtusa. Next base: position 885,370 of record BSBK01001267.1, on the reverse strand, counting down.
TCATTGCTGATTTCCTTGCATCTTTTGTGCATTTCAAAGCCTTACAAAAACATTTTCATACAAACTTTTCCTGTATCTGATCAAGAGTTAAAAGTCAGTTCATAATTGATGTCCGTTGAATGATATAGTTAATGGGATTGAAATCAGGGTAAACATCGTGGAAAGCATTTGACATTTTTGACATTGTCTTCTTATAGTTTGATGTTTAGGCTCTTCCTGCTGTCAACAAAACTTCTATTTTTAATGTAATTATGAGGAACTTATGATTTAAGCATCAATGTGTGTCCTTGACAGGAAAATCACGCATTTCACAAATCCCATTTGAGGCAGACTGTTTCCAGTAACCAGTTTCCAAGAAGCAGGCTAAAGTTGATTGAAAGGCATCAGCCTGTAAAACACTCATACATGCAACAGTTAATCACAAAGGCATCAACTGCAAATGATCTTGTCATTGATGAAGAAAGTGCTAATGATGCTAAAAATGGTACAATTTTTTTCTTTCCTTCTGTCATTATCTTTTTTAGCATGTACATTTTTGTGAAAGGAATGTGGTCCTTTTATTATACACAATTTTTATAGGAACTTGTATCATGATAAAACAATACGTACAAAATTGTAAGATGCTAAAGTGTTGACACCATAGTGAATAATAAGGTAAAGCTTTGCATAAAGCAAGTTAGAACAAAGAACCAACAAAATAAATTTATCATTAATGTGATCACGGAGTTTACAGCATAGTGATGGCCAATATCAAAGTTTCAGGAACCTAATAAAGCTACGACTCAGTAGATACTTGAGTGAAGGGAACCCATTAAAAGTACAATTCTTGAAAAATTTCCATAGATCTCCATTGGTGTCTTAGCTTAACCCATAGGGGCATATTTGTGCTTGAGGAGGAACACATGAATCAACAAGAGGCAATGAAACATTGTCCATATGAAAAGATTGAAGGAGATCAATCTCAAGTCCCCAGATAAGTATTCAGTTAAACTGTTGTGTCCCGTATGCAATGTTTTCAGCTGCTGTCAAGCTTGTTATCTGCACAGAGTCCTGTTATGACAAGGTCCACCATGCTCAAGTACAACATCTGCATTTTTCCCTTCTTCTATTGTACCTCTTCTGCATTTGACCCTGCCAAGGCATCCTCTCACAGTTTGAGTGATTGCTCAGTCAACTGAATAATATGAACAGTTTCAGAACAATAGACATTCTACAAAGTTATCTCTAAATTCATTAGGTGGAACCTCTCTCCTCTTCTTATTGCACAATATCTGTGATGTTGATTTCCCACATGAAACTGAAATTATCTGCCTCTTAAGCTTCTCTGCTTTGATTTGCATCTATTTGAGCTACCTCCCAACTATGAATGATTGTCTTCTATCTGCATGGATATCAATCATCCATGTTTCAATGATTACTTACACCAGAAGGCTATTACATGACAGGATTAGTTCAATGTCTATGTATTGTGCAGATGACAGCACAATATAACACCCAAAAACACCAATAGAATGTTATTCTAGAACACAAAGCAGAAAAAACAATCTACTACACAGTAGATGTAATCCATACAAAATTAGGATCAATTCATATATCAAGATTCAAAACCAATATGTGGAAATGGTATTATTTTCATTATGATTATCTGTCAAGTACAAACTCCCTAAATTCATGGACAATATGATACAATGAGAATAAAAGAAATCTCTCTAGAGGTGTGTTCAAGGATAAATATATAGGATTGCCTGTGATAAGTGTGTTGGCTGGCAGAAAGCACTTGAACATTTCATACCCAATGACCCAGCCACCCAAAAACTAAATCATTACATGTATGCTACTTAGCAACTAGTTTTAGGTCCAAACCATTCCTGTTGGTTTTTGTCTAGATAAAAAGATGTCTTATTTGTATACTTACATTGTGGCAGCACAAGAGCCCTATAGTCTTGTCTCTATGGTAGCTATATATTTGGCAGTAAGAAGCATCCTTTCTTCATTCTTGGATTAATTACCTCTTTCCTGTGAAAATTTTCCAGTATTGGTATAGAGTTGTTGAGAGAAACAGGCCATCTCATAATTGTATGTGTTACAAAATAGATCATAGAAAAGCACATGATTTTCATAGAAAAAGCTAAGATCCTCTTTGTATTTTTCTACAATTGAGAATTTGTTGTGTTTGAAAGACTTCATACTCTCTGGTTGAGGCTATTATTTTCATCAGAATCATTACAATGTTCATTTTTTCTGATAATGTGATAAAAATAGGTATTGGAGTTGTAAGCATTCATCATGTGGGACTACTATGCAGCGACCTAGAAAAATCCCTTGCATTCTACCAGGGTCTTCTAGGTATGTTGCATCCTTGATGATCAAACCAAATTTTCAGTTTCTTGATTTTCATTGTTTGAGTTTCTGATGAATGATTGACACTTGTAGGTTTAGAAATTAATGAAGCAAGGCCAAACAACAAACTCCCTTATGGAGGGAAATGGTTATGGGTGGGTTCTGAGATGATTCATTTGATGGAGCTTCCAAATCCAGATCCTGTAACTGGACGACCTGAACATGGGGGACGTGATCGCCATGTCTGCATTGCAATTGAAAATGTGAACAAGTTGATGTCTATTTTTGATAAAGAAGGTAAACTGATTCATTTCCATGGAATGTTTACCTGCAAATAATCAGATATGAATTCATAGTTTGCTCTGCAAATACTGTAAGAATTATAATTTATGAAGAAAACTCAACATAATCTTCTTTTTAGCATTTCAATTCTGGGACGTCTCAAGTGCTTGCCTTCCAAAAGAAAATTTATTTGCTTGTGTAAATTGAGTAAAGTGCTAGTAAAAATCATTAATATTGAACTAGGACATTAAAAATTCAAAAGTTACTATCAAGGGATTAATTAGAAAATTTAAGGGCTTTGAGTAATTGCAAAGCAGATCTAACCTTAAAAAAATGGATACGTAGGGTAGTCTAGTAAAGAAAGCAAATTGAAATTAATTATCACACTTGCTTGCCTAGTGAAAAACATCATTTTTCTTTCACATTCCTAAGACACCTAAATTACTTTTCATGTTATCTATAAATCTAATACAATATATTTTGACTGAGATTTGCAAGTTTATTGCTTTATAAAAATTAAATTTCGACCATCAAAACAATGTGGTAGCTGAACTAATTCTCCACAACAAACAACAGCTTTCTGCAAAAAAGGCATTCAATGCCACAAATATCCCAACAGCTGATTTGCTTTAATACAATAAGGGGAGGGACACCAATATCCATGCACAAGTTTGATGGAAAGGTGGCTGATTGGAATTGGAATCCACTTCATATTGATTGCAGAAACATGGCCACATATTAACCAACTGGAAAAATGCTCTTGTTCTCATATATGCCTTGGCTTCCAAAGATACACTTTTTATGTAATCAAGCTGATTGTTAAAATTTTTAAAAAAAGGTTGAAATAGTGATGGTACAGGATTGAGTATGGCAGAGGTATGGGGTTCTAGTACATTGGTACACAAATTTCTTGTGTGTGGTACATTTGGGTATGGCTGGCTGTGTGTGTATTACAAAATTGTAAATACATTTGATAGCATGATACTTTATCATTGGTCAAGGTAGTGATAAAGATAAATGCCAATTGATAGTACAAAATTTCAATATAATGTCATATATGATATAGGTCTTGCACAATTCAAATGAAAATCATTACAATTACCAAATTTGAAACAAATACAACAGAATAATTATATAATTGTCTTCAATCTTCACTGAAAGTATCTAGATCAAGGTCATCATTGTAGCCGACCAAGTAATTAAACTAAAAATAATTGTATCGACTGAGTGAGTTGACCAAGTAATTAAAATAAACATAATTGTATCTACCGAGTGTTTATTTTCTTATGTCTTGTTAATCAAATTGTCATGCATTGTAATGGCAATCCCTGATGGTTTTTGGTTAGTAGTCATTGATGGTTGGTCAGCTTAACGAACATCGTCCTACTATATATTGTACCTTTGGTTCATGCTTGGGTCGAACTCATGACCAACTGGAGGTTGGCATATGAACATTGTAATTACTGCATACCATTGAATAAATAATGAACGAGAATGACATATCTTTCACATAATGTGTAAATGCATAGTTGTTCTACATAATTGTTCTATACTTATATTTTTCATTTACTTCTGGAGCTGGTAGAGTTGGACAATAAAAAATTGGTGTCATTGCTGATACAAATCCTAGGAAATTATTATTCACAGATAGGCAGTATGGTGATGTAATGGGTCAACCTGTGGAAGAACCAGAACTAACTAAAATCGAAGAAGAGGAACACACGACAAAAGAGAAACTGACACAAGACTTGCTTTACTTGTGGGAAGTGTTTGTAAACTTGTATGTTCAACGGGAGGCTCTCCAACGAGAGGTTCTCGAGAGTGCCATCTGAGATAACCTAACAGTGAACATCAAAGTTGATCATCTTCAAATACTATTGAGGTTGTTTGCACATAACTTTATTACCATTCAAGACCTTTGAGAACAGAGCAGCATAGGCAATAGATGCTGTAGCGGTACGATGAACAAAACTAGAGGGAGGAGGAAGAACGTGGCACCACCAGAAGACGTACCACCAAAAATTAATGTCTACGCAGCTGAAAAAAGACATAAAATGAATCCCAAGCAATCAGGAAGTCACAAATGGATCATAAGAAGATCTCTTTGGTTGAGAGAAAAAAACGAGTAGTGAAGACGATTGAGAAGGATTGTTGAAGTAGAAAACGAAGGACTACTGAAGGAAAGCGCAAGTTTGCTGAGAAGCAAAAGTCAAAGTGTCAGTTGAAGTCATAATTGGGGGAGGAGAGGAAGAATCTCACTGATAGTGGGAAGGCAGTGAGTGGCTAGAACTTGCAAGACACCTACCACTCCCAGATGTAGTGTACAAAGACCTTGTTGACCAAACAAGAAATCTGTTCGTATAGTTAGTATCAGACAAAGAGGATGAAGAAAAACTTGAGACTGAGCTCATTGAGATACTTGTGAGTAACGTACACTGTATAGAGAAAATTACCCATATCGGAAGAACCATAAATTAGGGGAAACTGAGCCGAAGACTCTAGGGGGGAGAGAGTCTAGGAACAAAGCAAAAGGTAACTGGAGTGCAAGGGACATTGAGGGTGGACATGTAGATGGATTTTATATGGTCATGAATTCAAATGAAGCACTAGAACATCTATAGCGAAACATTTCGACCAGGTCAAGGCACAGGGTCTATATCGACTGAGAAAGATGGCGATTGCCTTGGCAAGTCCGAATGTTTATAGGCAAAAACTCCCAAAGCTCATGGGAAATGGGTCAGAGGACCCGGTAAGGCATTGCAAGAAGTGCGAAACTATACGGATAGCAAGTGGTTAGGAGGATAGAGACTATTGGTTGAGTGCGTTGCCAACAATGCAATAAGGGATAGCCATTGAATGGTTTGCAGAGCTTGATGATGTATCTACATAATCTTGGAAGTGCTGAGAAATTTATTTGAGGCAGAGTTTAAATTGTTGAGAAATGACAATGAGATTGTGGCAGAGATCTACAATACTAAACAAGGAAAAATGAGAACGTACAAACTCACAATCTTAGGCTCAAGGAGCCGTTAGTCAAGTTGGAGAATCAGCTAGTTGATGAGCTAAAGAAACGATGGTTCATTGAGGAATTGATTCACTTGTTCTGCAAGAAAATGAAAGTGGTACCTCCGTCATCATACACTAATGCATATAATTAGGCCATGGACATCAAGAGTGAATCCCAAACATTTGCTTTGGGAAAAAGGAAGACAAATGATGACGAGAGTACCAAGGATAGCAGTGACAAAGAATCTAATATTGTCCAAGCCCTATGATAAGACATGATCCATATCATGAAGGAACTAAAGGCCAAGAAGGAAAGTTCTAAGAAAACCAGAGAACAGTGGTGCACCGATTGCAAAGTAGTTCACATAGAAACAAATTCTTCAAAGAAACTATTCTTTGACATCTATCAAGTATCAGGAGATTTTATCAAGGAATACTCATATAATCTAAAGAAAAGAAGCACACAAATGCTATCTACTTAGGGGGAGCAATGAACCCCACAAACCACACCTTCAAAACCACCAAACAATTCTAATGCATTGTTTGGTGAGTATTGCAATAAACTCTCGTTTAGGTGTTCAACACACCAAAAATGAGAACACAGGGCCAACAAACATTGGCAGGTCGACCAACCAAATGACCCAAGAAAAATTGCACAGTTCTTCAATAGACAACACAGGTACTGTGAATGAGGAACGCTATTGGATTAGGTTGTGTGAGAACAAGACTATAAGAAGGGCCAATGTTCTTGTGAACACTGCCCAACATATGCTTGCCAATAGATCATAAATATGTATGAAGATGCTAACTTTCATTCATTCAAACTGCCGGGGATATCAAAACCAGGTTGATGAAAAAACTTGCAGAATCGGAAGAAGTCGTGGATTGGAGGCTCTGATACCATGTTAGAGAAATCAACCTCCCAAGAACACAGCTTGCACAATAACCTTCACAGAGAGACTAATATTTCACCAGAAGATGAAAATGTATTGAGATACATAATGTCCAAAACCTTGCTTATAAAGTCAAGGAGAGAGCATGTAGGGAGAAATAACCGAACAACTACTAGCACCTAAAAATGCACCTAAGTAATTAATTATGCCTAAGTAAACTTAAGCATAGAGTAAATAATAATTTACTCCAACAGGGATGCGTGCCCTTTCAATTTGGTGGGTGCATACTTGACCTTTTGATCCTCTTTTGTGTTCTCATATTCGAAATATTTGTCCATTTCACTAATCCAGTACAACAATTCTTCAACTTTTAATCCACCTTTGAAATTTGGAGGATCAAATAGGGGCTTCGAGTTTATCCTAGTGATAGTTTTGATGAACCTCTCCTCTCCTGGATCAGGTCCTAGCTGATTCGCTTGTTCTCCTCCAACAACACGTTCTCCCTCATCTTCATTGCTATCCTCTACATGGGCTTCCCTTCTTAGAGTCGTCTCTATTGCGCCCATTGGTACTATCAGACCTCTAACTGCGTTTGCAAGATCAGGCTCTGCACCTTTGGGTCCTCTTCCTCTTTGACCTCGTCCTCTGTATGCCATATTGGCTACATGTAGGTCTTCTCTCAACACAAATAGACACCAAGCTCTGATGCCAATTGATTCAGGACAACCCACTGAGTTTTCTCAAAAAGAGTATGGTTGCAGCAATCATTATCAATTAAAATCTATACAAAGCATAATGTTGTAAACAAAATCTGCAGACTTTATTGTTTTTCCAGGCACATTCAATTCACTAACAAACTCAGATCATTAGTCTTACTTATTACAATTTATTCCCCTGGTCTTCCCTCTTTATGAAGTCAATTACAATTCCTTTCCTCTTGCATTCAATTTAATTCAGTGACCTTCAATATTCTTCCACACACCTTGTAGCTATATCTGTCTGCACTGAACTTCATTTCATTGCCCTCTGTTTTGGCTTCTACATCTTTCTCAAATGCTGACCTCTGCTTTTGAATGGCACTGCTTCATATACTCTGTTCTATGCCCTTTTCCCCTCTTTGCATTACCAAAACCGGTTTTGTTCCCCATTATATTCTTGTTTTATTTCCTATGCAGCTTTTTGCTTATCCTAACCCACGCAGCTGTTGTCTACTCTCTTGCCTTTGCAGTCCTTTCACCTTCTTCCTGTTTCCTTTCGCACCCAAGCCCTTCCACTTCTCATTTTTTGTGCAAGTCTATTCTTTTCTCTTATGCACAAGCTTCACACAGGTTTTGTTTGATTTTCTTTATATGCAGCAGGTGAAAGGTCTCTCATCAATGCGGGCATAATGGCTCAATTTATTTGCAATATTGTTACATTTGCCAGCAACTATGAATCAAAAGAGATTTATTTAGCCTTGAATACAAATTGGACAAGTACCCAAGTACCCTGAAGACAAATTAAAAATTGGGAAGAAAACAAAACCAAAACTTCAACTCAATTATCTAGAAAACTAAAACTTAAATTTTTGATCAAGCCAGATAGTCAATCTACCCGGATGCTCTGGCACCAGTTAGCCTCTCAATTTGATTCCCTTGAACTTCTTAGAGAAATTTGCAAGGGAAGCACTCAAATAATCTAAACTCTTATTTTAATTTGTGAGCATTGTTGCCACAAACAAGCAAAACAATACTGTGGGATACCCCATTATAAATGGATTATCTTGAATTTGAGTTTCATGGGAGCATCACCAAGATTATGCTCATCTTTGTGTATATTTAGACTAGAGGCTATGAAAAACTACTCTTGAAGAGAGGGAATGATCAGGATTCAGAATGTATCCAATAGAAGGAGTTTCTTCTGCTCATGATACATCAGCTGTAATGGGCACCCCTGAATGCCCAAAAGACTAACCAACTGCTGAAAGGAATTCTGTCAAACAGTTTGCATCCAACTTCTTATTTCTCTGTTTAATGTTTAATCCCCTTATGACTTCCAGAAATGAAACATTTGTTTGTTTGTTTTATGTTTTGGCATAAACTTGAAAACACACAACATGAACAAGAAGGAAACTACCATAATATGCAAACTGGAAATTGACTACTGCTGGTAAAATATTATTTCAATAAGAAGCAAATACATGGCAAGATTATCAACTCATGAATTACTACGGCCTTATTGAATAATGTTTCATCAAATGTTTACAAAATCTGCTGCTACAGTGGTATGAATAGTACTCGTGAATAGTGTTGCGCTACAGTAGCGTGAATAGTGCCGTGCTACAGTAACATGAATAGTGCTGCGCTACAGTACTGTTATAATCTGCCCTCAAACGGTTCAATATCTTCTTGAAATCATTCCCTCAAAGTGACATAAGCATCGGACAAGTAGAGAGGAAGATAAGAACGAAACACCCAATCTGCCTGTAGCTGAAAATGCACTCAATCTGCCTGTTAACGGAGCTGATAGCAATAGATTCCAAAGGCCAAACCCCAAGGGAATGATGTCTAGAATGTCACAAGAGAGGATAGACGTCCTCTAATGCCAAGAACGGATCTGCAACTCACACGCCAATTTCTTCTCATATTCAACATGTCTAATGAAGCCACGAACGCTTCCTTTTATTCTATTTCCAAGGGTCGGCTCAACTCTCATGGGCAATGTGGGATAAAAGATGTGCAATATAAAACATATATTAAAATATCCCCTTATGTCTCCCTTGGGTACACATCCCCATAAAATAAATATTAAAGTAACACTTTAATATTTTACAATTAAATTAAATGTTACTTTAATAAAACTTCAGGCATTAAAATGTATTAGCAATTGGACTCCGAATAATGCGAGTGATAGCTCATCGGAAAGCTCTCACCGAAGAGTATCAAATCCAATCACCAAAATTGGCCTCCATTGTGTCCTGCTGACTTACTAAAAATAGTAAGTATGCCTGAAACTGAGTAAATCAACTTCGTTTTGGCCCAAACTGGAAATGACTAGGCCAAAACACTCCAGGATCCCCTTAAACCCTTCGTTAGCCCTCGGGACCATGTAGAACAAGGCTAACGCACACACACTTGGTCAATTGCTAAAGTGGGGACATTATAGACTAAGGCCCAACCGCTACACCAAAGGACCGGCATGGTGGTAAGGGCGGCTACCCAGGGTGTTAAGGGTGTGGGGAACATCTCCCATCACCGGAGCATCCAAGGGTGGGGACCACCCCCTAATTACGCAGACCCCAGACACGTGGCTGCGGGGCACACCACCCGCACACGGGACATTACAGCCCACCACGCTCCGCGGGTCCCGATGTCGAGACCTCGGCTCTGATACCACTAAGGCCCAACCACTACACCAAAAGACCGGCCTGGTGGTAAAGGCGGCTACCCAAGGTGTTAAGGGTGTGGGGAACATCTCCCATCACTGGAGCATCCGAGGGCAGGGACCACCCCCCAATTACGCAGACCCCAAACACGTGGCTGCGGGGCACACCACCCGCACACGGGACGTTACATCAGCACTGTCTGCTCCTTCTAGGGCTGTTTTTCCAATTGTTTCAATTATGCAGAGCAAGGGAAAAGGATCTTCCAAAGCTAAAGGACAGCATAAGAACAGTTGCAGAAATGCATGGCGTGCAAGCACATGAGGAGGCAATTCACATATTCTTCTTTGCCATTGGTGTCCTACTTCATGTTACTTATTCTCTACCATAAGAAGGCATGTATTGTAGGCAAATTGCATGTGCCTCCAGGGGAACACAAACTTAAGACCATCATTTCCTGGAACACAAACTTAAGACCACCATTTCCTGGGAAGAACTACTTGAGGTAAATATGTTGATGAAGCATATTGTTGAGACTCGATCTCAGCACAAACTAGGCACACTTTTTTTAACTTGGACTTAGTAGAAAAACTTTGGCAGTTAAAGAAAAACATTGTGTGAAAAACAAAACTTAGATTTTTTAAATTTTTCTTGAAATCTTTGAGTTGGTCTTCTGTTTATTTTCAGATACAGGAATCTGACAGTCAAGATTTGTGAATCTTGATTGTCAGACTCAGCCATGCCTGTGAGGAAAGGCTGCAGGCTCACTGAGTCTTACTCAGACTCAGATCTGCCAATCCTCGCCAAACACTTAGTCTCAAGACTATGGGATGGAGACATATGTGGGGACAAAGTGCTCCAGTCATGTATGGATGGACAAATGTTAGGCATCACTCATCATTATCACTCTCACATGCATGAGAAGACCTTACTTTACAAGAGCCATTGATTATTCTAGAAAGTGCTAGTAGGCAGAATTTTTAGTCAGATTTTGAAGGATGCCATAGACAAGATTAGGCTCTCCAACTTCAGCATATGCAACTAATGTGTGTAGAAAAGAAGGGATGTTGGTTCAAAGCATAATATGTACCTAATCTGTCATTAGTTACGAAGGGTGTTTATGAAGAGATACAACCTATAAGTACTTGTCAATTCACCTAGCACCTATATTATTGGGCAGATGTGAAGTATATTGTATTATTCACACATTTGGTTAGCATCATTCATTATGGTAAAATTGATTCTCTTAACCTTGGAGGAACCTTAAAGAACTATTGATAGTATGGTTGGTTAGATGAGAGCTATAACTTGTGATATGAACTCCCCCTTATTTTTCTATGTGAGGATTGAAAAACCCCATTACAGATCGCTGTGCAACTACAACTGAAATAGATTGTGGAGGTAATTCAAATCGAATCATGTATCAAGTTAGATTTAGCTCAACTAATTCACTAGTCTCATTCACTAATCAAATTAATTGGAAACCTCAGAACTTCACATGTAATGAAATTTCACAAAGAACATAGCATATAAGACTGATATATGGGTCTATAAAGGGTGCAAATGGTTTTAAGGTGACCCAAACACCTTGTGGTCGAGAAACAACCTGAAGAATGTTCCTAAAATAGAGAAAAATTACAGAGCAATATGCACAAAGAGGACACCAGCTATGGCAGGGTGGTGGTTGCACACATGTCATGTCAGTTTCACCATGTCCATGGTGGTTGTGGATGTGTCATGAAATTTTTACCTTGAGTTTCCTGATGGTTTCATTCAAGGTAGATACAAGAGTTGATGGTTTATCTGGTAACATTAATGGTTCTCTTTATTCATTAAATTGATTAAGTATTTCAGTATTGTAGCATGCAAGTGAAATTCGAAATGTGCATTAAAGCAATTTGTAAGGATACTATTGATATGATGTTGGTGTCCTAGGAGTCCTCTAGGTGGATGTAATATTGCAAGGAGATAATGGGAAGATAAGGCAAGGCCTTACTCTTTTGGAGTTTCTCACATGTATTTCCTTCAAACTAAATCCCTTGTGTTGAGCTCCATTTTTGGGAGTGTTGCAGTTCTTTTCTTGTCTCACTTCATGTATTTGGCAGTCTACATAGTAATAGCACTTGAGCAACTTATTTCTAAGTAAAATTGATTTTTTCCATAAACAAATCCTAAAAGGACAGTCAACTAAGTTCTATTCATTTGAAATAAGATTCATGTTGCTGAATTAGCTTTAATATCTATGCTAATTGTAGAGCAAGATGCAAAGAAGATTATCTCCTATTGATGATGCGAAAGTTAAGAAGGGGCTCTTTTAAGGCCTTTTGAAAAGGAAAACATGAGAAAAAATTGATACAGTTCAGGTTGAACATGTGACATTTGCAAGTCTCAATGGCCATGAGTAGGTGGCTAGAGCCACCTTTTGTGCAGGGAAAACCCATTAGATTGTGGGATTTAAACAGGAGTGCAACAATTCTATGGATGGTTGTCATTTGCCTTTTTTCTAAAGATATGAGTTCCTTTGCTATCATGGGGAATTGATATCCATACCTTCATCCACTCTGTCGATAAAAATGGGATTATCTCTAGAAGAGATGACAAATTAGTTGCAGTGCATAGTGCCTTGCATGACTAGGATCACATGACAAGTATGTAGTAAGAGACTGAAATATCACACAATGAGAAGTTGACATAGGGAGCAGAGACAGATGAGTCTGATGTTAATTAAGCTTACTGTTCCATGCTTACCATTTTTTTCATGCCTTAGATTCCATTGTTATATACTATCATTTTTTGACTTAGATTCTTATCATATTTTTCATTATAATTTATGAAATCAAACATTCATAAATTCATAAGGAGATAATTTAATGCATTACATTTCAAATTTGTGATGTTTATTTTATTGTATCTGTTAAATCAAGACAAACTTATTATTCAATTTTCAATTTAATCTTTTATATATATACGCAGTGCTGATTATATATATAAATCTCTATTCTAACGATATCAATGTTATTTGCAGGTGAAGAGGAACTGAAAGTATATGCTTGAAATGAACTTATAAGTTCAGTTATGATTCAAATTATAATGAAAGAAATATATGTATTAATTGCTGTTCAATATAATTCACACTTATCAATTTCGGTGTTTGTATTTGAACAGCCGATCAATATATATATGTGTGTTTTCTGGCAGTGATAAGTCACATCTATGATAGACGTGACTCCTTGAGGAGTCAAACCTATCATAGGTGTGACTGATGGTCATACCTTATGGTAATACGTACTGCTTCAATATATATTAACTATCGGTTAATACCGATTCAATCCACAATGATTCATTAATGATAATCGGTTTAATACCGATTTCAATATCATATGCAATATACGGCTAATGATATTGGTTTGATACCGATTCACTAAGGATGAATATCGGGATTAATACCGATTCATGATAATCGGGTTTAATACCGATTCATGACTATTGGTTTTAATACCGATCCAAGTCTAATTATATTTCATTACTTATATATATCAATTCAATTTGATCATAAAGAGAATAATATATATTGTATCATTGGAAAATGGAAGCACTTCCATTTAGGACTGGTTTAGCCCTCCGAGTAAGTGGTTTGGGGTCATGTCAAACGCCTTGAATGGGTCTTTGACTTGGATCTAGCTTTTTTCCCTGTTTTGCCCTATTTTCCACTTAGTTCCAGCCTGTTCTTGGCAACCTATTCTGAGAAATTGAGGTTCCTGACCTCAGGGTCAAGGTCGACCTTCTGGGTCAAGGTCGACCTCGACCCTGACCCAGGGTCCAAATTTCAAAATCTGAAGGTTACCGGATGTCGGGTTTCGGAAAGATTTGTTTTCCCGCTTTCGGGTCAGCTGTTTCGGGCTTTGAAATGGTAGACCCTTAAATGATATTTAATTTAGGTCCACTCCTAAGGGTATAGGCTTAATGGGAATTTATTTCTCCTATGTCAGCCTCTCTAGAAGTTTATGCCCTAGACTAGTATAAAAGGAAGCTTTCTCCTCTCATTTCAATCCAAGCAACTACATGATCATCTCTCAATCAAGTAATCAAGCATCCATCGAAATCAAGTGATCAAAAAATTATCAAGCAAGCAAGAAGGAGAAGGAAAGCATTCAAGCATTCATCCATCCTCAAACATTCAAGCATTCAAGATCCAATTCATCAAGAAGATCCATTAGTAGCCATTGAAGGATTCAAGCTCTGTGGAGCCCCCTTGTTGAAGATTTCTCCATCCATATCCATTCAAGCTTCTTCCTATTCCAAAATCCATTCAAGATTGTGTTGGCATTAAGAAATGATAACTGATAATCGATAAGCCTGCTATCGGTACTAGTGTTGTCATTGATTGGCAAAGAGTGTATAGAGACCTGTCACCTCTAGAACCAAGAAGATCTATATGAAAGAAGGATCACTATACAAAGCCTTAACCATCGGGGTATGTACACAGCAAAGGAAAAGAGGAGTCTAGCATCAGCTAAGGACCACGCTACAACCAGTACAAGTACAAATCAACAAATACAACTGAGGATGGTGCAACCAACAAGCTAAGCAAGGGACAACAAACCGAGCAATCGGTAAGCTACTCAAAGGACAACAAACTGAGGATGGTGCGACCGGTAAACTAAGGAAGGAATAGGAACAGGGACTCTTACCTGTTCACAGCATGAAGAACTGAACTCAACCGTAACCGATATTTTATGAGATTCCGGTATGAATCGAGGAAGTCACAATCAACTATTTGTTCCAACCAACTTTTTTGTCTGGGATTTATTGCAGTAAATCCGGGTGACTTTGAGTTATCTTGGTGATCGGTCTGAGGCACAGTTGAAGGATTTAAAGCCAGAATCAATGGCTTTTTGAGGCGCAACTGAAGGATCTAAAGCCGGCGTCACTGGCTTTAGATCAAAGTGCTATCTCCTATGAAGGAAAGTTGTCTGACACACAACTACTATTTTCTTCCTTGGACAGATAAAGCAAGGGGATGCATCGGATGTTTCCTTAGTTAATTGACACTTCACTAAGTGATGAATCCGATAAGGATCTGAAATTAGGTCATGCATAATGAGTACAATTAGGGTTTGAACCCTATATATTCTTCTGCCTATGGCGAATAAAAGTCGCCTTCATTCTGCTAGAGAAAAGAGTGAACCTGAAAAGCTTAAAAGAAGCTAGGATAAATCAGAAAGAGAAGTAGAGAAAGAAGTGTGTGCAGAGAAGCACAACAGTAGTGGAGAACTCACCTGTTGCGACCGGTGACAATTCTTAGCTGAGCACAAACGGAGATCTTATCAGGCTATGCAAAGCCAATTGTAAAAGGTCAATCTCTATTGTTTTCTAGCAACTACAATAGTTAAATCCCAGTATTTTGGGTGGACTCTAACAGGTCCCGTGTATCAAATCCCTTAACCGGATGGCATCTTGTAAGGTGCTCAAAGTCCTCTAACAAGGCAGGCACTAACCGGTCTTATTGTAATAAATTCTTTGACCGGGTTGCATCTAACAAGTGCGTTTTTATCCTTTAACTAGGAAGACTCTTAACAGGGCATACTCCAGAAGAGTACAAAATTTGTGAGGTCTCCTCACACCGTGGTTTTCACCCTAACTGTGTTTCCATGTGATAAATCTGGTGTCACTGTGTGATTATTTACTTACTGTTATTATTTGCTTAAATCTGCTTGCTTGTCTGCTGTAAGTTTACTTCACCGGATTAAAAGGAAAAAGTTTAAAGAGGTGCTGATTCACCCCTCCCCTCTCAGCACCGGTTGGGACTGTTAGATTGGTGTTGAAGATCTAAATGCAATTGATTTGAGACATCCTACATCCAATTGTACATCCATTTGGAGCATCCATACTTGTGGATTCAAGGATTCGAATCCTCCACAAGGGTTTCAATATAAGCAAGGTGAATTGTTCCATTTACTTTGTTTATTATTGCAATTTCAATTATATTTCAAGGTTAATTCCAAAACCAGGGTTTGACCAAGGCAAACCCCTCATCCAAACAACAAAACCATTTTTCTTGCAAGTGCAAGTGTGGAACAACGAATTACAGAGCAGATTCGTATACCCTTTTCGACAAACTTTCGGGATCCGCGAACAGAATTTCCGTTGGAGCTGTGTAGGTCAAGGTCGACATAAAGGGGTCAAGGTCGACCTTTCTCAGAAAAGCAAAAGATTTCTGGGTTTTCTGCGTCTTTGTGTTTCCGTAAACTTCCTGGCAAAAGAACTTCCTGAAACTCAGTACAAACATCAGAAAATAGTGATTTCCAGATCTACTATACTTTGAGGTTAGTATTTGTCTTCAATTCATTTCAATTAAGATTTCAATACTCTCTTCCATAACGGAATATAAGGTTTTCCTCTTTCTTCATATTGTTCATTGATTGATTCATTTATGCATTGACCATTTTCTTGTGGTTAATCTATTTGGATCTTTCTTTTGGGAATTTGGGGTTAAGAAGATCTTATCTTCCCCACTCCTACACACACATATCATCATCTCCCACATATATTTTACCTTTACATTTCCATATCTTATACCATTTATTTATCTTACATTTTTGTGAACCCGCGATAGACAACTCTTTCTTTTATGGTGTTAGATCTTGCATGTATATTAGATTAGCCTTCTTTTATGTGCTTGCATTTACATTTCAAAAATAAAACAAAAAAATCATATAAAGTAAAAATACAAAAAACATTTATTTGTTCATGCCTTGTGTTTTCTTAGTTTAGTTCATTTGCATTGCATTGGTATATGAGCTTTACTACCTCTATTCCTACTTATAATATTCCGGTTAGAAGAAGTCGTAGACTTATGGGTTTCTTTGATCTTGAGTCTTCTTCTCCTCTCCTTAGGATACTGGATGATAATTTGATTACTCATGATTCTAATCCTACTATGGAGCATAATTCTTCTCACTCATCTCATGATGAGGATGATGCTTTAAGAGTTCCTCCTGAACAAGTCCAAAAACTTTCAATTGAATTTGATAAAATGGGAAATTGGCTTATTCAAGAAAACCTAAGTTACCGGTTTGAGTTTGGTTCCAAGTTCAGGTTCAAAGAACTGGTTCACAAGTTCGACAAAATTTTGAAAAGGGGTTCGGGTTCGAAAAAACATGTAAGATTTAAAAAAAATATATATATACATATTTATGAAGCCTAGAAGCATGAGTTAAAATTAGAATGTCACATAGTATCATAAAAACAACATTTAAACAACCAAAACATATAAACTTATAATCATAGCATCATGAATTGTGATCATACCATCATATACTTCCAAGTTCAACATCGAAGATTCAAAACATTAAAATTAAAATTTAAATCATAACATCAAGTTCAACTGTTCAAGTATCATTGTTTCAAACTTTCAAGTTCAACTAATGAATTAAAAATGTATTAATCTTCATCTTCATCATCATCTTCTTCTTCAACATTAGTTGACTCAGCAATAGAGCTAAGGCCAATGGGATCAGCAGCAACAACAATAGTATTGGCGTCAAAATCTGCAAAATCATCAAGTGCAAGCCGAGAAGTGGAAGCATCCAAGTCCGCAACCTCTGCATTTACATCCCACCTCTTCATGTCCCCTTCTTTGTATTCTTTAGTCTTGTGTGAGAGAAGACACAAGTTGTAATGCACAAATACCAAGTTCTCTGCTCTTTTTGATTGCAATCTATAGCGCTTCACTGAGTGGATGAAAGAATATGTGCTCCAATTTTTTTCTGATGCATATGAACTAGCAACCTATGAAGACAAGACAAGGTAAGCAATTAAAATAAAATTATAAAAATTACTTGCTAGCCATGAAGATAAAGTAAATTAAAAATAAAAGTTGTGATATAATTTATATTGCAAGGGGCTGCAATGTTTGGCATCTTTGGCCATGGAGGTACCACCAACTATGAGCATCCTTCTTAAACTGACGATGAATAGCATCATTACTTAGACCTCTTGCATTCACAAACTCTATGAACTCATCCGTAATCAAATCTCTCATATCATTATCAGGAAAGAGTCTTTCAAATGCTGCCTTGTATCCATCAGACATTTCTAAATCTCTCTAGGGTGGTAGCCTTCCTGGTAGATCAAGATATTGGTTGCTATAATATTTGGGTGTCAATGCATAGGCAAGCAAATGTAGAGGTGTGGTCATTTTGTTCCATCGTTCTACAATAATTGCTTGCAATTGTTTGAAGAGGGTCTCTTCGGGATCTTGCTCTTTTTCATTTACAATTTGCTTGATCTTCTCAAGTGTTGAGTCTATGCCATCATAGATCTCTCCAAGGCAGGGCCTATCCATGTCAGCGTACCTAAGCATGGTCATAATGGGCTCGGTGAACTTAATGATATATTCCACACGTTCCCACCATATGTCATCCAATATCCTTCTCTTTATTGAAGCTGCCATCTCACTGTTGCTTTGCTTCCATATAGCCCAATTGTTGCTGATTACCATATTGCAAAGTGCCTATTTCACTTGCACAAGTCGTCTCAAGATGATTAAATTTGATGCAAAACGAGTTTCAACAACTTGTAACATAAATTAGAGCAAAAAAATAGAACTATTAGATACATGCTTTATAAAAGAATACACATTACACTAAAAAAAATGAAAATCAGAAATTGTAAGATACTGATTTTTTTTTAAAATTCACTTGCCTTCAGTAACTCCAAATGTGAGAACATTTTGAATATTCCTTGAGTCATGTGATGGTTTGTGATGAACATCTGGATGTCCTCAGCCTCTGCATACACCTCCTTGATCCACTCAATTGTGTTCCCAATCTTTTGTAGCATAAGATTGAGTGAATGGACTGCACAAGGTGTCCAAAAGATATGCTGATATCGCTCTTCAACCAACAAACCAGCAGCTCTACAATTCTTTGTGTTGTCTGTTATGACTTGGACAACATTACTAGCACCCACTTGTTCAATGGCAGAGATGAGAATATTAGCAATAAATTGCCCATCTTTTACTTGTCCCTCACAATCCACCGCTTTAAAAAACATTGCCCCTTTAGGGGACACCACTAGGACATTGATTAAGGGACGGTTTCTAGCATCTTTCCACCCATTTGAAACAATTGTTAGCCTTGTCTTGATCCATGAATCCTTTATGGGCTTCAATTGATCATCAATCCATTTGACCTCTTGATCTAACAAGGTGGTTCGTATTCTCTCAAAACCGGCGCCCTGATACCCTCTTGGAGCTTCATTGACACTTTTCAACATCTGTCTCCAATATGGAGAGCCAGCAACATTAAAAGACAACCCATTTGCAAACAAGCATCTTCCCACATCAATGTCGGCAATTTCCCGACTTTGATTTTGAAATGCAGTTTCTAGTGGTCCCTTTCTTTTGTGTGTAAGGCCAAGGGGTTCTTTTTCAGGCTCACGGGTAGCTGTGGTAGTAAAAAATGGGTGGTCTTCTATCACAACATCTGTGGGGGTTTGTGTTACCTTTTCTTTTTTTTACTTTTACTTTTACTTCTATTGCCAATGCCATTAGTTGAATTTTGCCTACGTTCTTCTCTCTTTTCTGCTGCCTCATGCTCTTGAATATACTTTAGTATACTTTCATTGGGTACAGGTACACCTCTTTTTCCAAGGAATTTCTTGATTCCTCTACCAGGGTATCCACACAAATGGCCTACCACATGAAAATATGAGCTATTTCTTTCTACATCACAACTCTTACATTTCCAACGGAATGCACCACCTCCTGTAGGGGCTCTTATAATATCAACATGTTTCCACAAAGGAGAATCAGATTGGGGTTCTATTCTTTGTTCGGTATTGCCTACCGAGGAGGAGGTAGATGCCATTGCAGTTCCTTTTCCTATGGGAAGAAATTTCAAATTGTATACATATTCATTATTCAATACAAAACTTAAAACTTTAAAGTTTAAAAGCAAGAGAATGAAAAATTATCGAAAAAATGGCTAAGATCTTATGGAGAATGAAAGAGAATTGAAAAAAATAAAAAACTTAAACAAAAACAAAAAACAAATGAAACAATAACTTACCTCTACTCATTGTAAGCTTGCAAATGTGTACGTATGAGGCACAAACTCTTGAAGAAAGCTCACAAACCAATCTTCCAACTCCTTGCACAATCAAGAACTTGCTCTTTTGCTCTTGCTGAAGTCAAATAACCTACTTGCACACCACAAATGAGAATGAGAAGCACAAATTAGCTTTTCATAACAAACTTTTAGGGTTCCGGAAGCCAAATAAAATTAAAATTTTGCAAATTATATGAAAATATAAAGTTTTCCTCTTCATATTCTTCATTGATTGATTCATTTATGCATTGACTATTTTCTTGTGGTTAATCTAGTTGGATCTTTCTTACCTTCTCCACTCCTACACACACATATCATCATCTCTCACATATATATTTTACCTTTACATTTCCATATTTTATACCATTTATTTATCTTACACACATATATATATATATTAATATATATATATTATGATAATAACAATTATTATTATATATATATATATATATATATATATATGTTCTTTAATCTGATTGAACGTATATATGAATTTCTCTATTGATTATAATATGAATTTGTCTGATCGTGGCTATATGAAATAACACTCCCTCTTAGCTAGGGAAGATAAATCATATATATATATCACATTTCTCGTGATAAGAAGTCTCACATATCTCGTGAAGACATACATCACATAACATGTGATGATAAGTATCACATAACTCGTGATAAGAAGTCTCACATATCTCGTGAAGACAAACATCACATAACACGTGATGATAAGTATCACATAACTCGTGATAAGAAGTCTCACATATCTCGTGAAGACAAACATCACATACCACATGATGATAAGTATCACATAACTCGTGATAAGAAGTCTCACATATTTCGTGAAGACAAACATCACATAACACATGATGACAAGTATCACATAACTCGTGACACTTAAAGGATGATATGCTTGAGAATATTATATTCTCCTTATACATCCTAGCTATGGTGTGTGCACTGACATTATGTCACATAATGTCCACTGTAACAGATCATGGCACATCATGAATGATATCAAGTCAGCATGATATCAATATTACAAGATCGTCATCTTATAATATTTGAATACAAATGTTCATTTCCAAATGATCATCACCTTTTAGAGATGAACATAGGGGATAGAGCCCATAAAGTTATATATCAACTCATATGACAAAAGAAGTTTACACATTAAACATCTTATTTATATATATATATCAGTAAAGATTACAATGCAAATTACAATTCAATCATACTAAGACCTTTTCTGAAGTGTTCAACTTTTATTCTAGCAAGTGGATTGGTGAGTATGTTTTCTGTTTGATTTCCTATACTGATATATTCCAGCTAAATCACATTCATATCCACCATGTCTCTCACATAATGATAAGGAATTTCTATGTGCTTGGATCTTTCATGAAATACCAGATTCACACAAAGTTTTATGCAACTCTGATTACACAATGAATAACTATAGGTTTCAGGGGCTCATCGAATAATCCCACAAGTAGTTTTCTGAGCCATACTGCTTCTCTTGTTGCCATAGAGGCTGCAATGTATTCGGCCTCTGTAGAACTCTGAGCTACTGAAGATTAGTTTTTGCACATCCAAAATATCATGGCGGATCCCAGACTGAAGCAACAACCTGAGGTGTTTTTTCTATCAGTTACACTTCCGACCTAATCAGAATCTGTGAATCCATGTAGATTCAAGTTGACTTTCTCATATTTGAGTCCATAATGTAGAGTACCTTGAAGGTATCTTATAATATGCTTCACAACCATAAGATGTATCTCCTTAGGCTCACACATAAATTGACTCAATGCATTTATTGCATAACAGATATCTGGTCTGGTATTAACTAGGTACATCTTGGATCCAATTATCTACCTGTAGAGAGTAGGATTTGCAAATGGAGAATTTGATGCTACCTCTTTTAGTTTATGGAGGTTTGTTTCCATGGGGGAAGACATGGGTCTACAATTCATCATACCAAATCTCTTCAGTATGTCCAATGTATACTTTCCTTGATTTACCACAATACTATCTGAGTTCTGCCAAACTTCTAATCCAAGGAAGTAATGTATGAGGCCCAAATCTTTGATTTCAAACTCTTTAGCAAGGTCCTTTTTACATTGATCAATAAGATGATCTCCTGTAATTAACAAATCTTCAACATACAAGATCAATATCAACATATCACCTTTATTTTGCTTAAAGTATAGATTTGGATTTGCATCGTTTTTAGAAAATCCCAATTCCATGAGATATCTATCGATTCTCTCATACCATGCCTTGGGGGTCTGTTTAAGTCCATACAGGGCTTTCTTTAATTTGCACACATGAGATTCTGCAGTGTGACTCTCAAATCCTTTTGGTTGCTCTAGGTATACTTCTTCCTCTATCTTCCCATTTAGGAAAGCGGTCTTTACATCCATCTGATGAACTTTCCATCCTTTGGCTGCTACGATGGCTAGAACAACTCTGACTGAGGTATATCTGGCAATAGGTGCAAATGTTTCCTCGTAATCAATTCCTTCCTTTTGTGAGAAAGGCAACAAATCAGGCTTTATTTTTCTCTATACTGCCATCTGCAGCATACTTGATTTTGAAGAGCCATTTGGATGAAACAATAGATTTTTCCTTTGGTCTTGGAACTATTTCCCAATTATCATTTTTCAGGATGGACTCGTATTCTTTTGTCATGGTATCCTTCCATACTTGGTGTTTGAGGGCTTCTGATGCAGTGGAAGGTTCAAATTTGGAGAGATCATTCATCAAGGCCACATAGCTGGAAAATCTAAAGGTCCCTGAAGGAGCTACAAAGTTCTTTGATTCTTCCATTGTTTTGGTGGCCCAAAGTGGTCTTTTCTTATGATTCTCTTGAGGTAAGTTTGGTACTTCATCTTCATCCTCTTTAGGATACTCCCTCTGAGGCTTAGGAGCAGTATCCTCTTCTAGGTTTGAAGGTGGAGTGGTACTTTCAGACTCAAAGGAATTTCTAGCCCTTTTAAAAGCTAACTCTTCCTCAAATATTACATCTCTACTGAGTTCAATGTTTTTGTCCAGGTATAAATACTCTATAGGCTTTAGAACTTTCACTATATCCAACAAAGATTCCTTTTCTTCCAGAAGGTTCTAGTTTTGTTCTTTTCTCTTTAGGTACATGAAAATAGACAGGGCATCCAAATATCTTTAGGTGAGTGATATTTGGTTTTACACCTGTAAAAACTTCTTGTAAGAACCCCTTTCAGGCTCTTGCTGCTGTGTTGTTTGTTTGATAGTTTTATAATGTTTTTTTGTATTTTTGGCAAGGGTTTTTGACATAAAAAACAAATAACATAACGCTGAAATACTGAATAGAAAATGAACTACTGCTGCCTTTATTAAGTTTCAATGAATCAAACTCATTACAAATGCTAATATTTGAAAGAATAACAACAAATAAGACTGGATTCAATACACTAAAAAAAACCTAGGAATTTATTGATGAAAATCACACTTTCCCAGCATAACTGCGTCCCAGCATAAAGACGCCTTCTGTAGTATACTGCTCACACTGAATGAATGATGGTGTGCGGTCTGCAATCCCACTTCTCTGAACCTGTGCATCAATGCTGTAAATGCTGGAGTAAACCTCTGCTGAAGCACAATAGAAGTCTCTGGATGAAACCTCTGTTGGATATCAAATTCACTAGATATCTCACTGGCTCAAATGATGAACACACAGAAGAACTACGTTCTCCAATGGCTGCACTGTCAAACCCTTTCTCAGAGCTCAAGAGTAGAAGAAAAATCAATTAAATAATGTAAACTGGATGCCCTTTGCTTCTCACGCTAAGCATATATATCCTTTCAAGTCTAAATCGCACCCAAAAAGCAGGAATTGCAATTTCTCTCAAGCAAGTTCGATTTAATGTTATAAACATTAAATTCATAATTTATTTAATCATTTAGACTTGGGAAGAAGTCAAATAAATTATTAATAAATTTGGCTCCCTTCTCATGATGTTAAGACCCTCGACTTAAGTGATTTTAATATAAAGTTATAATATAACTTTATATTAAATAATTATTCTTCTTTAATACTTAGCCATGAAAAATGTCATAACTCCCATAATATTGTGAATCTGACCAAGCCGTCTGAACTGGGAGCTAGTGAAAATATTCTCCATGTGACCATGAGGTATTTCT
This sequence comes from Chamaecyparis obtusa, assembly GCA_027943335.1. Classification (NCBI taxonomy): domain Eukaryota; kingdom Viridiplantae; phylum Streptophyta; class Pinopsida; order Cupressales; family Cupressaceae; genus Chamaecyparis; species Chamaecyparis obtusa. The sequence continues at coordinate 861,206 of BSBK01001267.1, read as the reverse complement.
AAAAATAGCAGGGGTCCATCTCTATAGCTCTAGAATAAGCCTAAAAATAGCCATTTCTTCCCTATGCCATAACTGACCCTCTATCCATGTCTACTAGCCTACGGGGGTCCACTGATAGGCTAACCACTAGCTAGCGTAATGTCACTAGCTTGAAGGGGACATCATAGTCCGCCCTTCCTGAAATTGCTTGTCCTCAAGCAATCTCAACTTTGGATGCTGTAGAATCTCCTCGCTCTCCCATGTAGCATTCTCAACTGGCATATCCTTCCATTTCACCAAATACTCTCTGATAGTGCGCCTCCTCAAATTTTTCTCCCTGAACTCCAACATAGCCTCTGGCACTAAACTAATTTTCCCTCATCATCCAATGGTGGAAGCACTGTGGAAGGAGCAATGTGGTGTCCTAATGCCTTTTTGAGGCGTGACACATGAAAGACATTATGGACTTTTCTCTCTGCTAGCAAGTCCAACTCATACGCCACCTCTCCAACTCTTCTGATCACTTTGAAAGGCCCATAGTACTGTGGCTTTAGTTTCTCGGCCCCACTCCTCTTGAGAGTAGACTGGCGGTAAGGCTGTAGCATCAAGTACACCATATCCCCTACCTCAAAAGTTCGCTCAGTCCTCTTCTGATCTGCATACTGCTTCTATTGGTTCTGCGCCTTAGCAATATTCTCCTTGAGAACCTTAACAATATCTTGACTTTCTTGCAGTAAATCTCCAGCACTAGGCACACGATTGTCACTCAGTAACAAGTCCATAATACCGGGTGCCTCATACCCATATAATGCCATAAAAGGGGACATCTATATAGACATGTGGTGAGTGGAATTGTAAAAGTACTCATAGAGGTATATCCACTTGACCCAAGCCTTCTGTTGCCTTGCTATGTAGTTCCTGAGATATCCTTCCACCCATTTGTTGACTATCTCAGTCTGCCCATCCGTCTGAGGGTGGTAATTGGTACTCGGAGTGAGCTTTGTCCCGCACAACCTGAACAACTTTTGCCAGAAGTGACTCATAAACCTGCTATCCCTGTCATTGACTATGCTCCGAGGTAGGCCGTGCAATCTGAACACCTCACGAAAGAACAATTCTGCCACCTGTGTAGCAGTGTATGTAGTCGTGATCAGAAAGAAGTGGGCAAACTTCGTGAGCCGATCGACAACTACATATATACAGTCTCTGCCCTGAGCTCTTGGCAATCTCGTGATGAAATCCATGGATAAACACTCCCACTTCCTATTAGGAATCGGAAGTGGCTGTAGCAAACCGGCTGGGTAAGAATGTTCCTGCTTATTCTGCTGGCAGGTGGGACACTCTCTGACATACTGCAACACTTCAGCTTTGAGCCCTTTCCATGAGTAGCGCTCTCTAATCTGTTGGTAAGTTTTGTAGAACCCGAGATGTCCTGCCATAGGTGAATCGTGATAAACTCTCAACACCATTCTCTTCACCTCTGACCTTGGCACCAAATAAATACAGCCTTTGTAAATGATGAGCTCGTTCACAAGGGAAAAACCATTGTCTTGAATGGATCCATCAATAAATCCCGCTTCCCAATATCCTTTGCATACTCTGCAAGGATCAAATGTCTCCAGTCCTCTGCTATGTTTGTCATCATGCTCAGGTGAGGTCTCCATGACAAAGCGTCTGCAACTACATTCTGTGTCCCCTTGAAATAGGTGATATCAAAATCATAAGCTTGTAACTTACCTATTTCTGCTGCCTGTCATTGAGATCTCGCTGCCCTAGGAAATGTTTCAGGCTATTATGGTCTGTTTTGATGCAAAATTTACTCCCCACTAAGTACTGCCTGACTTTGGCCAAGGCATGCATTATGGCCAACATTTCCTTATCATATATGCTAGTTCCTCTCAGGTCCCTTGAGCTTCCTGCTCTCATAAACAATTGAGTGCTTATCCTGCATCAGCATTGCTCCAACACCCTCCCTTGATGCATCACAGTGTAGCTCAAAAGGCTTGCTGAAATCTGGTAATGCTAATACTGGACAAGAAGTCATCAACTCGTTGAATTTATCAAAACACTATTGTGCCTCAGGAGTCCACAAGAAAGCTCGCTTCTTCATCAAATCGGTCAAGGGTGTTGCATGCTTGGAATAACCGCTGACAAACCTCCTATAGAACCCACACAATCCCAAAAATCCTCTCAACTGTGTAAGGTTGCACAAAGTAGGCCACTCAACAATAGCACGAATCTTCTCCGGATCCATGCGTACGCCCTGTGCACTGATAATGTGACCCAAATATAGTAACTCTGACAAGCCTAGATCACATTTTGATTCCTTGGCATACAAGGACTCTCTACTCAACATGCTCAATACTGTATCTAAATGTTGTAAGTGTTCATCCCATGTCTTACTGTAAATCAGGATGTCGTCAAAGAAAACCAGCACAAACTTCCTCAACTGATGCTGAAACACCCTGTTCTTCATAGACTGGAAGGTAGCAGGTGCGTTGGTTAGCCCGAACGGCATAACTACAAACTCAAAATGCCCACAGTGACATCTGAACGCTGTCTTCTCTACATCCTGCTCTCTGACCCGGATTTGATGATAACTTGATCTCAAATCTATTTTGGAGAAGTAACATGCTCCATGAAGCTCATCCAAGAACTCATCAATCCGCGGGATGGGGTACCTGTTCTTAATTGTCTTCTTATTCAGGACCCTATAATCAATACACATACAGAGCGTGCCATCCTTCTTCTTCACCAATACTACAGAAGAAGCGAAAGGAGACTTGGTCGGTCTGATATGGCCCATGGCAAGTAACTCCTTGATAGTTTTCTCTATTTCATCCTTCAATCTTTTCAAATGCTAGTATTGTGTGATCATTATGGGCTTAGCACCCTCCAACTCAATAATGTGCTCAATACCTCTATCAGGAGGTCTACTTGATGGAATCTCACTGAAAATCTTGTAGTGCTTAATCCTCAGCTCTTGTATGTTGGGATGATATTTTGATTCCTGCTGCCCCTGTGCTGGCATGAGAGTACAACGCACTGCCCACTTAGCCTGATCATGCTTCAGCAAGCTCTCCATGCGCCTACAAGACATCATCCTGAACTCAGTCTCACAGATGGCCTTCAATATGCGTGTCCTCCCATCCGACTAAAGTTTCATCTCCATTTCTTTCAAGTCGAGAGTGAATACTCCAATGTCATGAAGCCAAGTCATGGCCAGCACTAAATCCGTGTCGCCCATATTCACCACATAAAAATCCGCCTTGAAGTCAAAATTGTTTATATTCAAGGGTATATCCGTGATCTTCCTATCACATTTGAGGACATAGCCATCAACTACCCTCACTCTCAGGCCCTCAAACTGCTCTGTCTGAATCCCACGCCTCTCTACCAACCTGGAATCAATGAAATTATGTGTGGCGCCTGTATCTAGCAAAGTGATGACTCGCTGCCCAGCCAACACTCCTCTTATTTTGAATGACCCCTCTTGCTGTACACTGGTGAGACGGGCCTCCTTAAGTCTTCCCTTAGTCTTCTCCTCTCCTGTGGTCATTTTGTTTAGTTTCTCTTCATCAGTGTCTCCCTGTTCTTCATTGGATTTCTCTTTGTCGGACTGCTGGTCTGAATTTTCAGTGTCTGAATCCTCATAAAAAGTCCACATAATCCTGTTTGCTTTGTCCTTAGGCCGTAGAGGACAATCATGGTCTCTGTCATACGGTCCTTTGCAATAGAAACATAACTTCCTTTTCCGCAAATCATTAAGTGTGTCCCTATCAAGTGGTGCAAAAGACTTATCCTTATTTTTAGTTTTAAACCCCGTCTGTTCTGGTTTCTTGAAGAACGGTTTGCTGTCCTTACTAGATGACGCCCCTTTTGAATGAAATTTATTTGCTGGAGCTGCATGTTCCATGTCTCTGGCCTTATTCATAGCCTTCTGCAAAGTCGGAGAATCAAATGCCTTAACCCAACCCCTCAGTGGTTCGATTAATCCTTCACTAAATAAAACTATCAATCTTTTCTCGGACAAGTCGGGTACCATTACTGCCAACATTTGGAATGCATTGATAAATTGATCCAGGCTGCCTGTTTGTTTTAACTGAGCCAATTCTCTGAAGTAGATTTCTGGATCCTTCCTATCAAACCTCTCTACTAGCCTGTCTACAAACTCCTGGTAAGAAGTCACCTGGTTATGCTGAAGAGTGATAAGTCTGTGATACCACCAGTCATGCGCTACTCCCTCCAGATGCAATGTGGCATATTTTATTGCCTCTATCTCCGTCGTAGGCCTCAAGGCTAAAAATGTGTCAAGCTTGTGGATCCAAGCTTGCGTGGTTGACCTCCCACTACCATCAAATGTAGACAATGTGAGCTTGCCCGTAGCATGTTTCAACTCATTGTTTTGTCGAGGTCTCCTCTCCTGTCTCATGGAACGGTAATGTTCTCTCCTCTGATTCACAAACTTGTCAAAGGTCATCCTCTTCCGAACCTGTAGCACTAAAAGTTCCCATTCATCATTTACGGCCATAAGGTTATCTGCAAACATCTCCTCACTAGCTTCTTCTACCTGTTCCACATCTGGCTCGTCTCTAACAAAGGTAGGGCGAGTAGGCCTGTCTGCTGTCCTGGAACGGGTTCTCCGTACTCTGGGAGGACCAACTCCACTCTGATTATCTTCCTGTTCATGATTCTGCCTGGCTTGTGGTATTATACATTCCATCATGGCTGTAAGTGCTTGTAACGTCTGAGCCATTTGTTGCTGCCCTGTAGTCATGACTTTGAAGAAGTCTCTCGTTTCCTCATCTTCATTATTTCTGTTTACCCTGGGTGGGCTATTAGCCTGCCTTTCACCCATGGCGTCCGGTTGCTTGTCTAAAACTTGTTCTCCCTCAAGCAGTGCTCTTCTACGTCTATAATACCTGTGAGAACCAAACACTTCCCTCTGCATGTAAAATCCCTAACCCTCCAGGATGGTAGGATTTTAGCTCTGATACCATTGTAAGAACCCCTTTCAGGCTCTTGCTGTTGTGTTGTTTGTTTGATAGTTTTATAATGTTTTTTTGTATTTTTGGCAAGAGTTTTTGACATAAAAAGCAAATAACATAACGCTGAAATACTGAATAGAAAATGAACTAGTGCTGCCTTTATTAAGTTTCCATGAATCAAACTCAGTACAAATGCTAATATCTGAAAGAATAACAGCAAATAAGACTGGATTCAATACACATTAAAAGCAACTTGGGAATTTATTGACGAAAATTGCACTTTCCCAGCATAAAGACGCCTTCTATAGTATTCTGCTCACACTAGATGAATGACGGTGTGCGGTCTGCAATCCCACTCCTCTGAACCTGTGAATCAATGTTGTAAATGCTGGAGTAAACCTCTGCTGAAGCACAATAGAAGTCTTTGGATGAAACCTCTGTTGGATATCAAATTCACCAGATATCTCACTGGCTCAAATGATGAACACATAGAAGAACTACATTCTCCAATGGCTGCACTGTCAAACCCTTTCTCAGAGCTCAAGAGTAGAAGAAAAATCAATCAAATAATGTAAACTGGATGCCCTTTGCTTCTCATGCTAAGCATATATATCCTTCCAAGTCTAAATCGCACCCAAAAAGAAGGAATTGCGATTTCTCTCAAGCAAGTTCGATTTAATGTTATAAACATTAAATTCATAATTTATTTAATCATTTAGACTTAGGAAGAAGTCAAATAAATTATTAATAAATTTGGCCCCCTTCTCATGACGTTAAGACCCTCAACTTAAGTGATTTTAATATAAAGTTATAATATAACTTTATATTAAATAATTATTCTTCTTTAATACTTAGCCATGAAAAATGTCATAACTCCCATAATATTGTGAATCTGACCAAGCCGTTTGAATTGGGAGCTAGTGAAAATATTCTCCATGTGACCATGAGGTATTTCTAAAAATAGCAGGGGTCCATCTCTATAGCTCCAGAATAAGCCTAAAAATAGCCATTTCTTCCCTGTGCCATAACTGACCCTCTATCCATGTCTACTAGCTTACGAGGGTCCACTGATAGGCTAACCACTGGCTAGCATAATGTCAATAGCTTGAAGGGGACATCACATTTCTTCAGGAGTTTTGTCTTCAATATGTGAGTGAGGACATCTATTTTGTATGTATACAACAGTGTTGGAGGCTTCTGCCCAAAGATAGGTTTCTAGATTTTGATCAAGGAGCATGGCTTTAGTTGCTTCTACAATAGTTCTATTTTTCCTTTCAGCAACCCCATTTTGTTGAGGATTGTAAGGAACAATGAACTCCCTCTTAATTTCTGCTTCTTTGCTAAATTCTCTAAAAATGTCAGAGGTATATTCTCTCCCATTATCAGTTCTTCGAGTTTTTATTTTCTTTCCAGAGGAGTTTTCAGTAAGGGATTTGAATTCCTTAAATCTCCTTAGAATCTCTTCTGATTCTTTACATCTGAGGAAGTAGATCCAAGTTTTTTTGGATAAGTCATCAACAAATATTACATAATATAGAAACCCTCCCACAGAAGGTACAAACATGGGTCCACATTGGTCAGAGTGAACTAGCTCTAAAACATCTCGTTTTACTAGAACTACTTTGAAAAGACCCTTAGTATTTTTTCCTAGGGCACACCCCTTACATGTACCTGAATGATATTGTTTTAATTTAGGTAAGCCAGTGACTAATTTTTCCATGGAGGATAAGGCACGAAAGTTTAAATGTCCTAATCTTCTATGCCATATCTCATTAGAGTCTGCAATTTCATGAATTAGAGCAAGATTAGGTTCAGTACATACCTCATACAAGTAACCATTTCTGTGCCCTAGAGTTACAACCTTCTTGATGGAAGAATTCTTTGGTCATGCCAACACCTTGCTATCCATGAAGGTTACTCTACACCCATTATCCTCTAGTGCAGATATGGAGACTAGGTTCCTCTTGATGCCTCGAACGAAAAGAACTCCGGTGAGTTGGGTAGACATTCTTGACTTCAACTTAATGGCGCAGGTTTCGAAACCTTTTACTGGATGTGCTGAGTCATCTTCGATGGTTACCTCTTCATCAATTTCTTCTATCATAGAATCCAATAGTTCTTTGTACCTAGTGATGTGTCTTGATGATCCACTGTCTATAATCCAGGTATTAGATTTGTTGGATACTTGATTAGAAAGGGAAGAGTAGAATGTGTGTTTCTCTGAATCATGCTCCTTTTTATTTCTTTTCACTTTGGCAAATGTAGCTCGTTGTTTAATTCTATCTAGGCATCTAATTGCATAATGCTCGTATTGATCACATCTGAAACATTGAACGCGAGAAACATCTCTCTTAGATGAACCTTTTTCATGATGGTCCTTCCTCTTCTTAAAGTGTTTCTTCTTTCCTCTCGTGAGAGTTTACGTTTAACACATGTAGATCCTCATCCATGTTCTTTTGTTTGATCCCTTTCTTGTTTTGTCTTGACTCTTCCTAAAGATAGTCAGAGCTTAGTCGATCGAAGTTGGGATATTTAGATCTTGCATTAATGCCTTGAACAAAGGTTTCCCAAGTGTTTGGTAGGCCATCTAGTGCAATGAGAGTCAGTTCTTTGCTCTGAATTACATATCCAAGTGTTGTCAATTCATCCCTGAGAGTGGATATTCTCATAAAGTATGCATTAATGGATTCTCCTTTATTCATACTTATATGGTTGATTTCCCTTTTCAAGGCTAGAGTTCTGCTAGCATTGTTTATTTCATACGTGCTTTCGAGCGATTTAAACATATGGTAAGCAGTCTCATATTTCGTCAGGATTGGCACTATATGGTCTCTAACACCATCAACTATGATCTTCATAGCCTTTTCATTTCCTTCAATCCAATTGGATTTTTCGGGATCATTCTCTGCTTCTTTCTCCTCCTTTATGAAAGACTCGACTTTATTTTCTTTTAGAATCATTCTAATTCGGAATTTCCATGATGAGAAATTGTTTCCTCCCTCAACTCTATCCTCAAATCTGATAGCGCTTGCCATAGAAATGTGATATGTAATAATTAATATTTTAATGATTTGTATTGAATATATCAAGTTTGAGAGCTTCTTGGATCTTCCTTTACCAATGCTTTGATACCATGTTAAATCAAGACAAACGTATTATTCAAATTTCAATTTAATCTTTTATATATATATATGTAGTGTTGATTATATATATAAATCTCTATTCTAACAATATCAATGTTATTTGCAGGTGAAGAGGAACTGAAAGTATATGCTTGAAATGAACTTATAAGTTCAGTTATGATTCAAATTATAATGAAAGAAATATATGTATTGATCGCTGTTCAATATACTTCACACTTATCAATTTTGGTGTTTGTATTTGAACAGCTGATCAATATATATATGTGTTTTCTGGCAGTGATAAGTCATGTCTATGATAGACGTGACTCCTTGGGGAGTCACGCCTATCATAGGCGTGACTGATGGTCATACCTTATGGTAATACGTACTGCTTCAATATATATTAATTATCGGTTAATACCGATTCAATCCACAATGATTCATTAATGATAATCGGTTTAATACCAATTTCAATATCATATGCAATATACGGCTAATGATATCGGGTTGATACCGATTCACTAAGGATGAATATTGGGATTAATACTGATTCATGATAATTGGGTTTAATACCGATTCATGACTATCGGTTTTAATACCAATCCAAGTTTAATTATAATTCAATACTTATATATATCAATTCAATTCGATCATAAAGAGAATAATATATATATATTATGATAATAACAATTATATATATATATATATATTAATATATATAATATGAATTTATCTGATCGTGGCTATATGCAATAACAGTATCGATATTTTAAAACTCTTTACTGATATTTTAATGTACAAATGCATGTATGCTATAAGAGTATGGGGGTGAGTGTCAAAATAAAATAAAATATACAAGTATGATTTTCTTTATATTTAGAAATATGAAAACATCAAATTGGATTTCTAGAACTATTGAAACTCTTGGCCGCATAAAGCATGCTAATTGAATGTGCATGGATTGGTTTTACTTCAAATCACAGCAGCATTGGAATATACATCCGAGAAAGAAATGAGCCTGTTTATTATTAAGCATTCTAATTTACTTAAGATCCGAAATGAGCCTGTTTATTATTAAGCATTTTAATTCACTTAAGATCTATTTTGCGTAGACGAACTAAAATGGATATATTAATTTGTTTCCCTTAATTTTAATTGTTTTTTGATTTTTGATAAGATAACTTTTATTTTTTTCATGTTGAAAGAGTTGTATATGATCATAATACTATATTTTCGGTTATTGTGATATTAGGTATACCATATACACTTAGTCGTTCTGGAAGACCAGCTATATTTGCTCGTGACCCTGATGGAAATGCTTTAGAATTTGTGCAAGTTGAGTAAATTTGTTCAAACAGGGAAGCTGTTGATTCTATATAGAACTAGAATGCACCACCAGGGTTGTGATCATTTCTGTTCATTATTATAGATTTTTAAGACATGGGTTTCTCCTGGTAAGAATGCATAGCCATTGTCACAAAAAAAAGGAGTAAATGCATTGTGTCTTACTAATATCTGAAGTTGATTCCTTGGTAAGTAATTGTAAAAATTATCATATAATAGTGTGGAAGAATTGTGTACATGGAATCTACGAGGAACAGTTTTCCAACAATTATACATTTGTGTACATTATAATAGATTTTAAAGATATGGTTTTCTCCTTGGTAAGAATGCAAAACTATTGTCACACACAAGGAATTAATGCATCGTGTCCTAATCCTAGTTGAAGTTGATTCATTGGTAAGAAATTGTAATAGATGATATAATTGTGTGGAAGAAATCTGTATATTGAATCTATGATGAACAGTTTTCCAACAATTACAGTCATGATTGACTTGTGGTTCCTGTAGATGTTGTGTATTTAAGCCTTTGTCCCTTGTGTGATGGAATTACGTGGATGGTTGCATAACTTATCTTTAAAATGCAATTGTGAATTTGAGTTTTGCCCAATTTTTTAATGAATTTGTAGAATTGCCTTCATTTCTTTTTTATTTGCCTTCATATGAAAATTCTCTCTCTCTCTCTCTCTATATATATATTTATTTATTTATTTATTAACAGGGGGTTTTATTGCACTCCAATACCTCTCTCTCTCTCTCTATATATAAGTAGATGGTTTTGTTGTTCACTGTTTGGAAGGATATTATATTAAACTCTCTTCCTTTTCACCAAGATAAGTGACTCTCCATAAGTCTGCAATATCCTTCATATATGTTTTTTCAACTCTGCTGTAGTAAATCAGAATGATATATCCTTTTTTCTACACATCTTATTTGACTTCACTCATCTTAAATTTATATGTTTATTATACTCCTTATGAAGAAAGGTGTCTCTTTGAAAGGAGATACGCCTTCAAATGGATATGACATTTTGTTGTCGCTGCTTAATGCTGATCATTGCCTTTAAACACTTTTATTTACCATTCATATCCATAAGCGTTGCCTTAATAAGTTATAGTATTTGCTGTATTTGTTGCTTCTGTTCCCCTTGTCATTTGCGTCGCTGCCTTTATGACATATTAATTTCTGCTTTCATACTAATCATGATCAAAGCACAATTGATTCCTCTTTTATTTTATTTAACTGCTGTCCTCTTATTTTTTATTTTCTTTTAACTGCTGTCCAAATGTATATAAATTGCTACTTTTGGATTCTTTTAATCACACATTTTTCTTGCATATGAGATAAACAATTTTTGTCTTGTGCGATATTTGTCTTGTTCACTTTTTAATTTTTAACTTGAGTACAAACAAGAGAAGTCGGCCAGGTAAAGAATAAGATTTTGTCTTTAGTAAGTTCGCTGCTCATCTCCTCTACTCACTGCACCTTAAATCCATTCATAGCAACTTAGAATATTATATATGTATTATTTATCTTTAATTTTCTATACTTTCTTTCAATTGCAATATTTTACATTATTATTTATCATAAGCAATTTCCTTTTATCATAATAGAGGCATCATTATTTACTTTGTCCTCTTCATTGACTTCGGAATAATCTTCTTCATCATTTGCAATAGGATTATCTTGAACAACAAATTCCTTTTGATCCTTATAACATCAATGACATAATCTACCAATCTTCTTTGACATCAATGATGATTTCCAACGATATTGTGTATTTAGTTTGACATCAATGACAATTTCCAGCAATCTCCTCCTTTGTCATTGATGTCAACATAATTCTCTCTTCCTCTAACTCTCCTCTTTTCTATCTCTCTCCCTTTTTGACATCAATGGAAAAGGGATGTATTGTGTTGTAAACACACACCCCATTGCAAATGGGGACCCCCTCTTTTTTCTGCTTGCTAGCTTAGTGTATAGTAGGCATTTGGCTTAGTTGTCCTTAGCTTGGCAACATTTTTCTGGTTTCTTCATCTCCTAGCTATAAAGGAATATGTGAGTTGAGTCCAAGAAATGCTAGGTTGAGATGTCGAATGAGGGAATTTCCTAGGGATTGAATATCAATTGCAAAATCCGGGTTTGAGGAGGATTTCCTTTTGGAACCCACCTCTAAGTCAAATTCCCCCTTAAATCCTTACAGAAGTTGAGATGATGATTATTTGCTGGATAAGTGCGAAGTTGAAAAATTGTGAATTGCTGAGGTTGGAAATTGAGGGAAAAGTCGAGGATTAAGTATGAAAGTTGTCAAAAATGTTGCGAAATTGTTGTCTAGGTTGCAAAATGATGTTTAAATCTTGTTAGAATTAGTAATCCTCAAGGTCTTAAGGATGTCAAGTTGTGGTAGTACAAGATGAGTTGTGGAAATGGTTAAGTTAGATCAAGTCACATTGATAGTATGAGTGAGATGAAAATTGGTGAAAAAATCTAAGGATTGTAACACAAGTGTGTTAATTAAGTCCAAAATATGCTAATGAAGAACTTGAAAGTGAAAAGTGCTTGAGAATTTTAGATAAAATGGAAAATCCTTAGTAATTCTTGCAAAATGGATACATTTCCAATTGGAAATCAAATGGGCACTTAACATTTGCATGCCTTTGATAATATTTTCATACATTTCCAACTCATCCTATCATTTGCACCCAAGCATTTTGTTCATTTCCAGCTCCATGGTGGATTTGTGCCCAATTCTACTAGGATTATTTCCAGCTTCATCTCTCAAATGCACCCACCTTGAAGGCTCATTTCCAGCTTATATTTGGAAATCTGACCAAGTTTTAGCATGAATTCCAGCTTATGGGTGAAAATGTGCTCAACATTGGCATGGTGACACTTCCAGCTTACCTTAGGGTTTGTGTTCAAGCATTTTGATAATTTCCAGATCCCTTATTTAAACCCGCCCTAGAAGAACATCAACATTTTGAGGTAAAAGGAAGGGCATGATAAAGATTTCATTCAAAATTGAAGAAGATTAATGGTGGAGGAAGAAATTTCAAGAGAAGAAGCATGGAGTTGATCAAGAAACTCATTGCATTTCCATATCAAATTCATAATTTGCACAAGTCCTAAACATTTCCAGCTTCTCGTCTCAAACCCACCCACGATCAAGGGAAATTTCTAATTTCATCTTGCAAAAAGTGCTCAAACTTGGAAGCATTTCTAGCTTCTCCTTGTAAATCTGCCCAAGACTTGATCACATTTCAGCTTATGTTTGGAAATGCACCGATGCTAAAACACACTTCCAGCTTACCTCTTGAATTGCACCTAAGGAAAAAAGACGATTTCCAGCATCATGGCTTAACCCTGCTCAGGGAGAGTTGAGAGAAAAAATATCAAGGTGCAAGGATAATAGGGTAGGGCTTGATGAAGGCACAATCAATTTGCAAACTTTAAGTTGGTCTTCACAAGAAGAATTTGAAATGCAAAACCAAAATAATGTTAGAGTTGGCCCTCTTAAGTTATCGAGGTCGCACCCCTTCGATGCATATAAGTAGAATTCACATAAACTTAGATCAGAACTTGAGCCAATCCCCTAATCCACTGAAAGATGAACTTATAAAATCTAAGAGTTTTGCAAGATTTCGATCCTTTCAAAATGAAAAGTCTAAATGCAATACATTTCCAGGTTTGATCAAACATTGCAAGTTGATATCTAAATTTGAGATGAATGAAATACAAATCCAACTTCCCCATCATAAGATGCAAATCTAAAGACCTAATCCTTGAAGAGTTGTTATCATGAAATATTCTAAGTTCTTAATATTTGTGTTCCCCTTTTGTTCATATCTTCTCTTACTTTTCAGGTTTGTTGTAAGAGATGATGCACAAGGATTGGATCAAGTGAACAATGATGCAAGGAGGCCAAAGATTGTTTTGCATGATGAAGAACACTACAACATGGAGGAGGAAGGACATCACAACTTCAACAATATAACGACTTCAAGGAAGATGATAACAAAAGAAAGAATTGGAAATGCAAGTGCAAAGGTTCAAGTCAACAACTACAAGGAGTTTTAAGATCAAGTTGTCATGGAGGGACACTATAAAGAACATCTTCAAGATATCAAGACATAGAAGAAGGACAAAGTGAGTTTGAGAAAGAAGACAAGACTTCTACCTAAGAAGGAATTCAAGATAGGATAGATCTACAAATGAAGTAAGGCTACCACTGTGATGTCCCCTTTATGAATAAGATTTAATAATAAATATTAATAATAAATAATAGTAATAAATAAAATAAAAATAATTAAATATATTACAAGAGGTAAAATTATAAAAAGTATGTTCCCTTTCTAAAATAATATTTAATAATAATAATAAAATATAAATAAAATCTAAATTAGAATATAAAAGAGTTAAATTGAAAAATAAATGAAATCTAAATTAGAATATAAAAGAATTAAATTTAAATATAAAAGAAATATAAATAATATCTAAATTAGAATATAAAAGAATTAAATTTAAATGTAAAAGAATTATAAATAGAATCTAAGAGAATAAAATTTAAATGTAAAAAAATTATAAATAAAATTTAAGTTAAAATATAAAAGAATTAAACTAAAATATAATTAAGTTTAATGAGTGGTCAAAATGCATGAAATGAAAAGATGTGACTCCTTCAAGCATGAGATATAAAAAGAAGAATAGAATTTCATTTGAAAGGGGAGGGGAAAGAGAAGAAAATCACATACATTAAGAGAGAGTAACATATCAAGAAGAAAATGGGATCATACATTGAGTTGATCAGAGGATTAAAATATAATACTCATCAAAAGGAGTAGAGGATTATGTATATTTATTAAGTTGGAATAAACTCAAAATTATATGTATCAACTATTTTATATATAGTTATAATATATCTGAACTATATAGATAATAGAACATCTAAAATATAAAAGATAATTGTGAAATATATAAGAATTGTATATATATCCATCATATATATAGATAGAGTATATAATTGAATGGATTAATTTATTTGGAATATAAGAATGAGCTTATATATATATATATATATATATGTTAATAATAATAAAATCATGATTATATATGTGTGTTTAGAAAGAGAGATATTAATAAATATGTTCTCTGTATTCAAATAGAATTTCTAAACAAAAATATTAAATTGGTATATCCAATATAGAGCATACGAACTCATCTCTTTCATCCCACGAAAGCATCTTTGAGTGAGAAGGTTGTGGAAGGTAGAGGCGGAGTAATTTCAAGCACATGATGGTTATCCCAACATTGGGGTTAGACCTTGAGGGAAACCGCTTGTAGTCTGTTTCACGTGACCTAGGCCTTGTAACTCTTCCACTCTTGATGGCCTTAGAGAGCAAGAGAGAAGGATTCCTCTATGATCCATATGAGAGATATTTTGACATTTATAAAATATGTTGCTTTTCTTATTCCATTGATGGTTTGTATTTCTTAACATTCATAAATAATGATGGTTAATAAAGAATAATATACTAACGTACTTGGTTAGTAGTAGTGATTCCTTAATTAAATATTCCTAACTTGCACTATTCATGGATTATAAGACATGATAGGAAAGGGATCATTACAACAAGAATTTTGAATTTCCTTCTGAAATCCAAGATCAACATGAAGGAAACCCAATTATCACAAGAAGGCCAAGATATCAAGACGAGCAATTCCAAGAACAATTCAAGGAGAAGATTTCCAAAATGACGAAGGATAAAGTAAAGAAGAAAACTCATGAAGATGAAGCAATTTGGAAATATGAACCATCATAATCAATCAAAGGTTGAATAATGTTGAATATCAAGAGATATTGCTAGAGATGTAGAAACTTTTTTATGATTAAGAAGTGTAATTGAAACAAAGATGAAGAAAGGAAAACACTTTGAGGATTGTGCAAGATGAGATGGATCTAGTAATTTTTACCAAATCAAAGAATTCCAAGTCGACATGTCCAAGTTCATCCAATCTGACTCATTCACAACTGGGCATGTGGAAGGCATTTAATGAAATACTTCAATTGATTTTCTCATTGGTTCATCCTCAAAAGGATATGTACTTAAAGATTTGTAATCATCTCATTGGATGACATTAAATATTTGTTAGCAATGGTTGTAACAAACCCTAATTAGGGTTTTCTTGGAATTATCTTAGATGTTGATTTCAAATCTATCTGGCCTTTCATTGTATTTGAGAGGTCTATAAAAGACTTGGCCTTCCCATTTGTAAAGAGTTAGTCATTAGATAGTAGCTTAGAGCAAGTAGCAATAGTAGGAGAAGATTAGAAATTGTTGTCAAGACTATGTTGAAGTTAATATATAATTTTCATTGAAGATATGGTGGATCTTTGTGTATGAATTTCTATATTTTGCATGGTTTCTACTTCTCAAAGTTTAGTTAAAGTTCATTGATTCTACCGGAGAAATGTGATGATATGTGATTCCTTGGTTCATACCATTTATAGTGTGTTGATTGCAAATTGCAATGTATGGGTAGTTTGAACCCCACTAAAGCACAAGTTTGATTGTGAATGTTCATTTGGATTGTGCCATTGGGTATTTAGATGAATATTGCAATATGAAAATCTTTTGTTACCTTTGGAGATTGCATCAAGTTGCGTGTAGTTGTTTTCTCATGGAAAAGCAAAGCTTGGTTTAAGGAATTCTAATATTTGAGCATCATCCATTGTTATAGTTGTCCTTAGAAATTAGAGGGAGGTTCTATTGTCTCTTCAAGGAGGCATAATCACTTGCCACCTTCTTCAGGTACATGTATCAGAGGTGCCTTGCTCTTTATCTTCAGGAAACCATTAGACTCAAGGACTGCACACTCTAGCACCGACATCCTGCAATGCCTCAGTCTTGTCAGCTCATCACCTCCTTCACTAGCACCAAGTGACAACTAGTCCCCGCCCCTTTTTCTAGGTTCATGAAGCCCATGGCGAGTTCTTACAAGCAACAATTTTTATCTTCCAAGATTATTCTAAGGTGGCCCAGAGCTCCGTCTAGCCCTGTTGTTTATCCTTCAATGTTGAAGTTCTATGTGGTTTCTTAGGATACTTAGTGGGGCTCTGGGGGTTCCCTCCTCCCCCCCTTGTTTTGTTTTTGTTTTTGTTGCTTCCTTCAGACACTGTTTGGTATTCTTGTTGTGGGTTGGCCCCCTTTGTTGTACTCAACAACCCCTTTGACCTTTTGTGGTCTTGTGTTGGACAATAATAATTTTATATTATCTTTATGTAAACCCTTATCCTTTTTATCATTTATTTGAAGTTTGAATCAGTTTTGTTCAAGTTCTAGTTGTTTTGAAGGGAAAATAATTGATTCAATCCAAGAACATTGGTGTAAGTCCCCTCATGATTATGAGAAAGATCACATCATATTCACCGAGTTATATCCAACACAAAGTCACTAGTACACATAGTAAACCTTGGGGTTGTCTTAGTTGATCACACATTGCCAAATTGTTTAGCATGTAAGATTTCCTTATTCAAGAGAGGATAAAATACTTGGTTTTTTATTCTGTGTTGAGAGGTATCGTAAAAAACACATCAAAAGAATGTTCAATATACTTATATTCATGAATAGATTATGGGAAACATCCATTCATATCATTACATCCAATGTAATAAGAATATACTTCTTCTCGTCGAAGATATTATAATGTTCCCCCTTGCTCTAATACTCCTCTTTCTCTATTTCTTAATCCTTTGGTTTTTAAATTTCTTGGGTGACATGCTTCCTTTATATCTGTCCAAAAGAATTCAAAATATCTCCTTAATAAATCAGGAACTTGTTTAGCTATCTCATTCTTCTCTACCCATCTTTAACTTTTATTTCTTTATCCATGGCTACTAAAATAAAAATGGGGTGAATCAATAAATCCAACATTCTAATTCTAACTTAAAACTAACAAAACCATCACATGCATTATAATAAGATGCAATAATCATGCAACATAAGTAGAACACATGATTTTATGTGGAAACCCTCATAGGAAAAAACCGCAAAACAATATTACTTATATAAAATCTTCTTATAAATTTGTCAGCACCAACCTATAAGGGACATTAATCCCTTGAATTTGTTGGCACCAACCTACTAGAGGAACAAATCCATAGATACACACTTAGTGAGAGACACCAATCTCTTCTGTATGAGGGACCAACCATTTCAATAAAGTCTTGTCCATTTTGTGTGATCTCTTGAATGTGTGATGACCATATAGATTTTCATAAGACTAACATATACTTATCCTTTCAGATATGCATTTATTCTTTGTCAAGTTTGCATATAACTTTCATCAAATCTGCATATCTCCTTTATCCAAACCACATATATCCTTTATCAAATTCGCTTCATGAAGTCTTCACAAATGTGCTCATAGAGTCTTCATAAATCTTCTCATAAAATTCCATAAATCTAATCGTTGTTTGAAAATATATTGTACTATGTTACCTCGAGTTTTTGGTACAGAGGGATGCAAAAATGAGTTTTTGCAACATTTTCTAGAGGGCCAAAAATAGATGACGTGTCACCGTGAAACACACACACACATATGTGTGTGTGTGTTGGTTAACAGATTTGTCCTCACCAACGCTATATAGTTTTGACTCTATAAACCCCTTTAAGGAACAAATTGGTAACCAACAGTTGGGCTAACTATAAATAGCTACCCTCTGAATTAAGGTACAACTCCTTTTATGATATTCAACGAATGATCAAAATGAAAATAAAATTAAGATCATACTTTTCACTAAAAATTACTAAAGGCTACCACCATTCATACATAGACATGTCATGAATGTGAATATTTAAATATAAATATTCTCAATGATCAAAGCACATAGACTCTGATTAAATTTTAACCAAATCAGTCAATACAAACTTATAAACCAGCCAGATTTATTCAGATAAATGATGAACTTTCAAAGAAGTAAATAACCATTTCATTGGGAAATAAATCCACACAATTTTTTCCACATCAATCCAAATGCACAGATTTGAATTTGCAATTATCATCTACTCATTTCATTCATGGATAAAAGTTTCACTTCAAAAATATCATGTATCAGAAAATAGAGTTTCACTCTATAAGCTGCTAACTCTCAGACTTTTTTTTAAAGTCCTTTTAAAACATATATATAGCCACACAAGGCTTAATCATCTTCTAAAATGTAGAGTTACATAACTCTGCCTTCAAGTAAATTTCAGTTTTTATGTAACTTAAACTTCTAAACTACACCAAATCTAGAGAGATTAAAACAAAAATTTGGAATCCAGTAACACAATTAAGGTTGAGGTGGCTCGGTGGTTGGCCTTGTCCTGTTGCAACGACACATTGAGCCTTCCATTCCAAGTGCATCGTAGAGAAACTTTGAATTACCTGAAAGTTGGGGAGTCCAATGTGGGTAAGTTGTTGCTTCCAAACCTCTTTATCTCTTCTAATCTATATTTCTTTGTTCACATGCGTTTCCAATTGATCGATGTAGATGGTTAGTAGAGACTCGACCTTGGCCACTCTAGAAAAATCTTCAGTTGTCAAGGACTTAGTTTCCTTCACAAATTCAATTTTCTCCTTGAAAGATTTTCTTACAACATTGGCGGCCTATATTGTTTTACCATTGTCTTTTAAGTACTTGACATCAATACATTTAAGATCATTTTGTATCGATTGTGTAAGCTCTGTTAATTCCTTTAGTAGATTACCGAACTCCTCATGGACCTATTTTACAATTCAATTCTTCCACTCGATACTTTTCTTGCAAACATATAGGACATTGTCATCAAGACCTGCCATAGTTTTTTCAGCTAGGAACTTAATTACCCTATACTTCTGAACCTTGTTCATCTGCGCAATCACTGCCATCCATTTGGTTTCTTCTTTCTTCCAGGAGGTGATTTCTAACTCCAGTTCTTTAATTACGACTACAACATCTTCATATACTTTATTTAAATCAGTGATATACTTAGAGCCACCTTGAATTACCCCTTCCAACCAATCATAAAAGACTTTGGTTATGAGCTTGCTTCTTTGAATTTGATCCAAATTTTTTTGAATGATAGGGGATTTAAGGTCGAATGATAGTGGCAACTGTGATAGTAGTTGTACTCTGGGATGATAAATGGCTTCAATGTACTCAGCCATCAAACACACAATTTGCTTCAGTTCCTTCTTGTCTTTTTCATCCTTCTAGGTTCTAGATAACATTTTCTTAGTAGATGCTTGCAATAGGTGTGCATCTGCAGCTCTTGAGGCAATCCCATGATCCACATTTTCAATTGTAAAATATTTTGTTGAAACATACTTCGCCACCTTGTCTGCTAGGTCGAGCCACCTCTACTGCCCAATTCCCTAAGTTTGAGTCAAAATCCACTTTGGAAATGGTCTTGAGCTTCTTGGACTTCACTATTTCTCCCAGAAACTTACTTACCATGTTCTCCATGGGAAGGGAGATTGGAACCACATTCCTTTTCGTATTGATTGAAGTCTCTAGCCATTGTGGTGTGCTGATTGAACCACTCTTTTATGGGGGGAAGGGTTGGTGTTACATTCAACACAACCATGGTGTTTGAAGGGTTTGAGGTGTCCTCTAGCTTCTTCTCACTGTCAACATCTTCTATCATGGGAAGTCCAACATCTTGATCAACCATTGTATCAGTAGTTTCTTCAATAGGATCCAAGTCCACAAATGCTTTTCTATCAAGGATTTTCTTGTTGCCGCTCTTGCTTCTAGATCTGGTAGTGCAAACAGGGGAATGGTTCAAAGAATATTTCTTTGGCTTTTTAACACTTGAACCTTCAGTTTTAACTTTAAGGATACTTGCAACACAAGTTACAACAAATTTTTCAGCAGAAATAACATGGGCATGTGAGGGAGTAGTAGCATCTATGCTCGCAGAGCTTTCTACACCACAGATCATCATTTTTCCAAATTTCTAATTCCTCAACTATTTCTCAATTCTTCTGATTACTAGGAAGGTTCTAGCCTGAATCTAATCCTCTCCATCTTTATTCCAGTCAATCTCTGTGATAGGTTTCCCTTGTATCTATTCATCATATTGTGAGTCTAACACATTTTCTCCATCATCACTTACCCCGACAACATTCATTTCTAGATTGAGAGTAATTATCTGGTTCAAAGTGAATCATGACCACATCCTCTTTCTTACCTCAAACTCATCATAACAACTTTCCCAATAATCTTCTAATTGAGGAATATGGGAGAATTCAACATCTATATTCAAGTGGGCTTGTGCATAACCTCTGCTATCGATTTTAGGCCTAGTTGTATAATACTGCAAGTTCAACGTTTTCAATTATATTTCTAGGTTCAAGACATTTGAGATAGTTTTACAAATAAGATAGCCCAATTCAATAGGGAATGATACTCCAGAACTTCATTTTTCTCCTTATTTCTTATCAATACGTGCTAGTTGTCTACAGACTTCAATTAGTACATAGCGATCAAGAGCATACCTTGGTAATTTGAACGACGCACCCTCAAAACTGCCAATTCTAATATATGTGAACCTAGGAAACTGGAGAAAGTAACTTTCACATGTTCTTACCAACTGCATTGCTTCATCACATATTCTTCTGTTAACATTTCCCTACAGTTCATAGACCAATTTGCCAGTAAACATGTCATTCACCCTTCTAGAATTTTCACATCTTTGTGATTGTAAATGGGGGTAATATTCATAAATCTTCATTCCATCCACCCATGGTTCATGGTACATACCCTACCATTGTCTCGTATATGCTAAGCAATAGAAAAGGTAGGACATAGAAATTCCTATTTCCAATGAAATTGCTGACATAAAGTTAGTTGACATTGGTAAAGTTATTGGAAAAAATCAACCAAACACCAATCCCACCCGAACATCGGTACATCACATCGATACTCATGATAGTGTAATAATTGTGAACTAGATAGAATAAACAAGAAACTAGTGTACCTTAACTAGTCACACTTATACTAGTCCAGGTTTTGTCCAACCGGTCTTGGAAAACACAGAGGATACATATGACTAATCGGGTACAAATCACACATCGATTAAGTGCATGATAATCCGAATCGGATTATGCAGAGTGTTTTTCAGTTAAATTGGAGTTGGCTTTATTTTTTTTGCGAGCGTTTCAAGGTAAACTAAAGATTAGTTTGCAAGCTTTTTTATCAAGGGTTTTACATATGTGATTTTTGGTAGAGTTTACAACTTGGCAGAACTATTAGATGTATTTTTAATCAGATATTTTTTTATAAATACAGGTCGTAAGACATGAGAATTATGTTGTTGAAAATCAAGAGCATAGAGCGAAAGAGAGCAGGAGAGCAGAATCTTCTGAGAGGAATCATAGTCACAGAAGGTGAAAGGGAGTGAAAGATTTAACAACCAAGAAGAGGAAAGGGTGAATAGGTATGATTTGAATCAATAGATATAGTGTCATCATAAGATCATTGCTTTTGTTATGAAGCATATTTAAATCCCTCAATCAGGGTGAACCCTAACATGTTCTATTGTATAAATCCCTTTACAGGGTAACATCTTTGTTGGTGTTTTAAGTCCTCTGAAAAGACAACTCCTAATAGGGTTAAGATCCTAACAGGTCTTCTATCAAATCCCTTAACTGAGTAGCACTCTCACTAGTGCTTTGTAAGCCTCTAACATGACAACTTTATTACTGCAATAGTGGAGTTTTGTGGGTTATGTCCCAGCGTGGTTTTTTCCTTCTAATCAAGGATTTCCACATATAAATGTTGTGTTGACCTGTGCATTTAATTTTTGTTTATGGTTGTCATAATATTCTTTTGATTTTGGTATTAGCAATAATATTTGATTGCCTAAAAGAGTAGAAATTAAATTTACTGATTCACCCCCCTCTCAGTAACCAGTTAGGAACAACAATTGGTATTAGAGCCTAGGTTCTCAGAAATAGTAAGCTTAACCGCTCGAGAAAAGATCATGGAGGGTTACAGGTATCAAAAGCAGCTAGAGGAAGCCAATGAAATGATAGCCTCTCTGGAGAATAGACCGAGGAGGTCTCTTGCCAAGAGAAAAGAGCTTTCTCTACAACTGAGTGAAAGTCATGAAACCATTGAGGAACTCTCTGGTCAGAGTGTCTCTGATGAAGTTGAAGAAGTGGTCACTAATCTCATGGAGAAGAATATGAATCTGACCAATCAAATCTCTAATTTAAAAAGGCAATAGGAAGGTCATGCTCTGAGGATGACTGAACTCATTGAAGCCAAAAGAAAAGCTGAGGATGAGAAGACTAGTGCCATAGAAGCACATTTGATTGCTGAAAGAGAAAGAAATTTGGCTAAAGATGCATTAAGAGAGAGTGATGCTCTCATATTGCAACTGCATGCAGACATGAAGGGCATAAATGAGGAGAATGTAATCATGCATGAGAACTTGCATGATAGAGATGAAGCATGCAAAAAGATGGCTACTAAAATGGAACAACTAAAAACTCTTGAAGGGAGGAATGAGAAACTCAGAAGGTATAATGAAAGTTCCAAGAAGCTTGATGAGCAACTCAAAGCTCAAAGGAAGCACAAGGATCCCACAAGACTTGGGTACATCGGTCAAATCAATAATGAAACCAGTGAGTCCTCTGGAGACAAGCAAGGCATGAAGGAAAAGAAGAAACCAACAGAAGACAAAGGTAAAAAGATCTTCAAACCCTCTTGCAAGCATTGTGGCAAACCAGGTCATAAATCCAATGACTACATAAATGCACCGGTGAAACCATTTACTTCTAACAGTTACTGCAGAAACTATTACAAGTATGGTCACAAGACCTTTGAATGCAAGTCTCGCTCCAACAGTGTGTCTAGTGGAAGCAAGGGAAGCTTCAAGGGTTATTGCTATGCCTACAATAAATTTGGACATAGGTGGAAGAATGTAGGTCCAAAACAATGGCATTCAAATCTCCACCAAGATCGGTATTCCATAATAGGAATATAAACTGAGGCACATCTGACTGAGACACCTGTGGACCATCAGGGCATAGGAGCTCTGATTGTCGCTCATCCATGGACATGGAAATAAGGGTCAATACATGGAGAGGAATCGGAATGAATTTTTACAACTGTAACAAGATTGGGCATCTAGCCAAGGACTGCATGAACTGATCAATGAACAAAGGAAAAGGACCGGCTAGACAGGTCAAGAAGAAGTTGTCCCCCAATCAGAAGGATAACACGAGTAAAGAGACCAACAGGGAAGTCAAGAAGACTTGGTCCAAAAAGGAGACAAAGAGTTCCACTAAGGAGAAATCTAAGGTATGGTCATCATCTACTGATGGTGATATCTCTTCAAAAAATTAAGCCTAAGGGCTCAAGGAGAACAGATAGCAAGGCTACTGTTCCTAGAGGAACTGGTGAGTTGTGATCTCACTTAGTCAAGAATTGGAGCCGGGAAGGAGTCACTGGTCTAACATATTAACTAGACAGGTAAGAGTTGATGTAGCAAGGTGGATATTGAAACCAATGATTTGTAAATAGGTAAAGAGTTTGTGAACCAGTTGTCGATAGAAAGGTTAGGTAAGGGTAATTAATACAGTAACCATTAATAAAAGTTACTATTTTCTAATTACCATTATGACCTAAGTGTATTAAAGGGAAATCCGATTACTCATTTCACTTTACATTGCATTTTGAGATTATTGTTGTGAATTGTTTGAGTAATCTTTTCTTGTTGTAATTTATGATCTTTGCTATGCGAATTTCATAAATTTTATCAATAACTTTATGCTAATACTGGTCTAGCAATATGGCATCTTCATCTTTTGTGGTGAGCCTCATCAATGCCAATCAACTTGATAGACCTATTTACGATATCATGGCAGTTCAAAATTGAGCGAATATGATGCAAGGGCATTCTTGGTCCTCGGTGAATCTGCATGGTGGTGTGTTTCTTGGCCGGTGTTACTTAGTTGCAGCCTTAAATGATGGTCTCGGTTATTGAAGGAAGTTCGGTCCCTAAAGGAACTCAGTGAAGCTTCTGGTGCTTGGTGGAACTGGTGCTCGGTAATGCCTGTGATGCTCGGTGTTGCTTGGCTTGGTTGGTTGTTTCACTGGTGCTCGGTTGTTTCTATGGTGCTCGGTAGTTCTGGTTTACCGACTAGAGTTCTTGATGATTTGGTTGGCCAACTTGGTGCATTTATTGTTGGTAGCTGTTATTACAGGCCGACATGTTGAATTTAATTATTGTAAGGCTATTTGAGAGGCGACTTGTATTGCTTTTAATATTTGTTAGGAGTTAATGGTTTCATCCAGCCGACTTGTGGCTGATGATTAGTATTTATAGGGGTGTTTGGGGTAGTTGTTTGAGGCATGACTTAAGGAGATCATGAAAGCAGATTTGAGGGTAGCATATTAGCAAAGTTGTGGAAAAGATCCTGTGAGATCTTGCCGATCAAATTTTTATCTGATAGTTTGTAATAGCAGAGCTAGTGGTTTGCATACTTGGAGACAAGTAGATTGCTTGGAGGCTTGTGAGCTCAAGTTTAGATCTACCTTAGGGTTTCCACCAGTTGTTGATTTGTCTCAGAACTAAACTAGCTGGAGTTGCCTTGGATCTTGTTGATCTTGCAGAATTACTTCTGATTGTAATTGGCCCTAACTCGAAAGGCCTTACAGTCAGGCATGTTAATGGAAAATATGTTTTGAAACATATCTTGTTGTGTTGTGTTGTGTTATTCCGCTATGTTGTTTTGAAGCTGCAAGGTTTGGACTGTCCTTAATTGGATCCACCATCCCTCTTGCCTATGTCAAGTGGTATCAAAGATGAGTTGACCTTGTGGAGTGAAGGTTAACCTAGCAAGGCTGATCTTGCGAATTTGATCTTGTTGGCAAAGAAATCATATGATTTGAATTGTAGATCCGGAGCACTGAACTTGTGGAATCTTTCCCTAGTTGTTTGTGCAAGGTGGAAGGCTGATCTGACTTGCATACAACCTGGAGATTGTCACAAGGTGGTCAGTGTAGGGTTTTTTGCAGAGGGTTTTCTCTTATCTTTAAGGATGCCTCCGAGAAGATTGAACCCTAGAGTGATTGCGAACCTCTGTGATACTGTGGAATCTAGGATTACAGAGAAGGTGAAATTAGATTTCAGATATGAGATGGAGTTGATGAAAAATGACACGGTCGCTGAGATCATGAGAGCTATTGCTGGTGTACCTTGAAATGTTGGTACTGAAGATGGTTATGAGGAAGTTGCTGAAGACTTTGAACCTGTTAGATCTAGTGGTGATGACTAGAGGGATAGATCTGGTGAAGTCAGAACTGCTCAGTTGCCTAGATTTGGAGCTCGGTTAAGTAATAGTTATCGAATGGAAGTCTCTACTTTCTCTGGTACTTTGAAGCCCGAGAATTTGATTGACTGGATTGGTGAACTTGAAGATTTCTTTGAGTTGGAAGAAATTGAAGATCCTCTTTAGGTGAGGCTAGCACAGACAAAATTGAAAGGACATGCTACTCTTTGGTGGAAAGAATTACAAAGAGATAGAGAAGATGAAGGTGAAATGAAGATCAATCGGTGGAGGTTGATGGTGACTAAGTTGAAAGCTAAGTTCATACCTACTGACTATGAGCTTGACTTGTTTAAGAAGTTGCAGAATCTGAAACAGAAGGATTTGTCTGTTGAAGATTATACCAAGGAGTTCTACAAGCTTACTATTCGGTCTGGACATAGAGAACTTGGCAAGGAAAAGGTAGCTCGGTATGTGAATGGTTTGAGATTCAATATTTAGGATGAGCTTGGTATGCTGAAGATTGATTTTGTTGAAGATTCTTATCAATATGCTCTGAAGGCAGAAGATAAGTTGAAGAGGAAATAACATAGTAATCCCCGGGGGGACGAAAAGATTGATCACTCGGTGAAGGATAAACCGATGACTACAGAAGATGAATAGAAACCTATAGAACTGAGGAAGAAGACAGGTAGAGTTATCTTTAAGGGAACTTGCTATAATTGTGGAGAGGAAGGACACAGTTCTTTTGAGTGTACACAAAATAAGCTTGGTGACCGATAGACTGCTGTAGTGAGTGAAAATGTTGAGAATGAACCTGAATCTGAGAACTTGCTATTTCGGTGAACATTGCTCGGTACAAAGGAGGAACCTTGTCAGAGGAGTAACTTGTTCAGGACTCGGTGCAATTCTAGAGGTGAACTTTGTGATGTTATTGTTGACAATGGTAGTACTAATAACCTTGTTGTTGAGGACATGGTTCAAAAACTTGGTTTGAATAGGATGAGACATCCACATCCTTATAGGATTGGCTGGTTGCAAGATGATAATGCTCTAGAAGTAAGAGAACAATGCTTTGTTGGTGTTTAGATTGGCCAGTATAAGGATCTTGTGTTATGTGATATTGTGGAGATGAATAGTTGTCATATATTGCTCGGTAGACCTTGGCAATATGATTGTAGAGCTATGTATGATTGTGTGAAGAATGTGTTTACTATTGAGAAGGATGACAAGAAGTTTTCCCTGATGCCTTTGCTAGATACAACACTCGGTAGGAGAAGTCTGAGTATTGGTAGCCAAGTTGAGTTGGTAGATCCTGAGCAAATGAACAATCAGTTTGGAGAATAGACCTGTGTGTTATCAAGAAAAGACTTGAAGAGATAGAGGAAGCTGAAGTGGAAGAGTATGCAAATTGAAAAGGTGGAGGACTTGTATGTGAAGAACCAGTTTGGGGTTTATGTGCTGAATCCTGGAAGATGTTCTTCTCACATATGAACATCTTTTTGAACCTGGGGTGTCTGATGCAGGGGCATTCTTGGTCCTCGGTGAATTTGCATGGTGGTGTGTTTCTTGGCCTATGTTACTCAATTGCAGCCTTAACTGATGGTCTCGATTATTGAAGGAAGTTCGGTCGCTAAAGGAACTTGGTGAAGCTTCTGGTGCTTGGTGGAACTAGTGCTTGGTAATGCTTGTGATGCTCAGTGTTGCTTGGCTTGGTTGGTTGTTTCACTGGTGCTCGGTTGTTTCTCTGGTGCTCGGTAGTTCTGGTTTACCGACTGGAGCTCTTGATGATTTGGTTGGCTGACTTGGTGCATTTATTGTTGGTAGCTTTTATTACAGGCTGACATGTTGAATTTAATTATTGTAAGGCTATTTGAGAGGCGACTTGTATTGCTTTTAATATTTGTTAGGAGGAGTTAATGGTTTCATCTAGCTGACTTGTGGCTGATGATTAGTATTTATAGGGGTGTTTGGGGTAATTGTTTGAGGCATGACTTAAGGAGATCATGAAAGTAGATATGAGGGTAGCAAATTAGTGAAGTTGTGGAAAAGATCCTACGAGATCTTGTAGATCAGATTGTTATTTGATAGTTTGTAATAGCAGAGCTAGTGGTTTGCATACTTGGAGACAAGGAGATTGCTTGGAGGATTGCAAGCTCAAGTTTAGATCAACCTTAGGGTTTCCATCAGTTGCTGATTTGTCTCAGAACTGAACTAGCTAGAGTTGTCTTGGATCTTGTTGATCTTGTAGAATTACTTCTGATTGTAATTGGCCCTAACCCGGAAGGCCTTACAGCCGGGCATGTTAATGGAAAATATGTTTTGAAACATATCTTGTTGTGTTGTGTTGTGTTATTCCACTGTGTTGTTCTGAAGCTGCAAGGTTTGGACTGTCCTTAATTGGATCCACCATCCCTCTTGCCTGCATCAGAATAATATGGCAGGAGCTCTATCATCCATCCCTGAAGATGTTTTGCTAACGGAGGATGTAATGACTTTCATCCACAACAAACAAGAGGAATTGTGTGAAACGTTTATTCAAAGTGAATACCTCTCACTGTGTGAAGATGGAAATCTTCAGGAAAAATATGCAAAGATGGAAGCATTAAGTTTAATCAATAGAGTCAAATATCCAACCGTGTTTTGACCAGATTGGATTAGGCTTGTGCTCAGTAGGGTTCATGAACCAGGGATGTGGCTAACGAAAGGTGCAGTTACACCTATTACTAAAGAAGATTTACAATGAGTAACTGGGTACAATGCTGTAGGGGAAGCTCTAACCCTGAGAACAATAGAAAATGCTGAAGTCACATGATTGACTAAGTCCAAATACGACATTCAAATGATGACTGTGAATGATATTGAAGACAACGGTGTTCAGTTTGCTACTGCAGTTATTGGCAACAAAGTTTATCAGTCGAGTAACCTAAATAGCATACCTGGAGGTGCGATCATGTTGCACATAGAATAATGCACGATAATGCTAGGTATGACATTTGTACTATGCTGAGGAGCCAAATCTTTGAAAACCTGAAGAATCTCAGTTTGGTCAAAAAGAAGTTTCTCAAATATGGGACGTTGCTGGTATGTTTATTTTTCTATCATCAAAACTTCTTTCCAAGGATAGGCAAAGTTACATGATTAGCAGATAAATTGGTAATGGTTCAGATAGGAGAGATAGTAAATAACTTGGGAAATTAGTTTAATAAGGTTATGACTGATTATTTTGAGGCCTGTCAATTAAGAATGCACAATATGGAAAGAATTCCCTCAACCATTGTAGAAGAATACAAGGAAGAGATGTGTTTTCTGGTGAGCATTGATCACTGCATTATTCAGGTTGTTGAGCATAGGACCGAGTATGCACCGAAGCTTGGGTACAAAATTACATCTAAGATTTCCAAGGATTATGTTGATGCATTACAGGAAAGCAACTTTGATCTCTTTGCATACCGATTTGGCACCTATGAGGAGATTCAAGCTAATTTGAAGAAGAAGACACCTTCTAAAGAACCCAAGAAGGTTTATGTGAAACAAACTCCCACTCTTAGGAAAAGCAAGCTGGTGGCTGAAGAACCAAATGTTCAAAGGAAGAAGACATAGCTAGTGTCCATCAAACCATCACAAGGTGAGGAAATGGAGGAAATAGAAACAAAAGAAAATATCAATTATCTCATAATGAGAAAGACTAGAAAATTGGTAAAGGAGGATGCACCAAAAGGAAGGAAACCAACCATAGATGAAGTGGTTGAAGGAATAAAGGAAACAAGTGGATTGGGTCCAGTCGAAAGAAGATATGAGCTTGGCAATGAAGAAGATAAGAGAAAGCTAGAAGAAGTTGTAGTTTACTATCTTCACAAGTTCAAGTTAACACCCACTGGACTTCACAAAACAATACCTGAAGATCTACAAGAGATAATTGAAGGTAGATGGAAATCTTCCTTAGATAAGGAAAGAGATTGAGGATAAGGGCTCTACTAGAAGTACAAAATCATATTAGCCTGCAAGAGGCAACTAAACAAGTTGACCTATACAAAAAGAGTTTCAATATCAAGAAAAGGATTGGTCAGGTCCTGATTGGAGAAGTGGATAAAGTTCATGATGAATGGGTTTCCATATGGACGACTATTCTAAAGCAGCAACATGAAGCTAAAGTTGAATGCCAAAAGACCACAGTGTCACCAATAAAAGACACTGGTAAAGGAAAGGGCATACTAGGAGTTGAGACTTCAGTCCAAGAAAAGCCGACAACAAAACCGGTCATTGTGGACATAATTGAAGACACGGGTGGTGATCTCACTCCACCAACCCTCCTTGCTTCTCCAAAAAAAGATAAAGCTCAAACTTTAACCATAGATAACATAGTAGATAAAATTATGGATTTTGGTGAAGTGTCGAATGCTGCAAAGTGGTTTAGTGTTTTGGGCAATGACGATAAGGAGAAAATTGAGATTTCTCTGTTAGAAACCTTTCTAGATTTCAACAAAAGTCCTAGGGACTACATGCCCCAATTTTTTGCAGAATTGAATAAGAGGCTAATGATGAAATGGGGAACCAGTCTAGCTCAAAATAGTAAAATCATAAGGGAAACTTGATCAAATGGAGAACTAGTCTAGCTCAAAATAGTAAAATCATAAGGGAAACTTTGGAAAAAGTTAAACCAGATCTTGGCGATGAGCTAATAAAAATTATATTGGAAGCTGTGTCACTCAACTTGGATACAAGGGACATGGTGGCCTAACTAATTAATGGTCAAGATAAAGTTGTGTATGCAGATTCACTAGAATTTTGGTAGAAATATGTCTTCAACACTCTCAAGCCTACAGGTCCACATGAAATCTCACAAGATGAACTAGACAAGGAGATGGTTCCACCTGAATAGTTCACAACTAGTGAACAAGTTTCAATAGGTGAAAAAGTTTCAACAGGTGAACAAGGAACAACTGATGAAAAGGAAGTTATTGGAAAATTGTTCACAGCCAATGAATAGGTTAACCTAGGTGAAGAGGTTCAAACAGGTGTACAAGATACATCTACGAGACCAAAAAAATAAGAATTGGGGGAGTCATCAGCCAGGATGACTGCAGACAATGAAACAGATAAATTTGAAGCTGTTTTAAATAATCAATAGGTTGCTGAAGAATTACAAGAAATAGAGAAACCAAAAGGAGTACATCTACAAGAGGAAGTACATCTAGAAGAAGAGGTGCATCCAGAGGAAGTACCACAAAAAAGAAATACCTCAACAACAAGAGTTTCTTGTTACAGAAGAAGAGGAGAAGCCTGTAGAAGAAGAACCTGCACAGGAAATAAGGCAGGAGGAACCGATAGATGTTCCAAGTGCATCAACATAAAAGAGAAAGCTATCTTTTAAAATAGATTTTGAATCCAAAAGATGCAAAGTTAGCCCATCTCAAGCTAGTGACACTGTAGTTGACATAAACAAAATGTCAACAAGGCAGTTGCAGGAGCTCACTAAGAGGAAATAGGATATGGTTCTCATAAGTGTAAAGAATATCTTGTATAATTTTGTACCAAATGTTGGTATAGATGAAGACAAACCTATGATTGATCAATTAGAGGTACTGGCACAAGCGATTGGGGAAGATTTCATTGACCTAGAAATAGTTTCTATTGATCATTATGATAAGAAAAGGATAAACATTCTTCATAGACAAGTTGGAGAACTTAAAGTCATTGTGACTACAAGAACCGGTGAGCTACAACAACAAGTACATGAAACTGGAAGGTTGATCACAAGAAATTTTAACTTTGAAGACTTTGTGAAGGATATAACTAAGAGAACAAAAAGGAAAACATAAGAGATAAAGGATTTAACATCAAAATTTGATGTTAAGACCTCTTCTGCAATAGAGTACAGCCAAGAGATGACTAGTCTAGCTCTCACTTTGAGGAAGGCGTAAGAAGAAAACACAAAAAGAATCCAAGATCTTATTGGATTTCAGTTGTTCATTGTGCCCACATTTGATCTAATGTAGAAAATTGTAACTGATAGAGAAAGAATTCTCAGTGAACCTGATTACAAGACAATAGAAGACATGGAAAATCTCATTGTCTCACTGCAAGCTACAAAGAACACTTTAGATCATGTAATAGGTATCTAGAAACCTTTCCTCAACTCTGCAAAGAAGATCTATAAAGATATCTTCAACAAGTTACAAATATGAAGGTTAAACACCCTTTGTCACATGGAGGAAAAAAGGGGAAGATATAAGTGCAGAGAAAAGAGAAAAGAAGCTATGAGAAAAGAGAAGAGAAGCTATAGGAAAAATGACAGATAACAGTAACAGTGTGTTGTGACTCTTTCAAAAATATGTTATAGCTAGACGAGTAGATCTACAGGGGAAGTCTACAGGTGATGTGTTGATATGTTTTGCCACCAATGTCAAAGGGGAAGATTGTTGACATAAATTTAGTTGTCATTGGTAAAGTCATTGGTAAACATCAATCAAACATCAATCCCACCAGAACACCGATACATCACACCGATACTCATGATAGTGTAATAATTGTGTACTGGGTAGAATGAGCAAGAAAGCAGTATACCTTAATTGGTCACTTTTATATCGGTTTAGGTTTTGTCCAACCAGTCTTGGCAAACACATGGTACAAATGACTAATCAGATACAAATCACACACTAGTTAAGTGCATGATAATATGAACCAGATTATGCAGAGCTTTTTTTAGTTAAATTGGAGTTAGCTTTTTTAGTGGAGTTGGAGTTAGCTTTTCTTTTTCTGCGAGCGTTTCGAGGTAAACTAAAGATCAATTTGTAATCTTTTTGATCAAGGGTTTTGCATGCATGATTTTTGGAGAGAATACAACTTGGTAGAACTATTATATGTATTTTTAATAAGATAATTTCTTATAAATACAGGTCATAAGACATGATAATTGTGTTGTTGAAAATCAAGAGCATGGAGCGAAATACAATAGGAGAGTAGAATCTTCTGAGAGGAATCATAGTCATAGAAGGTGAAAGGGAGATAAAGATTCACCAACCAAGGAGAGGAAAGGGTGAACATGTATGACCTGAATCGACAGATATATTATCATCAATAAGATCATTGCTTTTGTTGTGAAGCATATTTAAATTCCTCAATCAGGGTGAACCCTAACAGGTTCTATTGTATAAATCCCTTTACCAGGTAACATCTTTGTTGGTGTTTTAAGTCCTTTGATAAGGTGACTCCTAATAGGGTTAAGATCCTAACAGGTCTTCTATCAAATCCCTTAACCAGGTAGCACTCTCACTAGTGCTTTGTAAGCCTCTAACAGGGAAACTTTATTACCGTAGTAGTGGATTTTTGTGGGTTCTGTCCATTGTGATTTTTTCCTTCTAACTGAGGGTTTCCATGTATAAATGTTGTGTTGACCTGTGCATTTAATTTTTTTTATGGTTGTCATAATATTCTTTTGATTTCAATATTAGCAAGAATATCTAATTGCCTAAAAGATGAGTACTGATTCACCCCCCTCTCAGTAACCGGTTAGGAATGACAAAAATTACTCAGACCTTTGTGCAACCTTTCAACAATAATCTCAGCCCAATCCAAATATTGTTGTCCTCCAAGAAGAACTTGTATGAAAAAACACATCCAGTCCTCCCAATAAAATGCATGTTAGTTTCCCTTAATTCTATTTGAAAGAATCATGATATCCCTAATTTATGTAATAAGGCATTCCCTAGTTAATGGCCTTGGCAGGCTTGAACCACCTTTATGCAGCTTTAAAATCCATTTTTTGGCAATTACACTCCTATATTTGGACTTCTTTTCAAAAAGGCACAATATGATGTAGCTATGGTCCAGTCCACATAGAGTTCCTTGTGTGGAATTTTTATGATAGCCATAATAGTTTCCCTATTAATTCTGAACAATACACTACCATCTAAAGATCGAATACACCTATTTTATGCATCATTTTGGTTCATACATTCCCAAACTAGCTCTGGACATGGTATGGCCATTGGAAAAGTGATAGCTTCTATGATTCCAATGTCTATAAATTTTTTTCATTATGGAGGAATCTGTGGGCTTTTTGGCCCTTTCTAAGAAATTATTTAAATTGGTCTAGGCTAAGGATGTATCTCTGAATTTTGGTAGTGAACTAACAAGAGAATTCAACCCTAATTTTGGGTAGACAATCCTCACGGCGACAACTTCAAATAGACTTCTCAAAACAAAGTAGTGTACTGAGCTAGGAAATGCATAAAATTGTAACACTTTTCTTCTGCAACAAAGAAACAATGATGATATTAAGAAGTTTCAAAACTCACTTGTCATGGACACCAAATTTCTTGCTAACTTTGAAGAAGATAATTCATTTACCTCCAACGATGTTTTTTTCTCTTAGCAAATTTTACCTTCACAATGAAGAAATAGCTCACATTGTATGCATTTAAAGGCATAGAATCCAAGTGATAGATTCTCATGCCGCGAACAACTAATTTGTTTGTGTGGAGTTAATCTTGAAAAGATATAAATCTGACACCCATTTTAATTGTAAGTCATTTCCACACAAGGCTGTATCATGTAATGATTACCTTTCATCAAAGAGAACTTTAAAAAAAAATGAAACTTCGAAGATGCTCAAAATATTCATTTCCCGCAATCATTTTTATCACTTCCCTTTACCACTTTCTTGTGATTCTTTTTCAATGTACAAGGAACCTTGAACCTTGAACTAAAATGAAGATTGTTCAAGAGTTCAAGTTCAACATCACACTGATGCTGCTTAACACTTTTCATATTCACTTTCAAACAAGACTTGGGAGAGACAAAACATATAAACACGGGACAAACTTTAGGCCGACATACCTTTGAACTTTGAACCTTGAACTTTGAACTTTGATCTTTTGAACCGAGATGAAAAGGTTCAAGTTTGATTACCGACGGGATTGCCTTTTACACATATCGAATTACTTCAACAAAGTCCCGCAACATATACACACAAAGGATGAACTTTGAACCAAAGAATTGTTGAACTTTATACATAGGTTCAAATGGAAAGTTCATAAGGACACTTCGGTATTTAACGACCAAAAATTGAAAGATTTAACCATGACACAAGGATGACTTATGGAAATAAGACACCAACTGAAAGGGAAGTAATGCATGCTACTTTCTCTTGAAAGGGAAGAATGGAAAAATATTACACATGCAAAAATAGATGGTAACACTTAGCTCTGATTGGGGATTGCATTCTGTGCCAAGATGTAGAGAACTCAAGAATCTTTGGTTACATAAAAGCTCAAACATACATAGAAAAGACCCAAGAAACACACCAAAAACTACACAAAAATTTGACAACTACACTAAAACTATCAAATTACTATGTACATGAAAAAGGGATTCATGTTTTATAGTTGATAAAGCATAAGGTCCTGCCCATTATAGGACATGAGAAGAATTGTTTGATTTGGATATCAAGTTTAAACGAGTTAGGGCCTAATACCTGGTGAATCTTGAATGGTCCCTTCTAGAGAGAGTCAAATTTACTGTGGGCTCCTTTTGGTTCTCTCCTTTTGTCCCATAGCAACACTTGGTCTCCTTGCATGAACTTCCTTAGCCTGGTATTCTGATCAAAGATATTTTTGACACGAGCCTAATGGGTTATGATATGGTCCACCAGTTCATTTCTCTCTTCCTCTATTTTGGTCAAGTACATTACCCTCTTTTCCAAAGAATCTTGGAAATACTGATCTTCTATCACCTTTTGTTACTTGGCAGCAACCATCTCCAAAGGAAAAGACAACTGAGCTCCTATTCCATATACTAGTTCAAAAGGTACCATCCCAATTGCTCTCTTTGGAATAGTTTTTTTGGCCCAGAGTGCTTCATATAACCTTTTATGCCAATCCTTAGAACTGTTATTCACTATTTTCCTCATGATAGTTCTTATTGTTGGACTCATCTTATCCGTTCCCCTGAGGGTAATAGTCTGATGAATGAGATAGTGAGATACTGTGATCATAAAAAAACATGACTAGCTTTGATGAAGAGAAATTTGTGGTGTTGTCTGCAACTAGTTTTTGGGGAACTCCAAAGCGTACCAAGATGTATTCTTTAAAGAATTTTCACACAACTTTTGATGTCGTCTTCTTTACTGGGATGACTTCTACCCATTTTGTGAAATAGACAGTGGCTGTCAAAATATGGGTGTGTATTGTGGTCGAAGGGGTGAGACTGGTCCAATAAATTATAGGCCCCACTGTTTGAATGGCTCCTCTATAACAATTGGTTGCAGGGGTAATGCTGCCAATTTTGGTTTTTCGAGAGAGCAATTTACATTTCTCACAATTGGCCACCTATTTGTACGTGTCCCTGAACATGCTTGACCAATAGTAGCGATTTCTAAGAATCTTAAAAGCTGTGATTGTAAAAGAAAAATGACCACCACAAGCCTTGTTATGGAATGCTTTCAAAAGTTTCTCATACCGCTCCTTATCAATGCACCTCAAGAAAGTTACATCCAAACCTTTCTTATATAACACATTATAAAAAATTACATACTTTGTTGCCTTTAACTTCAAGTTCCTCTTTTCCCTCAAGGATAAATGATAAGGGCATTCTCCATATGTCAAATAGTATGCTACATCCATAAACCATGGATCCTATAGATTGACCAATAAAGCAATTGGAAGTTTTTCATCTTCATCATCCTTATTCTCTACTATAAGTTGGCACAAGCCTTGACCCAAAACTAATTTGGTTGGCTTAATGTCTAAATCAGATTCTTGAATTTTAGATACCCAAGTGACCTGATTATTCAATCCAACATCTAACTGAGTCAAAATTCTCTTCACGACTGGGTTAGGTACAAAAACAACATAGTGGGAATGCATGATATAGTACCTAAATTGCTTAACAACCTTAACCACAACAAATGCTTGTTTTTATGTCAATGAATATTTAAGTTCTTGCTTCTTTAGCGGAATTCTCATAAAAGCTATAGGAGATTCTACATCTTGATCATTCTTTTGTAGTATGATACTAGACATAGTATGCTTTGAAGCATAGCAATAGATGATGAATTATTTCAAGAATTCTGGAGTTATCAAGGTGGGTGCCGGTTCAATTTCCTCCTTGACAACCTCAAAGGTTTTCTTTGCCTCTTCACTCCATTTAAATACTTGTTTCTCACTCATCAACCCAACAATATACTTTTTAGTCTTAGAAAAGTCTAGCATGAACCTTCTAATAAAGTTCACCTAACCAGATACCCCAACAACTTACCTTTAGTGACACAGAAAACAAACTTCTTCAAATTGAGAGAAATGCCATGGTCTCTACTTCTCTGTAATACTGCTTTTAAATCCTTTAAATGTTTCTTTCTTCTTTTAGAGAAGACCATTAAGTCATTAAGGTATATGACAGCTATCTTAACCTTTAGATGGCCAAAAGACAAGTTCATCGCTCTCTGAAATGTTGTGTCAGCGTTAATCAAGCCAAAAGACATAGAATTATATGCAAAAGTTCCCCATGGGGTGGTAAAGGCAGTTTTATGTTGGTCTTCTTCAACTACACTTATTTGATTATAGAAAAAAAATCCATCTAGCATAGACATAATTTCTGCCCCGTCAACAGTTTGTAGGATAAGATCCATGACTGGCAATGGGTAGTTATCTATTAGACTTGCTTGGTTCAAATTCCTAGTCTACACAAATCCAAATCTTGCCATTCTTTTAATGCACATGAACAATGTTAGCCACCTTGGTTGAATGGTGAATTGGATATATAATCTTGGCCTTCAACATCATATCCACTTCCCTAAAGATAACATCTGCAACTTTCATATTGTAATTCCTGAGCTTCTGTCTCAAAGGGGTCGCTTTTAGTTTTAGAGGAATGTGGTGTTGAAATTGGCATTTTCTAAATTCTTGATATCACTATAGGACCAATAAAATACATCCTTATAGCTCCTTAACAATTTAACAAATCTCCGCTTTTCTTCAGGCGTACAACATTTACCCACATTGATGAACTTTGGATCAGTCTCATCTTCGATATTTACTTTTTCATGATCCCCTAAGTCACTAGTAGTTGG
Source organism: Chamaecyparis obtusa (assembly GCA_027943335.1). Taxonomy (NCBI): domain Eukaryota; kingdom Viridiplantae; phylum Streptophyta; class Pinopsida; order Cupressales; family Cupressaceae; genus Chamaecyparis; species Chamaecyparis obtusa. The sequence continues at coordinate 823,405 of BSBK01001267.1, read as the reverse complement.
AGTATTTTTGTTCCAAATGTACCTATCATGTTGATCGAATAACTGTTCAATGGATACTAAACCGTTTGGAATCTTGTTCCCTTTCAATTGAATTATGTTTTTATCTAGATCATTTCTTGGGTCAAGACAAAATTCATTGCATGCTAACTCCGAACCTTCAAAGAATGTTGTCATAAGAAACTCAGCCTTGTGTAAAAGTTGTTGATTTTCTTATCACTTTCAAAGACCCACTAAAACTAAGAGTTATCTGGAATGTTAGGATGATAAACCACCTCAATTCTATATGTTTTTTCATGAAAATTAGGGTGTGAAAGTAAAAGAGAGACAAACACAGCTAATGAGTCTGCTCTAATATTCAAGTCTCTAAGAATGACCTCAATTAAGAATGCATCAAAACCTTCAATCTCATCCCAGAATCTATTCATATAATGCTTTAGTCTTTCATTCTTTATGGTAATGATACAACATACCTTCTTAACAATTAATTCTGCATCACCCTTCACCTTCAACATTTTTATTCCCTTCTTCTTAGCTTCATCTAACCCCAACAACAGGACTTCATACTCTGCTATATTATTAGTATTTTTGAACTCCAACTTAAAAGAAAAATGAAACTTCTCACCACAAGGAGAGATTAGAACCACCCCTGCTTCAGAACCAGTTGATGAACAACTCCCATCAAATTCTGTGGTCCAAATATTTTCAGAGCAACCAGATTCATGTACTAGTTTTTCCTCTTCATCTCTAGAGAAGATCATATAGTTACCAAAATCACATTCTTGATAAAGTATTTTAAGGCTATATTATATTTATAAGTAAATAGAATTTTAATTTTAATTTGTTTTTATACAAAGGTATAGATATAATATATAAGGATTGAATCCCACAGTTCGATAGTATAGAATGAACTTTTTTTCCATGGGAGTAGCCATGGGTTTACAATCCATCATTCCAAACCTTTTTAGAATATCAATAGTCTACTTTCCTTGATTTAGAGTGATACCATCAACCTGTTGCCATACTTCTAAACCAAGGAAATAGTGTAGAGGACCTAGATCCTTCATGTCAAATTCACATGCTAGATCTTATTTACATTTAGTGATGAGATGGTCTTCTCCTGCAATCAATAAGTCATCAACATAAAGAATGAGAGTCAACATTTCACTATTAATTACCTTGAAGTATAGATTCAGATTTGCATCATTCTTGGAGAAGCCCAAGCCTAAAAGATAGTGGTCTATCCTCTCATATGATGCCCAAGGAGCCTTTTTAAGATCATATAGAGCATTATTTAATTTGAAAACATGAGATCCTTTACCATGTACTACAAATCCTTTAGGTTTCTCCAGACACACTTCTTCTATTATACCATTAAGAAAAGAAGTCTTCACATCCATTTGGTGAATCTTTCATCATTTTCATGTGGCAATAGCAATCAATGTCCTAACAAAGGTATATCAAGCAACTGGGAAAAATGTTTCTTCATAATCAATTCCCTCCTTTTGAGAAAAGCCTCTAGCAAAAAAACCTTGCTTTATATTTTTCAATATTGCCTTCTGCAGCATGTTTGATTTTGGAGAGCCATTTAGATGAAACTACTGATTTATCTTTTGGTCTATGTATAATGTCCCAAACATCATTCTTAAGAATATATTGATATTCTTCTATCATTGTATCTTTCCAAACTTGAAGTTTGAAAGCTTCCTCAACACTAGAAGGTTTTGATTTGATGATTTTACTCATTAAGGCAACATAATTGGAGTATCTATGAGGTCTTTTGCTTTCCTTGAAGGTTCATTTTGGCGCTGCATAATCTTTAGCCTCTTGAATCATTTTCATTTCCCATAGAGGTCTTTTCAGGTTCACAATAGTGTATCTAGGTCCATCAGCAGGATCCATAGGCTCATTTGGATTAACATCTTCCATAAGTTCATGGGTCTCCCTTTGAATCTCATAAACATGATCCTCTTGCATATTTTTAGGAGACTCTTGATCTTCAACTTCTATCTCATCAATTTCCTTGGATCTTTTGAATGCAACATCCTCTTCAAAGCTTACATCCTTGTTTAGCTCAATTAATTTTTGTCCAAGAATATAAATCCTATAGGCTTTGGATGTTTCACTATAGCCAACAAATATTTCCTTTTTTCCTGAGAGTTCTAGTTTAGATATCTTTTCCTTGGGTATATGAATGTAAACAAGACAACCAAAGATTCTAAAGTGGCCTATATTAGGTTTTATCCATGTAAATGCTTCTTCAGGAATTTTATTTTCCAAAAGGGAGTAAGGACATCTATTTTGAATGTAGATAGTAGTTCTAGAGGCTTCATCCCCCCAAAAGTATGAAGGTTATGGTCATGCATCATGGCTTTGGCTGCTTTTGCAATTGTCTTACTTTTCCTTTTTGCCACCCCATTTTGTCGACGTTATAAGGAACACTATACTCTCTCTTAATCCCAACATTATTCCAAAAAGTTTTGAAGTTATTAGAGGTGTATTCTCCCCCATTATCAGATCTTAAGGTTTTGATTCTTTTTTCCTGACACATTTTCTACTAGAGCCTCAAATTCCTTAAACCTCATAAGGACTTCATCAGACTCTTTACATTTTAAAAAATATATCCATGTTTTCCTAGAATAATCATCTACAAAAATAACATAGTACAAGAATCCTCCTAAAGAGGTTATTGTCATAGGTCCACATAAATCTAAATGAATAAGTTCTAAGATATGTTTAGATCTACTTTCACTATTATGGAAAGTACCTTTAGTGTTCTTTCCCAAGGCACATCCTTTGCAAGTTCCTTCATGTTATTTTTTGAGTTTAGGTAAACCTCTCACCATTTTCTCTATTGATGGTAAGGCACGAAAATGGAGATGCCCTAATCTACTTTTAGTGTTCTTTCCCAAGGCACATCCTTTGCAAGTTCCTTCATGTTATTTTTTGAGTTTAGGTAAACCTCTCACCATTTTCTCTATTGAAGGTAAGGCACGAAAATGGAGATGCCCTAATCTACTATGTCAAATCTCACATGCATTTAAAGATTCATGAATTAATGCTTGAGAAGGAGAAGTGAAAATTTTGTATAAACATCCATGTGAACTCCTATGGCATGAGCTCTCTTGATACATGAATTCTTGAGGCATGCTTGAACTTTTCCATCCATGAAGGTAATTCGGTATCCTTTGTCTTCAAGGGTTGATATTGGAGACCAAGTTTCACTTCATGCCTGGTACAAATAATACACCTCTTAGTTGAAGAGAGATGCCTGATTTTAATTGTATAGTACATGTTCTAATTCCTTTCACAGGATAGTTAGAATCATCTCCAATAGTAAATTCCTCATCTGAATTTTCCACCAAGCGATCTAGGTGTTCTCTAAATCCTGTGATGTGACGAGATGCCCCACTATCTATAACCCAAGTGTTAAGGATGGTTGTCACATGACTTGACATGGTTGAATAGAATAGAAGCCTTTATGAGTCCCTTTCCAAGCTTGTCTTACTAACTTTAGCAATGGAGGCTTGAGATTTAGGCTTGTCCAGGCATTTCATTGCATAGTGACCATATTTGTCACATCTAAAATATTGTACTTTAGACATGTCTCTCCTCTTGGATAAGTGTTTTCCATTTGAGTCTGGTCTTTCTTCCTTTAGAAGTCTCCTCTCTTACCCTTCTTGTGAGAATGAGTATTTATTACTTGAATATCTTCATTAGAGGAGTTTTGACCAATCCCTCTTGTGATCAACCTTGATGCTTCTTGAATGCAATCAATTTTTAAACAATCAAACTTAGCAAGTTTAGATCAAGCACTTATCTCTTGAATGAATGCTTCCCAAGATGTTGGGAGTCCATTAAGAGCCAACATGGTTAACTGCTTGCTATCAATCATGTGACCAATGGTGGATAGCTGGTCTCTTAACTCTGTTATCCTCAAAAAGTAAGATGTGATAGATTCTCCCTTGTTCATTTTCACATAGTATAGTTTTTTTTTTAGAGCAAGAGCCATGCTCCTATTATTTATTTCATACATCCTCTCTAAGGTTTTGAACATGCAATATGTTGTATCTAATTTGGAGATGACTGGAACTATGTGATCTTTCACTACATCCACTAACATCTTCATGGCTTTGTTATTTATTTTCATTTATTGAAGTTTCTCACTATTTTCTCTAGGTATAGGTATTGCCCTTTCCACTAATGAATCTAACTCATGTTCTCTTAGGGAAATAATTATCCTAAATTTCCAAGACACAAAGTTTGATGCTCCTTCAAGTCAGTCCTCAAATCTAACTCCATTCACCATTTTGTAGAATATAGAGAATTCTAAAAAATATTTAATGGCAATTTAGATGATCTCTTCTGATAAATCTGATTGGATCTTCCTTATGTTGTCTCATATATCATGTTAATTTATATCAGATTTATAAGTAAACAAAATTTTAATTTTAATTTGTTGTTATATAGAGGTATAGATATAATATATAAGGATCGAATCCTACAGTTTGATAGTATAGAATGATTCATTTCTATCAATCTGCAGTAATACTACAGAGATATGTCAATCTCTATTTGTTGTATATTTATGTTGATATGATATGGATTGATATTGTTGAGACTAGTTTATAGAAGACTGTATACTATATTGCTCTGCACTTAAAGATTTTTGTACATCACTCAATATTGGATCGACTTCATATAAATATATTAGTAAATGGTTTTGTGCCTTGCCTAGAGACATGTCACTAATAACAAATGTCATTTACTAATACCAACTGGCATTTTAGTATGTCAGTGTTATCATTAATCAAATGCATGATCGATGTATATATACTATGAACCTCATGATTTATATATCAATATTAAATATCGATACCTTCAACAATCAATGATTATTGATCATTAAATATAACTTGATCATAAATATTATTAAATATATATACATAATCAGTAAATATTAATCACTGATTATTAATCATGTGCATTAGAGGTTAATTATGATAACCATAATCATAAATGATAATTGGATCGGTATCGAGTGAAGGATAGAAATCAAATGTTGATTTCATCGGTTAGAGTAATCCAACCGATACTACAAAACTCTAACAAAGTATTTGGGACCTACAATCATCAGAGGGGAATGCAATTTATTTTGATTTTGTCTCAGGCTTTAACACTACCTTTTGTTTCCCCACTGGGATGGTTGCTTGTGACAGTCCATTTTGATTTCCCCGCCTAAGTCTTTACAAAAGGTTCTACTTAGTAGCATGTCGTAGCTAGAAATAATATCAGCCACTAGAATGGTAATTTCATTCTTTTACTAGGATAGGTTGCTAGAAAAACTTGTGCATCTTTGAATTGACCTAGCAGAGGGACTTGTTTAGAATCCATAGAGTAACATCTACCAAATGTCTTTATAAGAGGTAGACCTAAAGCTTTAGCTAAAAAATAAGGCATGATGTTATAAGATGCACATGAATCTATGATGCAATTGCTAAGCTTATGACTGTTTATAAACAAAGACACATAGAATGGATCAGGTTTTAAATCAAAAGAATTAGGGGGGTCACTAGATGCACTAGCAATCGATTTAGGTTCACACACTAGTGGTTCAAGTAATGAAGTAGAAGGTTCAACATTAGAGGATTGAGTATTCATCAATTTCTTACTGCTAAACTCGATTTGAGGACTATCACCGTTGACATACTTTATTAAATTATCTAACTCATTAGGATTCAATTTTAGATATTTAGTAGGGGATATCCGAATTCTAGTTGGTTTGAAAAATTCAACAATATCAAATGAGGTGTTAGGGTCAGATATCTTTAGCAATTGAAGTTTTGGAGCTTTTGAACTACTGTCAGGTGTTCGAGTTAAAAGTTCCTTACCTTTGATTGGATTTTCTAGAGAAGCTTCATTTCTAGGAGGTTTAAGATTTCCTTGATTCCTAGTTAAAACTGTACATGAAGGATCTTCCAAAGTGACCAAAATATCACCTCTTTTCAGGTCTGATTCATACTCCAAGAAGTGGATTACAGAGTCACTAGGCTGCTTGGGAATCCCTTCATCTTCTACAATCTCTTTCATCATTTATTTTGCACTATTCATCTATGTGTAACACACCATCTTTGGGCAAGAATGTCTATCATGATCATTTGTCAAATGAAATATACACATATTACCTTTTCCCCTAGGGGGTTTAATAGCCAATTACCATTGTACAGGAAGAAATTGCAATTTTTATTACCAACATTAGTTGGGTTTCTCCTAGAGATGTCTTGATACGGCAGTGGGTAAAAGTTGTCTTTTGATTACAATGATGTCATTTTCCAACCTTTGAAGCATGGGATCAGAAGTAGACAAAGGTTGTGCATGGGGTGTTTGAACTTCTTTCTTCCTTTTCCTAGCTGTGATAAGGTCATCTTCTAGTTCAACTTCTAGTGTTTGTGCCACTGCTAAATCTACTCCCCTATTCCTTCTAAGATGGAAATTCATATTAGGTGGCATGGAATTGAGGAAGAAACCTTTTTTTTAATTTTCAGTAGTAGGTCTCTTAGTGGCTAGGATATTGTTAATGACCTTGATATATTTTGAAACAAAATATCTCATAGGTTCATGTATTTCTTCTTTAAGATGAGTCAATTGGGCCAGGAGAGAATGTTCACCTTTGGCACTTTTGAACCTATTCTCAAATGCAATTCTAATATCATTCCAATTTGAAATGGAACCATTAGGTAGGTGATAGAACCATTATGTTGAAATGTCAGTTAGAGTTTGTAAAAATAGTCTCACAACTATATCTTGATGTTGAACACCAAGTACATCACATGCTACATTAAAAGCATTTAAATACTCATCTCTCGATGTTAATTTCCCATCTTAATTGAACTTTAGTAGGTTTTTTGTTGCTCCTTTAGGTAAAGTATTCAGATTGACTCCTAAGTTCAAAGGTCCTATAGCCTCTCCCCAAGGTTCAGCTAATGGAATGATCAAAGGTGTGAGATTTAGGTAATAGGCAAGACAATCCCGTGTAAAGTTAAGGCTTAGAAAATAGGATATGCAAAGGCCTTCGAAGGGGGAGGAGGTCTACTTCTTGATTGCCTAGTATGAGAAAGATTGGGTGAAAAGTTTAATTTTTTTAATGCTTCAAAGATAGGATGAATCAATCCTCTCGTCTGGGTTCTTGTGAACTTTCTAGACTCCAGTCTGTTAAAATTATAAAGATTTAGTTATTTATTGGTTCCTAGGTTGTCCTTCATTTCTTGGAACCTTAGAGGTTTGATTCCTGATTGCATTTAGTTCTTGCCTTCTCCTTTTCCTTAACAACATAAATCTCAAGTTGACAGCTAAATCTTATTCCATTTCTAACACTTAGTTTTCAATTCTATAATCTTTTGGGCTTCTTCATGTGCACCAAGCTAAAGTGTTCAATTGACTGATTTTATCTTCTTGTTCGTCCTAAAATCCCAAATAAGGTTGCAAAACACAAAGGATATTCTCATGGGGAATTACCATTTTACCCCATCTACAGGCAACCAATCTTAATAAATTTATTCAGATTTCCCCAACAGAGTTGTCAAAAATCTGTTGGTTAACAGATTTGTCCTCACCAATGCTATATATGTTTGACTCTATAAACCTCTTTTAAGGAAAAAATTGGTAACCAATAGTTGGGCTAACTATAAAAAGTTACCCTCTCAATTAAGGTACAACTCTCTTTATGATATTCAATGAATGATCAAACTGATAATAAAATTATGATCATACTTTTTACCAAAAAGTACTAAAGGCTACCACCATTCATACATAGACATGTCATGAATGTGAATCTTTAAATATAAATAATCTCAATGATCAAAGAACACAAACTCTGATTAAATTTTAACCAAATCAATCAATACAAACTTATAAACCAGCCAAATCTATTCAGATGCATGATGAACTTTCAAAGAAGTAAATAACCATTGCACTGATAAATAAATCCACACAAATTTTTCCACATCAATCCAAATACACAAATTTGACTTTGCAATTATCATCTACTCATTTCATTCATAGATAAAAGTTTTTCAAAAATATCATGTATCATAAAACAAAGTTTCAGTCTATAAGCTACTAACTATCAGACCTTTTCTAAGTCTTCTTAAAACATATATATAGCCACATCAGGGTTAATCATCTTTTAAAATGTAGAGTTAGTTAACCCTGCCTTCAAGTAAAATTTAGTTTTTATGTAACTAAAACTTGCTAAACTATGCCAAATCTAGAGAGATTGAAATAAAAATATTGAATCTAGTAACATGATCAAGGCTGAGGTGGCACTATGGAGCTTAGTGGTTGGCCTTGTCCTGCTGTAGCGACACATTGAGCCTTCCATTCCAAGTTCATCACAAAGAAATTTTGAATTACCCAGGAGTTGGGGAATCTAATGTGGGCAAGTCGTTGCTTCCAAACCTCTTTATCTCTTCTAACCTATGCCACTTTGTTCACATGTGTTTCCAATTGGTCGATGCAGACAGTTAGCAGACACCTAACCTTGGCCACTCTAGAAAAATCCTCAGTTGTCAAGGGCTTAGTTTCCTTCAAAAAATCATTTTTCTCATTGAAAGGTTTAATTAAAACATTGGCAGCCTCTATGGTTTTACCATCGTCTTTTAAGTACTTGACATCAATACATTTAAGATCATTCTACATTGATTGTGTAAGCTCTATTAATTCCTTTAGTAGCTTGCCAAACTCCTCATGGCCCTGCTTTACAATTGAATTCCTCTACTCGATACTTTTCTTGCAAACATATAGGACATTGTCATTAAGACCACCACAGTCTTTTTAGCTAAGAACTTAATTACCCCATACTTGAACTTCGTTCATTTGTGCAATCATTTCCATCCATTTGGTTTCCTCTTTCTTCTAGGAGGTGATTTCTAACTCTAGTTATTTAATTCCAACCACATCATCTTCATATACTTTGTTTAAATCAGTGATATACTGAGAGCTACCTCAAATTACCCCTTCTAGACAATCATAAAAGAATTTGGCTATGAGCTTGCTTCTTTGAATCTGATCCAACATTTTTTGATTGACAAGGGATTTAGGGTTGAATAATAGGAGCAACTATGATAGCGGTTGCAGACTAGGATGATGAATGGCTTCGATGTACTAAACCATCAAACACATATTTTTCTTTAGTTCCTTCTTGTCTTTTTCATTCTTCCAGGTCCTGGATAACATTTTCTTAATAGATGATTGCAATAGGTGTGCATCTACAACTCTTGAGGCAATCCCAAGATCCACTTTTTCAACTATAAAATCTTTTATTGAAGCATCATCCACCTCCTTATCTACTATAGGGTGATCCACCTCCACTATCCAATTCCCTGAGTCAGGGTCAAAATTTACTTTGGTAGTGATCTTGAGCTTCTTGGACTTTAGTGTTTTTCCCAAACACTTACTTACCATGTCCTTTATGGACAAGGAGATTGGAACCACATTCCTCTTCTTACTTATTGAAGTCTCCAGCCATTGTATTGTGTTGATTGAATCACTCTTTTCTAGAGGGTGATGGGTTGGTGTTACATTCAACACAACCATGGTGTTTGAAGGGTCTAAAGTGTCCTCTGGATGCTTCTCACTATCAACATCTTCTATCATGGGAATTGCATAATCTTGATCAGCCATTGTATCGATAGTTTCTTCAATAGGTACAAAGTCCATAAAGACTTTTCTATCAGGGTTTTTCTTGTTCTTTCTCTTGCTTTTGGATCTGTTAGTGCGAACAAAGGAATTGGTCAAAGAAGGTTTCTTTGGATTTTTAACACTTTAACCTTAAATTTTAACTTCAAGGGTACCTGCAACATACGTGGAAACAAATTTGTCAGCAAAATAACATGGGCCTGCGAAGGAGTAGTCGCATCTATGCTCGTAGAGGTTTATACACCACAGATCATCATTCTTCCAAATTTTTGATTCCTCGACCATTTCTCAATTCTTCTAATTATTGGGAAGCTTTTGGCCAGAATGTGATCCTCTTCATCTTTATTTCAGTCAATATCTGGGATAGGTTGCCCTTGTACCTTTTCATCATATTATGAGTCTAACACATTTTCTCCATCATCACTTACCCTAACAACATTCATTTCCAAATTGAGAGTAATTATCTAGTTCAAAGTGAATCATGACCACATCCTCCTTCTCACCTCAAATTAATCATAACAATTTTCCCAATAATCTTATAGTTGATGGATATGGGATAATTCAACATCTATATTCAAGTGGGCTTGTCCATAACCTCTACTAGTGAATTTAGGCCTAGTTATATAATACTCCAGGCTCAACTTTTTCAATTCTTTTTCTAGGTTCAAGGCATCTGAGATAGTTTTACAAATAAGATAGCCCAAATCAATAGGGAATGATACTCTAGAACTTAATTTTTCTTCTAATTTCTTATCAATATGTGATAGTTGTCTACAAACTTCAATCAGTACATAGTGATCAAGAGCATACCTTGGTAATTTGCATGGATCACCCTCAAAACCACCAATTCTAATATATGTCAACCTACGAATCTAGATAAAATAGTTGTCATATGTTCTTACCAACTGCATCGCTTCATCAAACATTCTTCTGTCATCATTTCCCTGCAATTCATAGACCAATTTTCTAGTAAACACATCATTCACCTTTCTAGAATTTTCACACCTTTGTGATTGTACATGGGGGTAATATTCATAAATTTTCATTCCATCCACCAATGGTTCATAGTACAGACCCTGTCATTGTCTCATACATGCTAAGCAATAGAAAAGGTAAGACATATAGAAATTCCTATTTCCAATGAAATTACTTAGACCTTCGTGCAACCTTTCAGCAATAATCTCGACCCAATCCAAATATTGTTGTCCTCCAAGAAGAACTTGTATGAAAAAATACATCCAGCCCTCCCAATAAAATGCATGTTGGTTTCCCTTAATTCTATTCAACAGAATCAAGATATCCCTAATTTCTATAATAAGGTGTTCCTGGTTAATGGACTCAATAGCCTTGAACCACCTTTTTGCAGCTTCAAAAGCCAATTTCTACTGATTACGCTCTTATATTTGGTCTTCTTTTTAGAAAAGACACAATATGATGTGGCTATGGTCCAGTTGGCATAGAGTTCCTTGTGTGGAATTCTCATCATAGTGATAATGGTTTCCCTATTAATTCTCAACAATACACTACTATCTGAAGACTAGATACACCTTTTTTTGCATCATACCAGTTCATAGTTCCCATACCAGCTTTGGGCATGGTATGACCATTGGAAAAGCAATGAATTATGAGTCCACTATCTACAATTTTATGCATCATAGAGGAATCTATGAGATTTTTGGCCTTTCTTAATAAATCCTTTAAATTAGCCTGGGCTAAGGTTGTATCTCTGAATTCTGGAAGTGAACTAATAAGACCATAATTCAACCCTAATTTGGGAAAATAGGCCTCATGGTGACAACTTCAAACAAACTTCTCAAAATGAAGTAGTGTACTGAGCTTGGAAATGCAAAAAATTGCAACAATTAGAAACAATGCTGATATTAAGAAGTTTCAAAACTCACTTGTCATGGACACCAGATTTCCTGCTAACTCTGAAGAAGTGAATTCATTTACCTTCAGTGTCATTTTTTTCCCTTATAAAATTTTATCTTCACAATGAAGAAACAACTCACATTGTATGCATTTAAAGGCATGAAATCCGAGTGATAGATTCCCATGCCATGAACAACTAATTTGTTTGTGTGGAATTAGTCTTGAAAAGACGTAAAACTAACACCAATATTAATTATAAGTCATTTCCACACAAGGCTTTATCATGTAATAATCACCTTTCATCAAAGAGAACTTTAAAAAAAAATTAAAACTTCAGAGATGCTCAAAATATTCTTTTCCCATAATCATTTTTATCACATCCCTTTACCACTTTTTTGCAATTATTCTTAGATGTGAAAGGAACCTTGAACCGAAATGAAGAAGGTTCAAGAGTTCAAGTTCAACATCACATTGATGTCGCTTAAAAATTTTCACATTCACTTTTAAACAAGACTTGGGAGCGACAAAACATATAAACACAGGACAAAATTCAGACCGACATACCTTTGAATTTTGAACTTTTGAACCGAGATGAAAAGTTTCAAAGGTTCAATTTGTTCACTGACAGGACTTCCTTTTACACATATTGAATTAATTTAACAAAGTCTCACAACATAAACACACAAAGGATGATCTTTGAACCAAAAAACTGTTGAACTTTATACACAGGTTCAAGTGGAAAGTTCACAAGGACACTTCGGTATTTAAAGGTTGAAAATGAAAAGCTTTAACTATGGGAAATAACAAACCAACTGAAAGGGAAATAATGCATACTACTTTTTCTCAAAAGGGGAGTATGGAAAAATATTACACATGCAAAAATAGCTGGTAACAATATGGACATATGAAATTTCAAATATATTCATTATTCATGAATTAGATAACATTGTAACATTCATTCATCAAACTATCATAGAACATAGCATCAAATGAATCAAATCAAAATGAGAGTTCAAATTTCAATTTCATACACTTATAGATATAATTCATTGAAACAATGAAAAGTATCATATCATATATCAAAATGCACAATAGTTGCAAGTTGCAAGAAAATTAAAAGTTAAAGACAAAGTATCTACTAAGTAAATCATATCATATATCGAGATTCAATTAGCATTGCATCAATCTATCATATAATGTGATAAGACTTAGAGAATGAGAATTTAAAGTCAAAATGAAAACAAGGATAGTATGTTTCTGCCCCTAATATTGATCCATATTGTAAGAATTTGGCTAAGGCAAAGAGTAGAAACCAAGATCTAGAAGCTCAAGAGATAGCACAAACAAGAGAGACAAGATAATATGATCAAATGAAGAATTCAATAATGATCAAATGATAATAGATAATTGATTACATACAATGTAGAAATGCCTCAATATATAGGCAATGCATGATAACTAGAAGTTATGCAAGTGATAAGATATCAACTAGACATGGTGGAATCACATGTCCACCAAAGGTGGATCATCCTCCATTGTACATGAAAGTATGAGAAACATGTGCAACAATGAGATGATGATAATGTGATAAGAGCACTAAAGGTGGATCTCACACACAAAGAGGTATGTGATGACAACTATCACACCTAAAGTGGAGATTCTCCTAACCATGTGCTAAAAAGAAATGCAAACTCCTAGGTGTCTCAAAGACAACTAATTATGCAAATGCATTATCGTAAGTAAACTTAAGTAAAGTGTAATTAGTAAATACTTAATTACACCAACACCCCCCCTTAAGTCCAACTTAGGGGAATGCACTTAAGCTCACAATGCAAGATGGGTCCCGGCTACTAGGCCATGTTAGGTACCCATGTACAAAATGCAAGAACAATGCAATCTCTCATAAAGCGGAGAAAGAGGGAAAACCTCATGGGAAAAACCCTCCCCCAAAAAGAGAGATAAGTACAATAATAGAATATGAGAGAGAAGACCTCATGTGAGGAAAATGTCCCCCCCATAAGATAGAAGTAGTGGAAGAGAGACCAAGTAGCCCCCCTTCAATGTAGAATGAACACCAATGGTAGATGCTCCAGGCTCAATGTAGAAACTGCTCCATGAGTGTAGAACAACATTCCTCCCCTTAGGAAGAAACAAGACCAAATGTGAATATATGAAGCCTCCTCCCCAATCTATAGGAAGAAACCTAAAAAAATATGGAATCTCTAAAACCTGCTCAAGTGTCCCCATGTCAAAGCTAAACAGTGCCTCCTCCAAACCATGTGTACTAAGCCACTCTGCTGAAAAAGACAAATCAGGATCAACTGAGGATGAATGTAGAACATGTACCAAAGACCCAAGTATCTCCTCTAAAGAGAAAGTGACCTCCTCCAAATGCTGTATCAAAGTATCCACAATCATGTCACCCTCGAAAGAATGATCAAGTAGAGAATGAATATGAGGGTCAACATGGTCCCTCACAACAACTGAAGAAGGATCATCTTCACCAAAGAAAAGATGAATATCATCAATGAAGTCTCCCAAATCTGAAGTGTAGGACTCCAGAAAAAAACTTGCAATGTCTGTCAAGTAGTCATCCCATGGAACCCAGTCTGGAAGACAATGAATATCTTGCTGCACTAAAGCACCTGAACCCATAGCTGTGTGAATGCAAGCATCATCAGGAGCAAGAGTAGAAGTAATCTCAATACGAGGAGATGAAATAGAAGGCTCAAGAACGTGATCATGAGTGAGAATACCCAAGTTCAAGTAGCCAAAACTCTCCTCAAAATATGAATCATCACTATAATCATCATATGCTGAAGACTCACTGTCTGAAGAATCACTGTCATCAAGAGGAACAAAATCTGCAAAGGAGTACAACTAAGAAGAGTGATCCACTATCCCAGTAGCAATAACTGCTCCACTCTCCAAGTCCTTGATGAAAATTGAATCAGGTGTAAATTCCATAGTCTTCTTTGTAGCACCATTTGTGATTTGATAGATGGAAAGAAGGTTATTGGTCAAGTGTGGAACACACAAAACATCATTGAAGTGTCCCTCCCTAACATCAATACTTCCTTTCCCAATCACATTCATGTAAGTGTGATTGCCCATCAAAATAGGTGGACCTTTACAAGGCTCAAATGATGAAAACATGGACTGTGAAGAAGCCATATGATGAGAAGCCCCTGAATTTAGAAGCCATCTACCTGAATCGGGACTTGAAGAAGCATATAAAGCTTGTCCTTTTTGAGTGACAAATGCGTGACCCTTTCCTTTATCTTTTTCTGAATTTGGTGAAGAAGAGGTTGAGGTAGACATCCTGGAAGGCAATTTGATGTTGTTCTTGGCAAGAAGATTCTTCAATTCATCAATGTCCTTATAAAAAAAGTGTTCTTCATGTCCATCCTTTTTGCAATATGCACAAAACCGCTTCTCCTTCTTTGAAGATTCACCCTTTGAAGGTGATGTAGAAGTGTCATGTTGTGTGGAAGTTGATGTTGTGCCTTCTTGTTGAGACTTAGACTTCCAATTCTTCTTCTTCTTTTGACTTTGATTGCCTTGACTCTCATGATTAGCCACCAATGCCTTGGAAGTTGAAGACTTGAGAAGCCCCATACTCATCAATTTTTCTTGTTCTAAGAACAACATTTTTGAAAATGACTCAAATGAAGGCTTAATAAAGGCACTACCCATGGTCAACTTGTGAGTATTATAACTTGAAACAAAAGCTGCATATGCAAGAGGAAGATGTTTCAATAAGTGACTAACCAACTTCACATCCTTTATGGGATTACCGTAATCATCAAGTTGTGCGCTATAGTCATTGACTTTGTTGAGATAATCTTGGATTGTGTCAAAGTTCTTGGGCTCTAATTTGAGGAGATCAATCTCAATTGTGAATCCCATTTCCTCATCCACTTTACCAAACAATTCTGCAAGTTTATCCCAAGCATCTCTAGCATCATTTATGGTTTTGATGTGATACATGACAGCTTGAGAAATATTCTCTCTTAAGACTCCTAAAGCTTTATAATTTTTGGATGACCATTTAGTTATTGCTACAGTATCATCATCAACGGGTTTTTTAATTGTACCATCCACATAAGGATTTAAACCTTGAACCATTAACTTGCTCCATACATTATCTTTCCATGTAGCATAGTTATGTGGAGTTAATTTTGCAATAGAACCCATGATGCAAAATGAAAAGAGCACAAGAAAGAGAAACAACAACACACAAGACACCCCCCCAATTCACTGAATCAAAGAACCCCCCCCCCCAAAAAAAAAAATAAAAAATAAAAAAAAATGATGATTTTGGCACTTTATAGCTAGTGCATGTACAATTGCCACTTGACAAAATAGATCAAAGTGGACTTCTGATTTTGATGTTTACAACAAAAAATATGAAGCTACAACAGACTCAAGAATATAAGACACAAGATCCTTCAAAGATCTAATCAATTACAAGTGCCATAATAGGCCAAAATAGACCATATTCTGAAAGTACTATGTCTACTCAATATTTCTCCAAACTAATACCAAATCTAGAAAGTAGACAAAAAATTATGCACTTTCAAAAAAAATTGCACTTGAAAATGTGTCCGTATGAGCCTGTACGAAGCCTTTGAAGTTGCAAAAATAGGGATCAAACAGGTACAGTCACCAAAAAATGCAATTTATGCAAAATTCGTGATCCAAAACCAAAAAAGAATACCACCACTGAAAAGTTCAAAAAATTTTAGCCAAAAAAAAAAAAAATTGCACTCAATTTGGAGCCTAGATGACCAAGTTATGGCCTCCCAAAGTTGGACTACCAAATCCAAAATGCAATTGGTGAGGGCTGTAAATTTTTGGAACTTGTTGACGTCACTAATTTTACTGGCCTAAATTTGATGGTTAAATGGCCGTCGTGACAGTGCAGAAAGACCTAATTTTGACGGTCAAATGGCTGTCAAACTTAACTTCAAGGAATGATGACACAATCAGTATCTTAAATTTGATGTCTTGGAGATCGTCATAGAAATTAAAAAATTAACCCTGATGACGGCTAGACGACCGTCAAATTTAGCTTACTAAAAACTGTGTAAGTTTGAAATTTTTTATTATAAAATACCAATTTTTCTGTGTGTTGCCACTTGTCCACATTTGATTGGTGCGGGGTTTTGTGGGCGGGTCCACCCGCTGGGGCTGGTGGCATGGTGGCCCTGTGCATAGCGGAGCCCGCGTGTTGACTCCCGGCTGAGGGTTTTCAGCTGAGGGTTTCCCGACCGTGTAAGCGTGGTGGACTTGGCGTGGGTCGGTGGTAGCCCGCGTAGTAGAAGCGACTGAGCGGAGGTGTCTGTCCGCGGAGCAGAAGCCGCGTGGAGGTGTCTTCAGCGGGGTGCTATGTGTCTTTGGAAGTGATGTGTTGGGGAGTAGCAGAGATGCCGAATGCATGAGGTGGCCTGCGTGAAGGGAGGCACGGTGGTGGGGAGGGGGTTTGCCTGTGCCAGTGGAGTTGCGCGGCTCGGAGGAGTGGTCAGTCTGCAGAGGAGGGGTAACCAGAGGAGCGGAGGAGGCGATAAGTGGAGGCGGTGCTGGAAATAGTGAAGGTTGCAGGCAGAGGAGCACAGGAGGGAATGTGGGACTTTAGTCCCACATTGCCCACAACAATTTATTGTTGCTGTTTGTATAGCCCCGCGCCCTCATTTACAACAAAAGAGCCTTGTGCAGGCCGCTTCGTGTTGGTGTTGTTGAATCTCAGGTTGTTCTTTGAGGTATGTTGATGTCTTGTGCTGTCTAACCTTGACCATTGTACCGTTTGTTCAACATTACAAGCCTAATAGGCTAAAAATTTTGCCAGAATATAGTGAAAATAAAAATACCAATACCCAGATCTGAAAAATAAATACAATAAATGCAGATCTGAGAACTACTCTGAGAATTGCCAATAAATACACATATATGAAAATGAATTGACGGAAATAGAATAAATTTAGATCTAAAGTATAAAATTACTAAAATAGTTACCCAATTTTGTAGAACGGGCTTTAGAGGTCCGATTTGCAAATTTTTTTTGCCTCAGATTTGACTTTTGCCCAAGGTAGGCAAATTTATAGTCAAAATTTATGGAAACAGCCACCCGGATGCAATGGTGAGGTCCAATCTTGCTCAAAACACTCCCACAAAATGTTGATTCCGGATTTGAATCGTGACCCTCCAAAAGTTGAAGCAATCAATGGCTCTCTAATGGCTATGCAATGAAGACTCCTTTGGCTCTGATACCATGTAAGAATTTGGCTAAGGCAAAGAGTAGAAACCAAGATCTAGAAGCTCAAGAGATAGCACAAACAAGAGAGACAAGATAATATGATCAAATGAAGAATTCAATAATGATCAAATGATAATGGATAATTGATTACATACAATGTAGAAATGCCTCAATATATAGGCAATGCATGATAACTAGAAGTTATGCAAGTGATAAGATATCAACTAGACATGGTGGAATCACATGCCCACCAAAGGTGGATCATCCTCCATTGTACATGAAAGTATGAGAAACATGTGCAACAATGAGATGATGATAATGTGATAAGAGCACTAAAGGTGGATCTCACACACAAAGAGGTATGTGATGACAA
Source organism: Chamaecyparis obtusa (assembly GCA_027943335.1). Taxonomy (NCBI): domain Eukaryota; kingdom Viridiplantae; phylum Streptophyta; class Pinopsida; order Cupressales; family Cupressaceae; genus Chamaecyparis; species Chamaecyparis obtusa. The sequence goes on along the minus strand of BSBK01001267.1, from coordinate 805,211 downwards.
CTATCACACCTAAAGTGGAGATTCTCCTAACCATGTGCTAAAAAGAAATGCAAACTCTTAGGTGTCTCAAAGACAACTAATTATGCAAATGCATTATCCTAAGTAAACTTAAGTAAAGTGTAATTAGTAAATACTTAATTACACCAACACATATCAATACCACTGTCATTGTTAGCTCGAGCCTCAAATGTTGCATCATCCAACGAAATGCCAAAAAATCTTGACGGTGGGTCATCCTTATCAACCTGGGTGGCATCTTCGGGATCAATATCCCATCATAAATCTGGAGTCTTATGATCTATAACTTGGAAAGCACCGTGCACAACCACTAACTTCTCCACTCATTTAGAGGAAGATCTATTTCTCTTTACATAGTGAATAAATCTATATGTATACCAATTCCTCTTTACAAAAAGGAACTAGCACGCTATGAGAGGAGATGAATTATTGTCCTCAACTTTGGTGCATCTTCCCCATGCCATTGCCACCATCCAATAGGGCTTTTCTATGCCATTATTACTCTATCCATCTTCACCTATGGTAACTAAAGTTTGGACCATCAAGGTTTGTGAAGACAACCAATTTCTCACAAAGTCTACCAGAATCCTCAACTAAATACATCTTTTGAAGGGTCTTTATAATACCACATCTCACCTCATCATCCTCACGAGGAGCGCACCTTCCAAGCCTAGGCTCGTACCATTTTAGATTTAGTGCAAAGGCCACCATATGAAGTGGAGTTGTATACACGCAAAATTGGTCAAGAAAAGTCAAAGCAAATAATTATTGATCAAAGCTTAGAATTAATTAAAAATCAAGCCATTAGATTAATAAAATCAAAAGGATCAAATAATTATGCAATTGATTTTAATCAATTAATTTTATATTTTAATTAAATATAATCCAACCTATTCAAATGAGAGACATAATTAAATTAATTAAATAAATAATATAATTTTCATCTACTACATGAGGACAAAAAATCAATCAACCAATGAGGTGAGAGTATTTGGAGCACATGGATCACAAATAGCCTTTGCTATCTCCACCATCCAATTTGGCTTTGCGATTTTGACCATCCAAGTTCTCTCTTTGTTTCGACATTTGAAACCACTAACTCAACTCTCATCTAATCCCTGGTCAACCTAACTCACATCTAACTCACCTTACTTATTTTGGGAATCCTTTAAATAGAATACGTAAATAAAGCAAATCATCAATTATCTTAGTGCATCATTACTCTAGTAATATTGCTCTAGGCATTACATAATATTTGAATTCAATTTGAGTAGTGATCATAATGGAAAGTTGTAATTTGATTTTGAGCATAATATAGCTACATTGGGGTTAATTTGCATCATAGATCATTAATTCTCATTCTAGAATTATCACTAATGAATGCAAAATATGAGAGCATTACTTTAGCTTTCTAGCCAGATATCCATAGGATTCTTATTTTCTTAATTTTAATTTAATTTGATTAAATAGTTTTATTTTCTTGCATTTGAATTGATATTTTGATGAACTAATCCTATGAAGGTATTTTACATACACAAAAATAATGCCCACCGTGGGGCTTAGGCCTCAATCTAACAAAATTTGATGTTTATTTGCTAAAATTTGAAGTGCTTATGTTGCATATTTGACAATTATAGGTACAGGAGTGCTTCTGATAGGTTTTTGGCACGTACAACAGTTGTTTTGACATGTATGCACATTATAGTGATGCCTACACAATAAATTTTAACGCATTTACAAAGTCTTTTGACACCTGCTAAGATTATTTTGTTCTCTATCTCATTTTCTTTATGTGCTTACAAGATACCTTTCTAACGCCTTCATTCATACTTTATAGCGCATAGTACATACTGTTATACACTAAGTTTTCACCCTTGTCTCAAGCTCTGGTAGTCTTGATAACCTAGTATAACATGGGAATCATCTCCAGGTTGTGGGACCTATGCTAACTGAGATGAGACCTCCAAGTTCTAGGCTGGTTTCTCTTGGATAATCACCTTAATTTGCTTCTAGACATGAAAAGTAAAACTTTTAAGGGAAAGGGATAGAAGGAATGCTTGGAAAGGGAAAAGACTAAAAGCAAACTACCTACTAGGTGATAGACTGAAATAGGGTTTGGATCTCAGTATAGAGGAATGGAATCAATGAAAGGCTCAAGTCTAGTAGGTCACAACTTACTGAATAGGCTTGCATAAGTATTTCATAGAAGGGTCTGAACATAAGACACAATTTATGACCTACAAGCAGACATTCACTTCTGCAACTCAGTGTAGGATTGAGACAAGACTGTTAGAGGGTTGAAGTATACCCACAAAACATCTAAATCAGATCAAACACAATAACACACAAAATTACAGAAAGCAAGAGGGATCAGGAACCCTAAGATATCACTGAAAACATCATATACTTTAATCCAATAAGAGATAATTTAGACAAGGAAGCATAGGGACATGAAGGATTGTCACAAAATACCTCTGCAATATCTGAATCATCAATGGGAGAAATACAACTGTATAAGCCAGAGGGTAGAAATGATACCACATATGACCCTTAAGGAAAGATGAATTTCTTCTAAAAATTGTCCAACTCTGAGCCCTAAGGCTCCAAAAATATAATATATACCAACTCAACTGCACACAGGCAGGAGTCAAAAAACTAACTAGGGTTTCATGGATTTTACATTAGAATAATCAAACCCTAGCTGATCAAATCTGATCATAAATATATCTCTGCAAAAATCATAGCCGATTAGATATTTGTCTACGTGCCCATCTCTGTACTACAATTGCCTGCAGACAAGCAACCTAGATTCACCAACCCTCCTGTACAAAGTCTTGCCATGAATGCATTGATTGGTACCCCTCTGAGACAAGAAATGACCAAAAACGGCCGCCTAGACCCCTGTCATCATCTTCCTCAACTGCAAAATGTCCTGAAGATATAAATTCCATCCACCAATTCTGTCACAATTGACTACTGGTTCAAAAAACCTAGCCGAAACCCTGCAAGAATATATTTTGAATTTAAATAATAATGGCTAACAAGTGGTGCCAAACCTTTCCTCCATCGATGGTCGATGTTTAAATCTTAATCTCACTTTAAAACGCGACCGTTAGATCTTATTTACCCGAGCTCGGCATCTGACTGTAAATCTAACTTTAAGTCTACCTCGGGTTACCCTTTTCCTTCAGTCGCGGAGTCGTTTAAACATTTAGTTGACCTCGGTTAAGTCTGGCGAACACGGAAAAATTCTTTAGTCTTTGATTCACAAAATACCCTTAACCCTGGGCCTAGAACTGCCACATGTCATTCCTTTATTCACCCTTGATTGCTCTGTAAGCATACACCTCAACAAGTCCTGACATCGGTCCCACTTAAGACAAGATTCTGATCCAACGGTGGGCGCAAGATCTCATGGCCCCCAAATATTCCTTGCGCCTTTACACTAGCTGTAGATCTATATTAGACTGGGACCCCTCTAACACATCGGTCCACCTGGAAGTCATCATCAAGCAACAACCAATAGGAAGCGAACACATCAGCAAGAAAAGACCCACCAAGAATGCTCTGAGATAAAGCAAGATCAACGGCCGTTGCATGATCTCATGGTCTGACACATAGCCTCGCGAACATACGACAACTGTCGATCCTCTGCAGATGTCAGAGCCTCTGACTGCTGAAAGAACTTGGTCCCACTGACGAATAAGCTAACTTAGCACATGTGGACCAATCATAAGCTGCCATTTGAATATACATAGCAGTGGACCCACCAGGCATGAGGAGTTACGTCACCAGGAGAAATCAACGACAGTTTAAAAATCACATACCTCTGACACTTTTCATGAGAAAACACACCAGCCGTTAGATCAAAAGAGGCTTGACAACTGGGCCTGTTGACAAATTACAAGTCATCTCCCTTCGACCAATGAAATGCCTCCACATAGGACACCATGGCAATGGACCCACAAAGGCATGAAGCACTGAGAAAAGGAAAGATCGACGGTTGTCGTAAGATCGCAAGCCTTTGACACATGCTATGAGATCTTACGACAATCATTGATCTCAGCAACTAGGACCCCACTATCTTGAGAATGCCAAAGAACTCAGCGATTACGTGACCAAGGGAAGGCTAACAACTCACTGAATTGCTAACCGTTGAGGACTTAACCGTGAAACACTTAGCAACTATGAGAATCATGCAGTTGCTGAATCGCTGAGAGGGAAAGATCACTACCAGAGAAAAATGAGAATCTGCGACCAGCCAATAGGATTAAAGCGCACATGGGCATTTAGGATTTTAAGTGGCCGATAAAGTAACTTAAAAAATATATTAGGCCAAAGGGCTACTTAGGGTTTTAAGCCTACAATGGCTACTTTTATGAATTTTTGACCAGTAGACCAGAGAGTTAGAAAGCTTGCAGAGACCAGAGAACAGGACATAAAGCTATGAAATATTCTGAGATGTTTGGCAGGGTAAAAATAGAGACCTTGAGATGAGAATTGGTCAAATTTGCATGCATATGAAAATTAGGGTAACACGTACAATGTTTTAAATAGCATATAGTAATAAAGTAAAATCAACTGTTAACATTTATGTGATGCGTAGAGGCAGGTTTTGTAGCGTGTATAAAGTTTTATGTGATGCATAGTACTATAAAATATCAAATTCAAAATTCTTCAAATCTAATTTAAATATATCTCTATTTCACAGATGTCTGAACATAAAAAGGTTCATAAACCAGCGTGTAAGTTGCTTGATCACTTAAGGAGAAAGAATAAAAAAGATTAGCTAAGTATCAAAAGAAAGTTTATTTGGCTTATTTACTTAAAGATTTAAATGAAGTAAAAGCATATGAGCATTCAATTAAGATCATTGATGCATATAAGGCTAAATATCCCTCATTAAATTGGATTTTCACTCCTTGAAGTTGAATTTTCATTTTGAAAGGGAAGTCACAATTTACTTTGATTTGGATTTCCTCACTTTGTGTGGCCATGTGTTTGACTAATGTGTGTGGAAGGAGGATGCTAGGGACATGGAGCAAATAGCCTTGGTAAGTGAAAATGCAAAATAAACAAAATATTGAAAAAAGTGGCTAGCCTTTCCTAGCATTGAATGAGGTAACACTTCATCCCTTTGTATTTTCTTAACTTGTGGTATTTCAATTCAACATCTAGCTTAAGTAAAAGAGAAAATTGGATTCTCAAGTGAAGCATTAGGCTTATGCTCTTCACCTTATTGGTGAATCAAAATGCCAAAAGTACTAAATTTGAGATGAAAAGGAGCTAAGAAATGAATCAAACACCTAATTGTTCAGCATTCATGTTTGTGGACAAAAAGAATTAGGTATATGCTCTTCACCTTCTAGGTGAATCAAAAAGCCAAACATGTTCTAGTCCCTTTAGATTAAAAAGGTTTGGAAAGTATCCATGTTAATCGTGTTTGTGAAGTGAGAAACAATAGGAATATGCTCTTACCCTTCTTAGGGTAATCAAACTCCTAGACTTGTTGATCATTTCAATTTCTTTCTTTCTATGAATATGCTAGATCTTTAGTGGGCTCACTTCCTGAGAACATGCCTTAACAAGGTCAGTGAGAGGGACAACCCAAAGTGGGAACAAGGTGAAGCCAACCTATTCCACCCACTCTAAATAAAGATCTCACTGAGTTGAAAAATTCAGAGGGAAAAATATCAAATGTCTAGACTCATAGGGCTATAGGCCTCAATTGTGCTTCCACGACTATGTGTTCCTTGTATGATTCATTTGATATTTCTATTTGGAACCCTTACTAAAACCTTGTTAATATAGCAAGCCTACCCTATCATCCATGTTGAACCAAATTGACCTTAGGTAGCTTGCTTGGAATGGTTTTTTTTGTGAAAAAACCCATGGAAATGATCTTGAACATACACTTTGTGTTTAGGAATTAAGGGTAAATACACTTCGTGTTTAGGAATTAAGGGTAAATACAAGTGTTTTTGTGATTGTTGTGATTGAAGATTCATGTTTACAAATAGATTACATCCATTTAGATATGAAAATAAACTTAAATTTTTTTAAAAAAATATCATCAAATTTGTGACCAAAATAGTAAAGAAGCAGTTCCTGACAAAGTTTGTAACACTTATGCAACATTCTGTAATGCTTAAAAATAGGCTTGCCACGCATCTGACAACTATTTTACACCTATGAGATATTTTTTGATGCCTGTAATCAATTAACACTTACACAACTTTCTGTGATTCCTATCAACCAAATAATGTGTAACCTTTTTCCAATCAGAACCTATAAAGATTTATGTGACACTTACCAACTTTATTTTGACGTGTACAAACTAAAAACCCAAAACAGTGAGTGCTTCCCGACCAATTTTGATCAATTTGAAGGTTTTTTTAGTACCTATTTTTTTGAGTACTACCTTTTCCAATCAAGATAGAGTGCAAACCAAGTCAAATTCAAACTATCAACAAAACTTAGAGATTTTTCACCAAAAGGAAATCAATACTAAAATATTCAATTCTTGTTAATGTCAATTTTCACTATGCCACATTACATCAAAATATCTTTACAAGAAGACAAAACATACATTAGACAAGAAATACCTTACGAAGATGAAACTCCACAATCTCCTTATCAACCATTTGAAGAAGAACAAGAGTATCAAGAGAAAGAAGATCACATTTGTAATCTTTTAGAAGAATAAATAAATCAAATGGAGGCTAACACATTTCTTGAAGGAAACAAGAACAACAATGCCAATCATGATCATAATAAAAATCAAAATAATGCTAGTCAAAACAACAATCACCATCAAAATTAGGATGAAAAGGCGACCCAAGAGAGAGTTAATGAAGCTTCCCAAGATCCCTTATTCATCAAAGTCATAGACAAAATCCTAGAAAGGGATAAAGAAAGATATTTCCTAAACTTAGCTCAACTAGGAGTTTAGCTTCCTTTTGATTATGATACATCTACTCTCAAGAAAGATGAGGAAGAAGAAAATATGATTGGGGTAATGAATAAACAACTCAAATTAATCCAAACTCAATTAGACAACATGAAAAATGTTGTAGCTGCTAAACAATTCTCAATTGAAGCTATATGCTCATTTATATTTGATAAAAGTCTAATTATGGTAACATTCCCTCCAAATTCTCTTTTCCCAAAATATGACAAGTATATGGGTAAATCTGACCCATAAGACCATTTGAGAGAAGTTTGCGCACTAAGTATAGAGTTCATGCATGACACCACTTATTTAATGAGATTATTTCCTAGAAGCCTTGGAGGGAAAGCAATGGAGTGGTTTCCAAAACTACTCCGAGTATCAAAATGTTTGAAGAATTAGCCTCCAAGTTTGTTAATCATTATTCTTACAATATTGAATATGAGGTCACCATGCTAAACTTATGCAATACCAAACAAAGAGATGGTGAGTCCTTTTTTGAGTTTCCTACAAAGATGGAGAGTGTTTTTTACTTGTTATCCTAGAAGTGTACCCAAGAAAGAGAAAATGGATATTTTCATGAACAACTTGAACATGGAAATGAATTATCGACTACAATTATAATGTCCACCTACTTTTGAGAAGATCATTGAAAATGAAATTAAAATACAAGAGGTTTTGGTAAGGAAGGAAGAACTAAAACTTTACAAGGAAAATAAGAGTTTCTCCAACAACAATAACAATTTCAACAACAACAACATTTCCAATAACAACAATGAGAAACCTAGATTTTGGTTAAAGAACACCAATAAAAACCTTGTTAATGATGGATTTGTAGAGGCAAACAATCTTAAAGCTACTCCATTCAATCTCTCAAGTGGGTCCAATCAAGCTAACAATGTTAATCAAACATCAAAGACTCATTTCAATAATAACAATTTTCCAAACAATCAAGGAGTAAACAAACCAAGACCTTTCTTCAATTCAACCCAAAGGAAGAAGTTCACACTCTTGGGTGAACCTCTTGAAAATGCATTAAGACTAATTGCCAACAAGCTCATTACTCTACTCGAGGCAAGACAATATGAACCTCAAATTAAGCCTTCATGGTGGAATGATGTCCATCATTGTGAATACCATAGGAACAAAGGGCACAAAACAAATGAATGCATGAGATTGAAGCACGTGGTCCAAAACTTAATAGATGATGGTACAATTAAGATAGATGGTCCCCAAAATAATAAAGATCACAAGGAGTTCAAAACCCCTTTCTTAAATCACAAGAAAGGAGAATCTTCCAACTCTCATCAAAATAATAAAAGAGGTAATGAGAAGGTTAATTTTGTCCTTACTTATGACAATACCATCAATTCTCTACCAGGGTATGAGAATATTTTCAATGTCATTGTGGTTAAGGACAAACAAGAAAAAGAAACCTTTAATGTTGTAACTAGGGGGAAAGCTTCAAAGGTAACATTGCAAGGGACCACCTCTAAAACCACTTGGCATAGTCAATCATCTTCCTCTTTGAGACAATATAACCATGCGGTCCAACTTCAAAAGACACCTACCCAAATATCTATCTTGGAGCATTTAAAACATTCCCCAACTTTCAAGGAAATATTGGTGAAAGAACTTGTTGAGACACCATTCCTAATGACTTGGATGTGGATAGATTTAAAAACATGGTGGGACACCTAATTTAACCTCATTGCCTATCATTTTTAAAACAATATGACATGCCCCTTAATCATCCCTAAAATCTACCCTTGCATATTAAAGTGTTGATTCATAAACACTGGGTTAAGAGAGTCCTCATTAATGGTGGTACTAGTCTAAACATTTGTACCTTGAACCTTGTAAAAGCTGTAGGATATTCTGAAGAGGTTGTTGATCCAAAAATAAAGATTACCATTAAAGCCTATGATGATAATAAAGGTATTCAAAAGGAATGGTTGTTCTACCCAATAGATTTGGTTCGATTCAAAAGGAAACAATTTGCCAAGTCCTTGATCTCAAGTTTACATATAATATCTTGTTAGGAAGGCCATGGATCCACAAAATCCAAGCGGTGTCTTCGAAATATCATCAATGTCTAAAATTTCCTTGCATGGGTTAAGAAATCACTATAAGTGGAGACTTAAATCCTTTCAATATTGCAATAATGTTAAACCCCTGAATGATTCATTGGTCCCACATAATAGTGAAAGTTCTACATCAAGTATGTCTAAAGAAACAACTCAAGACCAAGGTCCTAGTTTAAGCTCCACATCAAAAGGAAAAGAAATGATGGAAAAAGAGAGTGCTATTATTGAATCAAACCAAAAAAAACTAACGTACCTACTTTGACTAAGGGAAAATATAAAGTTAGTTTTTTAGATTCAAAAGAGGAAGACAAAAAGAATACTAGCTCAAGTGCTTCATATCAAGAAGAGGAAAATTCAAAATCCTCTAAGTTTGAAAAGGAAATAGCCAAAGAAAAACATTACCAAAAGATGGACAAAATGATCAAAAACTTTGAGAAACAATGTAAAGTCAAGAAAAAAGGGGTGTGAGAATATTCCTTTTCCATGGTCGACTTTCCTATTTCCCCTAGATCTCATGGCAAAACATCTAGTTCTCATCTTCCTAAAAAGTACAATGAACATTTTGTAAGAGCTAGAAATTTTTCATCCATGGAAGAAGATGATGATGAGGATATCTTAAAATGACTTTATAAATATGAAGAAGTGTCAAGTTCAAACCAAGCATCAAGTTCAAATGGAGAAAGGGTTCAAAATATCAACATTCCTACACACCAATATTGTAAAGGTTATCAAATCATCCAAAAGATGGGTTACAAAACAAAGGTATCCATAGGAAGGAAAAATGAAGGCTTGTTGGAACCAATAGAAATAATTTGGAGAGATAGAAAGGAGAAATCGGGACTAGGTTATTTAGAACAAGAACACAATCAAAAGAACCATCCACAATTATATGGACAAATTCTACAATTGAATTTCCAAAGTGATGAAGATTCTAATGAATAGGGGGATTCTTTGTCTGAAGAATCTTGTCATGACAAAGAAGTGGGTGTGATTCATACCTATGCTCCTACATCTAGTTCAAACAAGGATCAAGTTCCAACCAAGGACATAATACTAGTCAAGAACCAAATTCAAGACAAGAATCAAGTGGAACTCAATGGGTAGGAGAGCCATATGTACCTTCATGGTTAGGAGGATGTAACTATTAATTATTATAGCTTCAATTAGATAGAAAATCAATAATAACTAATATATAATAATAATAATAACAATATAATAATATTGATATCATTAATATTAATATTAATATATATAAATGATTGATTATATTTGTTACCCTTATCTTTTTCTTTCTCTCAGGTTCGGTCTTTGTCAGTAAAAAGGTGATGCAGTCAAGGTTGGTGGATCCAATTAAGGACTGACTAACCTTGCAGCCAAACCAATAAGCATAAAAAATACACAATAATAATAATAGATCTGAAATAGAACAAAAGTCTTTATTCATCAAATCACCGATTACATGCAATGTGCTGGGTTGTAAGGCCTTCCCAGTTACGACCATATACAAAGCAAGTAACAGTCTACAAGATCTCGTAGGATCCAAATCTTTTCCACAACATCAGTATTCAGCTAGCCCAGATCTGCAACAAGACATGATTCTGGTAGGACCCCAGGAAAGATCTAAACTTGTACTCACAACTTCCAAGCAATCTCCCTATTCCTAAGCTCGCAGGATACTAACTTTCCTTCCCATAAAATCTCCTCTCTAAACAACTACCCAAGCATCTACTTAAATACTAAATCCCAGCCACTAGTCGGCTCTACAGGATGTACAAATATTAAATGACAAATCATTAGTCGGCTCTCAAATAGCCTTACAAATAAATAAACTCTCCAAGATGGCCCCAAACGGTCATCAGATCCGCATAGAAGAATGCAACACGCCAGATCTAGGTCCCCACACATCCAATGGTCAATCCATAACTCGAGGAGCATGACCCAAATCAATGGAACCAGTCGGCCAAGCTGATCCACCCAAACAAACCAAGTCGGTAAGAAAGAACACCGAGCAATAGAGAAATAACCGCGCGCCAGACACCGACCATGCCAAGCATGACCGAGGAATGCAGTTATCACTGAGCACCAAGAGAAACCGATGCCTTTAGTTATCGAGCATTCTTCAGAGACCGAGCAACCCCGATGACCACAGAAACTGAGCAAATAGTCTCCCAAACCGAGCAAGTATTCCACCACACCAAGATCAAAACTAACAATCTATCTTCAAAGATGAACATGTTTTTGGTTAATACAAGATTGCCAAGAATCCTAGGATGCTCCTGCATCAGACACCCCAGGTAAGAAATATTTTCTCATAAGGAAATCAGGAACGCTTAAAGGGAATCAGAACAAGTATGCCAAATCTGTTCTTCACCCATATCTCCTCTTGTCTTTCATCGCAAGTAGTCTTCACTTCGTTCATTTCTCCTTGCAACAAATTCTTCTGCTTTGCAGTTTGCTTATCTTTTCTGTCTACAACTGATAGCAACCGACTCTGATCACTACCAATCACATCAGTGTCTCGGTAAGGTTCATCCTCTCCGAACTCCTTAATCAACTCAGTATCATCTGCATCCTTCTATGTCATGAATGTCACCATCTGCTATACCATCTCTATCAACAAGACCATCTATCTCTTAATCTCAACAAACTGTTCAAAAATATCATTCTCCTTCTCCTTCAAACTAGACTTTGCAGGAATAGGTTCATCAACCCTGTGCTTTTGAGGTTTGTCACTGTCACATGGACATCACCTAATGACTCCACATTCCTTAGTCCCTATTTCCTATAAAGGTATCAACTTATGCCAAGCTCCCTCATGCCTAACCACATAGGTGTTAGCATGACCATCAAACAACACATTCCTATCAAACTGCCAAGGTCTACCGAGCAACAGATGACAAGCATCCATAGGCAATACATCACACAAGATCTCATCCTGGTAAGATCCAATCTGAAAATTAACCAAGCATTGTTCTTCAACTCTAACCTTAGAAACATCTTGTATCCAACTAACCTCATAAGGATTAGGATGCTTCCTTCTTTCCAAATTCAACTTACTAACCATTTCAACTGAAACAAAGTTCTCAGAACTACCACCATCAACTATGACATTACATACCTTATCCTTGCACTTACATTTGGTTTTGAAAAAATTATTCTCTATACCGGTTCATGGACACATGTAGCTAATCTCCTAGGGATAAGTTTCTCACCTTTTTCTGCAATATTCACAATATATTCTTCAGCAGTCAATGCCACCCTCTTCTTAGGACAATGAAAACTTCTGTGACCAGCTTCACCATAGCTATAACAAGTACTAGCGAATTCATTCTTCCACCTTCCTCTCTGTCCACTGTTGAAGTTCTTGGTACCTTGACCACTACTAGATCCCACATCAGACTTAGGATTCTCTTCACATTTCCTTCAGCAACTGTCTCACCAGTCTTACCACCTTGGTTCCTATTGTTCTATCTTCCTTCATACTTCTTATTCAGCTTCTCTTTAATCTTCAATGCCATCTGATAAGCATCACCAATTGTTGTCATCCACACAGTAAGTAACTCTTCTTGAATACTAGGTCTCAAACCATAGACATACCTAGCAACCTTTTCTTTATCAGCTTTAGAATGACCAGTCCTAATCAAGATTTTGTAAAACTCCTCGGTATACTCCTGCACTGATTTTTTAGTTTGCTTCAAAGATCGCATATTATTAAACATGTCCAATTCATAATCCACCGAAATGAATTGCTTCTTCAACTTGTCAACCATTCAGTTCTATTTAATTATCTTCTCTTTTCCTCTTCTACTTCTTTCCAACTGAACTTCTCTCCACCAAATATTTGCATGACCCTTCAACTTAGTCTTTGCAAATCTAACCCTATCAGGATCTTCTATTTCTTCATACTCAAAGTATTCATCCATCTCATTAATCCAATCAATCAACTCTTCTAGCCTAAGGCTTCCAACAAATGCATAAACTTCAATCTTAGGTCCTTTCCCAATTTTAGACATAGCTTTTAGGATTCTATTCTCTTCAGGATCTCTGGCTTCTTCTACAGCTTCTTCAAAATGATCTTCTTCATCAGATTCATCATCACTACCTACCTTTAGTGTAGTCTTCTTCTTTCTCAACTCCTCTTCCAAATCTTGCACTTATTTTTGCAAAGCCCTAAAATCATCAAGACTGAATTATCCAACAGCTTCTTCCTCTGAGATCTCATGATTTCTCCTCAGAGGCATCTTCAAATCAAGATCCAAACACAAACACACAAGATCCACTCGGCTCCAACATGAACAAACTTTTCTCAAACAAGAAAAAACTTCGCTCTGATACCACTTGATGCATTCAAGGTTGGTAGATCCAATTAAGGACTGACCGACCTTGCAGCCAAACTAATACGCAGTGGAAATACACAATAATAACAATAGATCTAAAATAGAACATAAGTCTTTATTCATCAAATCACTGATTACATGCAATGTGTCAGGCTGTAAGGCCTTCCCAGTTACGACCAGATACAAAGCAAGTAACAGTCTATAAGATCTCGCAGGATCCAAATATTTTCCACAACATTAGTATTCAGCTAGCCTAGATCTACAACAAGATAGGATTTTGGTAGGACCTTAGGAAAGATCTAAACTTGTACTCACAACTTCCAAGCAATCTCCCTTTTCCTAAGCTCACAGGATACTAACTTTCCTTCCCATAAAATTTCCTCTCTAAACAAGTACCCAAGCATCTACTTAAATACTAAATCCCAGCCACAAGTCGGCTCTACAGGATGTATAAATATTAAATGCCAAATCATCAGTCAGCTCTCAAATAGCCTTACAAATAAATAAACTCTCTAAGATGGCCCCAAACGGTCATCTGATCCGCATAGAAGAATACAACACGCCAAATCTAGGTCCCCACAAGTCCAACGGTCAATCCATAACTTGAGGAGCGCGACCCAAATCAATGGAACCAGTCGGCCAAGTTGATCCACCCAAACAAACCAAGTCGGTAAGCAAGAACACCGAGCAATAGAGAAATAACTGAGTGCCAGACACTGACCATTCCAAGCATGACCAAGGATCTTAGTTATCACCGAGGGCCAGGAGAAACCGATGCCTTCAGTTACCGAGCATTCTTCAGAGACCGAGTAACCCCAGTGACCACAGAAACTGAGCAACCAGTCTCCCAAACTGAGCATGTATTCCACCAAACCAAGATCAAAACTAACAATCTATCTTCAAAGACAAACATGTTTTTGGTTGATACAGGATTGCCAAGAATCCTAGGATGCTCCTGCATCAAAAGTTCCATGTCAAAGTTGAACTTGAACCTTGTTAGGTTCAAGTTCAAGTTCAAGATCTATTGGAAATCACTAGTATGTCCCCTTTCACAAGGTTACTAGTTTTCAATATGTTATTTTTTGAAAGTTGAACCTGAACCTTTAACCTTGTCAAGTTCAAGTTCAAGTTCAAATGTAAGGTTCAAATTAAGGAATATTCTAGATGTTTGGTTATTTATTTCGCAAGAAAGTCCCTTTTCAAAAGCATCATTACCAAATTAGAATTGCTAGAAGGTTCTCGCATGAAGTCACCAGATTTGATGGGATAATATAGGCATGTCGTAATGTGATGTATGATAGTTGGCGACGCAATACAAAAGGGGGTCATCATTGTAAAGAGTGTGGTAATTAGGAAACATTATTGGGAACCGAGAGATTTGTTCCAATTTGACATGAGAATTAATGAGAAGATCTTAATGTGTCACGTCAATGATCTCTTACATAAATGTATTTATTCCTTCCATCCTGCATAAATCTATCCAAGATTTTTACTAGCTTGTTAATAAATTGAAGCGTTTATTAGCATTTGATTATCATTTTCTTTCAGAGGAAGGGAGCAACGAAATTTATGGTAAGAGAATTGTAGAGAATTTGTGCGCAGTTGACTGGTGAGTTATCCTCTTTTCTGCAGCTTTCAGTTTGTAAAGGAAGATTGTTACTATATTTTGTGAAGTTTCTCTTATTTCCTATTAAAATGCCTCTTTTTCACCCCAAGCTTTCGAAAGATGAAAGCAAAACTCACTTACTAGTCTCTCTCCTAGACATTTATGACACTTCCCTGGTTAATGTAAGTCTAACAAAATTCTATGAGAGGGTTAGTAATGCACCTGAAGGATCTTTTTCTAAAACGCTAGCTGGAAGTGGATTAATGGAAGCTACCGCATTTCCCCCAACCCTAACATGCCCTGAGCTTGTGCTAGAATGCACAAATAAATATGATGCTAAGAGTAGATGCATTAAAGATGCCTCAAGAGAGATTTTAGTAAGAATTAGTCGAGAAGGGCTCATAGCATCTCTAAAAATACCTTACAGAGAACCCTATGAACCCTAGACTTTCACAGAAGCAACCCGTGTTTATGAGGGAGATAAGAAAAAATATAGTTCTCTTATTTCTCAAAGCTGGTTGTCAAAGCCAGAGAAGGGAGGCTCACGGTTGCCCAAACCCTTGACAATTGAACATTTTTGTAAGGAAATTGTAGATATTGTTTTCCTTTTGAATAGAGTTAAAGGAAATGAGCATGCCTTCCATTCGGAAGACTAGATGTATTGCTTCATTCAGAAGATTTTAGGAGGGGAAAAGTTTATCGATTGGGCTGATTCGATCGCTGAGAAACTTCACAGAGAACGCTAAAATGTAACCAATTTGACTCCTTTTTACATGACTTCCTACCTGATATATATTATTGCCTGCTGTAAAAAATGGGAGGGTCTACCCCATGAGCCTTGGGACAATGACATGAAAATTTATGATTACTACAAACATTTGTAGAATGAGAGGTTTGCAGAAGAGTTCAAAATATTTAATGATGTATTCCTGGGTAAGTTGGTCTTTGAGCTATGTGGGAAGGAAAATAGTAGACTCACAAAGGAAGCTATGCAAGTGGTAAATATTTATGGGTTCTACTTTATCCAATTTCCTAAGTTCACCTATATTAGGGTTGGGGTGTTTGATGAAGAGCCTTTGAGATTGCCCAGATACTGTTTAAACAATGTAATTTTGATGGAAATTTGCAAATAGCTGGTAATTTTTGAAGGGAAGTTTGGAAGTTCCAACAAGTCCTTAGGTGTCCTATTTCCCATTCAATTGGGCTACTATAGGTGTAAAAGCTTCCAAGATTCCTTGGCAATGGAAGGCGAGCTTCATGCCTTAAACTTAAAATCTTACATCCCTAGAGCCAATTTTGACTATAGAGGTTTTGTTAAACAAACCTAAATGTTCCTTCCACATTCATGCATGTTCCAAAACTTGAGGATTATTGGGCTAATTACTCAGATGATCTAGAAGTCAAAAGAAGACTGTGGTCCAGGATGAGTCTGAGGCAGGTTATCACTTTTAGGATTGACTTGGATATAGATGGTGTCGAAGAGGATGAAAATGTGGATGTGATTGATCCTCAATATCTTGAGCAAGTTGAAGCTCTTCCTATCCCAAAGATTGATTGGACAAAAGTAGAAGAGGATAACTTACAGTCTAGGACAACCAATGTGATAAGAAGGATAGAAAATTGGCTTCAGGAAAAGAAATATCCTAAGATTATTTCTCAGCCCTTAAGAAAATAAGTGAAATCAAAGAAATGAAATTCCTCGAAGAAAGCTTTTGTTTCAACTAATCCTCTTGTTGGTAAATTTTCTGAAGGTAATCTTGAAGTTGAAGTTGAACCAGTTAGCCCAAAAGTTCAACTTCAAATTCAAGCTGAGCCTATCACACAGATGACCCGATCAAGTAGCTGGATACAGAACAAAGAAAAGGAACCTGTAGTGAATTCCAGTGTTGTGGTAGACTTGGATTCTCCTGAAATCGGACAACAAGAAGAGTCAGTTCCAGATTTCAATTTTTCCAGTATGTCTAACAATCAACAAGTTCAAGGTAATACAAATAACACTCCAATGGACTCCCTTGCTCTTTTGAGAAGCCATGAGACACAAAATAAAGCTACCATAACTCCAAAATGGTTGGAAAATTCTATTTCAAAGAAACGGACTATCCTGCCATTGTCTTTTCCAATTGAAGATGTGGTAAGTAAATGTTTGGGTAAAACCCCAAAGGTCAAAAAACCCAAGACAAAATCCAAAATTGAGTTCGATGAGGATATTGGCCATTGGGTGGCAGAGAGTGCTAAGCCAGTAAATGATAAAGCGAATGAAGAAGTCTATGCACATGATTATCAAGTGTCAAAGATTGACTTGGGGAAAGACAACAGAGCAGCAGATATGAAGATATTCGAAGTGTCAAATAGGAAGATCACTAACAGAGTATGGAAGGACGCCAAAGATAAACATGAAATGAAGCAAGCAATGAAAAATATGGCTCAATAAATTTATGATATTTAGCATCCAAAACCTCTTCCATTGAGTGAAATGTCAGTGTTAATAGATGTCAAGTCCCCAGTCAACCAGAAACTCCTGGATCAAGTGCAAAAAAATAGGGTAGTTACCGAAACATTTGAAAACTGGATTGAATATGTTAAATCTGAAGCCATCAAACACTTATGTTATTCGAATGAAGCCCAAAAGGAGGCTGGTAACCTTATTAAAAAGGTTGGATCAAGTGTTGAAAGCTAGGAAAATGAAAAGGGAAGTTGGGTAAAGGAAATCTAATGGATGGAAGAAATTTAGGAATATGGCCTTCATAAGTTTCTTGCTAAAGGCCAGTCCCAAGTTTGGACGACAAGACTTTATATGTCATGAAGTAATGCATTGAGTGGAGGAATGAAGCCATGGTGTAGGGAATTTCTGAAGTTAGGGATTTACTTAAGGAGCTAGAAATAATAAAAGATATAATCCTAAGTGACATTGAATGGATCGACAAATAGTGTTATGAGCCAAAGGAAGAATCAATCAGACCAGGTGAGAAGGTCATCGAAAATGTTTGAGTAAGATTTGATGAACTCAAGGAAATGAAAATGTTGACTGTACAGGATTTTTCTAAGGTTGTACAAATGGAATCAATGCTCTTGATCAAGAAGAAGCATCTAGAAATGCATGATGGGAAGGTTGCGCAAATCCAAAAGGACAAGGAAGTATGGAAGCAGATAATTGCCTATCTCAGGTTGTCACATCAACAAGTTATTTCCACATTTACTGCCACATATGAGATCTGGAAAGAAGCTCAATTGGTCTCAGCTTCGACTCCTTAGCTCTCGTGGACACTTGGATGGATTTAAAAGGTGTTACATGCCACAGTCCCTCTTTTTTCTTTATGCTCTAAGTTAGTTATTTCAACTAAAAAATATTTACCTCTGGTGAGGTAGCATTAACTATGGTTGGTTTTTAGCCCTGCGTGGCTATATATTTCAAAGACTAAAACTTATTAGTTTCAAGCATGTGGATAATTATTGTTATCAGATTTGAATGGTTCTTTAACTTGCACATTCTTTTTGTGTTGATGAATTGAATGTACTGCCTTAAGTATTTTCTGGTAAAAAATACCCATGATTCACATTCTTTAATAAATAAGATTGGATTGAATACTTTCTAGCAAGGCAACTGCACCTTGAAAAATTGCAGATAGTTTTCTATCATAGAGACTCAATTGTTAGTGTTGTGATTATCTTTTTCTTTCCATTTAGTAAGAATCTTTTAGATTAATCTTGAGAAAGGAAAAAAATGTTCACTAACAATTTTTGGCGACTCTGCTGGGGAATTGAATGCTTATTCTATGATAAAATGGTTTGGCCTATCATAGATGAACAACCAGTATTACAACCAAATTTAGGTTTCCAAGACACACAAGAAGATCTCATTTCATACTTGAATGCATGTGCTTGGGTAAACAGAAGAAGTAACCAGCAATATCTTTAGACCGACAAGTACTTGAGAGAGAGGAATAAATTGGCGAAAGATTGAGAGGTATAACCATTTCCGAGGAAGCAATTGCAGTAAATAGGATAGCAAGAGCCAATTAAGTTTTCTTGAAACTAGCAGATAAAAGATACACTAGCGGAGATCAAAAAATAGGTTTGATTGACACAGACTTTGAAGACCTAGCAAAACTCAACTTTAAACCCCAAACTCCTTCCAAATAAAGATGCTACAAGATAGCTAGTAGACCTTCCTCCCCTACCAAAATATCTCCTATAAGCTCTTTTCAATCCTTGGTGTCACCTGGAACCTTGGTTCCTTCATCAATTTACATCCTTTAAACATCATCTTTCCCTCCATGGACCAAAATAAACCTTGGGGTGGAGATGTAGGCCCTTTAAGCTTAGGGGAAAATTTGGGTAATTTTCCCAAAGGTCGGGATATCCTCCCCAAATTTAGTGGTGATGGAAAGAAATCCCTCGAAGATCATTTAAATGCTTTTAATACATCATGTGGAGTCTTGGTTGTTGCCACTCAGGATGTAGCCGTAATACTTTTTGTCCAGACCTTGATAGATGCAGCAATAGACTGGTTCCATAATCTACCTCATGCCTCTATCACTGATTGAGATACTATGAAAATGGATTTTGAAGCCAGATTTACATCAGTTGATGATGCCAACTCGCTTTTAATTCAGTTGAGCCAAATGAAGAAAGAAATTCAAGTACCAATGCGAGAATTTGTAGCGAGATTTAATAAGGCAATTCAAAAGATCCCAACTGCGAGAAAACCTAGTGGTGAAAATAAAAAAGGGTTCTTGAATGCTATGCCTCCTGATGTTACATTCCCTTTGAAAAGAGCTCGGCTAGTCACCTTAGATGTTGCACAAATGCTTTCTATCGAATTGGAAGATGATCTAATAATGACTGGTAAATGGAGAAAGAATGTACATACACTTAGTTCTCAGGCCTCTACCTCCTCCTCATCAGACCCTTTGCTACAAAGATTAATGAATGACCTGATAATAATCAAGCGATAGTTACCTAAGACCACAGGTCCTTATCAAGACATCCCATGCAAATATCCAAACCAAGGGACTTCAAACACTGGTAAGGAATTCAATTTACCTCCTACACAACAAAGACTCCAAATTGAACCCCCTCCGAGAAAAAGTAACATGTGAATTTTTCATCTCACTGATGAACATGAAGGGACTTCATGTCCTGAAAACATATGCTATGAAAAATTTGAAGCTGAAAAAGAGGCTGCGATGAAAGTGACTATTGAAGATATATCCTCTGAAATACCTGACGACTCTGTAAATTTTTATCTAGAATACAAATTAGATTTTGAAAGAGGTTGTAACATATTGGTAACCTTACGGGATCCTTGTTGTTCAATCCTGACAAGAAATCAATGTGGAGGGAAATAAAATAACAAGTTGACGACACCTTTGGTTGTCACCACCAACTAAAGATATTGGAAGCCAAGCCGATGATAATCACAAGGTCCCAAAGGCAAGTAGTCCGGAGGTTCAAATTTTAAAAAGGTCTAAATTTGAATCCCCTTTTAATATAATAGATTTTTGTAAATCTTCTAGAATACAAATTTCTCCCATGGATTACCTAAAATAGAATCCTCAAGAGTTGGACAGATTGGTTAATTACGTTAAAGGTTCTTGTGTTGAACCTAAATCCCAACAAACCAATAATGCTTGTTTTAAAGGGGAGACTATGAATGAAGAAGCTAAAATGGAACAAAATCATGTAGAAAATCTAACCTCTACTACTTCCTCTAGTTTGAAATTGGAACCCTTCTATGTGTCCTTATTCATTCATGGTTTTAAATTGAATAATTGTATTATTGATTATGGGGCTTCAGATAATATCATGCCCTCTTATGTAGCTAAGGCATTAGATCTCCCCATGACTGCCACTTTTGGTCGATGCTATTCCATGGATTCAAAGCAAGTCCCATTGATAGGTCAAATTAAGGATGCTCAAGTCACATTAGCAACCTTCCTTGGAAAAAGATTGAAGCTAACAATTTTAGTTGCAGATATTCTAGCTAGTTATGGAATGCACCTAAGTAGAACCTTTTGTAGGGATTTAGGTGGTGAGATAAAATTGGATTGGTCTCAAGCTATTGTTCCTATAGGTAATAAGAAGGTTTCCCTGCTTCCTGAACCCAAGTCCAAGTATACCATCTTTCCCTCAAAAGACCCCAAGTCTCACATCTTGTATCAAGAGTTGGATTTTGCTAACTATGTTATCATGTCTGAGAATTATGTTGCAGGACCTATTTCAATAGATGAAGATATTCCTTGGGTCCTTGAGTTTGATTGTAGTTGTTCTACCACTAGATCAGGAGCAGGTGTTGTTCTTATTTCCCCTTTCGGAGTCAAACTCCCCTTTTCATTCAAACTTGAGTTCAAGAATATGAACAATACATCAGAATATGAGGCCTTGTTGTTAGGTCTAGAGGAAGAAAAAAAAAGGGATTAAGATATTGAGAGCTTGTGGGGATGCAGAATTGATCATAAATTAGGTTAGGAATTTATTTTCTATAAAAAATAAGAGGCTGAAACATTATAGAAACAGGGTTTGGGACGAGGTGGAATGGTTTGATGCCTTTTCGATTGAATCTATCCCAAGAGAATATAACTCAAGAGATGACCCCCTTGCGGGATCAACCTCCCTATTAATCCCACATCCATACTTTATAGAAGATTTTTATACAATTGAAGTAATACATAGACCCAACGTACCTGACAATGCCCTCTCCTAATTTTTTTAAAAGATGATGCATACATTAATGAATTCCTGCAAGGATTGGACAAATTTTTAACTAATTATTTTAAAGGATCAAGGTCTGAATGTCACAAATTTTTCCCAAATGAAGATGTTAGCCCACCAGAAGAAGTGTTTCAACTTAAAGGTAACTCTATAACTAAAGGATTAGTAGAATTGGAGAAAATGTTTGATAGAAGGGACTATTTTATAAATCAAACTATCAAATCAGATGATATTCCTTCTAACGAATATGAAAAAATAAACATTGGAGATGAGCATGACCCAAAACTGGTAAACCAAGGGGTATGTTGTGATGTTGATGAGAAGAGCCATGTTACCAAGCTGCTAAGAGAATACAACGATGTTTTCGCTTGGTCCTATGATGATTTGAGGAATTTTAGATAGGGACATTTCACACATCACATTCCTTTAAAACTAGGGACATCCCCTTTTTGTCAGAAATTGAGGACTTCTAATCCAAAAGTAGCTGATGTTATTTTTAAAGAGGTTGATAAAATGCTTCAAGCATGCATAGTCTTCCCTATACACCACTCAACATGGGTGGCTAACATAGTCCCTGCACGGAAATGAAGTGGAGAAATAAGGATTTGTGTGGACTTTAGAAATCTCAACCAATCGAGCCTGAGGGACAAATTTTCTTTACCCATGATGGATCATATCCTTCAAACTGTTGCTAGCTTGGAAATGATGTCATTTCTCGATGGCTTCTCAGGGTACAACCAGATCAATGTTGTGGATGAAGATCAACATAAGACAACTTTTACCACACCTTGGGGCAACATTCACCTACCGAAGAATGCCTTTCAAACTGATTAATACCAGAGGTACATTTCAGAGGGCTATGAACTCCACCTTTGGTCACCTATTAAATAAAACTATCACTATCTACCTAGATGATATGACAGTCTTTTCCAAAAGATGAAAGAAGCATCTAAAAGACCTAAAGGAGGTATTGAAGAGGTGTCAGGATCATGGTGTTTATTTAAACCCAAAGAAGTCTATCTTCTATGTGACAGAAGGAAAATTTATAAGCCACTTGGTTTCAAAAGAAGGTATTAAAATTGATCTAGAAAGGGTGAAGGCTATTCAACAATTTTGTCTCCTTGTCAATCGCAAGGGCATAAAATCTTTCTTTAGTGAAGTCAATTTCTTAAGAAAGTTTGATCTTGATTTTGCTAAGACGACAAAACCAATGGTTGATCTCTTAAGTGAAAAACACAGTTTCAAATGGGATGAACTGACCATGAAGTCTTTTGAAAAGGTAAAAGAAGCCATAGCTCAAGCCCCAACCTTGATACACCCATACTTTAAAAAAGATTTTATAGTTTATTGCTATGCCTCAGAGCACACCATGTATGGAGTATTGTTGCAGAAGAATGAGAAGGATGAAGAGGTTCCTATATCTTTCATGATTATACCATTAAAAAAACACGAGCTACGTTATTCTCAGACTGAGAAACAGATGTTCATGGTGGTGAAGGCAATAAAATAGTTTTGGTATTACATTCTTCATTCTCACTCCATAGTGTTCATACCAATTTCTGCTGTTAAAAGTATCCTCACGCAACAGGAAGTGGATGTAAATAACAGAGCTACTTGGGTAGCAAAAGTGAAATAATTTGATCCAGAAATTAAACCCACTAAATTAGTCAGAGGTCAGGGTTTGTGCAAACTAATGGCGAAAAATAAGGGAGATCAGGAATTGCCTAATTGTCTCTTTGTTGGAATGAGTGATTCATGGTTCTCAGATGTGGCATTTTTCTTGACCTATGGAGAGCCTCCAAATCATTTCATGAGTAAAGAAAATAGAAATCTATGACTTAAAGTGGCAAAGTATGTCATTGTGGACAATGTCTTATACAAAAAGGGGATAAACGGGATGTTCTTGCGGTGTGTAGATAAAGACCAACAACAGAAGCTATTTCAGACATTTCACAATGAAGCTTGCAGAGGACATTACTCATCATCTGTGACAGCTAGGAGAAATTTCTATTACTAGCCAGGGATGTTTTGAGATGCATAAAAATCGGTGGCAAGTTGTGAAAAGTGCTAACTTTTCTCTGGAAAACCTCATTTAGTTTCTTTTCCTTTGAGACTTGTAGTCATTGAAGAACCCTTCCAACAATGGGGCCTTGACTTCATTGGTCCAATTAATCCAATCTCAAGTAGAAGACATACTCATATTCTCACAGCTACAAATTACTTCACTAAATGGGTTGAAGTTGTGCCAGTAAAGGTGACCACGTCTGAAGTAGTTTGCAGATTCCTAAAGGAGAACATAGTTACAAGATTTGGGGTTACGCTCAAGATAGTGACTAACAACGCTCATAATTTCTCATCCCGCAAAATCCATATTTTTTGCTATGACCATGGAATTAATTTGCCTCATCCTTTAGATTATTTCCCTCAGGGAAATGGATAGGCTAAGTCCACGAATAAAAACCTGATTAATATTATGAGAAAGCTTGTAGAAGAAAGAGGAAGAGATCGTCATAAAAGACTCTACGAAGCTTTGTGGGCAGATAGAACTTCACCAAAAATGGCCATTGGAATGTCTCTTTTTGAGCTAGTTTATGGGGCTGAGGCTCAGCTGTCACTTCCACTTGAACTAGCTTCCGCCAAGTTGCAAAGAAGTATTGAAAATGAAGTTTTTTAGAATTCTCTATAAAAGAGGATTATGTACTTATCCAAAATTGAAGAAAGGGAAGAACTGGTTGATCATATAACTAGTCATCAACTTAGGGTGAAAGAAATATTTGATCTTCGTGCTAGACCACGCAAATTCATGGAAGGAGACAAGGTCTTACTTTAGGATAAACGTCGTGAACCACATGGAGCACATGGTAAGTTTGAGTCTCTCTAGAAAGGTCCTTTTGAGATTTCTCATGCTTTGGGTCCTAATGAATTCAAGCTAAGGTATGTTGATTGAGATGAACTACCCCTATCTTATAACGGACAAGATTTTAAGCTTTTCAAGCTTTAAGTTTCTTTCGTCCTTATATATATAGTTTTGGGTTGTGTTCGTAGGTGTAGAAAGTTTTGTTGTGTTTAGTCACCCTTGCCTCGATTAAGTCAAAGTCTATTTTACAAAACTAGTGATTCTAAGTTCATCCTCGGTCCTGAATAGTCCCGGTCCCCAGTCAGAGCTAATTGTTACCCTCATCTTTTTCTTTCTCTCAGGTTTTTTCTTTGTCAGTAAAAAGGTCCATGTCGAAGTTGAACTTGAACCTTGTTAGGTTCAAGTTCAAGTTCAAGATCTATTGGAAGTCACTAGTATGTCCCCATTCACAAGGTTACCAGTTTTTGATATGTCAGTTTTTGAAAGTTGAACCTGAACCTTGAACCATGTCAAGTTCAAGTTCAAGTTCAAATGTAAGGTCCAAATTATGCAATATTCTGGGTGTTTGTTTATTTCTTTCATAGGAACGTCCCTTTTCAAAAGCATCATTACCAAATTAGAACTGCCGGAAGTTTCTCGTACAAAGTCATCAAATTTGATGGGACAGTACATGCATGTTGTAATGTGATGTATGAAAGTTGGTGGTGCAGTACAAAAGGGGGTCTTCATTGTAAAGAGTGTGGTAATCAAGAAACATTATTGGGAACTGAGAGATTTGTGTCGATTTGACATGAGAATTAATGAGAAGAGCTTAATGTGTCACGTCAATGATCTCTTACATAAATGTATTTATTCCTCTTGTCCTGCACAAATCTATCCAAGATTTTTACCAGCCTTGTTAATAAATTGAATCCTTTATTAGCATTTTATTATCATTTTCTTTTAGAGGAACGGAGCAATGAAATTTGTGGTAAGGTAATTGCAAAGAATTTTTGTGCAGTTGACTGGTGAGTTATCCTCTTTTTTGCACCTTTCAGTTTGTAAAGGAAGATTGTTACTATATTTTGTGAAATTTCTCTTCTTTTCTATTAAAATGCCTCTTTTTTGCCCCAAGATTCTGAAAGCCAAAAGCAAAACTCACTTATTGGTCTCTCTCCCAAACATTTGTGACACTTCCCTAGTTAATGCGAGTCTAAAAAAATTATGTGAGAGGGTTAGTAATGCACCTGAAGGATGTTTTTCTAAAAAGATGGCTGAAAGCAAATTAATGGAAGCTGCCACATTTTCCCCAACCCTAACATGCCCTGACCTTGTGCTAGAATGCACAAATAAATATGATGCTAAGAGTAGATGCATTAAAGATGCCTCAAGAGATATTTTAGTAAGAATTAGTCGAGAAAGGCTCATAGCGGCTCTAAATATCCCTTATAGAGAACCCTATGAACCCTAAAATTTCATAGAAGTGACCTATGTTTATGAGGGAGATAAGAAAAAATACAATTCTCTTATTGCTCAAAGCTGGTTGTCAAAGTTGGAGAAGGGATCCTCATGGTTGCCCAAACCCTTGACAATTGAACATTTCCATAAGGAAATTGTAGATATTATTTTCCTTTTGAACAAAGTTAAAGGAAATGAGCATGCCTTCCACTGGGAAGACTAGATGTATTGCTTCATTCAAAAGATTTTAGGAGGGGAAAAGTTTATCGACTGGGCTAATTTGATTGTCGAGAAACTTCATAGAGAACTCTTAAATGTAACCAATTTGACTCCTTTTAACATGACTTCCTACCTGATATATATTCTTTCCTGTTGTAAAAGGAGGGTCTACCCCACGAGCCTTGGGACAATGACATGAAAATTTATGATTACTACAAACATTTGCAAAATGAGAGGTTTGCAGAAGAGTTCAAAATATTTAATGATGTATTCCTGGGTAAGTTGGTCTTTGAGCTGTGTGGGAAGGAAAATAGTAGACTCATAGAGGAAGCTATGCAAGTGGTAAATATTTATGGGTGCTACTTTATCCAATTTCCTAAGTTCACCTATATTAGGGTTGGGGTGTTTGTGTTTTATGAAGAGCCTTTGAGATTGCCCAGATACTGTTTAGACAATGTAATTTTGATGGAAATTTGTAGGCAATTGGTTATTGTTGAACGAAAGTCTAGAAGTTCCAAGAAATCCTCAGGTGTCCTATTTCCCATTGGATTGGGCTACTATAGGTGTAAGAGCTTCCAATATGCCTTGGCAATGGAAGGCGAGATTCACGCCTTAAACTTAAAATCTTACATCCCTAGAGTCATTTTTTACTATAGAGGTTTTTTCTAAAACAAACCCAAATGTTCCTTCCACATTCATGCATGTTCCAGAACTTGAGGATTATTGGGCTAATTGCTCAGATGATCTGGAAGTCAGAAGAAGATTGTGGTCCAGGATGAGTCTTAGGCATGTTATCAATTTTAGGATTGACTTGGATATAGATGCTGTCGAAGAGGATGAAAATGTGGATGTGCTTGATCCTCAATATCTTGAGCAATATGAAGCTCTTCCTATCCTAGAGATTGATTGGAAAAAAGTAGAAGAGGATGACTTATAATCTAGGACAACCAATGTGATAAGGACAGAAAATTGGCTTTAGGAAAAGAAAGCTCCTAAGATTATTTCTCAACCCTCAAGAAAACAAGTGAAATCAAAGAAAAGAAATTCCTCAAAGAAAGCTTATTTTTCAACTAATCCTATTGTTGGTAAATTTGCTGCAGGTAATCTTGAACTTGAAGTTGAACCAGTTAGCCCGAAAGTTCAACTTCAACTTCAAGATGAGCCTATCACACGGATGACCCACTCAAGTAATCAGATAAAGAACAAAGAAAAGGAACCTGTAGTGAATTCCAGTGTTGTGGTAGACTTGGATTCTCTTGAAACCAAACAACAAGAAGAGTCAGTTCCAGATTTTAGTTTGTCTAGTATGTCTGACAATCAACAAGTTCAAGATAATACAGATAACACTCCAATGGAATCCCTTTCTCTTCTGAGCAGCCATGAGACACAAAAGAAAGCCACCATAGCTCCAAAATGGTTGGAACAAATTCTATTTCAAAGAAACGGAGTGTCATGCCATTGTCTTTTCCAATTGAAGATGTGGTAAGTAAATGCTTGGGTAAAACCTCAAAGGTCAAAAAACCCAAGACATAATATAGAATTGAGTTCAATGAGGATACTAGCCATTGGGTGGCAGAGATTGCTAAGCCAGTAAATGATAAAGGGAATGAAGAAGTCTCTGCATAGGATTATCAAGTGTCAAAGATCGACTTGGGGAAAGAAAATATAGCAACAGATATGAATATATTCGAAGTGTCAAATAGGAAGATCGCTAATAGAGTATGGAAGGATGCCAAAGATAAACAGGAAATGAAGGAAGAAATGAAAAATATGGCTCAATACATTCATGTTATTTAGCATCCAAAACCTCTTCCATTGAGCGAAATGTCAGCGTCAATCGATGTCAAGTCCCCAGTGAACCATAAATTCCTAGATCAAGTGCAAAGAAATAGGGCAGTTACCAAAACATTTGAAAACTGGATTGAATATGTTAAATTTGAAGCCATCAAACACTTAGGTTGTTTGAATGAAGCCCAAAAGGAGGCCAGTAACCTTATTAAAAAGGTTAGATCAAGCATTGAAAGCTAGGAAAATGAAAAGGGAAGTTGTGTAAAGGAAATCCAATGGATGGAAGAAATTCAAGAATACGACCTACAAAAGTTTCTTGTTGAAAGGCCAATCCCAGGTTTGGACAACAAGACTTTATATGTCGTGAAGGAATGCATTGAATTTAGGAATGAAGCCATGGCGTAGGGAATTTCTAAAGTCAGGGATTTACTTAAGGAGATAGAAATAACAAAAGATATAATCCTAAGTGACATTGAAAGGATCGAAAAATAGTGTTATGAGCCAAAGGAAGAATCAATCAGACCAGGTGAGAAGGTCATCGAAAATGTTCGAGTAAGATTTGATGAACTCAAGGAAATGAAAATGTTGACTATGCAAGATTTTTCTAAGGTTGCATGCATGGAATCAATGCTCTTGATCAAGTAGAAGCATCTAGAAATGCATGATGGGAAGGTTGCGCAAATCTAAAAGGACAAGGAAGTATGGAAGCAAAGAATTGCCTTTCTCAAGTTTCCACATCAACAAGTCATTTCCGCATTTACTACCACATATGAGAACTGGAAAGCTTATCAGTTGGTCTCAGCTTTGATGCCTTATCTCTCATGGACACTTGTATGGATTTAAAAGGCACTTCATGCCATAGTCCTGCTTTTTGCTTTATGATCTAAGTTAGTTATTTTAACTAAAAACTATTTACCTCTAGTGAGGTAGCATTAACTATGGTTGCTTTTTAGCCCTACTTGGCTATATATTTTGAAGACTAAAACTTATATAGGGTCAGCTCTCTGATATTTTGAAAACTACTTTTTGAATATCTATGCTTTAGTTTCCTTAAAAATGATATGATAGAATGTATGTAAAATCCTGTGGTTATATATATATATATATATATATATATAAATATATATATATATATATAAAGCTTTTGAAGTAATGAATATTGTTGTTCATCAATGCATGTGATCTATTTTCTTATGGAGATGAATCATATGTGAAGAAGCTTAGTTGTTATATGAGTTAATCCTACATCTGAAGCAACAAAGAGAACTTGTTTAGAAATCTTAGTTTCGAGCATGTGGATAATTATTGTTATCAGATTTGAATGGTTCTTTAACTTGCACATTCTTTTTGTGTTGATGAATTGAATGTATCGCCTTAAGTATTTTCTGGTAAAAAATACCCATGATTCACATTCTTTAATAAATAAGATTAGATTAAATACTTTCTAGAAAGGCAGTTGCACCTTGAAAAACTGCAGAGAGTTTGCTATCATAGAGACTCAATTCTTTGTGTTGTGATTATCTTTTTCTTTTCGTTTAGTAAGAATCTTTTAGATTAATCTTGAGAAAGGAAAAAATCTTCACTAATAATATTAAAAATAATATAATGTATAATAAAAGAATATATATATAAATAATAATAATAATAATAATATCAATATAATTATATTGATATCATTATTAATTATTATTAACATGTTATATAGTATATGATCAAATGCAATCGACTTTGTTTAAACATACACCATTGAATTACTTCATGAAACGACAGGTGATAAACTAGCATTATCGGTGGTTAAGGTAAATCGAGCGCACCATATCATATGTATTGACTGTTATGAACAATCATGCTTATGATAAGCATGACTTCTTGAGGAGTCACGATTATCATAGACGTGACTCTTCCAGTCACTGTATATATATATATATATATATATATATATATATATATATATATATATATATATATATATATATATATATATATATATATATATGAGGTTGTTGACTTAAATCGATGACACAATGATATATAGTAATTGAAAGTGTGAAGGGTCATCATATGGTATGAATTAAATGTTAATCTCAGACTTAACAGTATATATACATAGTTATATAACAGAGACAAATACTAGTGATATTTCACTTTAATTTAGATTTGGTAAGAAGTTCAGTTTGCATTTACATGGTATCAGAGCCAAGTTAGGAAGGGTCCTAGCAGCAATTGAAATTGAGAAATTCAAATTTAAATCCGAAGAACATTACATTCCTCTATGGCTACTGTAATTCAATTTTAAGATAGGCTAGAAGGAGGAAATAACTTTTCATCATGAAAATTCAGAATTATGATGGTATTAAAGGAAAACAAAGTTGAGTCATTTATGAAAGAAAATAAACCAGAGCTATAGAATGATCCTGAGAAAACAACATGGACTGAAGGAAATGAAAAATCCATGAAAATCATAGTTGATGGAGTTAGAGATCATATCGTACAAATTCTGACAAAATATGAAACTGTATATCATATGTTTAAAGCACTTGAAAGTACATATGAAATAAATAACTCCAGCAGAACCATGGCCCTTAAGAGAGAAATCAATCATATAAGTATGGACAAAGGAGAATCTATCAATGTACACTTTATGAGGATATCGACTCTAAGGGATCAATTATAACCTCTTAGATACAAAATTCAAAGGAGCTAACACTTATCGCCCTAGACGGTCTACCAAATTCTTGGGAAACATTTGTTCAAGGCATTAGTGCAAGGTCTAAATTTCCAAAATTTGACCATTAAGATCAGACTACCTTCAAGAGGAATCGAGACAAACAAAGAAAGGATTCAATAAGAAGAACATAGACAAAGATCTTCATGTCTTGAATGCAAACTCCCGCAAGAAAGGAAAGAAAAAGTTCTTTAAGAAGAGGAAAAACCATTATGAGAAAGGCTCATCCAAGAAATATGTTTCTCACGTCCAATGTTTTAGATGTGACCAATATGGGCACTATGCAGTCAGATGTCCTGACAAAACCAAGCAACAAGCGTCATATGCCAAAGTAAGAAAATCCAAAAAGGAGCATGAACTTGAGAAATATGTATTCTACTCTCCAATTTCAAATCAAGTATCAAATAAATCCAACTCCTGGGTTATAGAGAGTTGTTCATCAAGGCACATCACAAGGTTCAGAGAACTCCTAGACTCCATGGTAGAAGAGACTAATGAGGAAGTAACAATTGGAGATGACTTTGCACATCTAGTCAAAGGTGTTGGTACCTACACTATCAAATTAAAATCTGGCATTTCAATCCAATTCACTGGAGTACTATTTGTCCCTGGCATAAAAAGAAACTTGGTCTCCATATCCGCACTTGAGGATAATGGATATAGAGTAACCTTCATGGATAGTAAAGTGTTAGCATGGCCGAAGAATTCTACCATTTAGAAAGAAAAAACTATAGGGCATAGACAAGGTTATTTGTATGAGTTATGTACTTAATTGAATCTATCCCTAATTCATGAAGTTGCTGACTCTAATGAAATATGGCAATAGAAGATTGGGACACCTCAATTTTTGTGCCCTATCTTCTCTGGAAAAACTAGTCACTGGTGTACCCAAACTCAAACAATACAATTCAAGGGTATGCAAGGGGTGTGCCTTAGGGAAGAACACTAAAGGGTCTTTTCAAAATAGTACTAGCAAAACAAAAAATGTCTTAGAATTAGTCTACTCAGATTTATGTGGACCCATGTCTGTACCTTCATTAGGAGGGTTTCTCTACTATGTAATATTTGTTGATGACTTCTCCAAAAAAATATGGATCTACTTTCTTAAATGTAAAGAATCATAGTAGATCCTTAAAAGATTCAAATAATTCAAATCCCTTACGAAAAATTCTTCTGGAAGAAAAGTAAAAACCCTAAGGACAGATAATGGAAAAGAATATGCATCATACATCTTTAAAGAATTTTGTAAAAGTGTTGGGATTAAGAGGGAGTTCACTATACCTTACAACCCTCAACAAAATGGCGTTGCTGAAAGGAAAAACATAACCATTGTAGAAGTTGCTAAGGCTATGCTACTTGATCAAAATATAGAAACTTCACTTTGGGTTGAAGCCTCTAGTACTGTTGTCTACATTCAAAACAGATGTCCTCACTCCCATATTGATGACAAAACTCCCGAAGAAGCCTTCACTAGTATAAAACCAAACACTAGTCACTTAAGAATATTGGTGTCCTGTCTACATTCATGTACCCAAAGAGAAAATGACTAAACTAGAACCTTCTGGGAGAAAAGGTATTTTCGTAGGCTATAGTGAAACTTCAAAAGCCTATAGAATATATGTGCTTGGTCAGAGATAGATTGAACTAAGAAGAGATATGATTTTTGCAGAAGACATATCTTTTAAAAGGGATAGAAATTCTATAGAGTCTGAAATTCAAACTTCCCCCATGGATCTAGAAGAGGAACACACCCTTGAGATTCAGAGGGAGTATTTTGAGGAAGATAGAAATGAAGAACAAATCACATCTTTGGAAAATCCTAAAAGAAGACCGCTTTGGGCTACCAAAACAATGGAAGAAGAAAAGACTTATGCAACTCCATCAGGGACTTTTAGAGAAAGTAAAAGACTTAAGAGATTCTCTAGTTATGTGGCCTTGATGAGTGAACTCATAAAATCAGAACCTACCAATGTTACTCAAGCTCTCTAGCACCAAGAATGGAAGGATGCCATGACAGAGGAATATCAATCTATTCTGAAGAATGATGTGTGGGAGATAGTACCTAGGCCAAAAAATAAATTTGTTGTTTCTTCTAAATGGCTCTTCAAAATCAAGCATGCTGCAAATGGTAGCATAGAAAAATACAAAGAAATATTTGTGGCCAGAGTTTTTTCATAAGAGGAGGGAATCGAATATGAAGAAACATTTGCACCAGTGGTATGATACACCTTAGTTAGAGAAGTCCTTTCCATTGTAGCAGCCAAGGGATGGAAAGTGCATTAGATGGATGTAAAAACTGCCTTCTTAAATGGGATCATTGAAGAAGAAGTCTACTTAGAACAACCTGAAGGGTTTAAATTCACAATTCAAAATCACATGTGTGTAAACTAAAGAAATCTCTGTATGGGCTTAAACAGGCTCCCAGGGCCTGGTATGAAAGAATTGACAAATATCTCATAGGATTAGGGTTCTCTAAGAATGATGCAGATCCAATCTCTACTTCAAACAAAGAAAAGGTGATATATTAATATTAATATTATATGTTGATGATCTATTGATTACAAGAGAAGATCACCTTATTAAACAATGTAAGAAAGATCTAGCCTCATAATTTGAGATGAAAGATCTAGGTCTCTTACACTATTTCCTTGGACTTGAAGTCTGGCAGAAATCAGATAGTATTGTTTTGAATCAAGGGAAGTACACTATTGATATATTAAAGAGATTTGGTATGATGAACTATAGATCTATGTCAAGTCCCATGGAAACAAACCTTCATAAACTAAAGGAAGCAACAATAGATTCTCAATCAATAGATCCCTCACTCTACATGCAGATGATTAGATCCTTGATGTATTTGGTTAATAATAGACCTGATATCTTCTATGTTGTAAATGCCTTGAGTTAGTTTATGTGTGAGACTAAAGAGATACATCATGTGGCTGTGAAGCATATAATGAGATATCTTCAAGGTACTATTAACTATGGCCTAAATTATGAGAAGGTTAACTCTGAGATATCTTCAACAGTAGCTCAGAGTTCTATAGAAGATGAATATATTGCAACATCTATGGTTGTTAGAGAAGCAATTTGGCTCAGGAAACTGCTTGTGGGATTATTCAGTAAACCTCAGAATCCAACTATCATCTACTGTGACAATCAAAGTTGTATCAAACTATCAATGAATCTAGTATTTCATGATAGATCTAAGCATATTGAAATTCTGTATCACTATGTGAGAGATATGGTAGAAAGGAACGCAATTGAGTTGGAGTATATCGGTACAGGAGATCAAACAGTAAACATCCTCACCAAACCTCTTCTCAAGGTGAAAGTTGATCACTTCAGAAAGAAGCTTGGTATGATTGAAATGTAAATTTTTTATTTGTACTAATATATATTAAAGATGTTTAATGTGTAAACTTCTTTTGTCATATGTGTGACTCTACGACTTTATGGGCCTACCCTTCTTGTGTATGTTTCTAAAAGGTGACGACCTTTTGGATAACTAACACTTGTATTTAACATTGTAAGATGACGATCTTATAATGTTCAATGGACTGATATCATGTGACTTGATATCAATAGTTATGATAGACATTATGTGACGTAATGTTAGTGCACATATCATAACCAAGACATATAAGGAGAATGTACTGCTCTTGAGCATATTATATCCTTTAGTATCACGAGATAGGTGATACTATTTATCACGAGATATGTGACAATTCATATCACGAGTTATGTGATATGTGATACTATTTATCATGAGATATGTGATAATTCATATCACAAGGTATGTGATACTATTTATCATGAGATATGTGATCGTTCATATCATGAGATATGTGATCGTTCATATCATGAGGTATGTGATATGTAACACTATTGATATCATAAGAGATACATTATATCATGAGATATGTGATACTTCATGTCAATTAATATAAGAATACTTATTTCATAAGTTGAGTGACTTATTATAAATCAGATATTATTGTGATATATCTATCCTCTCGAGCTAAAAGGGAGTGTTAATTATTATAGCTTCGATCAGATAGAAAATCAATAATAACTTATTATAATAATAATATAATAATATCAATATAATAATATTGATATCATTATTATTAATATTAATATATATATATATATATATATATATATATATATATATATATATATATATATATATATATATATATAAATTGATTATATAAAAATAATATAATATATAATAAAAGAATATATAAATAAATAATAATAATATCAATATAATTATATTGATATCATTATTAATTATTATTAACATGTTATATATTATATGATTGAATGCCATCGACTTTGTTTAAACATACACCATCGACTTACTTCATGAAACGACGGGTGATAAACTAGCATTATCGGTGGTTAAGGGAAATCGAGTGCACCATATCATATGCGTTGACTGTTATGAACAATCACGCCTATGATAGGTGTGACTCCCTGAGGAGTCACATCTATCATAGACGTGACTCTTCCAGTCACCGTATATATATATGAGGTTGCTGACTTAAATCGATGACCCATCAACACACAGTAATTGATAAGTGTGAAGGGTCATCCTATGGTATGAATTAAATATTAATCTCAGACTTAACAATATATTTACACAGTTATATAACAGAGACAAATACTGGTGATATTTCACTTCAATTTAGATTTGGTAAGAAGTTCAGTTTGCATTTACAGTAACGCTAGGTTTAACCCACAATATTTTTAACCATGAGAAACTCAAGAGGACACGAGTGAGGAGAATTTTGATCCAAGTTCTATAGAACATATTGAGTAAGCACATGTCATAGGCTTGGATGATATAATGTACGAACCTTCCAATGAAGTCATGTCTTTAAACCCTATGGATTTGAACCTACCTAATGATTTCTCACCCCATATGCATCCTTAACTAATTGATTGGAATTTGATTGAGCCAAATGACATACCCTCATTTCCAAATGACAATTCATTGACCATGTACCTAAATGTGGTTGAATCTTCTTCCATCAATGAAACCTATCAAGGATAAATAAGGGGGAATGGCCCAATATATTAGTCTCAAAAGAAAAGAAAAGAATTTAAAAAAAATCAAATGGTCTAGTGGTGAAAACCACAATGTGGTAGTACTAGACCTAGAAAAAATAAAAATAAAAGACGTTTTCGAAGGTGAAAACCCAACTGTGGCACCTAAGAGAGATGGGACACTTTACCATAGCACTATGAGGAAATGTCACCTATATTGATTGAACCCACAGAAAAGGTGAACATTGGCATATAATTAGATCCCAAGGTCATAAACCTTGCAACATAATTAACAACAAAAGAAAGAAAAGAATTCATCAAATTCTTCAAAGAGAAACAAGTAAATTTCACATGGTCTTATGCATATATCCCAGGGTTGGATCCAAATTTTATCATGCACCATTTGAACATAAATCCAGGAGCTAAACTGGTCAAACAGAACTAAGGAAATTGCATCCTCACATTGCATTACTAGTGAAGGCCAAATTAGAGAAATTACTAAAGGTCAGTTTTATAAGAGTTATTTCCTATGCCGAATGGATCTCCAACATTGTACTAGTCTCCAAGCTAGATAAATTAATCAAAGTGTGTATGGATTTTAAAGATTTCAACCTAGCATGTCCTAAAGATGACTTTACATTACCAAGCATTGACGCTATAGTAGATTTGACAACATGAAACTCTATGTTCTCACTTATGGATGGATTCAACAGATACAATCAAATAAAAATAGCTCTTAAGGACCAAGACAAAACTACATTTACATGTTCTCAGGGTAATTTTTGTTGGAACGTGATGTCTGTCAGTCTCAAAAATTTCGGAGTGACCTACCAAAGAGCCATGACTACCATATTTCATGATATGGTGCACAAGTTTCTAGAAGATTACATTGATGACATCTTGGCTAAATCTCATACAAGGAAAAAAACTTACCAATTTTGGAAAATATCTTCACAAGGATACAAAAATTCAAAGTAAGGTTAAATCCTAAGAAGTGTGCATTTGGTGTACAATCTAGAAAGTTACTTGGCTATATATATTTGCAAAAGGCATAGAGGTAGGCCACACAAAAGTTAAGGCAATAATGCAAATGGGGGCACCAAGAAATATAAGTCAAATGAGGTCACTTCAAGGAAGGTTACGATCAATAAGAATATTCATTTCTCAATTGGCTGAAAAATGTCATTCTTTTACTCAACTTATTCACAAGGACACAATTTTCAAGTGGGGCAATCAATGTGATGAAGCCTTTACACTTTTGAAGAAATATTTGATGAATCCACCCATATTGATGCCACCAATTCAAGACAAGACTTTACTCCTATACATTTCTGCAACAGATCATTCATTAGGTGCTTTATTAGTTCAAGAGGATGAAAATGGAAAAGAAAAGGCAATCTAGTATATCAATAAGACCTTGGTTAAGTATGAGCTAAATTATAGTTTTATTGAAAGAGCATGCCTAGCAATAGTTTTTGCTTCACAAAAACTATGTAATTACATGTTGGCACATATGATTAAGCTCATAACTAAGATTGACCGTTTGAAATATTTACTTAGCAAGACAACCCTAACAGGAAGATTGGAAAAATAGGTCATGGTGTTGAGTGAGTTCAACATTGAATATGTGGATAGGAAAGAAATAAAAGGCCAAGTCATAGAAGATCAATTGGTGGAGGATCCTTTAATGGATGATCAACCTATTCAAGTATATTTCCTAGATGCAGAGATAATAAACATTGAAGCCAAAACATGGAAGCTTTACTTTGATGGATCCTACACAAAACATGGCTCATGGGCATGCATTCTCTTGATTACATCTCAAGGATACACCATTCCGAAGTCGTATAAACTTCTTTTTCCATGCACAAAAAACATTGGAGAATATGAAACATTGGTCATAGGCATCAAAATAGCCTTGGAATGGAAAGTGACAAAATTACAAGTCTATGGTGACTCTCAACTTGTGATAAATCAAATCAATGATGATTACCAAACCAAAGATAAAAAGTTGATGCCTTATAAGAGAATGATAGGCAATTTGAAAAATTACTTTGTCTTGATAACTTTTAAGCAAATACCAAGGGACAAAAACAAAGCAGCAGATACCATGAGAACTTTAGGTTCTCTTTTGCAAATACCAGACCCAAGTGCTAGATATGAATTTCTACATATGAATTCTTGGTGGAAGAGTTGGTGAAACTTGCATTTGACCTTCTCGATTCCCAAATCATTTGTTTACTAGTTGGACATGACTCCCCATGGTATGGATCCATTTATACCTATTTACAAGAAAATACTTTACCCTTGGATCAATCCCAAAACCAAAGAAGAAATTTTATACATCAAGCTTCCCATTATACCCTTATTTTAGACACATTGTATCGTAAGAGTCTTGACAGAATGCTTCTTCGATGTCTAGAGAATGAGGAATAAAAAATTTCCTTCTAATATTTTCACGAGGGAATCTGTGGGTCGCATTCGAGTGGTTTAAACTTGGCTAAGAAATTCCTTAGAATGGGATACTATTGGTCCACAATGGGAAAGATGCTTGTCAGTTTGTAAAGATATGCCAAAAATGTCAATATCACGGGAGCTTGATTCATGTACCACCACAAGAGTTACACCCAATGACTACACCCTGGTTATTCTATCAATGGGGGTTTGATTTAATTGGGATGATTTACTTACCTTCATCCAATGGTCATAACTTTATCATAACTGCAACAAAGTATTTCACCAAATGGGTAGAAGTCGTACCTTTATCAATTGCGACAGGAAAGAAAATTTCAATGTTTATCTTGAACCACATAAATTTTAGATATGGCATTCCTCACACCATAATAATAGAAAATGAAAAACATTTCAAAATTAAGGATATCGATGAATTATGTGACAAGTTCCACATCATCCACCATTCTTCTTCAATTTACTATCCTCGAGGGAATGGTCAAGAAGAAGCTACAAACAAGAATATCCTTAAGATTTTAAAGAGAACAGTTGATAACTCAGGAAGGGATTAGCATGTATAATTGAACCCGACATTGTGGGCATACCGAACAAGCATAAGGACACCAATCAGAGTGACACCCTTTTCATTGGTCTATGGAGTAGAGGGATTTTTACACACAGAAGATGAGATTTCATCCTCAAGAGTCTCTTTGCATGGATTGTTGACATATGAAGATTATAGAGTTGCTAGACTCCAATAACTTGAGCTACTTGATGAACACCAAACACAAGCCTATGAACACCTCAAGGTTTACCAAAACAAAATGTTAAAGAACTACAACAAGAAGATAAAACCTAGAGAATTTCAAGTTGGTGACTTAGTATTGACAGAAAACCCTAAGAATAAAGAACATAGAGAGAAGAAAGGTAAATAGGAATAAAATTGGCTAGGGCCTTTCATTGTTTCATCTTTATTTGGAACATGAACATACCAATTAGCCGATTGTGATGGGGAAGAATTGCAAGAACCCATTAATAGCATCCATTTGAAGATGTTTTATACCTGAACAAATGAAAGTATATCAAATTGAAAGAGTATCAGAAGAGAGAATATCAGATGAGAGAGCATTGATCCTTGTACATCAAAAAATGATCATGAATAAATCCAAACACATTGAGAAATTGATCCTGATAAAATCCAAAAAAAAATGAAAAAGAAAGAAAAAAGAGAAAAGGATAAAAGTGCCTTGGTGAAAACCTAGCAATAGGCACCTTGGTAGCAAAAAAATAAAATCAAGAGGAAAAGAGAAATAAAATCAAGTGGTGAAAACTTGGTAAACAAGCATCATTTTCCCTCATGTCAAGCGTAGTTGCATTTTTCATCTGCATTTTTTTTACATCATTGTATATATTTTTTCGTTTTCCATAATTTGTACATAGTCATAATAAACTCTTAGAGCTACATTTGCATACCCAAGGCTTTCGTCATGGTTTTGAAAGTTGTCTAAGTCCAACATCATTGTTGAATCAAACCTAGGGCACTAATCCAAAACCAAGTGATTTCATGAAGAAAACATCAATTGGCACAAATCAATGCATTGAACCAAAAAATTGACACTTGAACCTTAGATCCATATCAATTTTTTATTCAAATTTGATCTCGAACCCAAATTGTTGACACTTTGATCCTTGACATCAAATTGACTTATCTTAATTAGGATTAAAAATACAAACAAAGATCAAAATGGATGAAGTTCTATTAAAGTATGGATCCAAAAATAATAGCAATAATGTTCAATGTGCTACTTGATTTTTGAGTTGTCTTTTTAGCGAGTCGAGGATATCTTTTGACTAGATAAGCGATGATAAAAAAAAAGACATTTTTTTAATTTATGCGCGATTGTTTGTAAGGTAGATTCATTGAAGTATGCAAAATTGTCTAACGACATGATCATCAAAAAATCATCGAGGACATTTACATATGGAAGGAATCATATCTTTGTCTATTTACGCAAACATATACCTTGCCCATTTAGATCTCTCATATCTTAATGCCAGAATCCACTTGCAACATGAAAACTGACGAAAGTGATATTTAGATCATCATGGTTGTAAAATAAAACCAGTGAGGGTTGTATTAACTTCAGGAGAAAAAATCCAAGAGAAAAATATATTCTTACCATCATGGTTGAATCAGTGATGATTGTACCAAATTTGTGTTCCAAAAGCTCAATGATGAAAAATAAAATGTATTCCTTTCAAAAGTGAGAATTAGTTGCATTTTGCATTCATATAGATTAATTTTGCATGTTAAAGGTAAAATGAGTTTCCTTAATCGAGTGAGGGGGAGGGGGGGTAGAGTTAATCAAGGTTGACATCATCAAGATTTTCTTTCTTATAGAATATGTTGGACTTTAGCAAAAATAATGCATACCATTTAAAGTGTACTTAGTTGCATTCATTAATCATTATTCATTAATATCATATAGTTGCATTCATTTAGTTACATGATCATTAAGTTAGTATGCCATATTATTAACCATTATCTAAAATGCATTAAGTTCATTAATCATTATTCATGTAGTCAGTAGTACATTTGACCTAGTTTTCTACCAAAATTTTTGACCATGAAATAAAAAGGTTTTGGTTGGTCGGATTATAATAGGAAAATTTTTATTTATTTTTAATCCATGCCCATGTTAGTCGAAAGTTCGACCACTGCGGTGTAGGTCGAAATTTCAACAAGCACAGGCATAACTTTAAAAAAAAGATTTCATTTCTCATTTCATTATTGCCACGGTGAATTTTTTCAAGGGTTGCAACGCGCGAAACCTCATCGGCCAGGGCAGATTCGACACTGTGTATAGGGGTTGCAATTTTTATCTAGACTTGGGCCTTTGATCTTCGAGCTTGGTTTTGGAAACTTGGCTTTTCCTCTCCTTATCAAATGGAAGCTCATTGAGGTAGAGATTGTGTCGTTATCTCCTTTGCATTTTGATAGAATACATTGCATTTGATCACTTGATTGAATACCATCATGTATTTCGAGGGCACATCTTACTATGATCATTACTCCATGCTTTGTTGTGTCCATGGCATTGAGTTCATTTCTTTAGATGATTTTATTATGGCATTTACTAGATTCTCACTGTTTTATTATGAGCTAGGGCATCATGTAATGTTTATTTTCTGTTACCATTGTTTTACATGGCATATGCCCTTGGCTCATACTCTTCATATTACCACTATTATTACTTTCTTGGAGTAGCATTGATTACCCACGAGCTAGGGCATCCATTTATACGAGCTAGGGTATCATTGATTATTTCCTATCAATTATATGGCATCCAATATGAATAGACACGACTGGCATCATTGATTATTTCCTACCAATATGAATAGACACGACTGGCATCGTTTCATTATCTTACATAGTGATATGAATAACCACTAGTTAGTGGTTATCATAACACATTAACAATGTGTTAAGATAACCATTAATTACTGGTTATCATGTGATCAAGCAATTGACTAAGTCGATCTTAATAGTGACAACATAACATATAATGTGAGCCCCGATTTCTCAGTCGACTATGATACATATGATCGATATATATATATAAAATACATAGTCGATTAACCATAACAATAATCAATCAGATCAACACTATAAGTTAACACATACCATGTTCCAAAGCTCCCATTTTGGCACATTCAGGGGGGATGCTGGCAAAGGTTGTGGAATTTAGCTTTACACCCACCATTTGCATTTGCTTGAAAATTTCTAAAGCCTTTTCAAAAAATCCATTTTGTACATAGCTCGTAATCATGGCATTCCATGATACCACATGTCTTTGATGCATTTTGTCAAAGAGTTCACGTGCCTTGTCTATAGTTCCACATTTTGCATACATGTCTACTAGGACAGTTGCAACTACAACATCTGACAAAATTTCTTTATCTTTTATGCTTTGATGGATGTCCACACCATGTTCCAAAACTCCCATTTTGGCACAGGCAGGGAGGATGTTGGCAAGGGTTGTGGAATTTGGCTTTACATCCACCAATTGCATTTGTTTGAAAGTTTCTAAAGCCTTATCAAGGAATCCATTTTGTGCATATCCTGCAATCATTGTAGTCCATGAAACCACATTTCATTGAGGCATTCTATTAAACAACTCATGGGCCTTGTCTATTCTTCCACATTTGGCATAGATGTCTACCAAAGCATTTCCAACCATAATGTCTGACAAAAAACCTCCTTCCATTATCCTTTGATAGATTTCCATACCCTGTTCCAAAGCTCCCATTTTAGCAAAGGGAGACAGAATGCTGACAAAGGTTGTGCAATTAGGTTTTACACGTGCCAATTGCATTTGCTTGAAAGTTTCTACAACCCTTTCAACACATCCATTTTTAGCGTATCTTGCAATCATTGCAGTCCATGAGACCACGTTTATTTGAGTCATTCTCTCAAATACTTCATGTTCCTTGTCTATGCTTTTACATTTTGGCACAAGCAAGGAGGATGTTGGCAAAGGTTATGAAACTCAGATATATTCCTGCCAATTGCATGTCTTTGAAAGTATCTAAAGCCTTTTCAACAAATCCATTTTGTGCATATTCTACAATCATGGCATTTCATGAAACCACATCTCTTCGAGGCATTCTGTCAAACAGTTCATGCGCCTTGTCTATCTTTCCACATTTTGCATACATGTCTACTAGAGCACTTGCAACCACAACATTTGACAAAATTCCTCTATCCTTCACGCTTTGATGGATGTACATACCCTGTTCTAGAGCTCCCATTTTAGCACAGGTAGAGAGAATTCTGGCAAAGGTTGTGAAGTCGGGCTTTACACCTGCCAATTGCATTTGTTCGAAAGTTTCTAAAGCCTTTTCAACAGATCCTATTTGTGCATATCCTGCAATCATTACATAACATGAGATGACATTTCTCTGAGGCATTTGGTCAAACAGTTCTTGTGTCTTGTCCATGTTTCCACATTTTGTATACATGTCAATCAATGCAGTTGCAACTACAACATTTGAAGCAATTCCTCCATCCTTTACACTTTGATGGATGTCCATGCCCTGTTCCAAAGTGCCCATCTCGGCACAGGCTGGAAGCATGCTAGCAAATTATGAGTTATGTGTGTACCAAATACCCATTGTCTGTGAGTGATGAAAGAGTGGACATTTTTTCCCAGTGAAAGCAAGTTCTTGAGAATGCATGTTTGCAATAGTTGAAGATATATAGAGGAGTCTTCAGGAGGGTTGTGTGTCCTTTGAAGAGACCTTAAGTTGGACACTTGTTCATTGGAAACCCTCTTTATGAAGGCCTTGAAGTTGACTAATTCTAGCTCAGGTATAGTTAAATTGTCCTTGCTGCCCTAGAATGACATCTTTGTTCAAACCATTGATTGCAAACATTTTTTAAGTACTTGAATCTACAATAGAACAATAGTGGTGAATGTATGATTATTATAATCATATGATTATATGTTATAATATTTATGTAATAAATGTAGTAACGATGGTGCGGTGCATTATTGATATAGGCTCGATGGCTCTTGTCAATGTGCCAAACTGTCAATGTGGTGGTGGGCAATGTGTGTTGAAGACTTCATGGACATAGAGCAACCCTGGACGACAATTTTGGTGCTGCCCAAATAGAAAAAAGGTTGCTAATGTGTATATATTTAATGTTTCTAATGTAAATACTATTCATTATATTATAAGAACTAATGTAGATTGGGCATCATAGGGAAATAATGGATGTGGATACTTTAGTTGGGTAGATGACAATTCATTTGCATCTATCTGCCCATCTCCACTTATCCGCGATGAAGGATTTGAGTGAAAAATGTGTCAGGCTAGGGCAAATGCCGAAATTATATTTTTACAATGCCTTCTTTGTACATTGTAATTGCATATCTTTGTTGCGACCATATGCGGAGATGAGCTCCGGAATTAGTCAGTTTAGTATTTTCATATTGTAACTAATATTTTAATATGGATATGACATAACTTCTCTTTGCCTCAAGTGCGCATATATATGGTTTACATCTTTTTTTACAATAATTCTTCATGTTTATGGCTTAGGTGAGCCCCAATCTGCTATCAATCATTGCCATTTAAGGCTTATCATTTCCATTAAGGTTTACATTCAAAATTTGATTACAATAAGATCAATATATGATCAAAACAATATCACATGACCATGAAGGAAGGAAGATTTGACATAAAATATATGAAGGCTACTTAGTTTATCTTAGGGATAGAGATAATTTAATTTTAACTTTAGTTGTGTTAAAGGAACTATGTTGACTTTATTTTGTAGTTGTTTAACATGAGAGTTTGTAGATTAATAGGAGTTCACATTTTTATGGGAACGTATCATTCAATTGAGTATTAATGCCCATCTATATCTAGTGAGATGAACATAACTCATGTACCTCATGCTAGTGTCCTCGATACCTTGTATACACTATTTTGCATTAGACTAGACATTATCCAAATAGTGAGTATTTATATAAAGTGCTCGAAGATCAAAGGCCCAAGTCCAGAATACCAAAATTAATAACAGTGACAACCCTCATAGGCAGTTGGATAATGTCTAGTCTAATCCAAGCACACTATCATGTGGTACATGAGTTATAAACTCTCATGTTATAA
This sequence comes from Chamaecyparis obtusa, assembly GCA_027943335.1. NCBI lineage: Eukaryota > Viridiplantae > Streptophyta > Pinopsida > Cupressales > Cupressaceae > Chamaecyparis > Chamaecyparis obtusa. Next base: position 760,287 of record BSBK01001267.1, on the reverse strand, counting down.
CTCTCATGAGTTATAAAATAGCATGAGGTACTTAAGAATCTCTCAATACAATACATATTTCCCCCATATCTTATTCAAATCTTATTTAATTCATTACTACATAAAGATATAATCTTTTTATATAAATATAGACTAATTAAATAATTGAGAGAGTTTGGATCAACATTTGATTATATAAGTCATACCTAGCACAAGAGTAGGAGAGAGAGAGAGAGGGGAGAATGATTTATGCTCCACTTAGCCATTATCGTAACGGCTAAGCAGAACATCTCTATCCTCATCATTCCTCTCTCTCTCTCTCTCTCTATCTCTCTCTCTCTCTCTCTCTCTCTCTCTCTTACTGGTCCTTTGGCATGTATTAAACATAATAGAATTTTCAGCATATTATTATCATTCTATTTCTTTGTTGTAAACATGCCATTGGATCAGTTTTGTAATTTTTTTTGTGTTAAATGCATTTAAAATAAAGGTCTAATTTTGTAGATTGTTGATGCAGAGCCCTCTACTATCACCTTAAATAGGCCAACTCAACTTGAGTATTCAATAAGAAACTTGGAATCAACTCAAGGAATCGTTCCTACTCAAAGATCAAATAGAGTTCTCTGACTTTGTAAGTCACTCCCACAACCATTCCACACAAGTTCACCTTCCCACTTCCTTTTTCCAACACCTCTCACCTTGATCCCAACACCATAGATCATCTTATTATGGTATATCTACCATGTTCCAACTTCCCATTCACTCCAATCAACTCAGCTTCTACCATTCCTCTTCTATAGCCTTTCTAGGCCTGCCTAGTAGCCCTTCACACCCTAAAATCAGCAAATCATTCCCAAACTTCACAAATAACCCAGCAATGTTTTTACATTTTCTAGTACCCTTTTCGGAGTTACTAAATTCATCTCATTCTCAATCCTTCATCATTTGACTGGTGAAGATTTCCTTCACCCTCTAACTCTCCAACTAGGCCTAATTAGCCTTCCCTCAACAAAGTAACTCCTATCCCCGCTTGCCTCTAGGTCTCCATGACCCTAAACAGTCTTATAATATGATTCAAAATCACTGATTTTCAACTTAGTATGATTCCACCTACTCATCTACTTGTCATGACTGGTGTTGAATTAGTTCAATCAATCATATAGTTTCACTGTTGTGTTGACTGTTCCACGACAATGTACAAGTTTTTAAGAATGGTATTGTCTTTATTGATTAAAAGACCTTTTCCTTTTGTTCATTGATACATCAATTTGACCACACCCACTCCACTTCACATGGATGTATTTGAAATAGACTCCTAACTCTAATAAACTGACTGTAAGTACTAACTAACTTCTAACTGTCTGATGCCAGTCACCAAACTAGTTGTATTAACAATCTAAACAAGAAATTTATTGTCAAGTTGACAACAAAAGTAAATTCCAAAGGGGTAGAATCTGCCCTCTTCTTGGGATTTTTATCCCAACCACCCATTCATTTCCACCCATGTGTAGGATTGCAGCAAACAAGGCATGAATGAGGAGACAAACATAAATTTTAATTACTGTTTCTAACAAGTTGTTGCTTATAATCCCATGAATTAACAATGAAAGAAAAATTAATAGAGAAAGGTTCCATTTAAATGCATTTAACAAAAAAAAAAATTACAAAACTGAACCAATGATGATGGCACGCTACTCTCTATGAGTGCTTTAAAGGAAGAAGGGGTGATTGCAGTGAAGAATGTGGCATGCGAGAGGTTGTTGGAGCAGAGAGTGGAAATTAAGATGAAGTCAAAGAAGATCAGTAGTTGTCTCAATAGGATTCATGTTGCAATGCCCAAGTTGCAAGATGGAAAAGAGAGGCCCCCTTGTATTCCTCAAGTTTTTTTGGATGCTAGGGCGTGTGTTGCCAAGGATGCCATGAAGCTAGAGAAGGATATTGAGAATGAAAATGGGGGGGTTAGAATTTACTCTACAAGCTTGAAGAAGCGGTATATTTTGGCAAATGAAGAGTGGAAAGAAGATGATATTCCTGAGATCATGGATGGACACAATGTTGCAGACTTTATTGATCTAGATATCTTGCAGAGGCTTGAAGAACTAGAGAGGGAAGAAGGGCTTAGGACGGCAGTTGAGGGTGACAAGGATGATGAGATGGGGGTAGTGGAGTTGAATCCTGATGAAAAGGAAGCTCTGGCTGCAATTAGGAAGAGGAAGAAGATGCTTATCGTCGAACACAGATTGAAGAAGAGTACTGTAGAGAGAAGGCCTACTGTACCAAGGAAGTTTGACAAGAACAAGGAATATGGCTTAAACAGAATGGGAAGACATCTTTCTAGCCTAGGCTTGGATCCTTTGACAATTAGCTTGATAATAAATGAAGCAAATGAGAGCTGAGCAATTAGCTTCCCAAGAAAATTCTCATAAATGAACTCTACGTACCCCAATTTCTGTGTCCTCTGTGCGTACCTAAATGATATATTTGAAACAACAAGGGTAAACTTAGCCCCTTGTTGTTTCAAATATATCCTTTGGGTATGCACAGAGGGCACAGGAATTGGGGTACACATAGTTCATTTATGAGATTTTTCTTGGGAAGCTAATTGCTCATCTGTCATCTTCATTATTATGAAGCTAATTGCCAAAGGATCCAAGCCCAGGCTAGAAAGGTGTCTTCCCAAACACATAAAAAATATGCACATAAACACGACAGCTGAGAAACATAAATGTAGGCATCATGGTCACATTTTTTTGGAGACAACACAATTGAGTTGTATACCCAGATGATACAAAGCAACTTCTACTCCTCTGGTTCCAAGTTGACATTGCAGGATCCAATGACCATAGATAAGGAATAAATTTAGAGAGCAGAGGAGGGCCATAACGACCAAAATAATACAGGACAAACCTCAAGTTAAATGAGGCAACTGAAAACATTTTAATAGATTTTTATTATTAAATAATGAAATTTGCATATACTAGTGTTCTAAGCCCCCTCATTACATGAATTATTATTGTAAACCCCCTCTGACTTACGCATCTAGAAAATGAAACTACAACCTATTGGGATCGAGACAAATCTTATAAAATAATAGCAGCTAAGAAGGATCACTTGCCAACATCTACTCATGATTACAAGGTCCTCCAACAGAAGTATTCAATAGATGTTGGCAAGCGATCTTTCTTAGCTGTTGTTGTTTTATAAGGTTTGTCTCAATTCCAATAGGTTGTAGTTTCATTTTCTAGATGTGTAAGTCAGAGGGGGCTTACAATAATAAATCATGTAATGAGGAGGCTTAGAACACTAGTATATGCAAATTTTATTATTTAATAATAAAAATCTATTAAAATGTTTGCAGTTGCCTCATTTAACTTGAGGTTTGTCTTGTATTATTTTGGTCATTATGGCCCTCCTCCGCTCTCTAAATTTATTCCTTATCTATGGTCTTTGGATCCCGCAATGTCAACTTGGAACCAGAGGAGTAGAAGTTGCTTTGCATCGTCGGGGTATACCACACAATTACGTTGTCTCCAAAAAATTGTGACCATAATGCCTACATTTATGTTTCTCAGCTGTTATGTCCCAGGACCCCTTATGATCCTTTACGACCCTTTACAATCCCTAAGAATACATCTTAGATGTCTTAAAATATCGTAAAGGGTCATAAGAGGCTCCTAGGAGGGGCCAAATGATCTTCCACCTTCATGTGGTTGGCCCTGTTAAGTAGAGAATGTTATACTATTCTCGAAACAAAGAGAAGCTCAATAATTTAAAGTCTCGGTCCACGAACAAATTAAATTAGACTTACTATCCAAATTGGACAAATTATGTCCAAGGTTGCATCCTGGTGGATGGTTTGGATGATGGGTAGAGTGCTAGAAAGGTAGTAGCCACACCAGAGGGCAGAGAAAAGAAAGGACCTGTTGGGTGCCAAGACAAGGTGGATGAGCGATTAGATGATCATTTGCATCAACATGGGAAGTTTGGCTTGGGTGTGGGTTGTATTTCAGGGGATAATCTTGGGGATTGGAAAAATGAGGTAGCCAAATTGGAGGATGGGTGGGAAACTGTAAAAGGGAGAAAAAAGCAAAGTGAAAAGAAAGCTTTTGACATGATCCTTCATTCTCAGAAAAAAGGTGGAGTTTAGAGAAAAATGAAAAGAAAGATTTTGACATGATCCTTCATTCTCCTGAATGTAGCTAGGGCCAGGTTCTAACCCGTTATGATTAATAAAATTACCAATTACTGTTAAAAAAAATAGTAAAGTAGCCCGCATGGTGGGGAGCAGCGGCTTGAGGTCATGGGTCACCCCCATGGTCTCGGGTTCAAACCTCCCCCAAGATTTTAAATGGTGTGATCAATGAGCGGGCCGACGGTCTCACCCCTTGAGGATTAGTTTCTCCTCAGCTCGCCCCTGGTACCCAAAATACGGGCTGCTAGGTCGCTGGGCTGAGTCGCAGGGATACCTCAGGGTTATAAAAAAAATAAAAATAACAAAATACATTGCGATATATATTAATGTAAAGTAACACCTGAAGATAAATATCTAGACTAATCACCGAGCAGGATGTCGTTGGTGATTACTCTAGATATTTATCTTCAGTTGTTTTTTTTTCGACATTCCATTATTAGTCGATCTTTCGACGACCTTTGGTCGAAACCCTCACAAAGATTGGTCTAAAGTTAGACCAATTTTTGTCAAAATTTGTCATCGTGGGTTTGGCATCCTGGTCAGACGGTTTAAAGATTTTAACCAAGTAAGGTCAAAAGGTCTAAATATTTCGACCTACTTTGATCGACAGTTCGACTTGATGAATTCCTAATAGCAGATGTGAATTTTGACCAAGATTCATGTCGAACTTTCTATGTTGACTTTTATATGTCGAACATTCGACTCAAAAAATAGCGACCAAACCATTGGTCGAATAGTTGACCAATATTGGTAGAAAATTAGACCAATTACCTGTCGAAAATAGGTGAAAATTGTACTAGTGAGTAAATCAATTAGGCGTGTTGCATTAGTTATTATGCATTCATTTAAGAACATATAGTTCATTCATTTAAAATTAGATAGTTTCATGTCATGACATTTCATCATTGCATATTAGTAAGTCATTTCATGAAGACTGCATTAGTCAAATTACAATAAAGTGCATTCATCATTACATAAAAAAAATCAAAAAGTGCATTTAGAATCATTAAGAACATATAAAATCATAACATTTAGAAATCATTTAAATCCATTAGGAGCATCATCCATTTCACATAGGTACATATAAATCCACCATTAATCATTAATCATAACGCATAAAAAAGTGTATCGCATTATAATTCTTCATCCATATAAAGTATGTCATACATAAGACATCCATCAAAGTATATAAAGTACGTAAAGTAAATGCATTCATGGAATTTTGCATCGAAAAACACAAAAACAAGCATATAGATAGGGGCATCTAGAACAACTTGTATCATCAAAAACTATAGAGTCCAAGATATAATGGTACAAAAAAGGAAATATCAAATGAGAGTATATCAAAGAGGCAATCATGTAAACAAATGTCTGGAAATGTACATAATCAAATATCCATCATAGTACATCATCAAAATTTGAATCAATGTCAAGGTACATCATCAATAATCAATCATGTTGATCAACTAGGGGAAATCTAATTCTGTTCATCCCCTGTACCTACATCTGCACCTAAATCATATCAAATGGCCATAGCTATAGGACTCAAACCATCAATGTTCCAAAAGAAACCTATTTTGGGAATCAAGCATAATTCAATCAGTCAACATCATCAAAATTGATCATTTAGCGTCAATCAATCATCCTATCATCTATCTTGCTCATCTTTGAGCGCATCAAATTTCAGTACTCTAGATCTTGAGGATGGAAAATCAACCCATCAACCTACCATATTGACATCGATATCAAATCAACTAAATGGTCATAATGAACATCAAACACGCTTGATATTTCATCAAATCAAAATATTTGGTAATCATATTCAACTGGGGCATCCTTATTCAAATTTGTTATGGGAATAAAATCGAAATTGAGATTTTTCTAAATTTTTTTAAAAATGAAAAAATAATATTGAAAATGATCACATTTGTCTAAATCAATTCCAATTTAATTTCCAAGGGGGTAGGGTATCATCAGAGCATGAAATCAAACAAATTAGAGTAATTTTTCAAATCAGGAACATTGGACGCAAGATTTTCAAAATCATTAGTGAGGAATCTCAATCACTTTAAGCTTTCAATCAGAGAATTGTATCAAGGTTTCATCATCAAAACCGTTGTAAATCAACAAATCACTCACCAAGTTGAGATCAAGCATCAGTTAATCAAAGCGATCATAATTTTTTTGAACTAACGCGCTTCACACATTGATTCAAAGAGGGGCATTTGTATACACCCAAAATTGGTCAAGAAAAGTCAAAGCAAGCAATTATTGATCAAAGCATGGAATTAATTGAAAATCACGCCATCAGATTAATTAAATCAAAAGGATCAAAAAATTATGTAATTGATTTTAATCAATTAATTGTATAGTTTGATTAAATTTATTCTAACATATTCAAATGGGAGACATGGTTAAATCAAAAAATTCTCACCTACCGCATGAGGACAAAACCTCAATCAACCAATGAGGTGAGAGTATTTGGAGCACATGGATAACAAATAGCCTTTTCTATCTCCACCATCCAATTTGGCTTTACAATCTTGACCATCCAAGTTGTCTCTTTGTCCCAACATTTGAAACCACTAACTCAACTCTCATCTAATCATGGGTCAACATAACTCACATCTAAGTCACCTTCCTAATTTTGAGAATCTTTTAAATAGAATACATCAATATAGTAAATCATCCATTATCTTAGTGCATCATTACTCTAGTAAAATTGTTCTAGGCATTACATAATATTTGAATTCAATTTGAATAGTAATCATAATGGAGAATTGTAGTTTGATTTTGACCATAATGCAGCTAGAGTAGGGTTAATTTGCATCATCGATCTTTAATTCTCATTCTAGAATTGTCACTAATGAATGCAAAATCTGAGAGCATTACTTTATCTTTCTATTTAGAGATCCATATGATGCTTATTGTCTTAATTTCACTTCAATTTGGTTAAATAGTTGTATTTCCTTGCATTTGAATTGATATTTTGATGAACTAATCTTAGGAAGGTATTTTACATGCATAAGAGTGTTCATAGCATTCCAACTCTGCATGAAAATTGACTTAATATACTCATATAAATCCAAATGAATTACCTCCATCTTTTGAAGCATGTTATCAATAGTCTCATATATCTCTCCAAGGCTAGGGGAGTCTGTATCAGCATATCTGATGACATCTACAATAGGATAGATGATGGAGAAAACATGTCTACAATAAGAATAAGCACAAAATGTCAAAATTAGAAGTTTTCTAATTGAATGACTGAAAATCAAAATTTCTTTAATTGAAATAAAAAGATTTAAAAATATGAAAATTGAAAGAAATTTCTGATTTTTAACTAAATATGAGAATCAACAATGTCTAGCCTCACATTGTACCACCAATCGTCATTAAGGATCCTTTGTATGTTGGCTTTTCCTTCAGGAGTGTTTGGAGTAGGCTATCTATTTTGGTCTGAATTCACCACCATTATATGTAGAGCATCATGCACTTCAACCATTCTCTCTAAAAAAATGTAGTAACCGACATATCTTGTCTCTACAGGTGTGAGAAGTTTCATCTTTGAAAACATCTTGAAGAGAGAAAGTGATGTGTGGTGGTTGCAAATGAACATTTGAATATCTCTACCTTGTGTCACCACTTCCTTTACCCAAAACAATTTTCCCATGTCCTTCAATACATGAACATATCATGGAGTCCAAAAGATGTTCTTGTAAGAACCCTCCACCATCAAACCAACCAATTTGCACACGTGTGCTGAATTGGTGATCACCTGAACAACATTTGAGGGCCTAACCTCCTCTATGGCCTCTCTCAGAATGCTAAACTGAAAATCTACATCCTTGTGTTTTCCTAAACAATCAGTGGTTCTAAGAAAATAAGAGCTAGTTTTGCATATCACCATGATGTCGATGAGTAATATTGGTCCACCCATCCATCACAATGGAACAACCACTCTTCATCCAAGTATGTCTCATATCCTCCACCAAACTCACCTTCAAATATGCTTTATCAAGAAGGGTAGCACGTAGTCTATGATATCCAAGGGGTAAAAAAGAGGGACCAATATTACATACGTGTTTGATCATTTTCTTGAAGAAAAGAGAACGAGCCACATGAAATTGGATGGCATGGGAAAAAAATAAATTAGCAATGGAACTCTATGTCAATTCTCATGCCTGTGCATTGAACAAATTTGTAACTAACCCTAGTTGTCCACTATCACTAGCCTTCCTCTTTCCTTTGTCTTCTTCATAGTTTCAAGAAAAGATGGGTTCAATTTTTATTTTTATTTTCCTTATATTTCAAAATTTTGAGCTTGCATTATATAGTATACTCATTAAACATGAGCAACAACAGTAGGATGGTGGTGATGAAGAATGGAAAGGGAAAGAAGTTGCAATTGGGGGTGGTAGTGGAAGTGTTGGAGGTGAATCAAAATATGAACCGAACAGATTTGAAATCCTTTCAAACTTTCTTAAAAGAGTTTGCACGAGACCCTTTTAACCCTAAAAAACCTCTACTTTGCTTTGTTCATCCAACAAATGACAAATAACCTACCAATTTTCATTGATATCAATGACGATTTCCAACAATGTTTTCTATTCACTATAACATCAATGACATTTTTCAAGATAAACCTCCTCCAAAACTCTTTTCAGTTGCCAATTGGAACATGGGCCTTCTACAAAATATTAATCTCCAAGAGGGAGTCCCTTTTTACTAGTAACTATTGCACAACTAATGACGAAGGTGATGCAATCCTCACGAAGCCACCTTCCCATGTGGGTGCAATGTTTTAGGAAGAGGAAGCCTCCCTAGACAAAGCATCAATCTTTTGTGTGTAGGATAACACTTCCACATGCACTACCTACATTGGTCCTTAAAGCCACATTAAAAATAGCTTTATTGGTACCACATGTGTGGGAGCTATTCCATGTTATGTTTATCCACTAGTATCCCTTTTCCTTCAATAAATGAAAAGTTTTTTTTTCCTTTCTATTTGATTGCTTCTTAAAACTTTAATAGGCATAATCTCACAACTTAGACATGATAAACTGAATTTTTTGTATTCATCTATAGGAGTTATATATAATTTGATAATGGTCACATTAAATATCATTATAACATCTGATATATCTCAATAACCTATTGAAACAATAGCTTATTTTTTATAGTTTTTCACAACATTATTTATGATTGGATACTTGGTTAAAAGTTATTGCTTATAAATAGTGAAATTCAAAAAGGGTTTGGAACCCTTGTTTCTCACTTATCTTAATAAAAAACAAATACCTTCCTAGGAATAAGAAAAATAATTTTTTTGTCCAATAATATGATAAATATTACTTTTACCTATTTTAAAGTTTGAGATATATCAAATTTGAAAACATGAAGCACATAGGGGAATTGAAGATAATGAGATTTTGGAAAGCATATACTAAGATTAAAGAGAATGAAACTTTGAAAAATAATTATTGTTTAAGAAGACATCAAGTACTAAATCTTTTGACATGAAGCCATAAAGTTTCTATTTACTCAGGACAAGTTCAAGTGATTGCATATCATTGCTTTTGTATATGGTCTTCACATATTATGGTCATAACTGTGGCAAGTGAAACTCATGTATATGTATCATTGATGATCACCATATTAGATTGCTTTTATTTTTGCATCATCGTGCATGTCAACTTAAGCCAACCCATGTAGTTTTTGGTGTTTGCATGCTCAAATTTAAAAGGTTGACAATGGAATAAAGTCCTCTTTAAGCCCTAAAGAAATCAAAATTTAATTTTTGTTTTCTAATAATTAGAAAATAATATAAAAACATATTCTTATTTTGATGTGTTTAAACTAATTTAAGTGTTAATTTTTTTATTGCATAAAGGAAGCCTAAAAATATTTTAATTTGTTAGAAGTCAATAAACATATTTTTGCTTGAGTGCATGAATAAAGAAACCTCATCCCTTATGGTGTCAAGTCAATGCACAAAGCAAGTCATGACCTTTATTGACCTCTTTGTGAGCCAAACAACTTCATCAATACACAAAGGGCCACTTAATACAATTTTTATATGTATTGGTAAATTGATAAATTAATCAGGGGACATTGTAATTGCATCATGTGAAATAGATTATGAAGATCCATATGATAATGACAAATGCTTACTCGAAAAAAATTAAAATTAAAAATTAAAAAAAATAATCCATTATGACAAACGACAAATTAACCAAACTTGATGGCTAATCTTACTTGTAACATTATTTATTGTTTGTGTTTTTATCTAAATAGTTGGTGATGGCATTGAATTTTAAGGCATTTTTAACCATCACAATTTGACATTGTTTAAAATTTTTTGAACAGTTCAATGGTTGTCATTCATTCAATAATATATCTAGAAGGTTGTGTATTAAAATGCTTTGTAGGGATATGGTCCAAGTGTTGGAGTAATTAGGTAATCACCTTAATAATTATTTAGTCAATCATTAAATATGTAGGGCCCCTATTACTTTATTCACTTAAGCTAAGTGTAGAGGTGCTTTTTTGTTAGCATATTAAACTAATTACAGGCCATGTTGTCTTATAGCATGGGATGAGGACATTTGTCTTGATTTAATCTAATCCTCACTTGCAGTTTCATCTAGGATTTTCTCTGTGTTTTAATAAGCATTCATTATAATCAAACCAAGTAATCCAAGTTTATTCATTCAATCAATACAAGCATATCAATCATGCTTTCTTTGATCAATCTATTTTTCAAGGTTGTATAACATACAATCATGACATTTTCTCTCTAGATGTGATAGATGTTTTGGTTGCTAGTGATTTCCAAGAGTTATGGAGTTCACTATCAACTCCAACATTGTATTAGAGCTAGCTATTAGTTTTTATAAGGTATAGAGCACTAGATTTGTGCCTTATTGTCCAAATATTGAGAGATCTAGCCTTACGAGAAAAATCAAATCCTCCTAAAATGGAATGGGTATCACTATTGGATCTAGAATGGTCAAAAACTCTAAAAATGCTTAACAATCATCAAAATTCGAGTAAGGTTTGAGGCAAAAAAGTTTAGGGGCACAAGATCCTAGGCATAATTCTATAAGATTTGTAAGACCACTATACATATATGTACCCCTTTTGCCATTAATAATCTACTTAGGTGTCCAAGTACATAGTGGGTTTTAAAAATAAATTTTTGGTTTTTATTAATTTTTTTGGAAAAAATATTTTAAAAAAATGAAAATAAAAAAAGTAAAAAAAAAATGTTGGTTGTCAAATCAAGCTTGCAAATGTAGGCTTACAAATCCAAGGCACAATGGTGATATTCATTCCATGATGGTATATAGGGGAGAGGGGCCAGTAGTCATGAGGGCTAACTTTGTCACCATGTAGCCGTTGCATGGAATATCGTAAGACCTTCATTTTTTTTAGAAATGTAAAATGGACACTTAACTACCTACAACTAAGGTTTGAAGGTGTGACTCATCACACAACTCGTTAAAATAGCACGCCTAGTGAAACGTGTCCAAAAAATAACTTTTTAAAGACACGACCAAAGCTTAATCTAAAAATCCCTAGTAGTTGAATTTAAAAATATCATTTGTTATTCATAGAGTATTGTATTTCTAGATAAAATATAACATATATACAACATAAATGGACCAAATACCTATTAGTAATCATAAATATTTGTTATATCTAATTTTTATATCCAACACAAAAGGACCAATACTTCAAAACAAAAAAATATTTTATTGTTATAAAAATACAACTTATATCCAACACAGAGGGATAATAGTTGAACGCTAATTTTTTTTGACAATCCCACACGTTTCATGGGAAAATACAAGGCATTTATTATGTTCACCTTTTATATTTATGATAAGACAAATTGTTAATATGAAATACTCTAATGCATATGCATTGCTACCCCAATAGTTGTACACATAAGTATACTATTTGTACACTAAGATAACAATAATCGTTTAAGCGAGCATATTATTTTTTAAGTGACACACATAAAAAATAGCTATGATATTTTATTTAAGACAAAAAATTATTTATTTCACTTGTTAATGAATTTATTTATGTGTTTCTACTATAACATTTATAGGTTCTCATGTGTTCAAGTATTGGTCCATTTTTATCAACATTTGGAGATTTTTTTATTTACATGTGGATTATTTAATTACAATATATAGTAAAAACATGTGGTGAGACTGCATAATATATTCACAAGTGGGTGATCGACTATTGAACCTCGCATGACTACTGGTACCTCTCCCCTACTTCATTGCCAAACTCATTTTATTTATTAGAAGTGATCGTAGATCGGTCTTGATTGGACAAAATGACATCACCAATTTTCAAATTGACCCTTGAAAATCCAACAAACGGTCCAAAAATCTAGCAAGAGAATCTTTGAGGAATATCCCAGGAACGAGGAGAATATACAGGCCCAATCCTAGAAAATATTAAATAAATTCAAAAATAACATTTGATCGCCATGCAACCATATTTGAACATTGCACATTTTAATGAACCTTGGGCTTATTTTTCTCGACATAGAGCATATACTAAGAATATATGCTAACATTAGCATGATGTCAACAATGTATGGTTTCCCATTGCATGTCTTCTTGTTCTCATTTGCCCTAAACAAGCTATTTTTGCATAACTTGGACATACGGTGTTGAAATCGGGCATATATCATTAAAGCTAGTTTTAATCACTTTCCAGTCGTATAGATCTCATTATCATATTTTGTCAGTGAACATTTTATGCACAGTCAAAGTGGATCTAGATTTAGATTTGGATTTATTTTTTTCTAAGGAGAGAAATGTGGTATGTAGGTATTATATCGTGTTCTATCTTTAGACGTCCATCATTAGCATAGGAGTTCTTTATAGGGGATTCATATAATCTTTTTCTCTCTATTATGGGGGACATTCATTGTATTTTTGTGAAAAAAAAGTCCTTGGTTCATATCATTCTTCCACTAGTGTAGATTTATTTCATTTTCTCTCTTTTGGAGAGGAGTTTTTATCCCATGTGATTTTCTCTTTTTTACAATTGTGAGATTTATATTGTTTGTACAAAGGTGCCTCATTAGGCCTTGTAGCTAGGACCCATCCATCATTGCATTCATCATAAAGTTTTTATCTTCTCCCTAAGTTAATCTTAAGTAGGGGCAATTAAGTAAATCACCTTAGGAATTAATCAATCAATCTAAAGTTTTTATCTTCTCCCTAAGTTAATCTTAATGAGGGGTATTTGAGAAATTAGGTAATCAACTTAGGAATTAATCGATTAATCATTGATTACTTAGGTTCCCTATTATTTTATTCACTTAAGGTAAACCTGGGAGTGATTTTCTATTATTAGATTAAGCTAATTAAAGGTCATGTTGTCTCATAGCATAAGATGGTGACACTTGTCATTATCTATTTGTGTGTGTGTGTGTGACACTTGATGTAAGGAGTGACTTGTAGTGGGCACAAACCCTAAACAAAGCATTTAAAAATTATTGTGTCTTGCATTTGTAGATGTGCTTGGGAAACAAGAAGATGATATGAGAGTCATAATGCATTTTTATTAGGTGCTTTGAACTAACAAAAGTGTACACATTAACATTCACAAAAACAAACTCGTTTTTAGAAAAAATAATATCTTTAAGGATAAAAGGGCATATGTATCTCATAGATATTAGATATTGAGTATAACAACTAATTTTTTTTAAAATGACTAAATATCAATTATGAAAGAATATTATAGCATGTTTGAATTAAAAACTATTAAAATTTGTGAAACATAAATGCTTCATATTTTCATTTAAAAAGGAAGGATCATTAAGTAAAAAAAATATAAACCTACAATAAATATCATTTGGATAACACAAGCATGCTTTTAACTTTTGAATTGAGCTAGAAAGGAAGCTTACAAAGATGCCATGTACAATGTATTGCACTTATGAAAAAATATAATTTAAAAAGTTTTAAAAATTGTCTCAAGCAAGCCTTGCAATGCAATGGCTCTACAAAATAAAATAGTAGGAAAATTGCACAATTAATGTTCAAATCAAGTTTGATGGTCAAATAATATGAGAAGAAATTTTAAAAATTAATTTGTAAAATCAAGTTATGAAGATAGCCAATTAAGATCTATGAGTTTCAATGAAAGCACAAAGAAAGTCAAAATGAGAAGATAATTATATTCTATCAGGAGATAAATTTGAGATTATTTACAAGAGTACAAGTATATATATCATACATCACAAAGAGATATGAATATACAACTAATGTGAGATAAAGGAGATGTACCCACATGTCTAGTACAACTTCACCACATAACAAAATTACAACTCACATGTGCAAATGTGATCTACCTAAGTAGATATCTATCTAAGAAAATTTATTTTATTCTATGTGCAAAAATGTAATAATGTAATTAACTAAATGCAATAAAAAAAATATGCATTGATGTCCACATAAGCACAACTTAGGTGGATAGGGAAAACAAATGAATAGGTATAATGCCTTGCTAGGAACCCTAGATAACTAACATCTAACATAACATAATAATAATTTTTTTTAGAACTTAATACATAACACTATTTAATTATTTTTATAAATGAGATAATGAGTATGCACAAGTGAAAGAAACACACATTACTAACTATGTCCTTTGAGGTCCCCTAACGTTGCTGCGATTATGCACGATCAAATTACATCATTAACAAGGAAATATCTTAAACATTCATCATTATGGACTAAGTACTTTTAACCATCAAAGTAAGTGTTCCTACATTACTCTTTCATTGAATCAATTTATGCACCCATATAAAGATAATCAACATAATGCCCTAATCATCAACTTAGCCTATAAATTATTACATCAATCTCCATGAGGATTCCAAATACCAAATACAATTTCATATGTAATTATAATGCTTATCAATAGCATAATGCATCATTAAGATACTAGCATTGAATGTATGAAGAAGAGATCTTGAACTGAAGACCTTCCAAAGCTCATAAACCTATCCATAAGACCATATACAAACAACAACAACAACAACAAGGGCTAAGTACATAAGCGATGTCCAAAAAAAAGGTGACCAATTAGGACAATATTATAGGTCTCTACTCAATATTCACAATATTGGATACTAGATATATGTAAAGGAGAGTGTGTCATCGCATAGCTCGAAGGGATGGCTCATGCAAAACCAAAAATTCTTTCATGCAGACAAGGAGATTCGATTTGCCAAATCAATGTCTCACAGATGGCGAAGCCTTCGCGATCCCATCCTTAGTCTGTACTAGCACTCAATTCCATGGGCAAGGAGCCAAATTATTTTGTTTAGTGTTAATTACCCCATCCCTCCTAGTTCATTAATTAGGTTATCACTTGTTTAAAAACTTACCAATGGGTTACCTTGGCAGCCTCTTTAGGGATCTGACCCCCATCGAGAACCTCTCTCCCTTGACAACTCTAGACATCCATCCTAAGGCTTGAACATAGGATCATAAATCTCATAACAATAAGAATATGTACATCTGAAGTATACAACACAAATTTCTAAAACACGGAAATACGTTTCCTAACACCCAATGGATCAGGGAACATAAACAAATTTGTGAAGTTTCCATGCAGGATGAATTTGAGAAGATTAATCATAATAACAACATATTCATTTCAATCATATGAATTTGAAAATCAATTACCTTTAATATAATTTATCGGCAACCCATACATGTATTACAATCCAAGAAACATAAACATATACATAAACACCAAATTCACTTAAGAGAAATACACAACTTTGAGCATACAAGCATTTAAATATTTGTCATTTCTAAAGAATATCTAAGTACTAGATTCATATGAATATGTATAGTCCATTTTAAATGCTGGTACATAAGAACAAGTATAGTACACACCACATGAATATACCATATTCTAAAAGTCAATACAATTTGATTTACATTTACATTGTTGATAGTTTGGTGAAGATATTTTAAGTTTGTTTTAGGAATGAGGAGTACAATAGAGTGAAGATTTTTTGACGAAGAATTGATTGTGAGAGAAGTGTTTGTTGAGATCTATGTTGTGATCAAGTATAATGATTATTCTATTCTCTATCTTTCTAGAAAAAGATCTTGAAAGGTGTAGATAACAAACATACTCTACTACAAGTGTTTAATGGTATGACAGTCAGAAGAATTCAACTTTCATTTGCACATTCTTGATATAGTTGACAACATTTAGTTTTCAAAAGTTTGTTTGCAATTTTTACTATCAAAAGGAACAATAGTACTCAAGCATATGTGAAGGTTGACAATATTCAGATTGTAATAATTATATTGTAAAGTGTAAAACCTTTGAGACTAAAATTAGTTGTAATTTGTAATTGTGATTGGTGATGGGTTGGTGCTCAGGGTGTTGTATGGGTGCTCATATCTGAAGGAGTTAGTGCTCTTATAAAAGGGGTTTGGTGACTCCATAGGGTTGGTGCCCTTAAAACATCATAATCAAGATTTTTGTAACGTTGGATTAGGACAATCGATCCTAACAACATTTCTCACTATGGTTTTTCCCATCTTGGGTTTCTACATATTTTGTGTGCATTGACTTCGATATGTGGTTTCACTTCTCTTTGACTTTAGTTTCAAGTTGCATTCCTTTAAATTTTAAGTATAAATTTTGATAAGCTTCATTAAAAGTTTAATTGGTTAAGGAACAAAGTTTTATCTCTCCTACTGATTTATGTATACTACTATACATGGTAAATTACATACATGGAATAATAATACAGATGACAATGCATACCAAATATAGGAGTAAAATATATCTTTATTATCTCATTAATTCATTACAAGAAAAAGATCAGAGATGGTCGACTAAGGATTTCAAGTCATCCAACTCTACTCTACTCCCTTCCTTGGCGGAATACAACATATTTAAAGGACTCGACAGTTGCCAAGAGAGACACAACCATCAACCAATCGACACTTACAACTACTCAAGAGTGACAACCAACAAACAATTAATGTATTGATGAATAATTAATATTATCAACCATAGTAATAGGCATTGTATGCTGACTACAATTCACCCCACCTCTTAGTAGAAGAATTGTATTATGCAATCATTTCATTGGCTTTGGGGATGTGGGCATATTCTTCTGGCGCTCACTAATCTCAATACATAATGCACTAAACAACATTTTTTTTTTTTTGAGAAAATCTACAAATGTTGAAAACACACCATTTTTTAAGTAGAGACTTTGTGGATTGACAACACAGGGGATGTAGATCATAAAGATCAAATGCTGAAATTTTCGTAAAAATCTGTTGTGTTTTCCACATTTCTAAAAGTGCATTTTATATGGAGGATAGTTGTGTCCTATTCTTCTTTGGGTAAGAGTTGTGGCATTCCTATTAGAGTGTATCATGTTGTCATTGAACAATGTTCTAGCAAAGCCTATGCCATTAATGTTGGACATAAATAACCCTAAGCATTCTTACCCATTCCAATCTATGCTATCATTTGGTTGTATTAATTAAAATTTTCAAGTATGCATAGATTGAAATAGTCTTTCTTGTGTTGGTAGATTAGCACATTATATTTTAGCTTAGACTTAATGTCAATGAAATACAAGATTTCTTTTTCAATGTCTTGGCTTGGCCTTTTACTGTCAATTGTGATAAATGGTGATGTTTTGATTCTTTTAGGCCAAGCCTACTCAATATGTTGTCATTGATTTCAAAGGTTGATGATCAAGGTTGTATAAATTTCGGAGGACTACTCAAAGTAATAAAAAACTAGAATGAGTTGTATTGTTGTCTAGTTGAGTTTCTTGGTTGTGTGGTTGAGTTGCTTGGTTACTTGCTTGAGATACCAAGTTGTGTGCTTGAGCTGGTTGGTTGTCTGATTGAACTACTTGGTTATCTAGTTGAGCTACTAGGTTGCATGCTTGAGCCGGTTGGTTGCTTGTCCACATCACCTACTTGCTTGTCTATTTCTTGTGCCGAATCAAATTGACATGTCATCAGGGGGATTAAAAAGGGTCGACTCCTATGAAATTTTATTTGTAGCAATTTCTAAGTAGTTTTTGTGGTGACTGGAAATTTTATTCACATGCTGCCTTGAATAAAAATAGAGGGAATCGTTCTTATTTATTGTGCATTGATTATTGACTGACCAGGGAAAATGAGAGCATTGGAGTGACTATGGATTGCTAGAGGTTTGAATAAACAAATCAATGATATGGAATGAACGTGTGAAATATCAAAATGGCTAAGGAGGGTGCACATAAATATTTTTTATTGGTTGGGCATTAGTAGGAGATGCAGCCAAGCTATGTAATGTCTTTAATTAATGAAATCAGACAACAAGGAGGATAAAAGAAATTGAGCAATAAGGAGCGTTAGGAGTTGAACTAGTTGCAGAGGTGCATAGGTGTCTAAGTCAAGTTTGCTAGAGCCAAAATTATTTTCAAGGAGTTGTGCTATAATTACTCATGCTATTACTGTGACTCTACAACACCCCCAAGATCAAATGCAAGACTCAGATAACTTCTACAAGAGATTGACAAGACAAATTGCATTAAGATGCAAGAATGATATTATTGACAATGGACTTGATTGAATTGATCCAATGAATGAATTGATGAATAAAATGTACATAATAGACCTCCTTATATAGGAAAGGCAATAAGAGACAATGATAAGAAGCTGATAAGCTATCACCTATGCAAGGTGCAATCACGTGTCCACCAAATATGGATCATCCTCCATTATGTAATGAAGTACATGTCATAGGATGAGGATAACAATGTGATATGCGCACTAAAGGTGGATCTCACACCTAAAGTGGAATTTCTCCTACACTGTGCTTAATTGAGGTGCAAACTCCTAGGTGTCTCAATGACAAACTACGATGCAATGCATTATCCTAAGTAAGATTAAGTAAAGTGTAATTAGGAATATTTAATTACACCAACACCCCCTCTTAAGTGCAAGTTAGGAGAATGCACTTAAATTCACAATGCAAGATGGGTCCTGACTACTAGGCCATGTTAGGCATCCATGTACAATATGCAATGCAATACATGAAATTCAATCTGTCATAAATTGGAGAAAGAGGAAAAACCTCATGGGAAAACCCCTCCCCCAAAAAGAGAGAAGAAAACACAAGATGCATGGATGGATAGAGTACTCAAGACCCCCCAATAACTACATGCATCATGTATATACAAATAATTATCCCCCCATAAGAAGGATAGTTGGAGACATGATATCCCCCCATAATGAAGAATCTCCTACAAAAATGGTGAGTGCTTGAAGACAAAGCATAGTCCAGTGACTACAAACAACATTTCTCCCCTTGGGAAGAAGATATACCAAGTACAAATGTAGGAATGCTTCCCATTCTGCATAGGAACTAGGAAGTGGAATCCAAATGAAGTATGATGATGATGCCATGAACCAATCCATATCCCAATGAAACAAGGAAGAAGGTCTCCAAATATGCATCTTTGAAGACTGAATAGGTATCTCCAAGCTCATGGAATCTATCACATCAGCAAAGTGAATCATGAAATGTGACAAAACAAGTGAAGGAGAAGGATCAAGAATGTCAATCTCCAAAGAAGGTGAAGAAGTATCTCCAACTGTGATGAAATTGTCATCAAAGAGAAGAGAAACCCCCTCAAGTATGTCTCCCAAACTTGCAATATGAGAATCAACAATAAATGTTGAAAAGACATCTAAGTAGTCATCACATTCTACAAGACCTGAAGCAATATGATCATCTTGTTGAATTGTAGAGCCCATGTTTGAAGAAGCAGGAGGTGGAGGAGTAGGAATCTCAACACTTATCTCAACAACAAAATGATTCAAGTGTCCAAAGTTCTCCTCACATACATAATTCTCCCTTGGTAAAGGGATGTCTACATCATGAATATCATCATCCTCATCAACAAAATGTGAAAAAGAATACAAGCGTGATATATGATCAACAACTCCCATAGCTATGACATCTCTAGTCTCCATGTCCTTAATGTAGACATAATTAGGAGTGAACTCAACAATTTTACCTTGTGCCCCATGAGTAATTTGGTAAAAAGGAAGGAGATTAGTGGTCAAGGATGATACACAAAGAACATCATTAAATGTCCCCTCTCCCATAGGAATAGAACCTTTCCTATAAACCCTCATGTATGTGTTGCTATCCATCAATATATTAGGAGAATTACAAGGCTCAATAGAAGAAAACTTATCCATAGAAGAAACCATATGATGTGATGTACCTGAATCAAGAAGCCATTTACCTTGCTCAGGATGTCTAGAAGCCAAAAGTGCTTGTCTTTTACCTTTATCTTTGGATGATGATGGAGATGTAGATGCTGCCAAATTTTAGAAGGAGTAGACACTGATGAGAGCAACTTAATATTGTTCTCTTGAAGAATGTGAGTGAGCTCATCAATCTTCTTGTGAAAACATTTATGCTCATCATGTCCTAGCTTTTTACAATATGCACATTTTTCCCTCTTTCTTCTAGATGTTTCCTCTCTTGAAGAGGACTTGGATTCAAAAGTATTTTGTGAAGGAGATTCATTACCTTTTTCACGAGGCTTAGGATCCTTGTGTTGCTTCTTTCCTTTGCCATTAGAAGCCTTTGAAGTGGAGTCATTTGCAAGAAATGCATGATGTGTTGAAGACTTCAATTGACCCATGTGTGCTAACTTTGTTTGTTCCCTTGTGAGTTGAGCTGCAAATTCATCAAGAGAAGGCAATTTGTATGCACTACCAAGAGCATCCAGAGTAGTATAGAAAGTAGAAACACGGATTGAATATTCAGGACCTATCTTGGAAAAAATAGAAAATATCAATTGTTCATCCCCTTTAGTAATGCCACAAGTAGAAAGCTTCAATCTAATAGAATTGAACTTAGAGAAAAAGTCTTGAATATTGTCAAAATCACTAGGATTTAGACCTATGAGCTCATTCTCTAATATGAATTTTCTCATTCCATCAGGTTTACCAAATAGTCCCTCCAAGATTACCCAAGCATCACAAGGATGTGCGCAAGATGCAATATGAAAGAGCAAATCATGAGAGATGGATGATCTAAGAGAGCGAAACTCTTTATCCCTTCGATCAAACCATTCTCTCCTTTCTGCAACATTTGTAACTGGTTCTTGATCATGCCTAAGAGTCATTCTAAGCAATCCAATACTTAACAAGTGATCAGACAAATATTATTTCCATTCATGGTAGCTAGTTATATGGAGTGAGGATTTTGACCTTTGAAAAATCCATAATGCAACCAAATAATGATTGATAAAAACTGATAACTCCTTCAAATTACTGATGCAAATCAAAAAATTGAAATCCAAAGATTAACCAAGTGCAAATATAGCCCCAAAATGAACTATTTATGAAAGTGATATTTCCACCCCCAATCACTGAAATCTAATTGCAGATTTAAAAAATACAAAAAAAATTATGCACTTTAAAAAAAAATTGCACATGAAAAGGAGTTCATATGAGCACAAATGAGGCCTTGAAAGTTGCAAAAACTAAGATTTGCAATTTTCAGAAATATTCAGGAACATAGATAAAAAACCACCTACACCACTGTGTAGCTCATGAAATTATACCCCAAAACAAAAAAAATTGCTCAAAAAAAGGAGTTCAGATGACTGAGATTTCGTTGTTTGAAAATCGTCTTTGAAATTAACTTTTCTGAATCGTCGTCGCTGCACTTCCAAAATTCAAATGGCTCTAGATTTGCCCTCAAGTGTCTGATTTGGATGAAAAAAAATTTGATTTAGGGGTTTTTGGACCTTAATATGATGTCAACCTCTGATTTTCACTGGGCAAGCTCCAATATTGACCTGCAATAGAAAGCCACAAAATATAAAACCCCAAATTTTCTCCAAATAGAATATGCAATGGTGATGTCCAAATAGCCTTATTCTACACCCACAATTCAATCAAACCAAGATTGATATTATTGAGAAGAGTTCATCACACCTAGAGAGCTTTGATAACATGTTAGAATTTTAGGTGACTCTACAACACCCCCAAGATTGAATGCAAGACTAAGATAACTTCCACAAGAGATTGGCAGGACAATTGCATTAAGATGCAAGAATGATATTATTGATAATGGACTTGATTGAATTGATTCAATGAATGAATTGGTGAATAAAATGTACATAATAAACCTCCTTATATAGGAAAGGCAATAAGAGACAATGATAAGAAGCTGATAAGCTATCATTTATGTAAGGTGTAATCACATGTCCACCAAATGTGGATCATCCTCCATTATGCATTGAAGTATGTGTCATAGGATGAGGATGATAATGTGATATGTGCACTAAAGGTGGATTTCACACCTAAAGTGGAATTTCTCCTACACCATGTGCTTAATTGAGGTGCAAACTCCTAGGTGTCTCAATGACAAACTACAATGCAATGCATTATCCTAAGTAAGATTAAGTAAAGTGTAATTAGGAATATTTAATTACACCAATATATATGATTGAAGGCTATGTGACGACATGATTTAAGGACGACATAGTATTGAGTCATATTTTTATTGGTTTTGTTTGTCGTGAGAAGTATGCTCGAGCATGACTAGGAATTTTCGAATTCTTCCATAATGTCATTGAATTGAATAGTCAAGCATGTGTGAGGAAAATGTGAGGACTGCAGAAATGATGTGTTTGTCGTAGGTTCAAAAAATGGAGAACTTTTTAATGTTGTGCGATTAAGGAGTCGATCAGAGGATTGAAGTCAAAACACATTTTTTAGTGGTGAATGTAGAGTTGGCTTTGAGGGGAAAGGTTTGAAATGTAGGGAATGAAGAAGTGACAATTGGAGAGACTAAGGTGTGTGTTGTAGCATACACAAGTGTATGATTTCAGAGTCATATTGTATCGAAGAAGCCTCAGATGAGTTTGTTAGGGAAGTCAAGTAGCGTATGTGACTAAGGGAGATATGATCCAGAGCCATCTCATTGACATAGTATATTGGAAGTTTTTGTTGTGGATTGCGACTTTCCATTTTTCTCTATTTCATGCTTTGGCTCGAGTAATTTAGTGTTGGACATTCTCATGCTATGTACTGTATTGAGAGATATGCATCGTGCTAACTGGAAAATAAAAAACTGGTGAAATAATATCTTTCTGATTCAGTTTGCTACAAGTTTATGTCTTTAGTTTGGTCTACTGTAATTACATATATTTATTGATACCTTTGCTATTGTATAAAATTGGGGTGTTGTCTAATTTTTGTATTGGGATCGAAGGGTTGAGTGTATGGTGATATTTTTTTTTATTTCAG
Source organism: Chamaecyparis obtusa (assembly GCA_027943335.1). Classification (NCBI taxonomy): domain Eukaryota; kingdom Viridiplantae; phylum Streptophyta; class Pinopsida; order Cupressales; family Cupressaceae; genus Chamaecyparis; species Chamaecyparis obtusa. The sequence continues at coordinate 736,749 of BSBK01001267.1, read as the reverse complement.
TGTAATTTTTTTTAGTTGGTGTTCAAACTGAGGTTGGTGCCTTAGCTGATCGGAGTTGGTGTTCTTTGTGAGTTGGTGCTCACTTGTGTAATTTGGGTTGGTGCCCATTTTGTTAATGAAAGCTATTGTTTGTTGTGGGTTTCTACTCGAAAGGGTTTTCTACGTGAAATTCAATGTTAGTGTCTTGATGTTTGTTCTCTCTATGTTTTAAGTGGTTATATGTTCTTAAAAGTTTAAAATGCTAATTCAATACCCCTCCCCCCTCCCAGTATTTTATGTGTGCTCTTCAATTAGCATCAGAGCAAGGTTCTTTTAGAAAAAAAGCTTAAATGCTTGGAGGTTGATCTTGATTGTACACATGGATTCTCATGAAGATCATACTGATGAAGGAGAATAAGATCTTGAAGAGGAGCTAATAAGTTCTTTAAATGAAATCAAGAGAATTAGAAAGAAAAATCGGAACTTGAAGTTGCTGCTATAAGAAGAGAATGAGTCAAAAACCAAGACATCTCAAACTCTTGGAGAAGTAGAAAAAATGATAGATGATATGAAGATTCAAGTTGAAGAAGCAAATAGGAGAAATCATAAATCAACTTAAGCTCAAGGAAGAAAATTGTGAAAGACTTGAAGTTGAAATTGTTTCACTTAGAAAGTTAGATATATCTATGACACAATGGAATAATGAGAAGTTAAATCAGAAAAAATTCATGTCCCTAGACAAAGTCATTGTCTCACAAAGATCGTCTACTAATAAGTTGGTCTTGAAGAATGTCAAAGTTCTAAGTCAACAAAAGAAGAACACAAAACAAACATTGATAGCACAAAGGATTCAACATCAAAAATAAAAAATAATGTTGTCATGAAGTCTCCTATCTCAAAACAAGCACGTATGATGTAATGTCCCTTTTCTAGTCCTATGGGAATTGGGATTGATTTCTTATTGCAATAGACTTATTTCTACCTAAATAACATCAATATCATTGCCTCTTTGAACTGGAGAGATAGATTACAATCCAATGCTTTACAATGATGACTACGCTGCAAGGCATTTACAGTCAAATAATAGTTCTGATTTGAATATTGAGGAGTTAAGCAATTAGTAGTTATATCAACCTTCTTCTAGGACAAGAAAAACATGAATTACTGATATGATAAGTATTAAGTTTGCAAATAACAAGAGTGTGTATGCTTATATATAGTAACAATCTGTATATGAAAGCTTAGATTGATTTGAATATATTCAGGTTTCTTATTAAATACTTGTAGGTGTTATAAAGATCATTTTGATGTAGAAATGATCTATTATATGTAAGGTGAAAGGGTGAACATGATGATCAAGTGTAGGACATATATTGATCTAAAAATAGGTGTTGTTGTCTAATATGTCTTTGAACTTTTGTGGCTAGTGCCTCGAAGGATGCAGCTTAAGCTTCCGCAAACTTAAATATGGATGAAGGAATCTCCCTCTTTCCTTGATCGATTCAAGGCCCTCGTATATTCTTCCACATCGATTGGTCATACCTTTTGGCTCGTAAAGACATATCTCAAGAGTTCATGGCCCTTTAATATGATTGTCTTACTAAACTGATTCATTGATCATAGCTTATTTGTTTTGAGTTAATATGAATTTGTGTTATATTGCCATGGGTTTAACTAGACTCCTCTTCTCTCTGTTTATCCATCTGAGTCATCAATGGATATTTGTTCTCCTTAGAGATTCCACCAACATCGATATAAAAAGAAAGGCTAGATTATTGTCGTTCCACCAATTAAGGCTTACTCAGTGAAGTCTCCTTGAATACATAGCTAAATCCAAACACTCCATACTTGAAAATATAGTGGCAAGATCTCGAAATTCCTGCCAATACACTCCCAAAAAAAACATAGACTCTTTAGCACTTGTGTATAGCCACATATGCTCAATACAGTACAACGATGAGTAGCCATATTTTATCTCTTTTGTATGGAAATATTTACTTTACACAATAAATATCCCAATTTGATATTTAATTCCAAGCATTAGCCTTATGCTAGCAACATTGAGATATTTGCAATATCAATTCAGGCTACTTGATAATCCCCATACGACACTCTCAAGGTTATTAGATTTGTGTTCAAATATTGAATCAATGGTGTCGTCTCATCTAGTGACATGAAGTGCAAACTATTCCTTTGCCGCCCTTAGATATAACTGTAAGCAATATTTATCAAGTCGATATGTTATGATTTATTATTTAATTATTAATTATTATATTTATAATTATTATTATTTATATTTAATTTATTATTTATTTATTAGTATGATATTATTATTATGTTATTATTTAATAAATTTAATCTCTGAAATAGGGGACATCACAGTCTTCCCTTTTCCAAATCGTTTGCCCTCGAGCAATCTCAGTTCAATGTGGGTGGCTTCTACAATTTTGATATCGCCTTGTTTAACAATAGTCCTTAATGGAAGAACCCTCATTTAGTCCTGAAACAGTAATTCCAACTTATGCTTAGAACGATCATATATTTGTAAATATAAACTTATCAAATCTAAAGATATTTATCATAATGGTCAATTTAAAATCATAAGAAGAATTCAAAAGGTATAACTTATCTAAATTTATTGCCACACTTCTCCTATGTTAGATGTCGCTTCGCTCCTAGATAAATGAGCCATTACGGATATATAATCTTGCCTTAATTTCTTTCTAGGGATTTTGACATTCACTAGGAATGCCCTTTTCCTAGTCATGACACTCATTAAGAATGTCCTTGATCTAGTCTTGACACTCACTAAGAATGTTCCGATCTGGTTTGACACTCACTAAGAATGTCTTTGATTCTAGACACTCACTAAGAATGTCCTTGACACTCACTAAGAATGCCTTAGATCTTGGCACTCGCTAAGAATGCCTTGATCTACTTTGACACTCACTAAGAATGTCCTTAATATTGGCACTCACTAAGAATGCCTTGATCTAAGTTCACTCACTAACAATGTCTTTGAAACTCACTAAGAATGTCCTTGTCCTTTGAATGATATATGCTCATATTATTGGGAAATGACTGCTAGGGTTCCATGCTCACTTGTATCAAACCTTGATCTTTTGCTAGGTGTTTCTTCATCATAAGCTTCTTTTATCTTATGTATTTGTCCTATTTTGCATTGATGGTTATGTCTCCATGGTTCTTTACATTTGAAACATAGACTCTTCTTCAATAATTCATCTATTGCTTGCCATTGATGCCCTATACTTCATTGTTTGTTTTAGACATAACATTTTTTTCGTTTTATTGTACTTGATTAATCATACTTGTCTTGTGTCTTAGGTGAGAAATTCTTGTCTTTCTTTTAAAGAATTTGATTTGACCTTTTGATCCTTTTTGTATTGCTTCCCCCAAAGTTTGTGGTTCAAAGGGGTTCACTATACTTTTAATTGAGTCCTCAAGTCCTTCAATGAACAAATAGGTGAGTCTTCTTTGAGATAGATCGGGAACTATGACAGAAAGTTTTTGAAATTCATTGACAAATTCCTCCACTGTCCCATGTTGCTCAAGTTGTGTAAGTTCCTTGAATTACCATTCAAGATGTTGTTGGTCAAATCTATTAATGAGTTTTTTAGAAAACTCTGCATACGAGGTTATATTTTGGTGGCCTAGGGAGAGGATCCCATAGTACTACCATTCATGTGCTATTACATCTAAATGGAGGATTGCAAATTGGAATGTGTCTTCTTCTATCATCGGACTAATGGTGAAGAAAGTATTCAATTTTTGCAAACAAGTGTGCATTGTAATTTTCCTTGTTCCATCAAAGTTTGGGAGTGTCACTTTATTCACTTTATGCTTAAGGTTCTTATTTATATGTCTCTTAGGCACCTCATTTCTTTTGGCCTCATAAAATTCTCTAAATGATATGAGTTCTCTAATGTACGGTTCAAGATTTGCATAAGCTCTAGCAATGTCTTTGGTATTATTTATTGATTGATCCACTCTTTCTTCTTCTCTTGATGTACCTTCCTTGGGTAGGAAAGGGGGCTTGGGTACCCTAGGTGTTGATGACCCATTATTATTCTCCAAATGGTTGGAACTTGTGTCTCTCTCGCTTGTGGAATTAATCTTAAGGTTGTCGATAGCATTTCTTGTGTTTTGCAAAGCTTGGATGAGTGTCTGATTTAATTTTCCCTATCTTTCATTTTGGCTCACAAGTGTTTGATTAGTCTATTCCATAAAAGTTCTGAGTATGTTTGTCACTTGCTTGGCCATAGTTGTTGCACCCTTCTTGTGTTGGTATGTTTGCATGGACTAACTTCACAGGATGACAAGATTATGCTCTAATACCACTATAATGTCCCTTTTTCAGTCCTATAGAAATTAGGACTGATTTCTTATTGCAAGAGACTTATTTCTACCTAAATAACAACAATATCCTTTCCTCTTTGAACTAGAGATCTAGATTCAAATCCAATGCTTTGCAATGATTACTAAGCTACAAGGCATTTACTGCAAACAATAGTTCTGATCTAAATATTGAGGGGTTAAACAATTAGTAATTATATCAACCCTCTTCCTGGACAAGAGAAATAGGAATTACTGATATGATAAGTATTAAGTTTGCAGATAACAAGAGTGTGTTTGCTTATATGTAGTAACAATCTGTATATGAAAGCTTAGATTGATCTAAATATATTAAGAGTTCTTATTAAATACTTGCAGGTGTTATAAATATCATATTGACCTAGAACTGATCTATAAGTAAGGAGACAGGGTGAACATAATGATCAAGTTCAAGACATATATTGATCTAAAAATGGGTGGTGTTGTCTGATATATGTCTTTGAACTTACGTGGTCAGTGCCTTGAAGGATGCAGCTTAAGCTTCTGCAAACTAAAATATGGATGAAGAAATCTCCCCCTTTCCTCGATCAATTCAACACCCTCTTATATTCTTCCACACTGAGTGGTAATACCTTTTGGCCCATAAAGACGTATCTTACAAGTTCATGGCCCTTTAATATGATTATGTCTTACTAAATTGATTCGTTGAGCATAGCTTATGTGTCTTGAGTTAATATGAATTTATGTTATATTGTCATGGGTTTAATTGGACTCCTCTTCTCTCTGTTTAGTTATTATCCATTTGAGTTATCAATGGAAATATTTTCTCCTTAGAGATTTCCCTACCATCGATATAAAAAGCAAGGCTAGATTATTGTCGTTCCAACAATGAAGGCTTACTAGGTGAAGTCTCTTTGAACACAGTTAAATCCAAACACTCGATACTTGAAAATATAGCAGCAAGATCTTGAAACTCCTACCAATACACTCCCACAAGAAACATAATCATTAGCACTTGCATATAGTCACATATGCTCAACACGGTACAACAATGAGTTGTGAATGAGTAATATTTTATCGTTTCTATAACGAAATGTTTACTTTACGTGATAGATATTTGAGTATGATATTTAATTCCAAACATACCTTAGCTTAGATACATTGAGATATTTGCAATATCAATTTAGGCCGCTTGATAATCCTCATACGAAACTCTCAAGGTTATTAGATTTGTGTTCAAATAGTGAATGAATGGTGCCATCTTATCCAATGACATGGGGTGCAAACTATTCCTTAGTTGCCCTTAGCTATAATTCTGTTGTCCTCAATTTTGACATCACAAAATTGAGGCAACCCTACGCAATTTTGTTCATGGATTCGTAGGTGTATCCTCTATGTTTCAACGCATTGATAATGTGTCATGAAAGTAGTTCGTCATCCTCGAATTGCATCTTACATGTATCGTTATATATGCATTGTTTATGAAGGTTGTTGTCAAGTTGAATCCCCCTTTTGCTTGTGAAAATGAGTTTTCTTCTCTAACTACAGACACTTGATTTGGGTTGATCTTCAAGTCCTTTTTCCTCTTTTTCATCCTTCTTTAAGAAGTTTTTAGTCTTGTTTTTCCTTGTCGATGCTCCTTTAAATCCCGCTCGTTTCAAGCTAACTTAGACCTCAATCGGAGCTGTCTAGCTCAAGTTATGGGGTAACAGGTGGGGTTTTTCAGGGCAACTGCATATTTTGTTAAAATCCTCTAAAAAGTGGACTTTTTAATAACAATTGCGCATAATAAAATTATTCTTAAATTTTAAATTGGATTTTGTCATCCATTTTAAAATTTCAACTCATTCTGAGTTGATTTAATCATAGTTTTTTATGTTTTATTAAAATTAGGCTTTTTAAAGTCTATTTTTATGTTGCTTTATTAAAAACTATGGTTATTAGTTTAATTTTAATTACATGAGATATTTTTAAGTGCAAAAGTGGGTTTTTTGTTGTTTGTTGCATATACCCATATGCATAAAACTCATTAAAATACACTACCAAGTCCTAAGAAGCAAGTCAGTGGAGTTTTCATATGCAATTACATATTTTAAATAAGATTTGTTATTTAATTTATGGTAAGTGGAGAATTCAAATTCATTTACACATGCAAAGTTTAATAAACATGTGCTTTTATCTCTCAAAAACACGTTATTACTTTTAAGTGAAGATTTCAAACTCAAAAACACATGTTTTTGCCTCAATAAAATATAGCCAAATGCTAAGTGCCGATTTTGGGTTAAAGAACACGTGTTCTTGTCTTCTAAAAACCCGTTTTTATGTTACTTAGTGTTTGGTGGGGTTTTGAGTTTAAAACACATTTGTTATTTCTCTTCAAAAAACCATTATTGAGTCTTTTATTCATATTTTTCAAAGCCTTCTTGCTGGGTGGCAATTTTTGGTCAAGAAACATATGTTTTACTCCATTAAAAACACGTTTTTACAAGACTTGCTTGCTGAGTGGTGATTTTTTATCCAAAAGCATATCTTTTCTCATATCAAAAGTGTGTTTTTACTCAACACACTTAAGTGGCATTTTTTAGAGGAAATGCATGTAATGTTTTTACATGTTTATTGCTTTCAAAAACCCATTTTTATAACTTACATGTTGAGGGGCGATTTTTGTTCTAAAAACATGTGTTATATGCTTGAAGAATCCTGTTTTTAAAGCATTGCATTGCTGGTGGCGATTTTTGAAGAGAAAACACATTGTTTTCACATGCTATTCTCTTGAGAAGATGCATTTTCTTCCAAGTAATTGCTGGTGGCGATTTTTGCTTGAAAAGCATATGCATTCGGTTTGTTTCCAGCTTGTTTCTCTGTCATTTTCCTTAAAAAACAGTTCATTGGAAATCACAAACATCATCCAAATCCAAACGTTTTCAATGAAGGGCAGATTGTAGAGTAAGAGATTTCATTTTTAGTTTGTTTATTACTATTTTTTAATGGATTTAAAACCCTAGGTGCCATTTTTTAAGGCATTTGCATGAGTGTTGGATTTGGTCAAAGAAGTTGCTATTTTTCTGCAAATAAATTCTCTTTGATTCAACACTTGTCAAGCTTCAAATCTTGACTCAATGGGACATTTATTTTAGAAGAGAATTGAAGTCTATATAAGACTCTTCTTTCTCAGTATTTCTAAATTCGAAAGTCTTCATGATCTTGTTCAGATTTTTCAAAGATTGCAGAGACTTCTTCCCTTATCTAATATAAAAGAGAAGTAAGTTCATTGGTTTTCTTGTATGGTCTTTATGCAAATCTTATTATTTCATTTCATTTTCTGAGTTGCATTAGTTTTATGTCTTATTTTTGTGCTCTTTCTTCTATCTTCACTTCTCTAAAGATGCATATGCAAAATATCTCATTTTTTTGTATATGTAGTCGGGATTAAAAACCCCGTTCTTGAATAAATTCTTTTTCAAAGAGAGAAGAGAAAAGTTTTCTTTGCACCATTCTTCATGCACAACGTGACTTCACTCCTAAAAAGCCCACCTACATAAGCCTTTTATACCGCTGCCACTTGACTTTAAACTCATGATGGTAGAAAATCTTCATTTCATTATTAAAGAAGCATCATATTCTTTCATTTCCATACATGTTTCCCTTCATAATTCTCGCTGTCCACATATGCAAACACCTCCAAAAAACCCATTTTTGGGTCTTCCTTATCATTTTTGAGCTAAAGTCCATTCACCTCTTCGTTGTCCTAAAGTTTTCCAGCCATATGTCGTGTTCATAGTCTTCCAAAATCCATAATTGTACATCAAAAAGTGTGCAATGGACCCATCCATGCTTCATTTTCTCACCTAATACTTGTTGTCCATTCATATATAATACCCTCTAAAAAACCCATTTTTGGTTTTTCTCACCACACAAGAGCCGATCTAACCCAAATCCGTTTGTTCTTCCGTTGTTCACAAGTATTCTAGCTACTTACAATACCCCAAGCTCACTTCTTGAGTATCCAAAAATTGCAATGGATCCATCACTTGAAGATATTCTTACCTTGTGAAATATTCATGTCACAGCTACTCAGGCATATCAATTACCATGTCAGGAGAATTTCTAGCCAACACTAGAAAAGGAAGAAGTAAAGGCCCAAAGGATTGAAAGGGAGAATCAAGAAAGGTTAGAAAGTGAGGCAAAATGGAAAAAATGATCTAAGATGGTGTTACCTTCCTATGCTAACTATCCAGTTGTACAACCATGTTTGGATATAAATGTAAGGCAGGAAGATATCATTTCAGACCTAGGGGCTTTCATTTGGAATCAAAGAGAAGACGACGCACAATATTTAGTTGTTCGGGCCATCGTGGAGGAAGAGGAGGAAGTTGGTATTGAGTTTGAAAGAGAAAGACCAATAATTGAAAGGGGGCTTAGAGAAAGATTGGAGCATGAGCAAAGAGAAAGGATACAAAGAGAAAGGGAAGCCCATAGGAGAGCTCAAAGGCCACCCTTAAGAGAAATTCAACTTTGAGGGAATCAAGTGAATCAAAATTAGAACACAAGTTAGATAAGAAGATTGGATCTTTCTCCCCAGAAAGGTTTGAAAGACTACAATCAGAAAGAATTCTTTCAAGGCAAAGATGGAAAGAAACAAATGTACTTCTCAAGAGACAACCAAGGATGCAGGTTCCTGTTCCAGATCAAGATGCTTTCACCAAATTAGAGTATATCAACCATCACACATCCTATAGCAGCATGAAGACAAATGAAGAATGATGTAATAGGTGTCGTGTCTCATCAGGCACTTAGAATATTTTCATCATGTCTTTGTAATTTGTATTGGACATATGTAATTGCATGTGATAGCATCACGTGCAAAGTTGTAACATGTAATCAAGTTGCAAGTGCATTAAGCATGCAACTTTGAATAAGTCAAAGTTAGTTAGTTAGTTAGAGAACAAGTCAAGGTAGTTAAGGGTTTTCTCCTTTTCTCTCCACCTTTCTCTCTCCTATTTTCTTATATAGAGGGAGATCATTGTAAATAATCATCTTTTGGCAAGGCAAGAAAATTCTGTTAGTTTGTATCTACACTCTAAGACTTTGAGCTTAGATGTAAATTTGAATTGCTTTCAATAAAAGGGGCAACTTGTTTTCAAACTTTGTGTTGATTCAAGGTGTTATGTGACGACATTTTCTGGATATTGATTGTGAATTTTGAAGTTTTGCTCAAGAGGGATTTAAGTTCAATTGTGCAGACTTTGAGTTGCCTATTGTATTCAGAGCCAATTTGAACTTTTGAAGACTTTGTGCTATAGGAGGACAAATTGTTAAATTAGATAGTGACTGTAATTACTTAGAACTAAAGACTTTGGGCTTTAGTTGTAGGTATTTTTATTAAGTTTGAGAGTATCTAGTAAGAGACTTTGTGCCTTACTGGTTATTCTGCTTGAATCCTCATGAGACAAGCGCATGAGACTTTGGGTTCCTGTTTTTGTTTCCCAAAATATAAAAAGTAAACTGCTGCCCTTGGTATTGTTCTTACGTCAATTCCACGGTCACCAGTATTATCGTAGCAGTAGGAGATCTTTGTAGAGTTAGAAAGTTGTTGTTACTTGTGAATCTTTCATAAAAAAAGAGGAATAGATTGGAAGAATCGCCCCTTTATTTAATTTCAGTTGAAGTCCTACTGAAGCCACCTACGGTAAGAAGGGAGCCTCCCCTATTGCTGAGGAGAGATTTATCTCACTATACAATTGTCTAAAGTTACAATTTTGTAAGGTGTAGTCTTAGCGGCTTACAAAATATTTAGCCAACAAATTCTAAGCAATATTTATTAAGTCAATATGTTATGATTTATTATTTAATTATTATTTATTATAGTTATTATTAAATTTAATTTATTATTTATTATCAATTATCATTTTAATATTTTACTATAATATCAATTATTATGTATTATTTAATTATTTTAAAAGTATATTTATTATTAATTTACTAGCATGATATTATTATTATGATTTTATTTATTAAATTTAATCTTTGAAATAAGGAACATCACATATGAACAGGTTTAATAATTATTTCTTTCATGGTTATTGATTCTCTTGCAATTATTTTGGACACAAGACAATCGACTGTAGAATGTTTCCAAGAAATGATTTCAGACTTGAGTAGGAATTTTTTTGCTCCTCCAAGGAACTAGAATATTGTATGTTATAAATGTAATAACTTTGGTCACATTGCAAAAACTTGTCGAAGTGCTATGACAAATTTCTCTAAGGAGAACAAGGAGAACAAAGCAAAGGAGGTTGCTAAGGTTTGAAGCAAGGAGAAAGAAGTTTTAGTGGACTCCTTGATTGTGCAAACAACCCCTCATGCACAAAATGAAAAGGATAAATGGTATATAGACAATGGTTGTTCTAGGCATATGACTAGAGACAAGAGCACATTTCTCACACTCAAAAGCACTAATGGAGGAAAGGTGAGATTCGGTGGTAATACATCTGCAAAAATCAAAGGTATGGGAACACTTGTTTTGGATGATGGTAAGACAAAAATAGAGAATGTTTTATATGTAGAAGATCTAAAACAGAATCTATTGAGTGTGAGTCAATTGTGTGATCAAAGACACAACTTAACTTTCAAAAGGGAAGAAATAAGTCAAGGGGAGAAGCTTTATTTTAGAGTAAGTTAGGGGGAGCAGTTTTATTTCAAATTAGTTTTTTTTTGTTTCAAAGTTAGGGGGAGCATTTTTTTTGTTTCAATTTGGTTTCAAATAGAGCTTCCATCAATGACAATGGGGGAGATTGTTGAATATGTTTTCATTGATGTCAAAGGTTGATGATCAAGGTTGTATAAATTTAGGACTACTCAAAGTAATAGAGAATTGGAATGAGTTGTCTAGTTGTCTTCTCAAGCTACTTGAGTTGCTTGGTTGCCTGGTTGAGCTACTTGGTTACTTGCTTGAGCTACCCTGTTGCATGCTTGAGCTGGTTGGTTGTCTGGTTGAGCTACTTGGTTGTCTAGTTGAGCTACTTAGTTATGCGCTTAAGTTGGTTGGTTGCCTGCTTAAGATAGCTACTTGTCTACATCACTTGCTTGATTATCTATTTCTTGTGCCAAGTCAAATTGACACATCATCAAATAGATTAAAAAGGGTTGACACCTATGAAATTTTACTTGTAGCAACTTCTATATAGTTTTTATGTGGTGGCTAGAAAATTCATTAATGTAACACCTTGAATAAAAATGGGGGGAATCATTCTTGTTTATTGTGTGTTGATTATTGATTGGGCGGTGAAAATGAGAGTATTAAAGTGAATATAGATTGCTACAGGTTTGAATAAAAAAATCAATAATATGGCATGAACATGCGAAATATCCAAACAGCTAAAGAGGGTGTGCATATATATTTTTTATTGAATGGGTGACCAAGTTGTGTAATGTCTTTAATTAATGAAATCGAGTAGCAAGGAGGATAAAAGAAATCAAGCAATAAGGAGGAGTAGTTGAACCGGTTGTAGAGGTGCATAGGTGTCTAAGTCGAGTTTGCTAAAGTCATTTAAATTTCAAGGAGTTGTGCTATAAATACTCATGCTATTATTGTGTTGTGTGGAGTTGAGCCCTTTTGAATAGTACTGGGCATTTTTTATAGTTGATATGATTGAAGGCTATGTGATAGCATGATATAGGGATGGCATAATACTAAGTCGTATTTTTATTGGTTTTGTTTGTTGCAAGAAGTATGGTCAAGCATGACTGGCAGTTTTGGAATTCTTCTTTAATGTCACTAAATTGAATAGTCGAGCATGTGTGCGGAAAACATGAGGACTACAGAAATGGTGTTTGTTGTAGATTCAAAAAGTAGAGAACTTTTTAATGCTTTGCGATTAAGGAGTCGATGAAAGGATTGAAGTCAAACACATTATTTAGTGATGAATGCAAAGTCGGATTTGAGAGGAAAGGTTTGAAGCATAGGGAATTGGAGAAACTAAGGTGTGGGTTGTATCATACACGGGTGTATGATGTCAAAGTCGTATGGAATCAAAGAAGTCTAGGTGAGTTTGTTAGGGAAGTTATGTGACTAAGGGGAGATATGATGGAGCCATTTCATTGACAAAGAAGTGGAAGTTTCTGTTATGGATTATGACTTTCCATTTTTCTCTATTTCATGGTTTGGCTCGAGTAATTTAGTGTTGGACGTTCTCTGATTTAGTGTTGGGCATTCTCATGCTATGCAGTATTTTTGAGAGATATGCATCGTGCTAACCAAAAAACTCAAAAAGAGGTGAAAGAATATCTTCTGATTCGGTCTACTGCAAGTTTATGTCTTTGGTTCGGTCTTCTGCAAGTACATATATTTATTGATACCTTTGTTGTTGTAAACTAGGGCATTGTGTAATTTTTGTAATAGGATCAATGGGTTAAGTGTATGGTAATAGTTTTTTGTTTCAGTGTATTTTTTTGAGTTGGTGCTCAAATTGAGGTTGGTGCCTCAGTTGATCGAAGTTGGTGCTTCAAGGAGGGTTGGTGCTCTTGACAGTTGGTGATCTCTGTGAATTGGTGCTCACTTATGAAATCTGGGTCAATGCCCATTTCATTAATGAAAGCTATTGTGTGTCATGATTTTTTGTCTAAAAGGGCTTTCCATGTCAAATTTAGTGTTAGTGTCTTGATGTTTGCTCTCTCTATGTTTTATGTGGTTTCTTGTTCTTAAAAGTTTAAAAGACTAATTCACTTTGCCCCCCTCTAAGTATTTTTCGTGTGCTCTTCAAAGCCTTCATATAAACATATGATAGGATAAGTTTCCTATCATGTCCTCCTTTGATTTGTGTTAACTCCATTCTTCATTGTGAAGCCCTTCCCTCAATGGGCTACTTGTACTAGGTTCTATGGTTTGGGGTTTGAACACTTTGTGTTTAAACCCCTTTCAAATTGTCTACATTTCTTTAGTACTTGGTGTTGTACTTTCATAAATTAGGGTCTTTTCACACAAGTGCGTCTCTATATAAATGCACTATTTGAGTACAAATGACCTACAATGTCTATCTTCAGACATTAATGTAAGTGGTACTTGTGAGCTAAGTGTGTCTCATTCCCTTGCATTTACTACCACCATATATGAGGAAATTTTCAGTTTAATAACTACTTGTTGAGATAAATCATGAGATGATAAAAACACCCAGGTTAAAGCCCACAGAATTTAAAATCTTGACAAAAATTTTGTTCTTTATTCCTAATCTATATTTATCTAATATGCTTGCCTTCAAAAAGGCACTCAGAAAATTCTACTTTGTGTGGTACGAACAAGTATATTTTGAAAAAAATTGTTTATCTCTATTTAAAAATCCACACATCGATGTTATAATTAAAATAAAATATAAAGAAAAGAGTATCATCATATAAAATTATTGTTAGTTAATATCATTTGGGTTAACAAAATTCATATATTTTTAATAGATTTCATTGTACATAAAATTCTGTTTGCCACAAATGGCATACAAGAAATATTTGAATATCTAATTTTATCCTTAGCTGTAAGAACGCCAAAAAAAAGCTGAATTCAAAAAAGGCGGTAAGAATACATTGAATACCTAATCTGGTATTGTGTTCCTTAAGCGTCCCAATACATTATGCTCGCCCATTATGTGCTCAATAAGAGCTTCCACATTTTCAAAATCAAAGCATTAGTATGTTCCAATCCATCAAATGTAACTAGAATAACAATTTCATATGTTTTATTTGCATATATTTGTCTCTAGATTGCTATTAGATTCCCACAAAAGAAAGTGTAAGGAATTTAATATGGTGGAAACAGAATGAAGAAAATTCAAATTAGAGAAAGAAATCATAATTACCATTTGTATAATGTCGGCAATCATGCTCTCCCAACTTCAATTCAGTAGACCAATGTTGGTTAAATTCTGTAGCCCTTTGTATGCAAAAATCCTTTTGTGCTTCTCCTACCAACCAATATCTTTTTGTTGGTAATTTTGGTAACTCCCTTTTTTGAACAATTCCTAAAATATATGTAGCATTCACATAGTCAGCTATGTTATAGCCATTGATCAATTCGCAGAGTGAAACTCATTTTGTTAAATAAATATTGCTAGTCCCACAAGCTGCAGCCTAGTGGTAAATGGGGCACTTACGACCAACATGCCTTTTTTTAAATTCTTGGTGGACCCATGTGTGTGATATAATATTGTTTATATTGTTGTGATCTCAAGTGTGTGTCGCATGGTGTTGTGTATCCTCTCTAGGTGTTTCAAAAAGGATCTTCTAATTCAAAGTTTCTCCTAATTTCACCAGCATTTGTTGTTTGTACAATTTAGTTCAGTGAATAAACTGATTTTATTTGATCGTTTAGCAAAATAAAAAGGTAGATTTTGTGGCTGATAAATTTTTTTTCATCATACACATGTAAGGAGTGTTTTCTAATTTTCAGTTATTTTGAGACTCGGAGTTTTAAATCATACAAGATGTTTGATAAAGGTGACATTACTTTGAGTTCATAATGGTGTATGACATTCCAAAGAGTTCAAATTATGTTCCACAAAAGGCAGTTTGAAACCAAGTAGATAAAACACAAATGTATTTCAAAGGTTCTTTGACTTGCATGTTTTGCAGTATATCAAATACATTTTGCATACTGTAAATTGAGCAAACACTCATCAAGTTGGTAAAATCTTTTGCCAACCTGTCTATTGATGATATGAATATATATATATATATATATATATATATATATATATATATATATAAAATAAATTCAAATAGGATATGCTGCACTAGTTTTAATTCTTTTTACATTGGAAGATAACATTTCTTTTGTTCTTTCATAATCTATAGGAACGGCATTAAGAATAATGCCTCTTACATCTAAAACATTTGTACAACAAACAAAAAATTTGTTCAATAAATGCATCCTACAACAAATAGTCGTACGAGGATTACACTTTCAATGAAACAAACATGGATGAAAATCCTAGCATAAGTAGGATATTACCTCTTCTACAATTCTTGCAAATAAAAGAAACATTGAAATAATCTTTTGTATACCTTTGTCTGCTGCTCTTATGTGTTAATCTTGCACACGTGTAATGTCCCCTTTCTGAAATAAAATTTAATAATAAACAATAATGAAATTAAGACATAAGAATAAATAAATAATAATATAATTACAAGACTATTGGCATTTATTCCGGATTGAGGTATAGCAATTGTTTCTGGCATCTGAAGAATTTTATGTTTATGTTTCAAATTAAGCAGAGACCCTCCTAATGAATATTGGAGTCCATTCGAAAATTAGTGATTCAAATACTTCTAAATAATTCTGGCATTTAGTATATGCTGGCATCAAAGAATTTTTTTACAGCACCTGTCAAATATTATATATTTATCGGGCATCCCTTATTAGAGCGGATTAATCAATAATTTTGCTGGGAGATATAATCACCGTGGATAGTTGATTCATTGCTTAAGGATTGATATCTCGCACAATTATTGATGATGGCAATTACTATATCGATAATCAAGCAAGGAAGAAAAAATAATCGACTAAGGCTTTCGAAGATATCATGTTAATCAACAATGATTCAAGCTATATACAAACACCGATAATTATAGTATTGACTATTATTTATCATCCCCTAATCGGTATCTTAGGCACAATAGTAAATATGCTTAGTCAAAAGGCAAAGATCCTCAATAGAAAATATTATAATTCTTAACCAATGAGTTAATTTGTCGATGTTATATCAAGTTATAACATAGCACGTTGTTAAGACAAGCAAGGAGACAAACCAAATACAAAGTGATCCGTATTAAGGAAATCAGAGATATGAAGATACATATTGCCAGCGGTCTATTACTTGGGAAGACAACGATTAAATTAGTTATCCAGTTATAATATGGAAAGGTGCGATTAGCCTTCAAAGAAGCAGCATTGATGAATAGACATAGACATGTCTATTGGGAACGCAAACTATCATATCCAAGTACAAGATATAAAAAGGTATTCTACCTCATTCAATTGGATCATAGATTGAGATGAGGGAAAAGATCAGAATTTTTTTTATTCCTGATGCCTTATGGAAGAATCAAGGATTATAAAATATATTAGATACTCTTCACAAGGAAGAGATGACAAAGGAAATCAATCATTTACATTACTGGCAAGCATTGTGTGACAGAAAATTATGATGTAACATATCTATGAGTTAAATACTGATTTGCAGAATGTTATATATGAATTCTATTAGGAAGAAGGGCCAATATATGGTCTAATATATATGCATACATAACATTAATATCAGTTATAATAGTGAAATCAGAAATATATATACATCAGTTACGTTGTATTTTATATATTCATAATCCATTTGATGTTAACATATAATCAGAGCCTATTCCTTAATCACTTGCTATAGCCCCTTAAGAGGATAGGTTGGTTTTGATAGGGAGAGGCGGAGTAATTCCTCACAACGTAGGTGAATCCCAAGATGGGGTAAGGACATGTATTTCCAATGGCTTGAGGGAAAAGTCCCAAGATGGGTAAGAATATGTGTTCCGGAAACCTTGAGGGATCCTACTTGTAGATTGGTTTCCAAGCACCCTAAGGACAAGTAATTCCCCATCCTTCTTAGGGTTGATGTTTAGGAGGGAAGTAAGGAATTATAAGTTAATTGTCGAATGTATTAAATGCATAGTGATGTATGTTAATCATTGGAAATTGGCAGAATCCTAGTAGTAAACATTATAGAGACTAAGTAAATTGTCATTTTCAAGCGCAATCCAAACCCTAGTCAGGAATTTTAGGGTAAATCAAGTAAAGTCCCAATAGGGGACATTACAACAAGGCTCATAGAGTGGTGATTTGCTACCTCCTCTTTAATTATTAAAAGGTTTCCCTCCATTTGAAGTTTCTTGGTGGGCTAATATGTCATGTCCCCAGATTTAGGACATACTAGTAGACATTTGATTCAATAAGTTTTATTGAAGATTGAAACTTATTCAAATAAACGACCTTCATATTATGCATACCATTCATGTATTCAATCAATGTCCATCATATTTGCATCCATATACTGTAATACATAAATCCATGATATATCATACCATCTGCATTCTGCCATATACATATGCACCACAGTCATTACTCTGTCACGCCTACATATACAGTAGTGGTATAATACTATCATACATACATGCATCTAGACTGATGTATCTGCATTCATAGTCTATCATATTCATTCTCTGTCATATAATCATGCCACCGCATACATATTACTTAGCATCGGCCTTGCATATGATCGCATCATAATCGCACTTGCCATATTCTTCATAAATCGCATAATACCTGCAATTATCTTTACACAGCATAACTAAATATTATGGCATGATTAGTATGGTAATTAGTCAATGACTGATTACTGTAATAATCATTGCATGATTATTATGGTAACCATTCAGAATTAGAACGTGACTCTTCATACGCGCCTCTTCTTTTCAACGTGCACATATATTATGAGGATCGCATCATTTGATGGAAGCATGATTTGGAGAATATATTATATTTCGTATTCTTTGAGGATCGCTCTATATTAGACCATATTGCCTTTCAGCAATCACTCAGGAAAAGCATATAAGGATCAGTCAGAGATGGCATCACCATTGAAGCATATTAATATTGTCATATCAAAGATGGCTTTAGCATTATTCAAAGCATATTATTATTGTTATATCAGAGACGGCCTGCATATTTGCACATTATTAATTGTATATCAGACATAGCAAGAAGTACCAGGTACTGAGATCCCTCTCAGTCGTGCATGTAATTACTTGTATATCAGAAACAGCATATATTTGTTATCTTGATTGTTATGCAATCATTATTATTTTGCATCAGTGTATGCATTTGGAATCAAGCATCATTCAAATAGTTAATTATCTGTAATTATTTATACATTCATAATTGTGAAGCTTACAAGTAGCGTCTCAGATTATAGAAAAAAAGGGACATTGCATAATAACACATCCATAGTAATTGTTGGACATATTGTCATTGATGTCAAAGACACTTAGATGTTTGATAGTTAGATGCCAAGTTCATCACAATATAATTAGTTTATAAAAGAAGGTGTAACCAAGGGCATTACAAAAGCAAAACAAAATCTCATTTTGGTGCCTCTATTGTGATAAAGAAATTTAATTTAAATTGCTTTTATTTTGGACCGACCCTCCAAATTAGAGTTTTTAAATTGTCTTAAATAAATAAATTTATATTTACTTGTGAGGGCCTACCCATGTCTCTTTATGCTGGCCAACCTTCGTGTTTATGCACCCCACCTAGACATTTAAATTTAAAAAATAAATAAATATATATTTTTTGGTAAGGACCTATTGTATGGTAAAACATGCACACGCCCCATTGCAAATGGGGACCCCCTCTTTTCCCTTTGGCATAGGAGTAGTTGATCTTAGTTTAGCCTTAGTTTAGTGGCAGTGTTGTAATCCCCAGGTCAGTAAGATGAGTTTGAGCAGCTTTAGACACAAGCCCTCGCCCATTTAAGAAGTTGAACCATTAAGGAATAGAATTGTTCAGCGAGGCATCTAGCACTTAGCCAAGTTTTCGGAAAGAGTGAGCCTTAGTCAAAATATGATGTGGAAGTGGAGAATCAGACTTGGAGCCCAAAATCTGATCTTTAAGAGATAATAGAAGTCTGATTGGAGAGGATTGAGGATGCCTTATGGAGGTGAAGATGAGCAATCAACAAAGTATGAGTAGAATTTGAGCATGATAACACAAAATTTGAACTTTCCCCAATCAGATCTGAAATGATTAAGTTGAAACATGCATTTGCCAAGTGAAGGGAATTGAGTTTCAAGTATGAAGATTGGTCAAAGAATGAGTGGGGGCAAGATGGAAGTCAAAATCTGAAAGAGAGTGTAAAGTTTGATGTTTGAGTGAAAGAAAGGCCGTTAACAACTTTGGAAACCTGTCCTAAGGTAGTGCGGATTCCGCACTCACCTTGGACAGGACTGTCCAAAGGGAGTGCGGATTCCACACTTACCTTGGACAAGCATGTCCAAGACCACCTTAATTTCCTCCCTTCAATAAGAGCCCTATTCCAACTTTGTGACGATTACTACCCAGCTGCTGTCCAAGGTGAGTGCAGAATTTGCACTTACCTTGGACAAGCATGTCCAAGACCACCTTAATTTCCTCCCTTCAATAAGAGCCCTATTCCAACTTTGTGACGATTACTATCCAGTTGTATATCCATTTTGGAGTGTGATAAATCAGATCCATTACCAAAGAAATTCACATTAAGATCTTTAAAATCAAGATGGAAATCAAGGCATCAAAGGTCACTCAATTCAATCAAGAAGACGTGTAAATCTGAAAAGGAAATAGAAAAGTAAAGTGAGATGGCTTTAGAGAAGGCATGAAACCTTAAAGGCAGCTTTAGACAAGCCTGTCCTAAGGTAGTGCGGATTCTTCACTTAACTCGGACAAGGCTGTCCAAGGAGAGCATGGATTCTGCACTAGCCTTGGACAAGGCTGTCCAAGGGAGTGGTGGAATCCGCACTTACCTTGGACATTTGTATCCAATGATTCCAATCACACCCACTTTTCCCCCCTTAAGATGAGACTGTACATTGAGTCCATGGCAATTTCAAACATGAGTGGATGCATTTTCAAGCATGTAAGTCTGATTTTAGGCTTGTAAAGAAGACAGTGTTTCCATCAAAATCAGATCTTCAAGGTGAAAACTCATGGCTTAGCTTCAGGTTTTAGGATAGAATTCAATCAAATCCATCATACTTCGATCCAAGGGTAGAATTTTGAGTTTAAAAAGCAAAGAAAACAATGCAAAAAGAAAAGGGAAAGAGAAGTTTTTTAAATGAAAGGAGGTTGGGGATAAATGTATGGACAAGCAAGGCTGTCCAAGGAAAGTGTGGATTCTGTACTTGCCTTGGACAAGGCTGTCCAAGGGAGTGGTGGAATCCGCACTTGCCTTGGACATACCTGTCCAAGCCCCCTTGAAATTCCACCAGCCATATTGGAGAAAACAATTCGACCTTAAAATGCAATTTGCCCCCTTTAAATTTGGTTCTTTCTAGTAATTACATGTTGAAATAATTTAGAATTGGGTTTAAGAATTGGGAATTTTCATCTTAATTTCAGCTGTTTGATCTTAGAATTTGAAAATAGAATTGAATAGATGATTAGAGATCATATTGGATTAGGAAATGCAAGGTTCATAAAAGGTTTCATATATCCATTTCGTGGACATAACATAACTTTCTTCTTGTTTTGCAAGGTGAGATGGATGGAGATGCTTGAGAGAAATGAAAGTGTAAATCCAAGTTCAAGGTCAGACTATCAAGAGGGAGTTTGCGGAACAAGTTATGCAAGAAAATGATCAAAGCTACAAGTGAAGGAAGTTATCATCAACTTGAATTTCCTTGGGAAATCCAAGTTCAAGATTCAAGTACATAAAGTACCTACATCACTTCTGCAAGTTCAAAACCATGGCAATGAGAAGATTTCCAGAAGAAAGGAAAAAAACTTATGAAGATGAAGCAACTTGGGAAAATGAGCCATCATCATCAATCCAAGGCTGGAAGATGTTGAGTATCAAGAGCTACTGATCAAGTTTATAAGATAAGCATGTTGAGGTGGCACCCACTCATCTTCAACCAATCAAAAAATTCCAGTTTCATGTGTCCAAGATCAACTATTCCAATCATGCCAAGTGTACATGTGGAGTCCACTTAATGCTTCTACCTAACCAATTTTTTTGATTGGTCAATTAAAGCAATGTAATTTTCTCATTGGCCCACAAGGTGGTGCTTCATTTTAATTGGCCAAGCATTTAATGTTTGTAGGAAGTAGTTGAATTAGGGCTTTGTTGGCATAATCACAGCCATTTATCTTGAATAGATCTTGGTCATTCATTGTAAATTGAACAATTATAGAAGGCAAGGCCTTCTCATTTGGAGCTCATTAGATTAGTTAGAGTAGGGGGAGAGTTGGAGAGATTGTTGTAATAATACTACTAAAATTGTTCATAATTCATTATTGGTCTTCATGGTGGATTACTTGTATCATTTTGGAGTATTTCATGGTTTCTGCATTTCCTCACTTAGAGTAGGATTTTATTTATGTTGAATAGAAGTAGAAGTAGATGAATGGAAGATATTGTTGTTTGTGAAGAATCATTTTGGTATTTGTTAATTGCAAGTACTAGTGTAAGGTTAGTCTGGGCCTTATTGCAAGCATTTAATTTCAATTGGAAATGTTCATTTGGATTGCGCCATCATTGGGTATTTGAATGATTGTTGACAATTTGAACATCATTCACGCATCCTTAGAAGCAAGCACCCTCCTATGCATAGTTGATTTGGCGAAGCAAAAACTAGTTAGAGTTTCACCTCATCATCAATGATTTATTGCATTGTTAGAACTAGATTAGAATCCCTCAACACTTTATCCTATTTGCAATTTGTTTATTAGAAGTAGCTGATGAACTAGAATTGGCAATTCATTTGCATTTTCAAGGTTGATATCGATTGAACAAAGGGCGTAAGTTCCCAAGTGATTACCAACAAATCACATCACAAAAACTCAGTTAAGTCGACAATAAGAAGGAACCTGAGGTTATCTTAGTTGATTACACAATCATAAACATTGTTTAGCATCTAAGCTTCCTTATTTAAGAGAGGATTTGATGATTGGTGTTTCATCCTAGAATACTATGTGTTTCGTCCTGCATGTTGAAGTGGTCACAAAACTTGCATCAACAAGGACGACCACTCTTGAAAGGATCACCCATTTGGGAGAGTCGCATTCTTTGGGGGAAGGGGTATGTTTAATGAGGTATAAAACAAGGAAAGAGAGAGATGGAATAAGCAGGAATTTGAATATATTTCTATAAAAGAGCAGAACTAAAGGAATATAATCAGACCTTTTGGAGCGGAATTAAATCAATCTTATCATAAAAGTCAGATCATGGCAGATTTATGAGCAAAAGTTGTTTAAGATTATAAGCAGATTTAGAGAAGCATTTTAGAGAAGATTTATTAAGGTTATTGCAGCAAGTTTGGAAGCAAAATTGTGAAGTTTATTGGGGCAGATCTAAGACACATATTGAATAGATGTAAAGGCAGATTTTAATGAAGTTGTGAACAGATTTGTGAAGAAGAATTGGAGCTGATCCAGGAAGAAGTTTCAAATAATTATCATATTATTCATTTGGACGTTGGTGCCTCTCACAAAATAGATTGGTGTCTCTTGCTGGGTTGGTGCCTACAAATCATTAAGAGGGGATTGGTGTCTCCTGTAGGTTGGTGCCTACGATATTTGTCAAAAGGTTTTATACAAACAATATTTTGCTGTGGTTTTCTCTCGTAAGGGTTCCCACATAAATCTTATGTTCTTGTGTCACATATTTGTTGATCTTACATGATTAGTATTTCTATGATAGTTAAGTTTTGAAAAAAGTTGCCTTATACTAATTAACACCCCCCCACCCCCCCCACTTCTTAGTATAAGCTTATACTCTTCAATGTGTATCAAAGCTAGTTCCTTCATAATATAGCTTAATTGCTAGAAGGAAGATCTAAAGGGCACACATGGAAAAACAAGGATTATCCTCTAATAGGGCTTCTCTTTTGATGGGACAAATTATGTCTTCAAGAGCATAAGAATGTGAACCTATTTAATGGAACCTAGATTTGATTTTTGGCAATATTTTGTGGATGGTCACAGTGCACCATCACCTCCACTAACAGATCCAACAGGTGAGAAGGCAAGTAAATAATGCCAAATCCATGAATGCAATTCTATGTGGACTATCTGAATAGGAATTTGTCAAAATAATGCATTGCACATTGGCAAAAGATATGTAGGACAAATTATAAAAGACCTATGAAGGGGATGACAAGGTTAAAAAGGCCAAGCTTCAAGCTCACAAGAGGCAATTCGAGAATTTAAGATAAAGGATGAAGAAAATGTTGTTGCCTATTTGATTTGTATGGATGAGATCGTGAATACCGTAAAGGGTTTTGGTAAAAAAATAGAAGACAAAATAGTGGTGCAAAAGGCATTAAGATCTCTACCCTTAATATTTGATACTAAAGTCTCTTCCATAGAAGAAATGAAGGATTGGGATAACTTAAGTATGGATGAGCTACATGGAATCCTCACTGGATTTGAGATGAGAACCAGAAAAGAAAAGACATCCAAAATAGAGGCAGCCTTCAAAGTCTCAAAGAAATTGAAAAATAAAGAATCTATGTCAAGCGAAAGCTCCGACAATGAAATAGACAAAGAAGAAGCTCATTTCATGTGGAAGCTAAAGAAAGGATATGGAAAGTATAAAGGTAAGTTGCTATTTAAATGTTTCAAGTGTGGAAAAGTAGGATACTTTGCTGCTTGTTGAAATGATAGCTTCAGTCAGATAACCATGGACAATAATCATCAATAGAATGATCTATGATTAGATGCATGTATATATATCAATATACATTGTGTACATTGATATACATACATACATATTAAATGCTTAACTATATATCATTATATTGATGATATTTGTAAAACCAATTATCATCCATAATGATCTAGATTATCATTAATATTGTTCCAAGTATAATCTGAATTTTTCGATCTGCATTTTTGTTCGATATTGATTAACATTATCATTGCCATTTATAAGTATCGATATTAAATCGATAGCATTGATCATGAATCAGATACGAATCTGATAAAGACTAATTTATATTACCATCAATGATGATATTGGTTCATATAATCTGCATTAGTTACGAGTTGCTATTGCCGATAATTATCGGCTTGTATTAAGATAACTAAAGGGCACCAAAAATGAAGTGACATGTCAATGAAGAGACATGTCTCTACTTATGTGGAGGCATGTCTATTCATTGACATGTCCTCCCAAGATTATATACATATCAACTCTGATCGGTCAAAGATGCAAGAACAGAAAACATATAGTGCAAAGCATCTTAGAGACCAATCTCTCTCTATTATTCATATTCAGATCTGCAACACAATAATCAGAATTAAATATTAGTGTTTCAGAATCATATACAATACTTGTAAAGTATTATTATCTCATCACTCTTGTATCAACCTGCAAGACATTATAAGATCAATAAGAGCAACTATTCAAGAGATAAAGAAAATTAAAAGGATATCTATATTCTAATCTGAAATAGAAATAATCTACTTCCACACTGCTAAATGTCCATATCCAAAAGCTAGTGATAGTGATGATGAAGAAGATTATCATATAAAGAAAGGAAGAAAAAGAATCCTTACAAAAAGAATCAAAAGCATGGTAAAAATGAGAAGAAATTCTAAGATCATAAGGCTCTATTCTTATAGAGATAATAGCTCATCCAATGAAATGATGAAAGTAGTTTGGATAGTGATAGAGAGGAAATTCTCTTTATGTCATTTGAAGTGGGAGACGTCTGTCATGTCCCCTCTTTAGCCTGGATCTATTCTATTTTGCAATTAGCTCTTATGATCCCTTGAGACTTAATTGTCACACAAGGGGGCCCATTTAAAGGGGTGCACTCATGCACCACTTTAATTAAAGTAGGATCTAATTTTATAATTTGAATTTGGGTGCCCACTTTTGTGACTGCCTCTCTTGTGATTGAGGACCTAGCCTTTCCTATTTAAGCAAGCTATTTGGTTGTTCATTTTCATCATTGAGAGTTCATCTGTTCTTGTGTTTTCAATTCTGATTGAGCAATTAAGCTTTGGAGAGTAGATTCGGAGGTGAGAAATCCTTCCTAGTTTACTGGTTTCTCCAATAAGGTGAAGTCACTTCATGACCTTATTGGACTAACTAAGAATCTACTTGTTTGCAGATCAACGCGCAATTGGTGATCATTTAATCACTATGAGCATTCAGTGAAACACATCAGGCAATTCAAGGCTGCAAATACTAATGCCTGCCATCTGGATCTGACCCTTGGCCAGCGATTTAGGACAACAGCATTATCAGTGAAGGGAGACAATTGGACTTCAATAGCAAACACATCAGAGCAATTGAGGTTCAGCGATATCATCTTGTTTGTATGCGATTGGAGGTTCGACAGTTATTTGAGATTCATATCTGCATACCAACAGCACATCGAACCTTGGACAGCGATACTCATATTCAACACTCAGGTGATATTCATATAAATTCAGATGTTCATATGCGATCGGCGATCACATGCAACTAACATAATAAACTTTGATATCATCAGTAGAAGACGGTGGTACACAACAGCAGTCAAAGATCATTCTCGAACAGAGCAATTACATCCGATCTTGGCACCATACTTGCAATTATACACTGAGGTAATCAGATAAGTAGTCTTGTTTGGAGGCAATACCATCAATCTCTTGGTGATAGCAGATCCATTACAAGTGGCGATTACCAGTAGCGAACATCTCAAACAATACCCGCGCACTTGAGTCTTTGTGAACATGCTATATCGCAGTCAATGGCATCTCAGTCACCATTAACATCTCTGTGACATCCAGAACAAACAATCATTGAGCATATAGATGTTGGCATTAAGGGATGGTAACCGGTAAGATTGCAACCGGTACATGGCAATAGAGGTATTGTCATTGATTGGCAAAAGAGGTGTTGACATTTGAATCTAAGGACACTAGTGTTGGATCTGAGAAGCTAGACAGATACAACTGATAACAACAAGTGTGTGGAGAGACTGGTTTGGCAACCGGTAACACTGAGCAAAGAACAAGAGTCATATCTGATCATCAGAAGCAACCGGTCACCAAGGGAAAAGCAACAGGTAACTAGTAACAGAGACCGAGGAAAGGATGCAACTAGTATAGACAGAGGAAGGAAAGGTGACAAGTCAAGGCTCTTACCTGTGCACAACTTAAGGATCTTTACCGATCAAGTGAAGACTTCGTCATGATAAGATGAATCGGGAAAGTCATAGTCAACAATCAGTTATCTAACTCTTTGACTGGGATTTACTGCACTAAATCTGGTAGACTTTGAGTTATCAAGACGATCGGTATGAGGCGCAATTGAAGGTGTTAATGCCGAAGTTTGTGGCATTAAATCATGGAGATATCTCTTGTGAAGGAAAGCTTTTGACACACATCCATCGTTTTCTTTCATAAACAGATAAAGTAGTGCATGCATCGAATGTTTCCTCAGTGAACTAATACTCCACTAGGTGATGGATCTGAAGGTGATCTTTAAACAGATCGTGCATGTAAAAAGAAAATAGGGCAAGAAGTCTATATATTCCTCTGCCTGCTAAGAATATAGTTTGCCCTCATTCTGCCAAAGTAAAGAGTGAACCTGTACACTAAAGAAACTAAGGTGAAGAGAAAGGAGAAAAGAGAAGAGTGTGCAGAGAAGCACAATAGGAAAGGAGAACATATCTACAACAACCGGTGATGTTTCTCAGTCGAGTATAACAGAGATCTTATCAGGCTAAGCAAATCCATTTCTAAAAGGTCAAGTATTCTATTGTTCTCTAACAATTACAATAGCTAAATCCTAGTATTTTGGGTGGACATTAACGGGTCCCTTGTACTAAATCCCTTAACCGGGTGACATATATTTAGGTGTTCTAAGTCCTCTAACCAGGCAGACTCTAACAGGCCTTATTGTATCAAATCCCTTAACCAGGTCGCATCTAACAATGCATTTGTAATCCTTTAACAGAGAAGGCTCCTAACAGGGCGCACTTTAGAAGAGTGCAAAATTTGTGAGGTTTCCTCACACTGTGGTTTTCTCCCGATTTGGATTTCCATGTGATAAATCTGGTGTTGCTTGTTGGTTGATTGCTTGATGCTATTTTTATGCTAGAATCTGTTTTTCTTACAGTCATAGTATACTACATCAGATTTGTTTTAAAAGTTTTAAAGGTGCTGATTCACCCCTCCCCTCTCAGCACTGGTTGGGACTGTCAATTGGTATAAGAGCCTCGTTCCTTTTCTTTGCTGCTTAACCGCAAAAAGAAAAAGTCAAGATGATTAGAAAGGAAGGACCAAAGTTCTCCATGGAAAACTTTACTCTGTGGTGCAGCAAAATGAAGCTGTACATGAAGACCATCGGAGATCAATATTGGACTCATGTAACCACTGATTACATTGAACCCAATGGTACGCTAACTCGTGATGAATTGAAGATCAAGACAGAACATATAGCTGCAATGGACATGATAGCAAGCACGCTACCTGACTAAGTCTATGCAGAGATTGAAAATCTAGATACTACTCACAAGATGTGAGCTAAGCTGCAAATAGTGTATGGTGGTGACCCACATGTGCAAAGAGCTAAGGTAGAGAGCCTCAGAGGAAAGTATGATGATATGAGGATGAATGAATGAGAAGACATTGAGCAATATAGCAATAGAATCAAAGAAGTGATTAACTCCATCAAAAGCGTTGGAGGAAAACTTAGTGAGGAGGAGGTGGTAAGCAAAATACTGAGAATGCTAAGGCCTCAGTATGCCATTAAGATCTTAGCCATTCAAGAGCTCAAATCAGTGACCACAGATCAAGTCACTCTAGACTCCCTAATCGGTAAGTTGACTACATTCGAATTGAGCAATTTTGATAATAGCTTACCCATGCAGGAAGCTGCTTTTAAGTCTTCTATAAACACCTCTTCCACCAAGAAAGGAAGAGAAACCGGTAATAGCTCTACTGATAAGATTGGAAGTCTTGTTGAGAATCTGCTCTCAGAAGAGATGGAGCAAGATGAGTTTGAAGCACTCATCGCTAGGAGATTTCCCAAAGGAAAAGGGAAATACAAAGGAAAACTCCCACTAAAATGTTTCTCTTGTAGTAAGGGACATATTACTACAAGATGTCCAGACAATGAAAATAAAGACAAGAGCAACCGATTCAAGAACAAAGCAAAGAAGGAATGCTACCTTGTAGAAGGAGTCATAGACAATAAATCTGAAGACTCTAAAGATCCAGAAATTGCATTTGTTGCAATAACAGAAGAAAGCCCGGTGATAAGCGAAATGACACTTATATCAAGATCTCATCGGCATGATGACTGGATCATTAACAACGGATGCACTTACCACATGACTGGTGATAAGAACAAGTTCATCAGCTTAAAGCTCAATGATGGTGGATCGGTAACCTTTGGTAGCAATGCCCCCTGTGCTATCAAAGGAAAAGGTTCTATTGCACTTAGCAATGATGTATGTGAAGATGTGTATTGGGTAGAAGGACTTAAGTACAATTTAATGAGTGTTGCTCAACTAAACAACAAAGGGTTCCTGTTGGAATTCGGGAAAGGTTCTTGCACTGTCAAGGACCATTCAGGAGCTCATGTTGCCACTGGTAGACAGAGTAAAGGGACTCTGTTCTATCTGAACTCAATTGAAGGAGCTTGCCTCATTGCATCAGTCAAAGTAAAAACAAACAAGGTTTGTCTTACAATCAAAAAGGACAATAGCTAGTTGTGGCATAAGAGGCTCTGCCACATAAACTTTGACAGTATTGTCGAAGTGAGCAAGAAGAAATCAATAAGAGGACTTCCTGAGATTACGAAACCTAACAGAGGTATTTGTAAGGATTGTCAGTTAGGAAAGTTGACAGGAACAAGTTTCAGTAGTAAATCTTTTTTTGCTGAAAATGTTCTAGATCTTGTACACACCGACTTGTATGGACCTATGAGAACAAAGAGCTACTATGGAGACAGGTACTTCATGCTTTTTGTAGATGACTTCTCTAGAATGTTGTGGACACTCTTTCTCAGAGAAAAATCAGAGGCCTTTCACATGTTTAAAATCTACAAGGCTCAAGTGGAGGAGATCGGTAAAAGCCTGAAGTGTTTGAGATCAGACAGAGGAGGTGAATACACTTCTCACGAGTTCACTCACTACTGTGAGGATGTTGGCTAAAAATTTTGTAAGGTACTATGACTACACCTTACAAAATTGTAACTTTAGACAACGGTATAATGAGATAAATCTCTCCTCTCAGCAATAGGGGAGGCTCCTTTCTTACCATAGGTGGCTTCAGCAGAATTTCAACTGAAATTGAATAAGGGTGATATTTCTAATCTTTTCCTCTTTTTTTAAGAAAAGATCCACAAACAAAGACAACTTATTAACTCTACAAAGATTACCCACTGCTACGATAATACCGGTGACTTAGTAATTGACATAAGAACAACTCCTAAGGTAGCAGTTATAAATAAATTTAATGAATTAAAACAAGGGCCCAAAGTCTCTTGCAATTAATCCTATTATGAGATAACGAGAATCAATACTGAGGCTCAAAGTCTCTCACTAATGATTCTGAAATTAAAGGAAAAATACTCAAACTTGAAGCTCAAAGTCTTCAACTTTCAGTATTCACAGCCACTACTACTATAGCAATCCTCCTCCTGTAGCTCAAAGTCTCTCAAAAGGTGAATTGAAACCTCCAATGATTTACACAAGTTCAGCTTCTAAAATGAATTCAAGAACGATTGAACGATGCAACATAAGAACACACCATTCAATCCCAAGATTTACAACACAAAGTTTGGAAAATCTTGTTACTTTTATTCACTTTTGATAATTCGTACAATAAAACACAGTTTTTACTACACAAGTTCTAAAGTATAGCCTTTCTTGCTTAAACAAAAGATGATTATTTACAATGAGCTCTCTCCTTTATATAGGAAAACATAAGAGAGAAAAGTGGAGAGAAAAAGGGAAACCCTTAACCACTTTGACTTATTCAATAATCTATTAACTACTAGAAGCCTTATGACTTATTCAAAGATGCATGCCTAATGCACATGGAACTTGATTGTGTGAAGTGATTATACAAGTACATGTTATCCTGTATTTACAAAAAGTTTCACTTCATACAATCTATCATATCTAATCTACTTAAAACATAAAGTATAAAAGACAAAATGTCTTTACAAAGTATCCACAAAATCTCCAAATTTCTGAAGAGATTCGCGAAGAACTACTTCATCTGGAGCTCCTGTATGCTGTGCAACAACTATCACTTTCTGAATTAAGCTTGCACTTTCAGCAATAGCATTCCTATACTCAACCAGCTGATTTTGCAAATGATCCAGCAAAGTTTTATAGCTGGTTAACATATCAATCATACCAAAGTCAAAATCATCCGCCTCTAATTGCAAGAGAATAACCTTTGTGAACATTGCCAAAACAGCTTTATCTTCAATGAGCTCTCCTCCTTCAATGATTAATTGGCACTTCAACTGATGAAAGTTACCATCAATCACACACTCATAACCATTAAGGCGTTCAACTGCCCCATTACTTTTTGCCTTCAATCCTTGTATCACCTGTTCTTTATTAACCATCAAATGCAGATAATCATAATACATCCCCA
Organism: Chamaecyparis obtusa; assembly: GCA_027943335.1. Taxonomy (NCBI): domain Eukaryota; kingdom Viridiplantae; phylum Streptophyta; class Pinopsida; order Cupressales; family Cupressaceae; genus Chamaecyparis; species Chamaecyparis obtusa. The sequence goes on along the minus strand of BSBK01001267.1, from coordinate 706,019 downwards.
TTGAAGAAATGATCCCAGAATCACATAGATCATCCAGATCAATTTTTGTCATGCTCCTCCAGACATCAAGATCAACATCTAAGAATTTGAGTTGCTGATTAAAGGACGTAATGAGCTCATTTAACTTGAGTGAAACCTCTCTTCCCTAATTACAAATATTTACTGCTTTTTGAACCACTTGCAGACCTTGTGATTCTAAACGGCTGCCCCACTCATCCACGGCCTTGGCTTTCCTCTGTGCGCTCAGGATTAATTGATAAAGAAGAAGATTTCATCTTTTCTATGACATCAAGAAGTCGCGCATTCTCCATCTTTAAAATATTCTTCTTCTCCCACAATTTATCATTTCTCATAGTAAGTAAACTTACTGCATCATGTGCATCTTGTTAACAACCTAGATTTGTTTGTCTTCCCAATTTAATCCTGCTGAATTTATAATCAACAGCTTGCATTTCTTCTGTGGGTTTATCAACAAGAGGTTGAGCTACTTCTACATACTTGACCTCATTATTATCAACCATGATTTTTGAAACCGTCTTTGCCTTTTTGTTCTTTGGGACCTTAGTCTTAACAACTTGCATGCAGTCATGATCTTCAGGAGGGATTTCTTCTTTTTTCCTTTTTTGAGTAATCATGTTGAGCCATGGAGGAAGAGAAAAAGATGAAGCTTCCACTGCAGATGTGGTAACCAATATAGTGACTGAATCAGCCTGTGCGACTGTGGCCACAATAGGAGTCTCTGTCTGAATAGCTACTGGGGTAGGACTATTGTGAGTCACTTCAGCCATAAACTGCTCGAATTGCGCCGAAGTAGTATCCATAATAGTCACTGATGAAACTGCCATAGAGGGAATAGTCATAGAATATGTGTCAAACACATTCTCATAACCTTGATACTGATCTACTGACATAATGGCTGGAGCAATTGATGAAATAGGGAGAGCCTGAGTTATCAAAACTGAATCCTGTGATGAAGGAGCATGTCCCATGTTGAATGTGTTCACAATTGTGTCTAACAATGAATCAGGTGATTCATCGGACACTGGAGCAGAATCAGGAAGTGTAGTGGTAACAGGCACATCCAGAGGTAGAGATACTATGGAGGTTACCTTGTTTGATTGGAGCATCTCATCTTCACTAGAATCAATCTAAATCCTCTAGGGATGAACAGTCTTCAATTCAATCACCCTTCCTGTAGCCTTACCTCCTTTGATTGTCAGCTTTGGTATGGATGCATCTGGAACTGGGACTTCCGAGACTAAAGTAGAAGCACCATCTTTACCCTTACCTTTGATTTCCAATCTCAAACCAATTGGACTAGCAGGATCAAAATCTTTACCAGGCTTGATTTTGATACACTTCAAGCCTCTTCTTTTTAACCAAATATTGGCGTTAGCAAGAATTGATTGAAATCGATCCCAAATAGATGTACTTTCTTTTGATGACCATATTGGAGGGAGAATAGGCAAATTCTCTACATGATGTTTTGTATAATCTGGATCAAGGATGTCATCATTATCAACAATGCCAGGAGGAATCTCTACAAGATTGAAATCAACTATTTGCTTGGTAGTTAACCGGCAATAGTCCATTTTTCAGATGTCCAGCTCTGTACTCAAATCAATCCATATATCTTCAAGATGGTGTACATGAATAAACTGTCTCCTCATCTAGTCATTAAAGCCTCTCCAATCAAAACAACTTCTCGACATGAACTTCTTCAATGTAATTCTTTGAAGCTCAAATTACATGTTCTATCCTTAGGAATAGTATCTAGAGAGTAACCACCAATCTTCAAAGGATTCTTTGAAGAAATCCCCACCCCAGGTCTGTGCAGAGTAGACTGATATGCTTGAACTGCCATGAGCTGCCTTGCTAACTCCATCAGAATGATTCTATTAGTGGGGTATCGTGGAAGTGTATATGGCTCTCCTTTGAAATACCCTACCCGCATATATGTGAAGTTTGGAAACTGCAAGAAAAGACATCCATATTCATTCACCTTGGTCCAAGCTTCATCTGATACATGCTTATTTGAAAGTTCTTTATCAAACAAGCACATATAATACTCATAGAAGGCATCTTGAACCCTGCGATAATGCAATCGGCTAGCCCTCAGAGGCAACTGATCAAAATATTTGCAAATAGGTACTAATGTTCTATCTCCCTTAGTAGCAAGTCTTGAAAAAGATCCTAAGGCAGCAGCAATATATGCCAGATAAGAGTTCATGTAGAACATCCCAGTGGTAGTGACTTGAGATAATTGGTCACAAAGGATGTCACTAATCATCTCTCCCCAAAAGATCTTCTGTTTACTTCTTACAATTAGAGAGATGTACTTATACATCCAAGGCTCAAAGGTATTGGAATTTTTAAGACCACCAATATGACTAAGCAAGGTAATAAGATCATTGATTTCCTCCTTGAAATCTGTGTGGTGCACTCCCTTTGGCAATCTTATAAGATTTGGCCTCTTGTTGATCAACCAGTTATCATTAACATATCTGATACACTATGCTGTATCTTCATTCCATCTGTCCAAAGCCTTTTTCTTTGAAATAGTAGTGACCAACGGAGCAAGAGGAACTCGAAAGATCCTATCAATAGTCTCAGGATCCAAACTGATGATTGTGTTTCCATCATGACCTCTGATAGTTCTGGATGCCTGATCAAAATTCTTGGCACAAGCAAATACAAACTCTGGCTCAAGGGATGCCAAGGGAAAATTAGAAATTGCATGTATACCACTTTGTTTTATACACAACATATCCTCCGTTGTAGCAGCATCCATTCTTTTGAGAAAATCATCAACGTTCATATGTGCTATATCTGTATCTTTGACATCATTGCAATGCGAGATGACTTGAGATGGAGGAATAGAATTATGATATTGATCATACTGGTACTTCATTTTCTTCTTTTCTTTGCCTCTACTTGGTACAACTTCACTTGACATAGTAAGATTATGAGTACAAGCAACTGTGACACAAAAATTCCACAACATAAGAACATCTTCAAAGGAAGGATCCATTGCACCTCCACAAACACAAAATACAAGTTGTGATATTGCTTCATATGAAGGGCAGCAAGAGAAGAAATCAGTTTTATCTTGAAAGCATCATGAAAAACCCAAAAACGGGTTTTTGGAGGACGACTGCATATGTGGACAGCGAATGACAAGAAAGGGAACATGAATGTAAATGAAGGGATATGATGTTTTTATGATAGCAATGAAAACTCTCTGCCAACATGAGTTTGAAGTCAAGTGGCAGCAACATAAAGGTTAATGTATGTGGGCTTTTTAGGAGTGAATTCGTGTGATGAATGAAGGATAGTGTAAGGTAGACCCTTCTTTTGGAAAATAATATATTCAAGAACGGGGTTTTTAATCCCGACTGCATATGCAAAAAGAAGAGATGTTTTGCATATGCATCTTTAGAGAATTTGAGATAAAAGAAGAAAAAGCATAAAATATGATACAAAACAGAAAATGAAAGACAATAAAATGAAATACAAAGACACCTTCAACATATGCAAGAAAATTTACTACACTTCTTCATAAGATAAAGAAAGGAAAATCTTCTGCAATCTTTGAAAAATCTGGAAAAGATCATGAAGATTTTCACAATTTAGAAATGCTGAGAAAAAATCTTTATATAGAGTTCAATCCATGACTCATTCCCTTCAAAGATAAACATCTCTTTGAGTCAAGGATCGAATCTTGACAAGTGTTGGATTGAAGAGAAAATATATGCTGAATAATAGCAACAAACTTTGACTAAATCCAACACATGCAAGAGCATCCAAAAACGGCACCTAGGGTTTTAAAATGATTCAAAATCAACAATAAACAAGCTAAAAACGAAAATACTTACCCTAGAAACCACCCTTGTTCAAAACGTTTTGGATCTAATGCTGGTATTGTTCCCGTTTTTGAAGAAAAATGTCCAGAAAATGAACTGGAAATGAAGAACAATGATATGCAAAAAGGATAAAAATCGCCACCAGCAATCTTCTTATGCAAAACGCGTTTTTTAGACAAAGAAACATGTGATTTTCGATATGTTTCAGCCTTCAAAATCACCACTTAGCATATATGAGTAAAACGTGCTTTTAAAAGCAAATAACACATGTTATTTAGGAGTGGAATTGCACTTTAGCATGCTGCATTTTTTTAAAATGGGTTTTCAAGGTTTATTTAAAACACGTCATAGCATGAAAAATCGCCACTCAATAAATAATGAGTAAAAACTTTTAAAACGGGCTTTTGGGAATGGTTTACATATGTTTAAAACATATGTTATAGCATACAAAATCGCCACTTAACATTGAAATGAGCTAAAACGTGCTTTTAAGAGCAAATAATACATGTTATTTAAAACATGTCATCAAACTTTGGACGTGTAAATGAATTTGAATTCTCCACTTACCATAAATTAAATAACAAATTTTATTTAAGATATGTAATTACATATGAAAACTCCACCAACCTACTCATTAGGACTTGGCAGTGGATTATAATGAGTTTTATGCATGTGGATGTATGCAATCAATAATGAAAAACCCACTTTTGCACTTAAAAACATCTCATGTAATTAAAATTAAACTAATAACCATAGTTTTTAATAAAGTAACATAAAAATAGACTTTAAAAAGCCTAATTTTATTAAAACATTAAAAACTATGATCAAATCAACTCAGAATGAGTTGAAATTTTAAAATGGATGATAAAATCCAATTTAAAATTTAAGAATAATCTTAATACATGCAATCGCCATCAAAAAGTCCACTTTTAAGAGGATTTTAATAAAATATGCAGTTGCCCTGAAAAACCCCACCTTTTACCCCATAACTTGAGCTAGCCAGCTCCGATTGAGGTCTAAGTTAGCTCAAAACGAGCGGAATTCAAAGGAGCATTGACTCGAAGGAAAACAAAAACTAAAAACTTTTTCAAAAAGAATGAAAAAGACAAAAAGGACTTAAAGATCAACCAAAATCAAGCGCCTGCAGTTAGAGAAGAAAACTCCTTCTGACAAGCGACAAGGGAATTCAACTTGACGGCAATCTTCAAAAAGAACGTATAATAAAAGATACATAAGATGCAATTCAAGGATGACGAACTGCTTTCATGACACATTATCAATACGTTAAAACATACAGGATAAACCTACAAATCCATGAGAAAAATTGCGTAAGGTTGCCTCAATTTTGTGATGTCAAAATTGAAGACAACAGAGGAACAAGGAATAAAAAGGCAGTTATCTGCACCAAGGACTCCTCAACAAAATGGATTAGCAGAGAGAAGAAACAGGACGTTGATTGACTGTGCTAGAACCCTAATGATTCAGAAGGATCTCCCTCATCACTTCTGGAGAGAAGCTATCAGCATTGTTGTTTACACACTGAACTGAGTTCAAGTCAAGAAAGGAACCGGTAAGACTCCCTATGAACTATGGTTCGGTCACACTCCTAATGTAGGCTATTTCAAAATCTTTGGTAGCAATTGTTACATTAAAAGAGATATGTACTCTGGCAAGTTTGAGCCCAAGAGAGACGAAGGAATATTTCTGGGTTATTCTACCAAGAGTAAAGCCTATCGGTGTCTGAATAAAAGGACAGGTAAAATAATTGAAAGTATCAATGTAAAGGTCAATGAATATTTATAACCAAGAAACAAGATCGGTCATAGTGAACATGATGGCCTGCAGGATCACAAAGATGGAAATCTTTTGGAATTCAATGAAATAATTATTGAAGATGAAAGAGAAGAACATGAAAATAGACCTTTGGAGCAGGATGTTGTACCTGAAGATGACAGACCAACTCAAGATGAAGAACAAGAAGTTGTTCATGACCACGCTGAAGAAATTGCTCAACCGAAATAACTTGACCGGGAACAAAGACCAGTTCTTCCAAGGTATGTCACATATCACTCAACTGATAATATTATTGGTGACAAACATGCAAATGTCTTGACCAGGAAAAAGGCTAGAGAAAATATCTATTTATTTTCCTATATAGAGCCCAAAACCACTAGGGAGGCTCTGGAGAATGAAAATTGGGTCAAGGCCATGGAAGAAGAGATTGAGCAAATAGAGAAAAATGACACATGGATTCTTGTGCCAAGACTACGGGACAAGAATGTCATTGGGACAAAGTGGGTACACAGAAACAAACTAAATGAAGAAGGAACGGTGATAAGGAACAAAGCAATACTGGTTTGCAAAGGATATGCACAAGAGGCTGGATTGGATTATGGCGAAACCTTTGCACCTGTGGCCAGACTGGAAGGAGTAAGAATTCTTCTTGCTTATGTTGCTCACAAGGAGTTCAAAGTATACCAAATGAATGTAAAGTCTGCATTTATGAATGGAATACTCGAGGAGGAAGTTTACATTGAACAACCGGAAGGCTTCACATCCACAGAAAAGAGTGGTATGGTCTGTAAACTCAAGAAGGCTCTTTATGGGCTAAAGCAAGCCCCAAGGACATGGTATGAAAGATTGCATTCATACCTCCTGACAATAGGATTCACAAGAACTGGGGACAACAATGTGTATCTCAAAACTGGAAAAGAAGGGAACCTGATTGCTGAAATGTTTGTGGATGACATCATCTTTGGAGGAGATGACAAGATGAGCAAAGCCTTTGCTGAAGAGATGAAGAAAGAGTTTGAAATGTCTATGATAGGAGCCATAAAATTCTTCATTGGACTACAAGTCCATCAGCTAAAGGAAGGTATCTTTATTTCTCAGTCCAAGTATGTAAAAGAAATTCTTAAAACTTTTGGGCTAGAAGAATCCAAACCGGTTGGTACACCTATGATAACTAACCTCAAGTTATCAAAGGAAGATGACACAAAAGAAGTGAATGAGACACTGTATTGGTCTATGATAGGCAAATTACAGTATGCAGTACACAATAGACCAGACATAGCACATGCAATAGGCATCGTAGCAAGGTTCTCTGCAAATCGTAAAGAGACACACCTTATAGCGGTAAAGAGAATTTTCAAATACCTGAAGGAGACTGAGGAGTATGGCTTATGGTTTCCTCACAAGGGAGGCTTCCAAGTAAAGGTTTACACTGATGCAAATTGGGTTGGTAATATTGATGACAAAAAGAGCACAAGTGGTGGTGCATTCTTTCTTGGTGAAAAGATTGTGTCTTGGACAAGCAAGAAACAGAACTGTATATCACAGTCTATAGCGGAAGCTGAATATGTTGTTGCAGCAATCAATTGCACACAGGTAATCTGGATCAAACAGCTACTTGAAGGACTCCAAGAACAGATACCTGAACAGATTGCAATTTAGTGTGACAGTACAAGTGCAATAAACATATCCAAGAATCCTGTCATGCACTCCAAAACAAAGCATATTGCTATCAAGTATCACTACTTGAGAAAGCAGGTACAAAATAAAGAAGTGAGATTGGAGTATGTTCCCATGAAAGAACAAATTGTTGACATCTTCACAAAGCCATTACCGAAGAGTACTTTTGAGTATCTCAAAGGTAAATTAGGGGTGATACCCCTTCTTGTTCATTAGTAAACTTGCAACGGTGTTCATAAATTCATTATGCTTCAACGGAGGAATTCACCTCATCTTACCAGGATTGATGAATAGGTCTGCTACTCGAAGGGGGAGCAGATTTCTTTAAGGTAGTCTTTTTGACTAGCCTTTGGCATTATTATCAAAGGGGAAGATTATGACTGGACACTAGTGTGTGTGGACCGGTAGTGTCATTATTTGTTATGGTTTTTGCCATCAATGCCAAAGGGGGAGATTGTTGGCATTAAGGGATGGTAACTAGTAAGATTGCAACCAGTACATGGCAATAGAGGTATTGTCATTGATTGACAAAAGACGTGTTGACATTTGAATCTAAGGACACCAGTGTTGGATCTGAGAAGCTAGACAGATACAACTGATAACAACAAGTGTGTGGAGAGACTGGTTTCACAACCGGTGACACTGAGCAAAGAACAAGAGTCATATCTAATCATCAGAAGCAACTGGTCACCAAGGGAGAAGCAACATGTAACCAGTAAAAGAGACCGAGGAAAGGATGCAACCAATATAGACAGAGGAAGGAAAGGTGACAGGTCAAGGCTCTTACCTGTGCACAACTTAAGGATCTTTACCGATCAAGTGAAGACTTCGTCATGATAAGATGAACTGGGAAAGTCATAGTCAACAATTAGTTATCTAACTCTTTGACCAAGATTTACTACACTAAATCCAGTAGACTTTGAGTTATCAAGACGATCGGTATGAGGCGCAATTGAAGGTCTTAATGCTGGAGTTTGTGGCATTAAATCATGGAGATATCTCTTGTGAAGGAAAGCTTTTGACACGCATCCGTCGTTTTCTTTCATAAACAAATAAAGCAGTGCATGCATCGAATGTTTCCTCAGTGAACTAATACTCCACTAGGTGATGGATCTGAAGGTGATCTTTAAACAGATCGTGCATGTAAAAAGAAAATAGGGCAAGAAGTCTATATATTCCTCTGCCTGCTAAGAATATAGTTTGCCCTCATTCTGCCAAAGTAAAGAGTGAACCTGTACACTAAAGAAGCTAAGGTGAAGAGAAAGGAGAAAAGAGAAGAGTGTGCAGAGAAGCACAACAGAAAAGGAGAACATACCTACATCAACCGGTGATGTTTCTCAGTCGAGTATAACAAAGATCTTATTAGGCTAAGCAAATCCATTTCTAAAAGGTCAAGTATTCTATTGTTCTCTAACAATTACAATAGCTAAATCCTAGTATTTTGGGTGGACATTAACGGATCCCTTGTACTAAATCCCTTAACCGGGTGACATATATTTAGGTGTTCTAAGTCCTCTAACCAGGCAGGCTCTAATAGGCCTTATTGTATCAAATCCCTTAACCGGGTTGCATCTAACAGTGCATTTGTAATTCTTTAATAGGGAAGGCTCCTAACAGGGCGCACTTCAGAAGAGTGCAGAATTTGTGAGGTTTCCTCACACTATGGTTTTTTCCTGATTTGGGTTTCCACGTGATAAATCTGGTGTTGCTTGTTGGTTGATTGCTTGATGCTATTTTTATGCTAGAATATGTTTTACTTATAGTCATAGTATACTACATCAGATTTGTTTTAAAGTTTTATAGGTGTTGATTCACCCCTCCCCTCGTAGCACCGGTTGGGACTGTCAATAGATACATATATACTCTCAGGTGTTGATCGTATTGGAGGCATTCCAACCACTCTATGCAAAGCCTACCCATAGTGCAAAGACATACATCCGCATCTCATTCTGTAATTTTCTGTTACATCACATATCTGTGCTTATCACATTACTGTCTCAGAATTTGTATCACTGTATCGATGCATAACAATGCAGATAATATCGTGAGTAATAATACTTTACCGATTACTAAGAGGGGGGGTGAATCGGTAAAACTAATCCTCATTAATCTAAACCTTGCAAGCAGATCTTTGAATGTAAAGCAAAAAGTTAACAAACATTTACTAGCATAAACAGAACCACTCAGATCAACACAAGTGTTTATACATGGAAACCCTCAGTTAGAAGGAAAAAACCACGGTGAGATAGAGCTCACAACTTCATTACTGTAGAATGAAGGCGCCCTGTTAGGTGCTTACAAAGCACTGATTATAGTGCTACCTGGTTAAGGGATTTTACAGAGATCAGTTAAGATCTGAACCCTGTTAAAAGTTGCCTAGTTACAGGACTTTGAACATCAATAAAGATGTTACCCTGTTAGGAGATTTTTACAAAGAACCGATTAGGTTCACCCTGATAGAGGGATTTTATTAAGCTTTCATACCTTGTAAAAGCAATGATCTAGTATGACACTCACTGTCTGATTAGATCATACCTGTTGATCTCTTCTTCAGTTTGCTTGGATGTTGATGTCTCCTAGTTTCTTTACCTCTGTGCCTTTAGCACTCTATAGAAGGATATCTCTCCTCTACTCTGTGTAATCTTCAACTATCAACAACAACTCACTTTGCGTCCTATGACCTGTATATATATTAAAAGAGTTCATCACAATGAAAGCCTTAACTCACAGAACCGCCAAGCCGCAAACTCCGCAATGAATCATGCAATCAGCAACAACTGTGAGTAATGATCTGGAGTTCACCTTGTAAGACATCCGCAAGGATAAAGTTAACTCTTGTTAAAAAAGCTAACTCCACTCATAACTAGTGGATGTCTCGTATAATCCGGCTTCTAACTGAAGCTGATCCTCTTAATCCAGTGCGGATCTTTAGCTTGTCTTAGACCGAGACCGGTGTGATCTTGTCTCGGGTTCAACTTATTCATGCACTCAAAAATCGGTGCGTGTTTTTAGATTAGTCTACCGGTGCATACTCTTATGTTGCTCGGTGACCGGTGTCTAGAAGACAAGTGTTGTGAGTGATCGGTGAATCCTTACCGATACGTGTTTATAGATGAACACTAATAACAACTCAAATTCCTAACAATCTTCCCCTTTGTCATTGGTGGCAAAACTTATACACATACACAAACTTCACAATACCTTGTATCGGTGGAACGACACTTCCCCTGTTCCAAACTTCCCCTGATTGAATGCTCCGATTTACTGTCTTGATTCTGTAGATTCTGCATTGATACTTGATACTTCTTTTACTCTTCTTCCCCTTTTTGCCTCTATAAGACAAAGGGTAACAGTTGTCTTCATATTTGAAGCTTAGTGAAGATATCCTAATATATTGTCTTGGCGGAATGAAGGAATGGGGCCTATTGACCGGTTACATATTCTGAATTCTTTTGGGCTGCAATCAGAGAAATAATGATCTTCTCCATGTCTTCCACAATTTTGTATGCTGGTTCACTGATGAGAGCCTCTGTAGAGGATGCAGTTGAATTCATGATGTCAAATGTTGGTGCCAAGAACATTTGAAATCCAATAATATCTTGAATGCTTTTATTTTTCTCTTCAGCAATTTTCCTCTATGCGAGAGTTAGACTTGACATTTCTCTGTTGTAGATTGTTGCGGTTTTGTTCTTTATATCAAATTGAGAGGATAATGCTTTGATATCTTCTGTCATCTTGGTAGACTTCTCTGACAAATCTTGCAAAAATACTTCGAAGTTTGATGTTCTACTCATCAAGCTTCCTGCCTCTTGAAGCTGTTGTTGGAGAATTCTCAGGTTGGTTGTCACATTTATTTTGATATCTTCAACCTGTTTGTGGAGTATTTCTACTCTTTTCTTCTCGTAGTGGTCGGCTGCCATTATTTCTGGATCTGTTAGATCCTCACCGATTGCTTATGCCAAAACTTCTAGTTGATCTATGACCGGTTCATCTTCATCTATGTCAGCATCAGGGATGAAGTTGTACAGAATGTTCTTTACATTGGTCAGGACCATATCCTGTTTTCTTTTGGTCAATTCTTTTAGTTCCCTTGTTGACATCTTACTGATGTCTACCACTGTATTTGTAATCCTGCTTCTTTTTGCTTCCTTTACCTCGACAAATGATAGTTTCGTTTTTGAAGAAGAGTTTGGAATGTCTCATTGTTCTTGCTGTCCTTGCTCTTGCTCTGGTCTTAGTTGTTCTGTGTGGACAGGAATTTCTTCTTCTTGCCCCTTATTGTCTTCCATTTCTTGATGAGCTCTGCTTTCCGGTTGAACTTCTTCGGATGGCTTAGTACCTTCAACATTTCGTTGTTGTTCTCCCAGTGGGTCTTCTTTTTGTTGTTGCTCAGTTGTATGGAGTTCCCCTATGGGTATATAATTTCTGCTTCTTGTTCATTAGTTATGAACTCCTTTGTTTGAACTTTTTCTTTTTCGGCAGAGAATCCTTCACCAGTTATGCCCCTCCTTTGGTGTTTGCACTAGTCTGTTTTGATCTTGAGGACCATATTTCTCCAATGCCTTGAAGTCATAATTGTTCCAGTAGTCTAGAGTTACTTTGTAGACTTGATTCTCATATCCATTCAATATCTCTGCAACTCTCTCTGATGTTTTTAGGTTCATGGATGCTTCTTCTAATAGAAGCTTTATTCTTTCTTCACTAAACCCAAGCCGGACCTTAAGTAGTGTGTCCCTAGTGATTCTGGTGTTCGTGCCTAGACCGGTTTTCCATTTTGATTGTAGCCTATTGTTTAGTTCTGGTGGGAACTTGGACCTGTAGTCCCTTGGAGTCCTATGATAGTCCATGAAGGTTTCTACAATCCCAACAATCAGCTTTTGTTTGTCCTCTTCATTTAGTACACTATACCACTTGGCTGCATTGTCCACTTCTCCAAAGTCCATAACCTCAGTAATTATATCATCAACATGCATAGGTTGAAAGTTACCTTTGCTTGGAGAGATGAGAACCGTTGGATTCATTGTCTGTCCCTTGGTTAAATCCACTAGTACCGGTGCTTCTTCTCCAAGTACTCCTTTCCCTTTACTGGTGTCAAGTGTCGGTTTAGCTGTTGTTCTTTGTGCTACTTCTTGTTCTTCTTGTTGTTGGGTCTGAAGAAGTTTGGTCCATAGTGTGACTTCTTCATCATGTACCTTCTCAACTTCTCCAATAAGTAGGAGGCCTATCCTTCTTGTGGTTGCAAAATTTTTCTGATGAAGTTCAGCTTGCTCTGTTGCCTCTTCCAGAGTAAGGTGATTTTGAACCTCTAGAAGAGCCCATATCCTCAGCTCCTTTTCTCTTTCTTCTGAGGCTTTCCACCGGGCCTCAATATTCTGTAGAAGTTGTTCTGGTAGAGTAGTGTGCAATCCACCAGGATGAAGATTGAATTTATGGAGGCAGAATGCTACTGCTTCCTCAATTTTGTCTGTCTTCATCACTGCCCAATTCATATCTTCTTCTTACTGATCCTAAATTTCCAACCTTTTTCAGTCCTTCCACAATTTCATCAATTGTGGGCTTGGCTCATCTCGGTGGGTCCTCCTTTGATATTTTCCCGGTCTTATTCCTAATCGGAGGAACTGTGTCTTCGGGGTCTATTTCTTCTTGTTCTTCCTCTTGAATGTTAGGTGTCAGTTCTTCTTTCTTCCTCCGGCCCTTGGGCTGTTCTGTAGCTGGTTTCTTCCTTGGTGTGGGCGTCCTTTTGTAGACAATTTTGATCGGTGCCCTTTTTGACAGATTCTGAAAAATTTCAATGTACATGCCGAATCGATTGGCACCAAGATCCAAATTTGCATCATTTAATGCATCAGCATATGCTGTAGCAACTTTGGCTGAGATCTCGTTACCTAGCTCAGGAGCATATTTATCTCTTGGTTCAACTACTTGAATAATGCAGTTGTCGGTGGTAACTAGAAAACATACCTCGTTCTTGTAATGGTCAACAATTGCTGACGGAACTCTTTCCCTCTCGTGCATCTTTACTTGAAAGGCTTTGAAATGTTCAGTCATAGCATTGCTTAACCGGTCTCCCTATCTATTTGCCATTTCAGTGATTTGATGCATGATCGGTTTATCGGTTCTCCAAGTCACTTTATCGATACCTGGGAAGAAATCCAAGTAGAAAAAGTATAGGCACATCAGAAGGGTTCCATACTTCATAGATTTCTTCTTCACAACTCCAAGCTTCTTCATATTTTCAAAAATTTGGTTTTGAAGCATTGCACAAATGTCGTATTGGACATTTTCGTGCATGATGCGGTGCACAGCATGAATTGCACCACCTAGTATGTTGTTCCAGTTGCTTGACTGACAGACTTTATATCTGATAACAATGGACACAAAACGTACTCCCTCATCTTCAATGTCGTTTATAGTCATAAGTCGACCGTCGGACTTCGACTTGGTCAGCTTGTTGACAACAGTATTGGAGATGGTGCGTAGGGTTATCGCTTCCCCTTTGTCACTGTATCCAGTCACTCTGTAGAGATCCCCTTTGGTGATCTCGTGACATGCGCCTCTGTTGAGCCAGAACCCTGGTTCGTAAAGACGGCTCAGCACCAGTCTAATTGGTCATCCCAGAAGATTGCAGGGCAGCATACACCATTTATTAGACCGGAGGATACCAGATTGGCGTATTTGTCGAGAAGTTTCCCTTCTTCACATAACAACACATACTCTCCTTGAATAAAGGTTTCTCCGAGTTCTTCTTGTCTGGCGTGAATAAACGCTGTAACATCCTCGGTCAAGAGGACTCCTTTTGGTATGGAAGAGAGAGCACCAGCCATGTCGTTTTCTCTGTTCTGAACAGGCAAGATGTTGTATGCTGGTCTATTCACTTGATCTCCTTTGATCAACTTCACGATAGCGAAAGATGAAGCCATTCTTGCTAACCGGTAATTTGCAGAAAGTTACTTGGATCGGTTTGCAGATAGTGATTCTCAGTGATCAAAGCGTGAAAATAATACTTAGCACAAGAATTCGTAAATCGCAAAGTAAGCAAAGTGAAAACTTATGAGTAATTCTCCTTTCTTTTATAGGGTTAGGTTATAATGGTAACTATTTGTTAAACGGCTATAGTAATAAATGCCTTACCTACTTTTTCTTTCCGTTTTGGCAACCGGTTGATTGTAAACTTGCCTTACCGGTTAATCCTGTAGACCAAGTGAGTCCGACTTTCACCAATCATACCAAGAATGATAGCGGATCTATCGGTTCCCTCTAAACCCTCATGGTTTAGTTTGCTGAAGAAATATTGCCATCAGCAGATGGTGATCTTTCCTCTGTCTTCTCTTCAGTGGAGATCTTTGATTCTTTTACGAACCAAATCTGTTTGATTGTTTTCTTGGTCTTTTCCTCCTTTTTGATCTTCTCTTCAGATTTAACCGGTTCCTTCTCCTTGCCGGATGAGCGGTTTCTGCACTCTTTGGCTTTGTGTCCCTTTTTGTTGCAGTGATAGCAGATTACTCCAGTTGCCTTCCATGAGTTCATTCTTCTTGTGTCAGTTGACTTGTTACGAGAGCCATTGTAATTGTGTAATCCACAGTTCACACAGTTTAATGTACTCAGGTCCATGTTTCTCTTGGTGAGTACCGGTTTTGGGGATCTAAATGCCATTGTCTTGGATTTGCATTTTTGTGCTTTGTGTCCAAATTTATTGCATGCATAGCAGTACCCTCTGAAGCTTCCCCTGTTGCTGTTGGACACAGATGTGGGACTGGACCAGCACTCACTGGTCTTGTGGCCCTTTTTACAATAGTTCTTGCAGTAGCTATTGTTGGTCCTTACCGGTGCATTCCTGCAGTTATTAGTTTTATGACCCGGTTTCCTACAGTGTTTGCAAGATGTGTTAGGGAAATTCTTACCTTTTTGCACCAGCGATTTCATCTTATCCTTCTTGATTGCTTTTTCCCTAGAGGGATCATCATTCTTTTTGGCATTTTCACCGGTGAATCCAAGACCGGTCTGATCTTTGTGTCTTCTTTGAGCTTTGAGTTTCTCATCAAGCTTAGTTGAACTTTCATTGTATCTTCTCAGTATTTCATTTGTTTCTTCAAGTTCGTTCATCTGCTCCCTCAGTTGATGCAATTCTTGAGACAGTCTATTGCATGCTTCATTCCTGTCATGCCAGCCTTTCTGCATGTGGGCATTTTCTTGAGTGACACTCTGCATGTCTTCTTGAAGTTGTAGAATGATAAGTTCATTTGCCCCTACGGCTTCTACTGCCCAGTCCCTTTCTTTCTCAGAGGCTGACAAAGACTTGACTGCTGAGTTTCTTTCGTCTTTAGCTTTTCTCTTTTTCTCAATTAGTTCGGTCATCCTCAGGGCATTGTTTTCTTGGTCTCTTTTAAGATTAGAGATCTCATCGGCCAAGATCTAATTCTTTTCCATGAGTTCAGATACTGCCTCCTTAGCTTCGTCAGCTCCACTCTGCCCAGAGAGTTCATCAATGGTTTCATTGCTCTCATTCAACTGTAACGCTAGCTCCTTTCTTTTCACAAGTGATCTCCTCAGTCTGTTTTCCAAAGAGGTGATGATGTCATTGGCTTCCTCTAGCTTTTTTTGATACCGGTAAACCTCCATGATCTTTCTCTCCAATTGTTAGGCTTTAAAGTAGAGAGAACTTGGCTTTGATACCAATTGATAATACTTTACCGGTTACTGAGAGGGGGGGGTGAATCAGTAAAACTAATCCTCAGTAATCTAAAACTTGCAAGCAAATCTTTGAATGTAAAGCAAAAAGTTAACAAACATTTACTAGCATAAACAGAACCACTCAGATCAACACAAGTGTTTATACGTAGAAACCCTCGGTTAGAAGGAAAAAACCATGGTGAGACAAAGCTCATAACTTCACTACTGTAGAATGAAGGTGCCCTGTTAGGAGCTTACAAAGCACTGATTATAGTGCTACCCGGTTAAGGGATTTTACAGAGATCGGTTAAGATCTGAACCCTGTTAAAAGTTGCCTGGTTACAGGACTTTGAACATCAATAAAGATGTTACTCTGTTAGGGGATTTTTACAAAGAACCGATTAGGTTCATCCTGATAGAGGGATTTTATTAAGCTTTCATACCTTGTAAAAGCAATGATCTAGTATGACACTCACTGTCTGATTAGATCATACATGTTGATCTCTTCTTCAGTTTCCCTGGATGTGTGTCCTACTAATCATAGTCAGATTAAAAGGGTGTGTCCTACTATAGATAGGATCTATAGGTTGATCTTACCCTCAAGTCTAAGAGGGAGTGTTAACATTATAGCCTTTACGGCTAAGATCAACATTATGCCTAATTGTTTATTGCATAAATAAGGACAATTGATAAAATAATAATATAATATATTGAGCAAATATATTTATTATTATTACCCTTTAATTTAATCAATAAATATATATAAGTGCAATTTTCTTAATAATAATAAATATAGAATATTTATTGTTATTAATTAAATACTTGGGAGGGCCCAAAGTCGGCTACCTCTGGGAGGTAGAGTTTAGACATTAAAACACATATATATATGGATCGATTCCTTGGAGGTAAGACACCAAAAACATAATGTTTGTTTTCCTCTCAAGAATCCAAAGAAGGTGAATTATCCCTGCGTTATAGAGCGAAATCCAGCAGCGAATTATTTCAGGCATTCATCAGCGAATATTTACTTGGAGTCCAAATTAATACAAAATCTGGTGTGCAATTTGGACGGCAAATTCTTGGACAGAATTCGCATGCCTTGGGGTTCGAATTTAACACTCTAGAGGGCTGAGATTTTGACCTGTGTAGGAGTATTTTCTACAGCACATCAATACTGGAGTTGCAGATCTAAAACAACGGCAGACTTATCAAGATAAATTGGTGTACAAAATTGGTACCATCTTTCCACCTTTCTTTGCCAATTTTATTTCTATATTGTTTCAGTTTTAAAAGCTATCTATAGGTTGTATTTTTTCCTCGCATAAATCTGAAAATATCAACATTCCCTTTTCGAGTTGATCAATCAATTTTAAAGGCCAAAAATGAAAGAAAAATACCATTTTGGCTGCCCAGTTTCACCTTGGTTTTCCTAGGTCCTCCCAAGTGTACTCAAGTTCGTGCATATATGCTTTGCAACATACCTAAGTGCACTTAAGTGGACCTTGAGGAAACATAGATCAAGACTTAAACCGAGTGTACATTGGACCTAATTCAAACCATTTTCTGAGTGAACTAGTAACCTAGAAATAAAGACATGTAAATGGAGATCTCTGGCCAATTGCTCTGGTCTTCAGTTGTTTCATGTTCCTCTTCTGATACACCAACATGCACATCATTATTACCTTCTAAAACTACACTTGTCCGCTTCCTTTTGCATAAATAGCACATTTTCTAATTTGCATGAGCCACAATTAGGACAAATTAGGTCACATGATTGTTATTCCTTTATAATTTTAAGTTTAACAAAATCTTCTACTTTTGCTCTTAATTTACTTTTCTTAAACATCCTAGTCTGACTTGGTCCACTTCCTTTTTTAGATTCCACAAGTGTACTTAATGGGATCTGCAGAAACCTAGACCAAGACTTAGTTGGGTATATACTAGAGCCAAATTCAATCCATTTTCTAAGCAAAATTGACAACCTAGAGAACAAGAAAATAAATGGACACATAAGTGGAGATCTCTGGCTCATTGCTCTCGTCTTCAATTGTTTCATGTTCCTCTCCGAATACATCAGCTTGCACCTCATTATTACCTTCTGAAACTAGACTTGTGCACTTCCTTTTGCATAAATGGGTGTTCAATAATGCAAGAGTTGCAATTAGGTAAAACTAAACATGATAGTTGTTCTTTTAGAATTTTAACAAAATCTTCTAATTTTCCTCTTAATATACTTTTCTTGAGTATCCTCGTCTGATTTTCTCTCAATAGTTTCTCATTCCATTCCACTACAAATACATCTTGTGAATTTTGTGAGACAATTTTAGAGGCCTACATTTTCAGTTTTCTCCTTCACTTCATTAGTTGCAAGCTCTCTATTCTCAAAGTAGCAATACTTTCAATCTCAAAAAAAACATTTTCTGTTTTCTATGTTTTTCTATTTCATTGAACTTTGTTATAACAAAAGATTGATTTGCATAAGCACTAGTAGAAGCTTTTGAATCCATATAATTTATTTGCCAAATGCTTAGTGCAGTAGACCATTTCAAATCCTTTGTCATCTCTGACATGGTTTCGATCACCCATCTCATATGTTACAAATTCAGTTTCTTTACTTTCACAATCAATAATTTATCTTCCTCCATCCAGATTTGAATTGATTTGAAAGCCTGCAATTATGATTTCTCGATTTTACAAATTATATACATCATTAGATAAACATAACTATTTCAATCATATCTGATTTGAAAAATCTATGAAGATTGTTTTCTTAGCACAATCTATATAGAGAACTGCAATCATGAATTTGACTGTATATAAATTAGATATCTGAGATTCAAACACGACACCCACCATAGAGTTACTTTACTGGACCTAGTCATACAAGTTCCTCTCCAGAATAATTCTACTTCTGATTTTTGTTTTCAATGCCCTAGATATTAGAATCCATTATTTTTGTATATCTAAAGACTAAAACACTTGAGAATACTTATCTATTTAAAAATGTTGTCCTTTTCGCATAAAATCCACCTTTGTACTCATTTTCTATATGTATGCTTGTGTACGTGATCAAATTAGCTTGTGATTGATTAGTTTACTATGTCTTTAAAGTTGATTTAGTTAAGAGCGCATAGAAAAAGCTTTAAATCCTTTAAAAATCTCTACAGTTATAGTTTTTTCAATTTTTCAAGTCAGTGCTGGGTTGAAGTCTGGTAACCATGAAATTCTCATCCTTTGGCTAGCATTCAAATAAAGTAAAACTAAGATTTAGGCGCATCAAATGAGAAGCAGAATTTTGCAAGTAGAACTTAATGTTACCTGGAACACCATAACCAAACAGTGCTGCTAAAGCTATATATGGATTTGTAGGGTCTTTAGGTTGAAAGTCAAAAAGTAAGCACTGCATAACATGCAAATACATAAAGCAATTCTAAGTAAACTTCTCTGTGAGGAATTCTCATATACAAATAAATTATAATAACATATGGTATTCTATGTAAAATGTCCAATGTTTTCACATTATATATGCCTTTTTGTATATGAATAACACTAGCAACAAAACCTAGCTTAGGTTAAAAATATGAAACATTATGGTCGAACTTGTGCAACAGGAACATACAATGCTAGATTTACTTCTATCAATCATCCTATGCTAAATTGTATGTATACATATGTAGATGAATATCATTGATTTAAGTATATCTAGCATGGTATATCTATCGTGTAATTTAGCATACCAAGTATGATTATGCAAATAAACCTAGTATGGTATTTCTTTCTTACACAAGTTGGACTTTAATGTTGCATAATTTTTACCTAAGCTATATATAAAAATATTAGAGTCGATATCCCGTTTTCTAATTTTATTGGTAGCTTTTGATAGTCTTAAATATTAATGTATATTTGGGGATCACATTGTGGTGTAGTGGTTCTTTGGTTGCACTATTAATGGTGCAACCAAGGTTCAAATCCTCGCCTAGCCCAAGCTGGTGTTAATGCCAATTTGGGCCCACCTTGGTGGACGTGGAGGAGGTTGGAGGTCGGGGACAACATTGGTGGTCGTGTTGGTGGTTGTGGAGGAGTTTGGAGGTGGTGATCATGTGAGGAGGTGAGGAGGAGGTGCTACGGAAGAGCTTAAGGACTGACTAAGCCAGACCCTTGCTGGGCTGAAGTGCTCGCAGACCCAGTGCCTACCCCATGTAGGTTGTGTGTTGCTCGCGGATCCAAATTCCCCTTGGCAGGTGTTTCTCATGGACTTTGTGTCGAACCCACACAAGTCTTTCGTGACTGGTGTTTTTGTATCTAAACCCACGTGGGTCTTTCACTCCTACAGCGTGGGGTCCTTGTTGGGCTTCTGTGCTCGCAGATCTAGATTTTTGGTTTTGGGGATGAGGTCCCCCAGTTTGCAGCCTCACTGGTTCATAGCTCCAATCAAAAGTGTTTACCGATCAAAAAAAATATTGAGTTAAATATTTCAAACTATACAAAAATGATGCGAACATTACAAATATTTTAAGTTTGTGTTCTATATGAAGTGATATGTTCACCCTTGTGCAAAGAATTACCCTCTTTCGTGTTTGATATAATAAGCTTCTCTGATTTGATACGATCTATGTCACAAGATACAAGTTTGTGTTCATGTTTGGCAATAATAAATTTAGATGAAAATTTGGTCAAGGGAAAAAGTTTGAAAACTAATTGGCAATAAATTTCACCTTATATAAATTTGATTTTTCCAAATTCAGCCCCAAGTATATTTTTTTTAGATTTTCGCCTATTGACATGGTGACCGATTACTTCAACATCTTGACTTTTGAAGAGGTTCTATCTTTTGGTGTAATGTCCCCTTTTTGCCTAGCACACCAATAAATAAATAAAGACTAATGCTAGCCTATTATCTATTCTACCCATAGGCTAAAGCACTAAGTTAATAAAGGGGGTTAAGTGTTTAATTAAATAAAAGGAGGAAAATACTATAGTTATTGATAATATGAATTTAATTATTCATTGGCAATTATTAAAAAGGGGCCAACTTAAGTCTTTCCTAGGCCATGGGGGTGAATTATTAAATGTGAGGCAAATATTATTATTTGCCTAAGTTGCTAAATAAAAGAATTAGACGAAGGAAATCGATAGCTTTTTGGTTGGGGATTTTTATAAAAGGTTCAATTGGAGTTTTGAGTCTCATTCTATTATGGTATGTTGATTTGATATTTGATAATTTCTCCATTGTTGCTGGTTTGAAAGTAGCAGCCATATCTAAGGGAGGAAACCCTTGGATATTCATAGGTTGGACGGAAACCAAACACTACTTGAGAGGTGCGCTCACTCAAGGTTCATCATTGAGCAGATTTGTATTGTTTTAAATAGGTTTTGGAAGAAAATTATGCATGTTATAGCATTGTAACAACAGTATAATTGACGTAACAGTCATGCATGTTTTATATCAAAATCATTATCAATAGATTTGTGTTCGTAATCGCTTATTTCCTTGAAAATCTATATCGTTTTCTTTGTGTTAATCCTAACTGGTTACTGAGAGGGGGGGTAAATCAGTAAATATAGGTTTTGGAGGAAAATTATGCATGTTATAGCATTGTAACAACAGTATAATTGATGTAACAGTCATGCATGTTTTATATCAAAATCATTATCAATAGATTTGTGTTTGTAATAGCTTATTTCCTTGAAAATCTATATCATTTTCTTTGTGTTAATCCTAACCGGTTACTGAGAGGGGGGGGTGAATCAGTAAATACAATTTATTCTTCTATATATATATATATATATATATATATATATATATATATATATATATATATATATTCTTGCAAATTTAAAAGAATATAACAACACTCATAAATAGAAATTGAAATGCACGGGTCAACACAACATATATACGTGGAAATTCTCGGTTAGAAGGAGAAAACCACGGTGGGACAGAACCCACAACTTTACTACTGTAGTAATAAAGGTGCCCTGCTAGAAGCTTACAAAACACTGGTAAGAGTGCTACTCGGTTAAGGGATTTGGTAGAAGACCTATTAGGATCTTGACCCTGTTAGGAGTCGCCTTGTAAGAGGACTTTTACCACTAATAAAGATGTTACCCGGTAAAGGGATTTATACAAAGAACCTGTTAGGGTTCACCCTGATTAAGGGATTTGAATATGCTTCACAATCTAAAGCAATGATCTTATGATGACGCTTTCTGTCTAATCAAATCATACATGTTCCCCTTTGCTCTACTTGGTGGTTGAACCTTTCTCTGTCTTTCACCTCTCGTGACTGTAACTCCTTTCAAAAGATATCGCTCTCCTGCTCTAGATATTCAACAACACACCTTTCATGTCCTATGACCTGTATTTATAAGAGATCAATCTTATAAAAATTACATCTCATAGATCCGCCAAGCTGTAAACTCTCACATAAATCACGCGTGCAAAACCCTTGAATAAAAAGCTTGCAAACTGATCCTGAGTTTACCTTGAAACACTCGTAGATAAAATAAAGCTAACTCTAGTTTCACTAAAAAAGCTAACTCCAGTTTTACTGAAAGCGCTCCTTATAATGCGGTTCGGATTATCATGCACTTAAGCAATGAAGAACTTGTACCCGGTTAGTCATCTATTCCCTGTGTGTTTCCTATGATCAGTTGGTATAACCTAGACCAGTATAAGTCTGACCGGAAAAGTACACCGCTTTATGAGTACCAGGGTGATGTACCAGTGTTCCGCTGGGTTCCGATGGGATTGATGTTTGCTATGACTTCACCGATGACAACTAAGTTATGTCAACAATCTTCCCCTTTGGCATTGGTGGCAAAACATATCAATTACATGTTATTACTAACTGGTTATTGAGAGGGGGGGGGTGAATCAGTAAAAGCTATTTCTATTCCAATTCAACACTTGTTTAATTATTCTTCTAAGATAAGCAAAATGTAAACAATCACCAACAAGCATAAATAGAAATACACAGATCAACACAAGATGTATACGTGGAAACCCTTGGTTAGAAGTAAAAAACCACAGTGAGACAGAGCTCACAACTTCACTATTGCAGAATGAAGGCGCCCTGTTAGGAGCTTACAAAGCACTGGCGAAGGTGCTACCCGATTAAGGGATTTTACAAAAGATCGGTTAAGATTTTAACCCTGTTAATAGTCGCCTGGTTAGAGGTCTTTCAACATCAACAAAGATGTTACCCTGTTAGGGGATTTTACAAAGAACCGATTAGGTCCACCCTAATAGAGGGATTTTAATTTGCTTTCACACCTTATAAAAGCAATGATCTTATATGACACTGATTATTTGATTAGATTATACTTGTTGATCTCTTCTCGGTTTGCTTGGTTGTTGAATCTTTTATGCCTCTTTGCCTTTCACCTCTGGCGATTGTGACTCTACGCAGATGTCTCTTCACTGCTCTGTTTACTCAACAACACTTTTCTTGCGTCCTATGACCTTTAAAACATCCGTAGAAATAAAGATAACTCCTGTTAAAAAGCTAACTCCACTTCTGAGCGATGGATGTCCCATATAATCCAGTTTTAACTCAAACTGCTTAGTAGAATCCGGTGCAGATCTTTATGCAACAAACCGGTATACTCTTATACCTGGTTCATTTCTATATGCACTAAGAGACCGATGAAATGCACTCTGCTCGGTCTACTGGTGTATCCTTTCTGTATACTCTATCGGTGCATACACTCTGTTTCTAGTCTACCGGTGTCTTTTAAGTAACGTGAGTGACCGGTGAACCTTTGACGAAAGGCAAGGATCATGAGGGGCCAAAGCTATGGCTCACCCTAATTTTCCAAGCCTTCAACACACAATGCGGAAGAAAAACACCAAAAAGTGAGAGGGAGAAAGCAAGATCTTCGTTAAATTTCATCAACAATAGTATACATGCCGGGCTGTAAGGCCTTCCCAATTTAGGCCAGATATTACAATAAATTCAGAAGTCCCCAAACATGCGAGGATCCATCAAATTCTAACTTATAACTTCTTGATCTCTCACCCTCCCTAACTCTAAACACAGACACTAAATTTATACAAGAGTCTACCGAACTGAGTCGGCCTTCAGATCCGCAAACAATGGAAGTAACGGTCAGATTAAGGACCACCTACTTCCCAATAACGGATACCAGCATTAATTCTGCGACCCTTGATAAATGCACGCGTCGGCCCAACAGGGAACAAAATAAAACCTGTTGGTAAGCAGAGATAACTGACCAGCAACAAAGCAAAACCGAGCACCAGGGAATTACCGACCGAACTCGGTAATCAAAGGAAACCGACCAATGCAGAGACTACCGACCGAACTCGGTAATCAAAGGAAACCGACCAACGCAGAGACTACCGACTGAACTCGGTAATCAAAGGAAACCGAACAACACAGAAAACAACAAACATCTTTTTGGTGACAAGGATTGCCAAGAACCCAAGATGCTCCTGCATCAGACACCTGGGGTTGTTTTGAATGATTCATAGAATCATCCAGCAGATATGATCCGAAGCTGCATCCAACTCAGACTGAGAAATCCATGAACTGTTTTCCATCGGTCTATTCTTCCATTTTACCAGATATTCCATGTATTGTTTTCCTCTTGTGCTTTTGCCAACTCTTTCTTTCAAAATCTGTTCAACCTCCTCTTTCTTTTTCTTAGGATATTCTGTCAGTATTGTCATTTCTTCATCAGATTCATAATATTCATACAAATCAGCAATGTTAAAAATCGGTGATATGTCCATGTCATCAGGTAACTCAATCTCATATGCATTTCCACTGTCAAATTTCCTCAATATTCTGCAAGGTCCAAACTTCTTCATCTTTAGTTTCCCATAAGTTCCAATAGGAAACCGACCTTTCTTTAAATGAACCATCACTTCATCACCAACATCAAAAATCTTATGTCTTCTTGATCTATCAGCTCTATCTTTATATTTTTGATTACTGTTTTCCAACTTCAACTTCACTTCTTCATGCAATGTCTTCATGTACTCAGCAAATTTCACTCCTTCAGCACTTTTCTTGTTTTCATCCTCAATGTCTCTCAAGTCAGATATTCCTCTCGATTGTATGCCACTCACAATCTCAAATGGTGTTCTTCCTGTACTCCTATTCATTGAATTATTGTACGCAAACTCATCTTGTCCCAACACAGAATCCCAATTGCCTGGTGTGTCTCCTACTAAACATCTCAAAAGATTACCCAAACTTCTGTTTACAACTTCAGTCTGTCCATCGGTTTGTGGATGAAATGTAGAACTATATTTCAACTCGGTACCAAATTTCTTCCAAAGTGTTTTCCAAAAAATCCAACAAACTTGCTATCTGGGTCAGAGATAATACTCCTCGGTAACCCATGTAACTTGGGTGTTTGCTGGTTGGAAACCTCGTTCCCAGCCATTAAAACTTTATGTGCTTGCTGTTTCAAAACATCATCAAATAGTGCAAGAGTTTGCAAAGCTTCCTGTAGCATATCCTTTTGGCCTGGAAGTGCTAAAACTTCCCAAATAGAAACAGGAACATGCGTCTTCTTTAAATGATCTACAATATTAAAACTCTGAGCACTAACCTTTTGCTGCTGTTTTGGAACAGCTAGCTCTTTTGCTGGTTGTAATGGCTGGGAAGGACCATCCTGAGGTTGATTCTGCTGTTGTTTACCTTTTAAAATCTGTTGTTGCGGTATACCAGCAGGCTGCTGTACCTTATTAGCTTGATGTTGTTCAGTTGCAGCCTTTGTTTTGGATCTTGTGCCTGCTGCTACAGGCCTCCATACTTGATTCTGATCAGAACTAGCTGCTAAAACAACTTCATCAGCATTAAAATTCATTAAAGTTACATCCGGATTACTTTGTTGTTGTACTTATTGATTTTGAGCATCTCCTTGATCATTAGCTATTTGATTTTGCAAAACATCCTGTCTTCTAGCTTCAAGCGCATGAGGACAATCAAGCCAAAAATGGCTTGCGTTACAAGTATTGCACCACTCCTCTTCTCTTGCGTAGTTATTTTGTGGAACAACTACCAACTCTTTGGATGTGCTAGAAGTTGCGTAATTATAGGGCTGATTAGTCCTTTGGCTATAATTTCTTTGCTGGCCCTGATTTTGACGTTGCTGATTTGAGCTAGATGCCTGATTAGATTGCCTATTTGGCTGATAAGAAGCTTGAGGAGGTCTGTTGTACTGACCTTGTTGCCTCTTCAAATTTGTAATTTCATTACCATAAGTTTGCAAGGTTCTCATTATACTTTCATTTTTATCTTTTAACTCCAAATTCTGCTCTTTTAATTCCCTAAAAGGAGCTGTAGCAGCATGCTCCTCTGCTGCAACCTGCATATTAAATGCTGGTAACGCTGGTACAGGTGGTACAATGGCTGGTACTACTGGCTGTATTTCTGCAAAATATGGCATAAGAGGTCTAGGAGGCAACTTACCAGCCTGTATTAAACAATTCTCAGCTCTAACTGCAATATCATAAGCGTCTGGCAAAGTACGTCCACCATAGATTAAATCATCACTGAAATATCACCATTAAAAGCCTTCTAATAAAATAAGAATGCATAATCATCAGAAGGTTTAACAGATGCTGGGATCCTATCCCAAGTTCGCTGAAAACGGAAGTTAAAATCAGAAATATGCTCATTAGGGTGTCTCTTAATGGTAGTTAACTGTTCAACCAGCGAAAGATTATCGGACTTATCTTCAAATTTATTAATTAAAACAGTGCCTAGGGCATCCCATGAAGCAATTGAATTTACAGGCAAACTTCTAAACCAAATTAATGCTTTACCCTTGAGCGAAGCTGCTAATAATTTCAATGCTACATCATCATGAGTAACTTGATGTAACCCACAAAGCGTAGCAATATCTTTTATATGCTCAATTGGTGAAATATTACCATCACCATTAAAATATGTCAAACCTTTAAGTGCTGTAGGTGGAATGTCATGATGTGTGGCAATTTGTAGTGGACTACCAGCATTAAAAGGTACGAATGGCAAATTCCGGGCCATTTGATGAGCTGGTGCTTGCTGCTGAACTGCAGGTATTTGCTGTACAAAATGAACTACTTTTCTTTGATAAGTTTTCAATCCTGGTGTAGCAGTACCACTTGTGGATGCTACAGCGGCTGATTGATCCTTTGTAATCTCCTTGAAAATAGGTAATTCTGATCCTGAATTGTCAATAGCACTTAAATCCTCAGAAAAATTAAAATCTTCAATAATTACCTCGTGTCCTTCAGAAATGGCAGCTTGATCTTCAAATATCGGATTTTCAAACAATGAAAAATCAGATTCCCTTTGAAAAGAAGATGATTCTCCCACAGCTTGAGATGCTCTATTTCTTCTAGCTGATCTGCTACCTCTTCTGCTAGATGAAAGCTCTTGATAAACAAATCCTTCGTTATTTGCTCTTGTAGGTGTCCTCATCAGGATAAATCCTTAAATCTGCAACTAAATCTGCAATAAACCTTCAAAACAGAGTCGCCAGGTGTTGGAAAAAACTGCCTTCTGAAAGGCTGAAATACTGCTGTCTACACCAAAACAGCAATAAGAAACTTGTAAAACAATGAATTGTGAAACAGTTCGGGTCCCACCGGGCGTGCCAGAAAACTGTTGTCAATCAGGATTGCGCCAATAGCTTGATATGGAATCTAACTATCCTGTTGAAACATGGAAACGTTCCCGTTGATGGGGTTGAGAACGAATCTCCGGATTCTAGGCCGGTTCCTCTTAGGTTTGGAATATCACTTGCTCAAATTTATCGTGTATAAAGAAAAGGGGAAAGAAATAACCTAATGAATCCTAAAACTATGAAGGTGATACACCAAATCTGACTTATAACTTGAATTAATGCAGCATAAATTTCAAGAATTAGCTATTGTTCTCAATACCCAGACAATCAAGTAACTGCAAAAGTGTTTCTAAGTAAGGATCTGAAATATTTTGCAAAGGTAGGGAAACAGTGCTTCACCAAATCAATGCAAAAATTAGAACACAAACAATAGACCTGCAATTACATGTATCAAGATTCTGAAGTGAAAAGGAATGCAGCTTAGAATGAAGGATAACACAACACCAAAGCATTAAAATTCATAAAATCACACCTCAAAACCAATGGGAAGGAACAGGTATCTCTATTAATCAATGCTGGAACCAATCTCTATTACAAAAATGCCTTACAATCCTCTCTCTAGTTTGCAGTATGCAAAACAAGTGAGCCCAAAAAAAAAGTCCTCTATAATTCGCTGAAAATAAGATAAAATAGAATACATCAAACCCTAATCCGTATGCATGAGAAAAGCCTCCAAAAAGACAAGTCAAACTGCTAGAAAGTGAAGTCAAAGTGCCCCAAAAACTGCCTCAAGTGATGCCTAACTGAACTGCCACTCTAAATCATGTCAAACTGCTCCATAACTCCCAAAAACATGCATATCTGATGGGGGGCGGATATGAAAGAAAAAGTCATCAAAAGGTGAGCTCAACTGCCAGAAACCCATAGTGAACTGCTCTAAAAGATCACTTAACTGATATTTCATGAAAGAGAACTCAAAAAATGAACTCAACATGACTGAAACTGTCCCTTATCTGCTTCTGGAACTGAAGATAGCCGAGAAACTCCACCCTTATCATAATGACGATCTTGAGAACCACTTAAACTATATATTTTGTCTATTGATATATTCTGCAAATGGTTTAGTTTAAATTTTCTAAATTATACTTATTACATCTAATATTTAATAAATAATAAATTTATACTTAACATAAAAAAGAGAATTAGATATAATTCTATTTAATAGATTTTATTAAAAGTATAAATTTATTCCTCATCTAATATTAAATGTAGTAAATATAATTAATTTTAAATTCTATATTATATACATTACATTGTAATATTAATTAAGTTATTTAGATAATAGAATTATCTATCTAACTTAACCTATATAATAAAGAATTCAAAAATTTAAAGAAAATACAAACTAAAACATTAACCTAATATATAAATAAAACAAAAATAACACCTAAGCTATTCTTCAACTAAAGTCGACATGACTTCAATACATATCTTTGAAACAATTTATATGGTGAAATCAATTGCCGATATGACTCCCATAACAAATATCTCTGCTAAGCCATGTGACTCACCAGGCGTGGCATGCTGTGAAGATGCCCGTACACTGCAGGTTCCTTGCGGATTCCAAATTTCTTGCAATATGGCATAGGCGTTTTATGTCTTTCTTTGCTTGAAGACTTAAGCATTTTCGCAGTTTGGGAGAGGAAGAAACCCTAGGGTTATGCTGCCGCCATTTCTTCCAGCTCTTCTCTGGTTCCTTCCCTGCTTCTGCTATAGTTGTGAATTCATAGCTTCGACTAGCGGCATTGAATCTGGCATTTGAAGTCACAAAAATAAAGCAGTCTCTGCATTTTCTCCATTCTTCTGTGAGCTCGAGCTTTGAGCGTGACCATCATTCTCTGTATGTTTGAAGAGGGAGAGCAAGGGTTTTAATTGCTGCAATGCTGGAGTCTTCTTCTGGTGTATACCGCCATGGTATCTGGTCTTTGTTCTCTGGTTCCTTCTGCAAGCTAAACTTGACCTTCACATTCGGCATTTACAACAAGGGCCCTTTGACTGATGCATAACTTAAAGATAAGTAGAAAATCCTCCTTCTCTTGGCTATAAAATGTTCACCCTTTGGTTATGCATTCTAGGTTTGATTCTCTGTTATTTCCTTTTTTCCTGCAAGTCTTTTTAAGAAATACTCAAACTATTGTATGCGAGAGCTGTTTCTATACTTACGCTTTTTCCCTGCATAAATTCATGGCTATATTCTGTATTATTATTCCATATTCGGGTCTAAAACTGAACACTATGACTGGTATTGGCTTGAGAATCAAGTTTATTGCATTTGAAACCCTTGACTATGAATATAACCGAGAACTGGAATATGATTTCTTTTGCTGGCTAAACTTGACTCTGTATAAAACTGAGACTAATCTCTACAAATCGAATACCCAACTGGTTGACTTTATTTGTAACAAAAAATGTTGAAGACCTCTTTTTATATTTCTGATTTCATTGTGCTGAAAATCGATATGCTTTATACTTGCATAAACTACAGATTTAGTTTATTTGCTTGCTTTATTTCATACTGAAAACTGATATATCTCTGTTTGCTGGTTGTGAAAAATCTGGGCTTCACCTATTCTTTTCATGCTCAAACTCAAATATGAACAGTAGCAAAGTGTTGTTTTTGAAATACTATTATGGGCGCAAACTCCAGCAAATCAATCCTTTGTTCTCTATTAAATTGGTACTTTTGGCTGTAGCTGTCAAAACGTTGAATTTTGCTTCCATTATATAATTATTGCATGGATTTTGAAGCTTCTCTGTGTTATTAATGGCTGTTAACTATAGATGAAACCGAGCATTCTTTTCCTCTGCTGTAAGACCATCATATGCATTCGGAGATTCATTTATACTCACAACAGCGAGCTATCTTTATAAGAAAAGACTCCGCTTATTGCATACTTCCTTTGTACCTGTTAGCCATTGGAAATCAATATATAGCTTCTAGGCATCATATAAAATTGTCATAACTATTCTTTCTTCAGTTTCAAATGCCAAAATATTGAGCACATTTTTTAGAAAATAACAGGAATTTATTAACAATCAGCACTGAACATTGACATGTCTGAAGTTCTGCTTATCTTTTAAGCTTGTACCCATTACTGATAGGCAAAAGACATCTTCTGCTGCATATGAAACTTTGTAATAATTCTAAGTGTGTGCTGGCAACACATTTCTTACATACAAGGAATTTTGAATTACTACAATTCTGTAATTTCATCAATTCTTGTTATCTTCCTCAGCATATGACTGATGAACACTGTATTTCCCTTTTGATAGTAACTATTATCTGAGTGCCACCATAATTTGTAGAAACAGAGAAACCTTGCATTGATTATATGATGAAGATATATGTTTCTCTTATTCATAATATGTGAAATAGAGCTGCTATCCCATTCCTGTTATCTGTAATTTCACCAGTCCTTATTTGTTATAAATTTTTTGTAGCCTTTAACTAAAATCATCTTCTGTCTTTATGCACTAATCTGAATGCACAATTAATCTTATTTTTCTCATTTCAAAAGATATCAGTAAATAGAATAGCATTTAGAATAAAGTGTCTGACTGATACCAATTGATGAATATATCTTTAAACACATACTGTCTCAACTTGATAGGATGAAAGTGACATTTCTGTGAAAACATACCAGACTGAAACAGTATAGAAATACTATTTTCCTTTGAAATATATCATGCATACTTATCTTACCATTGATATGTAATTCTGTTTCGTTAATGCCATACTCCATTTTCAGCACTTGATCTTATGTTCAAAATGTGAAAACAATTCGTATCCTTAACCATATCCTTGCACTGTTGATTACTTGTTCAATCCCTGATCTGATACCCATCTCTTAGACTTTGATATTCTGTTCTTGAAACCTTATATCCTTTTGTAGCCTTCTTTATTGTTCTCAGCATATCGAGTCATCACTTACAGGGTTCGAGCACGGGCTCGTGACTCCCATAAGTGGTATTCCGATCATAGATATCATTCGTTTTTTCCTTTTGACTTTTCCTGTTCCGTTCCATTATGAAAAAAACATGAAACTTTGTAACCCTTGAAACCTTGATATTTTGGCTGGAAGGTTTCATGACGAAAGTCATGTCCCTTCAACAGTTTGCCTATTGCAACTCCATGATTCAGCTGAAAGGTCCCATGCTTGTGATGTATGCATGCCCCCTCGACAACCTCCTCTTAGTCCACTAGTCTTCGAGTCTTCGCCTCTACAAGTCTTCGGTTGGAAAGTTTCGCACCTGTAGCTTATGTGCGTCCTTTCAACAACCTACTAAGTCTTCTGAACCTGTATCTGCACATGGAACAAACGATGTTAGGAAAAACAAGATATGATTGTGTTATGATCCTTCTTTCTTTGCAGCTTTATGACTTTGCCTTCTGATTTATGACTTTGAAATGTGATCGAGTAGAGATTTAGACAGTTTATTTGTCCTTCATTGCTCAGTTCATATGAACTGACCGTCTTTTATCTCCCTCTTTTGCAGGATACACTGGATGACCTGGAACACATCGAAATGCGGAACCAAAGATACAACACGCTCAGACTTCAAAAGATAACCAGGCAATGAGGCTTGACCTGTCTCCTTCTCTCCTTCTTTACATTTCTAGATTGTAATTGTTCTTTACTTCTCTGCATTTGATTCTTCATTCAATTCATAGAATTGAAAATGCATGCATGCATCAATACTTAAAGCCACGGGGTGTGTGGTTTATCATTTATACCTTTGAAATGTACTTCTCTTATTCGTTTTTTATAGCAACCACTACTTGTGTGGCAAACTTAATATTCTACTTTCATTTTCTGAAATGCAAGCAATTGTTTTCTATTTACTATTGAGCTCAAAATCTGAATATTACTTTGCTCAAATCTGAAACAAATGTATCTTAAGTTTGCTGTTAGATGTTTACAATTCTGTAGCTGAACATAAACTTTCTTTCTCTGAATTTTTATCACTTTGGAATTTTAAACAGCAACCCTAGCAAGTTTACACTTTAATGCAAAACACTTAGTCAAATTATCAATTTAGTGCAAACAAAATGATAACACTAGCATCATTCAACTTTTCACTAAAGAAAGCCATAGGTTTACCTTCTTGACTTAACACAGCTCCAATTGCACTTCCACTTGCATCACATTCCACTTGAAATACTTTACTGAAATCAGGTAATGCCAAAATAGGTAATTCGGCAACCTTCTACTTCAATGCTTGGAAACTCTTATCAGCTCCATGTGTCCACTTGAATTCTCTTTTGTCTCCTCTCATAGTCTCAGTCATAGCATTACAAATTGAACTGAAATTCCTTATGAACTTTCAGTCAAAACTTACCAATCCATGAAATGATCTTACCTCACTAGCATTCACAGGTGTAGGCCAATTCAAAATGGCTTCAACCTTTTCAGGATCCATCTTCAATCCATCAACCGAAATAACAAATCCCAAATACACAATTTCTTCTTTCATGAATGAACACTTTTTCAGATTTATCAGCAACTTTTCCTCTTTCAACCTTTGCAAAACTTGTCTAACATGCAACAAATGTTCTTCCCTGGTCTTACTAAATATCAGAATATCATCAAGATATACAATCACAAACTTACCCAAGAATTTCTTCAAAACTTCATTCATCAACCTCATAAAAGTACTCGGTGCATTAGTTAAACCAAAAGGCATAACCAACCACTCATACAAACCTTCTTTCGTCTTGAAAGCAGTCTTCCACTCATCACCTTCTCTGATTCTGATATGATGATATCCACTTTTCAAATCAATCTTTGTGAAATACTTTGCTCCAGTCAAACTATCCATTATGTCATCCATCCTCGGTATAGGAAACCTATACTTCACCGTTATCTTATTGATTGCTCTGGAATCAGTGCACATTCTCCATTCTTCTTAGGTGCCAATACAGCAGATACCGCACAAGGACTTAAACTTTCTCTGATCAAACCTTTATCTAACAATTCTTGAATCTGTCGGTTCAATTCCTGATTCTCGGTAGGTGTTAACCGATGAGGTGCATTATTTGGTAAACTAACTCCAGGGATTAAATCCGTACAATGATCTATACTTCTATTTGGTGGAAAACCATCAAGTACATTATCAGAAATGATTTCTCCATACTCAGTGAGTAACTTATCAATCTCCTCACGAATATTATCTTCCATTTTCTTACTCGGTTTGTTAGGGATTACAGCAAAACATACATCATCCTTCTTCAAAGAACTAACAAACTTTCTTCCTTCCATCAAACAAACTTTCACAGATGTACAAATATTACTAACAGATTCTTCCATCAATGGCAACAAGACTTGTTTCTTTCCATTAGCCACAATAGAATACTTATGCAATCTTCCATCATATATAGCATGTCTATCATATTGCCAAAGTCTACCCAACAAATTATGACAACAATCCATCGGCATTACATCACACAACACCTTATCATAGTATTCCCCTATTTTCAAATTCACATAACATTGTTCACTTACCAGGAGAGTATGCTCATCTTTGATCCATGAAATTTGATACGGTTTCGGATGCTTCAGTCTTTCCAACTGCAATTTACCGACCATCTCTTCAGATGCCAGATTCTCCAAGCTACCACTGTCAATGATTACTTTCCACACTTTGTTAGCAACTCTACATCTTGTCTTGAACAAACTTTTCCTTACTGGATCTTCCTTCTTTCTTTCATTCCACAGTGCTCTCCTTACCATTAGGTTACTTTCCTTTTCAGGTTCATTCGATGATTCTTCTTGCACTACAGCATTTCTACTGCTATTAGCCTTCTTGCTTGCATGTGTACATTCAAAGGATCTGTGCCCTTCTTCTCCACAATTGTAACAAGTTCTTCGGAAATTTCCTCTACTATAACCACCTCGGTAGCTACTACCTCTGCCTCTGGATGAACTTTCACCTTTCCACTCGGTCTTACCTTTGTCCAAGTTTGTTTTATCAGGTTCAGATCTACTATTTTCACCATTGGATCTGCCTCTTCCTCTATGGAATCTACCACCTCGACCTCTTTGCTTTTGTTGATGTCTTTTGTTTAGTTTCTCCTCGGCTTTCAAAGCCAATTGATAAGCCTCTTCAATACTTTCCAACTTAACCATGCTGATTTCTTCTTGGATAGAGTTTCTCAAACCATTCAGGTATCTGCCAATCCTTTCAATATCATCTTCATCATGACCAGATCTGATATCCAATTTGTAAAATTCCTCAGTATAATCCTTTACCGAGCTATCCTTCTGTCTCAGACTTTGCATTCGCCGAATTAGGTTAATCTAATAGTCACAGGGTAAGAATTTTCTTTTTAACTTATTGACCATCTTACTCCATACTGTGATCTTATCTTTGCCTTTCCTTTTCCTATCCAATTGTAGATGTTCCCACCACAGGGATGCATGTCCTTTCAACTTAGTGCTTGCAATCTTCACCATTTTGTCTTTAGGAATACTTTCATATTCAAAGTATTTTTCCATCTCAATGATCCAGTCCATCAATTCATCAGAGTCTAATTTGCCACTATAATCAGGAGGATTAAAGTGTGGTGTCGATTTCAAACTTGTCAAAGCTTTCAGGAATCTCTCTTCACCATGATCCATAACAAGTGCAGGTTCTGCATTAGCTTGTTCTTCTTCGACCTCATCATCACTAACATCTTCAAGATGTCTGCCTCTTCTTTGGGCTGTCTCTACTGCATCTAATCTAGCAGCAATCTGCCTTAGCATCTCTGCCAAGCCTGGATCTGCATCTCGCCTCCCACGAACCATCTTGAAAACCTTCTGCAATTGCAGGTCAGATCGCAATCTGCTACCCCACAACAAATCAACTAATGTCATGTCCCCATTTTGGCTGACATCGTTTGGCATGACGGATTTGCCTATCATCGACTCTCGTAGGCAAATGGTTTGGAGAGAGGGTCTTTATGTTGATCATTTGATTGCATATTGCTGACAGAGCCTACATTCGGTAGAGCGTACATCCAGTTTGGGCCTACATGCAGTTGTAGTGGAGCCTACATCCAGAGTGAACCTACATCCAGTTTGAGCCTACATCCAGTTGTAGTAGAGCCTACGTTCAGTCTTGAGCCTACGTTCAATCGTAGTTGGGCCTACATTCAGTTATGAGACATTTGGGCCTACATTGTTATAATTTTGAGTTGAGAAATGTACTTTATTATTATAATGTTATTTTATTATAAAGTACATTATAATTGGATGTTTCTAGAAGTTCTAGCAACTTCTCAAGGAAAAGAATAAATAGAGGGCTTGGGCTTTCATTTGGACATGCTTGGATTTGGGATTTCTTCTACTTCTTCCATTGTGGAGCAATTTGTAGCCATTTGGTCTGCAAATATCATTTGATCTTTGGGAACGATAACTCCCCTAGATTAGCATAACTGAGGAAGTGAAATATCTTCTGAAGGGTTGCATTATTGGAGATGGTACTCAGCCATTTCATGTTGGATTTCATCTGAAGATTGTTTGGAGGGTTTGAATTCGATTGGAAAAGGGTTTTGAGTTCATCATTTTATTGATGAATCATTTGGGTAGAGATTGGAGATCTTTTTGGTGCATTTTCTGAATAGTCCATATCAAAGTTTGGACTCATATTTTTGCTCATAACTCACACATCAGCTGGAGTTAATTTTTATGCATTTGGGGAAGGATACTACATCCCTAGGCGTCCCAGTTTTTACCATTTTCGGCAGTTTTTACCTTGCACAAAAAATAGTATAGGTGCCGTACTGTACGGCCTGTACCTGGGATTGTACGGCAGGTAGCAGAGAAGCAGTTTGGAGACAGATTTGGTTGCAGACTGTCATCACTTCATCAGCATATATCATCAGCATTAAGGGAGCAATTCCAGGTTCATTCTATGAGTTTGGTTGTTGTCATTGAATACCAAATGGTGTAAATTGCATGATTTCAGTCACTGTTACAGCAGTCATATTTAGTCTCTGTTATCATCATTTTGCAATTGAAATTGTCATAGTCTGGATAGTGCATTGTATGGAATAAAGAGGTGCATTGCAAGGTCTTGTAGGAGTTCATTATCCATGTAAGACAGTACATACTTTTCATGTCATGATTCAGAAGTTGACAACAGTCCATAACACCAGACATTGCTATATTGTAATCAGTTTGTAGTGATCATAATTCAAGAGATATTGTGGGGCCATTGTGTTGTCTTGTTTGACAATAGCTTAATGTATTGAAATCTGAATTGCATAGTTGTAACAGTCCGTCACACATATTCAGGAAACAGTCATTATCATGCATGATATGTTGTAATCAGTCCCTGTTATCATCATTGCAATTGAATAACTTAGTAAGGAAAGAGCATTGGCTGTCATAGTATGAAAGTGCATTGAATGGACTGGTTATTGTCATAGTTTTCTCAGTCATTCATGATATATGGTAATCAGATTTTTGATTGAATTTGAAGGTTCATTGGCCTAGAGGTCTTTGCAGTGTTCTGCTATCTTTCATTGTATTTCATTTCAGTATTGGTATTGTTATCTCCATAGTACTTGATGCTCAAACAACTATCACATTGAAACACTACATCTCAAATAAACAATTCAGTGCATGCCAAGTGTTTGACGAATTGCCACAGTTCAGATTTGGGGGGTTTTTTAGTGGCCTTTATAGTAAGGGTCATTACAACTAAGGTTTCAAGAAGTTCCTGCAAACCTAGATCCACAGACCTAGATCAAGAATCTAACCTCGCTCTGATACCACCTGACGAAAGGCAAGGATCATGAGGGGCCAAAGCTATGGCTCACCCTAATTTTCCAAGCCTTCAACACACAATGCGGAAGCAAAACACCAAAAAGTGAGAGGGAGAAAGCAAGATCTTCATTAAATTTCATCAACAACAGTATACATGCCGGGCTGTAAGGCCTTCCCGGTTTAGGCCAGATATTACAATAAATTTAGAAGTCCCCAAACATGCGAGGATCCATCAAATTCTAACTTCTAACTTCTTGATCTCTCACCCTCCTTAACTCTAAACACAGACACTAAATTTATACAAGAGTCTACCGAACTGAGTCGGCCTTCAGATCCGCAAACAACAGAAGTAACGGTCAGATTAAGGACCACCTGCTTCCCAATAACGGATACCAGCATTAATTCTGCGACCCTTAATAAATGCACGCGTCGGCCCAACACGGAACAAAATAAAACCCGTCGGTAAGCAGAGATAACCGACCAGCAGCAAAGCAAAACCGAGCACCAGGGAATTACCGACCGAACTCGGTAATCAAAGGAAACCGACCAACGCAGAGACTACCGACCGAACTCAGTAATCAAAGGAAACCGACCAAGGCAGAGACTACCAACCAAACTCGGTAATCAAAGGAAACCGAACAACACAGAAAATAGCAAACATCTTTTTGGTGACACAGGATTGCCAAGAACCCAAGATGCTCCTGCATCAACCTTTACCGGTGGGAATGGTGTTTGTGAATTACACTAATGACAACTTAAATTGCTAACAATCTTCCCCTTTGTCATTGGTGGCAAAACTTATACACAAAACCATACTCACTTACTTGTGACAATGTATTTCTTGTACTTGTAGGCTTTTCTTTTCTCTGTGGCACACTTCCCCTGTCTGTGTGCTCCGGTTGAGTGACTGTAGTTGTTAAGTCCTGTTCCTTTTTTGATCTTTCCGCTGTCTAAGTGCTGCTCTGCTTCCCATTTCCCTTTCTGTTTCCTCTGCTTTCCTCTGCTTCTTCTTCCCCTTTTTGCCTCCATAGGACAAAGGGTTTTTCTTAGGATTTCACATTTGTAGCTTTGTGAAGATATCCTTGTAGATTGTCTTTGCAGAGTGAAGAAATGGTGCCCACTAACCGGTTACATATTCTATGTTCTTTTGGGCTGCTTTGAGAGAAACAATGGTGTTCTCCATATCTTCCATAGTTTTGTAATCCGGTTCATTGATCAGAACCTCTGTAGAAGTCGCGATTTGCTGCATGGAATCAAATATTGGGGCCAGAAATAATTGAAATCCAATAATGTCTTCAATTCGCTTATTCTCCTCTTCTGCAGTCTTTCTTAGGACTAAAGCGAGACTTGTCATTTCTCTGCTAAAATTTGTTGCAGATTTATTCTTGATGTCAAATTGAGATGACAAAACTCTTATTTCTACAGAGGTCTTTGCAGACTTCTCTGTCAGATCTTATAGAAATACTTCAAAGTTTGAAGTGCAAGTCATCAAATTGCCTGCCACTTGAAGTTGTTGTTGAAGCACTCTGAGGTTGGTTGACACATTTACCTTAATTTCTTCAACCTGTTTGTGGATAATCTCTACTCTTTTCTTCTCACAGTGGTCTATTGCCACAGTCTTCGGATTTGTGAGATCATCACCAATGGCTTGTGCCAAGACTTCCAGCTGATCAATGACCGGTTCATCTTCATCAATATCAGCATCTGGTACGAAGTTGCACAAGATGTTCTTTACAGTGGTCATGACCATGTCTAGTTTCTTTTTGGTCAGCTCTTTTAGCTGCCTTGTTGACATCTTGCTGATGTCAACTACTATATCAGTGGCTTTGCTTCTTTTGGCTTCCTTGTCCTCAACAAATGACAGCTTTCTCTTTGATGAGGAGTAGCTTGGAATATCTACTTGCTCCTTTTGCTTGGGCTCCTATTCCGGTTGAGCTTGCTTAGTTTGTACAAGAATTTCTTGTTCATGTTCCTTATGTCCTTCATCTCCCTGTTGAGTCTTATCTTCTGGTTGCACCTCTTCTTTAAGTAGATCTTCCTTGGCAGGTGCTTCTGCCTCAATCTGAGCTTCTTCTTCCGGCTGCACATTAACTTCAACACCCTGTTCTTGTTGAAGTTGATCTTCCGGTGGGATTTCTTTTGTGCGCTGCTCTTCAGCTGTATGGAGTTTTCCCACAGGTATATCACTTCCTAGTGCTTGTTCAACATTTATTTGTTCACCAGATGTGAACTCCTCTGTTTGAACATTTACATCACTGGTTGTAGGTTCTTCACGATTAGTGAATTGGACTGGTGGTGCCTGCACTTGTTCAGTTTGATCCTAAGGACCTAATTTTTCAAGTGCACTGAAGTCATACTGTTGCCAGAAGTCCAAAGTCTCTTTATAGACTGGATTCTCATATCCGTTTAGAATCTGGCAACTCTATACTTTGTATCCAAGTTCATTGCAGCTTCCTCTAGTAGAAGCTTTATTCTTTCTTCACTAAGACCAGGTTTGACCTTTAACAATGTTTCCCTATTGATCCTCGTGTTTGTGCCTAGACCGGTTCTCCATTTTGTCTGAAGCCTAGAATTGAGTTCTGGTGGGAACTTGTACCTATAGTCCCTTGGAGTTCTATTGTAGTTCATAAAAGTTTCTACTATGGCTACTATGACTGACTGCTTATCATCTTCTCCTAGCAGACTATACCATTTGGCAGCATTATCTACTTGTCCAAAGTCCATTACTTCATCAACAATATCATTAACACTCATTGTGCGTGTCTTACCTTTCCCTGGAGAAGTTAGAATGGTTGGACGAGTTGAACAATCACTGCCTTGTTCATCTGTGATATCTACAATTACCGGTGCCTCAGCTCCAAGTACTCTTTTCCCTTTACCAGTGTCAGCGACCGGTTGAATTATTTCTCTTTGTCGAGCTTCTTTTGCTTGCTGCTGGGTCTGAAGAAGTTTGGTCCACATCACTACTCCTTCATCATGCACTTTCTCAACTTCTCCAATAAGCATGTAATGACCTTTACTATAAAGGCAACTAAAAACCCTCAAATCTGAACTGAGACAATTCGTCAAACAATTGGCATGCACTAAAATGTTTTGCTTGCAATGATGTGTTTCAATGTGTTTATTGTTTGGCATCCAATTGTAATTGAGATAATAATACCACTATAGGATTGTAATACAAAATGGACAACAATGAATTTCTAAACATCACTCAATGCTGACATATCATAAACTTCTCCAATTCTGATTGCAATGTTCAGTAGACTGATTACAATGTCAATGACAGATTTTATGGACTGTTTTCAACTACTGAACTATGCCATGAAATATTTTAACTCTCAAAAGATCTTGCAATGCACCTTCTCTATTATATCAATCCAACTACAGAATAGCAAAGTCTGATTACAACGTGCTATTATAACAAGGACTGATTATGACTGAATTTTGAGAAAAATGATGGACTATTACAGCTATTCAGATTTCAATACAAGGATAAAGACAAGACCATCTAAAACTCCTTAACTACTATGACAAATCAATGACAATAGAGACTAATTAATGACTGCTATATCAATGACTGAGAACATGCAACTTTACAGTTTTCCTTGAACTCAAATGCATCCAAACACATGAAATGGAACTTGGAAATCACTGCCCTTTTGACTGTTGAAAAATGCTGATGAAATGATGACTAATCTGTCCCCGAACTGCACCTCTGATTGCTGCTGTACCATGCATTGTACCTGTCCGTACAGTGCAGTCATGTACGGCCCTGCTATAAAATAATTTGCAAGGTGTTGGGTGCCGAAAATGGTATGATCTGAAACGCCTAGGGTTAATATTTAACCCCTCCAATGCATAAAATCAAACCCCACTTGGTTTGTGAGATATGAGCAAAAACTTGAGTCTCAGACCCTGATATGAACTTCACTGAAAATGCACAAAATGATCTCCAACACTTATCAAACTGATTCACCAATTAAGTGATGAATTCCAAACCCTTATTCAACCAGTTACAAACCCTCAATATCAATTTTTCAGGTCTGCTTTTTCGGACTACTTTTTCGGGTCTACTTTTTCGAACTGCTTTTTCGGATTTGCTTTTTCGGACCTGCTTTTTCGGCCGCCTATAATTTCGGCCCTACTAAAAATGCCTCTTGAAATGTTGTTTCAATCACAAACAAACCCTTACATCAAATTCTCAATGAAGTACCAATGAGATGGCTGAGTACCAACTCCAAACTTGCAACCCTTCAGTAGATATTTCACTACCTCAGTTATGCCAATCTAGGGGAGTGATCGTTCCCAAAGATCGAATAATATTTGCAGACCACAAGGCTACAAATTGCTTCACAATGAAGAAGTAGAAGAAATCCCAAATCCAAGCATGTCCAAATGAAAGCCCAAGCCCTCTATTTATTCTTTTCCTTGAGAAGTTGCTAGAACTTCTAGAAACATCCAATTATAATGTACTTTATAATAAAATAACATTATAATAATAAAGTACATTTCTCAACTCAAAATTATAACAATGTAGGCCCAAATGTCTCATAACTGAATGTAGGCCCAACTACGACTGAACGTAGGCTCAAGACTGAACGTAGGCTCACTCTGGATGTAGGCTCCACTACAACTGCATGTAAGCCCAAACTAGATGTAGGCTCTACCGAATGTAGGTTCTGTCAGCAATATGCAATCAAATGATCAACATAATGACCCTCTCTCCAAACCATTTGCCTACGAGAGTCGATGATAGGCAAATCCGTCATGCCAGACGATGTCAGCCAAAATGGGGACATGACAGTCCGCCCTTCCTGAAATTGCTTGTCCCCAAGCAATGGCTAAACAAATAATCAATCAATCCACCTGGATCCCAAAAGTAGTCATGATCTAAACTACTATCAATCAATGCAAGCTCCTGCAATATTCTCTGAAATATAATCAAGAGGAATCCATAATCAAACTGGCAAATACAACTCAACCAAACTCCAACATCACAACTGCCAGAGTCAGGAACCCACGAGAAACAAACTCTCGAAATATCAGAACCCAAGTAGAGAGGACAACTCAAACTGCCAACATAGTAAATATCACCAACATATCCCACTGGCCTATGTAGAGCGCACAATCCAACTCTGCAACAATGGTGAACACTCCCGAATGAAACTGCGCTAAGTACGGAAAATGCACACACTGTACAACTCCTGTAGTGAAAACAACTCTGCAACTCACCGACCACTGTCTCATAACCATAACTACCATGTACTGCTGATGGCGAATAATCATCACATGATAGATAGCAAGAACTAGAAACCAAACCAAATCTGACGGCCATCAACTCCTCAACACATGGATCAAATGCTAACTGATGTACATACCCTGCGGCATAATGCTGATAAAAAAAACCAACCTTAATCAATAGCTCACCATGCAAAGTAATACAACCCACTGCGGCTGATCACCAGCTAAGTCAAGAGATGACATAGCCAAAGGAGTAGAATCAATAACAACAACCGCTGAGGTATCACTCCCAAACTCCTGCTCTAAGTCATGCACTATCAAGATATCAACCACAGAACCTATCACCATGTCATGCACATCACAACTCTCATCCCGTGGCGTCAAACCATCCCATAACTGATGACAAGCACTAGGGACCAAAGTATATCTACGTAACATCATCTCATCAACATGGTCATCAAAGGTAAACTGATGAGCATACCTCACAATGTAATGCCGATAGAATGCGCCAATCTCAGTCAGTGGCTCAGACTGCAATCCAGATGAAACTAACTGCAACCGATCACTAACCAAGCCAGAACTAACTACTACCTCCGAAGACACCGCCAAGGGAGTAGTATCACTAACAGGAACCATGCCAACTACCGATTCATCAACATCAAACATGATCTCTGGTACAACATCACTAGTCTCCATGCCATCAGTAGTAGAGACCATCATCATGTCAAACATACCACAATGCTCAGCTGCAGCACCCAACTCAACTGAACTTGACTCTTGTGGAAACGAACCAAACATGCCAATACTAGTATCGAGGACAGATATATCCTCATCTCCACTGCCTCTATCAACCTTGACCATGGACATCCTCGGATCACCAGACACCACGGTCTGTGACTGTACAGAATCTGGTAAAGACTGAAGTTGCTCTAACTCCATGGTCACCTCAGCCAAATGAAACTTTGACTTCTCGAAAGCCAACTGTGTACTCTCAAGAAACTCAGAAATCACCTCGAGCTGCTGAGTAAGCTCACTCACCTCATCTTCCTTGACCAATAATGTGTCATATGCTGTACTGCCCCACTCCATAAGATAATCTCTATCGGCTACCAACTGCATATAATTCTGTCTCAGAATCCGGATAGCCTCCCATAAAGAGTGGATCTCTGTCAAGGAAAGATAACTGCCTCCCTACTCATCACTAGTAGGAGAACCCCATCCGTAAACTGCTAACAACTGACGAGCAGCATCGAAATGCTCGCAAGCGGCAGAAATGTCACGCTCACTAACTCTCAGCTGACTAGACACATGGTGGCGTTGGCTAGACTGTCTCCTACAATCCTCCTCTGTCACACTATCCAAAGGAGTATCCTCAAAGTCACTAATCTCTGGAGTACTACCATCCATACTCTGCAAGTCAACTCCAAAGCTCACATCATCATATGGAGTATCAAAAACTGTAGCATCACTGCCCAACTCCGCTATAACAAAAGAATCTGCCGAGGAAGCTAAGTCCTCAAAACTGTCCACAGCATACTCCTGGATGTCATCAATACCAATACGATCCTGGGACTCATCTGTCAACTTCGTCATATTTGGGATATCATCAACCCATTCCAACAAGAATGGTCGACTGGATACATGAACAACGCCCAACACAGGTGTATAAAAACTAATACTAGCATCTGGTAAGCTGCTGGTATGAATGAGAACAACACCGTATAATCTGCTAAGCAAATCCATGATAGCATCCAAACAATCACTGCTACCAATAGATGATAAAGATCTCCAGTCAACAGAATCCCAAACACCAATATAACAATCCCGAATCCACATCCGTAAACTAGAATCAGCTGGTAACTCAAGCATACTCCTCACCTGAGTAATATGACTAATACCAACTAACTCCACATACATGTCTGATACTTCCCCAAATCCTGGATATGAATGCAAGGTGTACTCTCACAACTATCATCCACCACATGTGATCCGTCTGTCGCAGAAAACTGAGTATCAAGTGTGCAAGATGAAGTTGAACTCAACTCCATGCCATACCCATCCACATGTCTCACCGCTGCACCACTCTGATCAACTGTACTATCCTCAAATGTGACAGTATCCTCAACTACTGTAACATCATCAAGATCAACTGTACCGTAACCACTATCAGAGCCAATCACACAATCCGGTGTGCTTATGATATCTCCCTGTATCAAATCAGCATGTGTCTCCGAGTCCTGTAAT
The DNA here is from genome assembly GCA_027943335.1 of Chamaecyparis obtusa. Lineage (NCBI taxonomy): Eukaryota > Viridiplantae > Streptophyta > Pinopsida > Cupressales > Cupressaceae > Chamaecyparis > Chamaecyparis obtusa. The sequence goes on along the minus strand of BSBK01001267.1, from coordinate 661,132 downwards.
GCCAATGGAGTACTCAACAAAGAGGCTCGGGTATCCTCTAGCTCACGAGAAAGCCTGACAGCTTCCTCCTCCTTCCTCCTCAAGGCGTCTGAATAGTCTCCGGCAAGGGTAAGAAGATGGTCACGGTCCGAAAAAAGATGTAAATAACTCATCTTCATCGTTCCCATTCCTTCCCTAATCGCCTGTAAGTCAATACAAGAGGTCTGTGCCTGTACTCCCTTATGTCTACTCTGTGACTGAATCATCCGGATATGATCCTCTATCATCTCCCACATCCTGTCATGATGAGATAATGAACTCACAATCCCATCCTTGCTTACCCTAAGCTGACTGGACAAAACATGTGAAGTGCTATGTGCCTCAACCTCGTGTGATGTAGCGTCTAACTGTGCCTGATACTCTCTATCAACAAAGTCATGAATACTCAATGTCTGCTCATCGCTGATATGTATCTCATCATCATGCACAACAACCTCCTCACAATCATCATCTGAATCCATTGTGCTGTAGTTACTATTCTGAGCACCTGTGACATCATCCTCAGGCAACCTGTATACAACTGTCTCAACTTGAGTACCAAGTTGACAGTTACTATCAATCTGCATAGTGTCCTTCACCACTTCCTCTTGTGGCTGAGTAGAAACTGAAACATCTGTCGGAATACTAACTTGTTCCTCAAAATCCTCATGAAGGTTTCTGGTAACTGTGTCAGCCGATCTTATGTTATTTCTCCTGTGAGAAGATCTGCCAAATAAAAAACTTGACAACTTATTCACCTTGGCTGGGTCGGACAGTATATCATTCATCACACGGTGGTGCTTATTCCACTGTTCAGACAAGTTCTGGTCTATTCTCTTAAGTTCATCTCGAATGTCTGAATAACCATCATTTCTATTGTGTCTATCTGTTGCCCACGATCGTGTCCTCTGAAACTCTGTACTATTCCTGTCCATACTGAAATCAATCAAGTGCTGGTCACTCATGCAAAGACGGTTCTTACCCAACAGGATGGCAAGAAAACCACTCTGATACCACTGTAATGACCCTTACTATAAAGGCCACTAAAAACCCTCAAATCTGAACTGAGACAATTCGTCAAACAGTTGGCATGCACTAAAATGTTTTTCTTGCAATGATGTGTTTCAATGTGTTTATTGTTTGGCATCCAATTGTAATTGAGATAATAATACCAATATGGGATTGTAATACAAAATGGACAACAATGAATTTCTAAACATCACTCAATGCTGACATATCATAAACTTCTCCAATTCTGATTGCAATGTTCAGTAGACTGATTACAATATCAATGACAGATTTTATGGACTGTTTTCAACTACTGAACTATGCCATGAAATATTTTAACTATCTCAAAAGATCTTGCAATGCACCTTCTCTACTATATCAATCCAACTACAGAATAGCAAAGTCTGATTACAACGTGCTATTATAACAAGGACTGATTATGACTGAATTTTGAGAAAAATGATGGACTGTTACAGCTATTCAGATTTCAATACAAGGATAAAGACAAGACCATCTAAAACTCCTTAACTACTATGACAAATCAATGACAACAGAGACTAATTAATGACTGCTATATCAATGACTGAGAACATGCAAATTTACAGTTTTCCTTGAACTCAAATGCATCCAAACACATGAAATGGAACCTGGAAATCGCTGCCCTTTTGACTGTTGAAAAATGCTGATGAAATGATGACTAATCTGTCCCCGAACTGCACCTCTGATCGCTGCTGTACCATGCACTATACCTGCCCGTACAGTGCAGTCATGTACGGCCCTGCTATAAAATAATTTGCAAGGTGTTGGGTGCCGAAAATGGTATGATCTGAAACGCCTAGGGTTAATATATAACCCCTCCAATGCATAAAATCAAACCCCACTTGGTTTGTGAGATATGAGCAAAAACTTGAGTCTCAGACCCTGATATGAACTTCACTGAAAATGCACAAAATGATCTCCAACACTTATCAAACTGATTCACCAATTAAGTGATGAATTCCAAACCCTTATTCAACCAGTTACAAACCCTCAATATCAATTTTTCAAGTCTGCTTTTTCGGACTGCTTTTTTGGGTCTGCTTTTTCGAACTGCTTTTTCAGATTTGCTTTTTCGGACCTGCTTTTTCGGCCGCCTATAATTTCGGCCCTACTAAAAATGCCTCCTGAAATGCTGTTTCAATCACAAACAAACCCTTACATCAAATTCTCAATGAAGTACCAATGAGATGGCTGAGTACCAACTCCAAACTTGCAACCCTTCAGTAGATATTTCACTACCTCAGTTATGCCAATCTAGGGGAGTGATCGTTCCCAAAGATCGAATAATATTTGCAGACCACAAGGCTACAAATTGCTTCACAATGAAGAAGTAGAAGAAATCCCAAATCCAAGCATGTCCAAATGAAAGCCCAAGCCCTTTATTTATTCTTTTCCTTGAGAAGTTGCTAGAACTTCTAGAAACATCCAATTATAATGTACTTTATAATAAAATAACATTATAATAATAAAGTACATTTCTCAACTCAAAATTATAACAATGTAGGCCCAAATGTCTCATAACTAAATGTAGGCCCAACTACGACTAAACGTAGGCTCACTCTGGATGTAGGCTCCACTACAACTGCATGTAGGCCCAAACTGGATGTAGGCTCTACCGAATGTAGGCTCTGTCAGCAATATGCAATCAAATGATCAACATAATGACCCTCTCTCCAAACCATTTGCCTACGAGAGTCGATGATAGGCAAATCCGTCATGCCAGATGATGTCAGCCAAAATGGGGACATGACAAAGCATGAGACCGATCCTCCTTTTTGTTAAGAAGGTTTGCTGATGCACTTCAGCCTGTTTGGTGGCTTCTTCCATAGTGAGGTGGTTCTAAACCTCTAGAAGAGCTCGTATTCTCAGCTCTTTTTCTCTTTCCATTGAAGCTTTCCATCTAGCTTCAATTATTTGTAGGAGATCCTCCAATACAGTTTTGTGAAGTTCGGTAGGATGCAGATTATACTTATGAATGCAATGCATTACCGCTTCTTCAATCTGTCTTCTTCATTTGCAAGCTGATATCTTCTGCTTACAGAACCCATTCCACCGGTTTCTTTCAATCCTGCCACATATTCATCAATAGTGGGCTTCCTTCCTCTTGGTGGATCCTCCTTTACCGGTTTGTTTGAACCCCTCTTCCTTTTGATTAGAGGAACTGTGTCTTCTGAATCTGTCTCCTCTTGTTCTCCCTCTTGGGTAGTGATTACTGGTTCTGCTTTCTTCCTTCGAGCCTTGGGTTGCTCTGTCGCCGGTTTCTTCTTTGGTGTGGGGGCCCTTTTGGTGTAGACATTTTTTATTGGTGCCCTCTTTTTAAGATTCTCTTGAATCTCGGCAAACGTACCGAACCGGTTTGCAGAAAGATCCAGATTTGCTTCATTTAGGGCATCAGCAATTTTGGTAGTGATCTCATACCCCAGCTCAGGAGCATACTCTGTTCTCGGTTCCACTACTTGAATGATGCAGTGATCGGTGGAAACCAGAAAACACACATCATCCTTGTATGATTTAACAATTGTGACGGCACCCGCTCCCTTGCGTGCATCCTTAGTTGAAAGGCTTCAAAATATTCGGTCATTACTTTACTTAACTGGTTTCCCAGTTGGTTGGCCAATTCAACTATCTGGTGCATGACCGGTCTATCGATTTTCCATGTCACCTTACCAATACCCAGGAAGAAGCTCTGGTAGTAGAAGTAGAGACATACTAACAAGGTCCCGTACTTCATGGATTTCTTCTTAACCATACTGAGCTTTTTCATATTCTCAAATATCTGCCCTCAAAGCATTTTGCAGATATCATATTTGGCGTGTCATACATTATCCGGTGAGCAGCATGTATGGCTCCTCCTAGTATGCTATTCAAATTACTGGATTGATAGACCTTATAGCCTATCACCGCGGACGCAAACCGAACCCCTTCGTCTTCGATGTCATTCACTATCATGAGACGGCCATCGGATTTGGATTTCATTAGCTTTGTGACAATTGCGTTTGAGATGGTTTGCAGCGTCAAGGCTTCCCCTTCCTGATTGTATCTGATTACACGATGTAAATCCTCCTTGGTTATTTCTGTAACTGCACCTTTTTGTAGCCAAAACCCTATATTGTCCACTCGACTGAGGACCAATCGAATCCAGTCAGACCGAAAGATGGTCGGATAGGTGACTCCATTGATAAGACCGGATGACACCAGCTTCGCATATCAGTCTTGTAGTCTTCCGTCCTCACACAGAGAGAGATACTCGTCTTGAATGTATGTTTCACTAAGTTCTTCCTGCTTGGCGTGGATAAACCCAGTCACATCTTCTGTCATAAAGACGCCCTCTGGTACTGTTGACAAAGCTCCAACCATATCGGTTGCTCGATTCTGGATCGCCGCAATATCATATGCAAGTCGGTCCACTTGATTTCCCTTGATCAACTTCACTGTAGTGGATGATGAGGCCATATCTTGATAATCGGTTACCACAGAAGGTCGCTTGATCGGTAGACAGTAGCTCACAGTGATCAAAGTGCGAGAGTTTTACTTAGCACAAGAATTCGTTAATCACAAAGAAAGCAAAGTAAAACTTATGAGTAATTCTCCTTTCTTTTATAGGGTTAGGTCATAATGGTAATTACCAAACGATAACTATTTATTAAACGGCTACAGTAATAAATGCCTTACCTAACTTTTCTATCTGTTTTTGCCAATCGGTGATCCGGCTTTTTCAGTTTGGCAAACCCCAGTTGATTACCTCTTACCTGTCTGGTTATCCTTGTAGACTGAGTGAGTCCGATTCTCACCAGTCCTACCGGGAACGGTAGATGGTCTACCAGTTCCCTCTAGGCATTCTTGGCTCAGTTTGCTAAAGATATATCACCATCAGTAGATGATGACCTTTCCTCTATTTTCTCCTCACCGGAGCTCTTTGATTCCTTTTTGAACCAAATCTGTCTGATTGTTTTACCAATCTTCTCTTCCTTATTGATCTTCTCATTTGAGGATGAGATCTTCTCTACCGGTTTGACCAATTCTTTCCTTTTGTTAGATGACCAATTCCTGCAGTTTTTGGCTAGGTGTCCAACTTTGTTGCAATGATAGCAGACTATCCCAGTTGCCTTCCATGGGTTCACCCTTCTATGTTAGGTGATTTGCGCCATGAGTCACTGTGACTATGTATCCCATAGTTTGCACAATTGGTTGTGCTCCGGTTCTTGTTTCTCTTGGTGAATACCGATCTAGGGGATCTGAATGCCATAGTCTTTGATCTGCATTCTTCAGCCTTGTGTCCAAACTTATTGCATGCATAGCAGTAGCCCTTGAAGCTTCCCTTGCTTCCACTGGACACAGTTGTGGGGCTAGACCAGCATTCATTGGTCTTGTGGCCATACTTGCAACAGTTTTTGCAGTAGCTGTTGTTTGGCTTTATCGGTGCATTCCTGCAGTCATTTGTTCTATGACCCGGTTTTCCACAATAAGTACAAGAGGTGTTGAAGGTCTTCTTACCTTTTTGAGTCAGCGACTTCTTCTTTTCTTTCTTGCTTGTCTTGGCTCCAAAAGACTCACCACTCTCTTTGGTGACTTCACCAATGAATCCAAGACCGGTGTGATCTTTATGCTTTCTTTGAGCTTTAAGTTGCTCATCAAGCTTGACCGAGCTCTCGTTGTATCTTCTTAGGGTTTCATTTCTCTCTTCAAGTTTTTTCATCTGTTCCTTTAGTTGGTATAGCTCTAGTGCTAGTCTTTTGCATGCTTCATCCCTATCATGCCATCCCTTTTGCATGTTGGCATTTTCTTGGGTGACAATTTGCATGTATTCTTGGAGTTGCAAAATGATAAGTTCATTCGCTCGAACAGCTTCCTTTGCCTGGTTCCTAGCTTTTTCAGAGGTTGTTAATGACTTGACTGTTGTGTTTCTTTCATCTTTAGCTTTCCTCTTTTTCTCAATCAATTCAGTCATCCTCGGGGCATTCTCTTCTTGCTCCCTTTTGAGATTGGAGATCTGACCGGTTAGGATCTGGTTCCTTTCCATGAGCTCGGAGACTACCTCCTTAGCTTCATCAGATCCACTCTGCCCAGAGAGTTCATCAATGATCTCCTTACTCTCATTCAATTGCAGAGCCAGCTCCTTTCTTTTTGCAAGTGATCTCCTCAGCCTATTCTCTAGAGAGGCAATGATATCATTGGCTTCCTCTAGCTATTTCTGATATCTGTAACCCTCAATGATCTTTCTCTCAAGCGGTTAAGCTTTATATGTGAGAACTCAGCTCTGATACCAATTGTTATTACTAACCGGTTACTGAGAGGGGGGGTGAATCAGTAAAAGCTATTTCTATTCCAATTCAACACTTGTTTAATTATTCTTCTAAGATAAGCAGAATGTAAACAATCACCAACAAGCATAAATAGAAATACACAAATCAACACAAGATGTATACGTGGAAACCCTCGGTTAGAAGGAAAAAATCACGGTGAGACAAAGCTTACAACTTCACTATTGTAGAATGAAGGCGCCCTGTGAGGAGCTTACAAAGCACTGGTGAAGATGCTACCCGGTTAAGGGATTTTACAAAAGATCGGTTAAGATCTTAACCCTGTTAAGAGTCGCCTGGTTAGAGGTCTTTCAACATCAACAAAGATGTTACCCTATTAGGGGATTTTACAAAAAACCGATTAGGTCCACCCTCATAGAGGGATTTAAATTTGCTTTCACACCTTATAAAAGCAATGATCTTATATGACACTGATTGTCTGAGTAGATCATACCTATTGATCTCTTCCCAGTTTGCCTGGTTGTTGAATATTTTCTGCCTCTTTGCTTTTCACCTCTAGTGACTGTGATCTCTACGCAGATGTCTCTTCACTGCTCTATTTACTCAACAATTCTCAACAACACTTTTCTTGCATCCTATGACCTTTAAAACATCTGTAGAAATAAAGCTAACTCCACTTCTGAGCAGTGGATGTCCTGTATAATCCAATTTTAACTGAAACTGCTCTGCAGAATCCGGTGCAGATCTTTATGCAGTAGACCGGTATACTCTTATACCCGATTCATTTTTGTATGCACTAAGAGACCGATGAAATGCACTATGCTCGGTCTACCGGTGTATCCTTTTTGTATAGTCTATCGGTGCATACACTCTGTTTCTAGTCTACCGGTGTCTTTTAAGTAACGTGAGTGACCAGTGAACCTTTACCGATGGGAATGGTGTTTGTGAATTACACTAATGACAACTTAAATTGCTAACATTACATCACCTATCTTGTAGACTTCCCCTGTAGATCTCCTTGTCTACCTGTAACATACACTATTTGTTATCTCTTTCGGTTTTTTTTTAAACTCTTTCATCTGATACTTTCATCTGCGTTGATCTGCCATCTTATACTGATCTTCCCTGTATCTGAGATCTTCTTCCTTCTCTGTATCTAATCTTGATCTTCTTCCCCTTTTTGCCTCCACAGGTCAAAGGGTTGTTACTTCTTAAATGTTTTCATTTCATAATTGTAACTTATTGAAGATATCCTTATACATTTTCTTTGCAGAATCAAGGAATGGCTTCCATACTCCTGTTACATGATCTAGGTTCTTCTTGGCTGCTTGCAGTGAGACAATTATGTTTTCCATGTCTTCCACTGCTTTGTAATCAGGTTCCTTGATCAGTTTTTCTACATCGGTTGCTGTTGTCTGCATTAGGTCAAAAGTTGGGGAAAGGAACAACTGGAATCCAAATAAGATCTTGAATTCTTTTTGTCTTTTCTTTAGATGTCTTTCATAGGATGAGAGCTAGACTTGTCAATTCCTTGTTGCACTCAGTTGCAGAAGAGTTCTTTGCATCAAACTTGGATGACAGAACCTTTATCTCTTCTGTAGTTTTGGTTGTTCTCTCAGAGTTATATCTTGGACAAAATCTTCAAAGTTTGAAGTCCTTGATATCAATCTTCCTGCATCCTGTATCTGCTGCATTAGCTCCCCGGTGCTTGTAGATACTGTGATCTTCAGGTCTTCAACCTGTTTGTGAAGAATTTCAACTCGTTTCTTCTCATAGTGATAAATTGCTATTGTCTCCGGGTGATTTGTCAACGACTAGAGAGAACCATATCTTGTTTCCTCTTAGTGAGCTCTTTTACTTGTCTCGTTGACATCTTGCTTATGTCAACCACTGTTTTACTAACTTTACTTTTCTTTGCTTCAGAATCTGTTGCAAAAGTTAGTTTTCTCTTCAATGAAGATGTACTAGAAACATTTACCGGTTCCTCCTGTTTATTCTCCTATGCAGGTTGTTCCTCTGCAGGGTTCTCATGTTCTGTATTAACAAGTAACTCCTGTTGTTGAGGTATCTCCTCTTGTCGTACCTCCTGTTCTTGATGTACTTCCCCTCCTGGTTGTACTTCCTCTTCCGGTGGTTGCTCTATTTGTTGCTCCTCAGCAACCTGTTGTTCATTCAAAGCAGTTTCCTCTTTATCTGTTCCTTTTTCAATAGTCATCTTTTCTGATGACTCTCTCTATACTAGATCTTTTGGTTGAACTTGCTCGCCCAAATTTACCTGTTCACTGGATGTGAACGATTCAGGTGGAACTTCTTTCTCACCGGTTGAAGATTGTTCACAAGCTGTGAACTGTACCGGTGGTACCAATACTCTTTCAGGTTCATCTTAAGAGATGTCCTGTGGACCTATTGTCTTTAGAGTACTAAAGTCATATTTCTGCCAGAATTCTAGTGTATCTTCATATACATCTTTTTCCAATCCGTTAATAATCTTTGCAACCCTATTCTTTGTGTCCAAATTTAGTGACACTGCTTCCATCAGAAGTTTAGTTGTCTCATCATTGAGACCTGGTTTTACTTGTGTCAATGTCTCCCTTACAATCTTATTGTTTGCTGCTAAACCAGTTCTCCATTTAGCCATTATTCTTTGATTCAATTCAAGAGGAAATTGAGCCTTGTAATCTCTAGGACTTCTATTGAAATCAAAAAAGGTTTCCAACAAAGCAATCTCTATTTTCTACTTATCCTCTTCTACTAAAACACTGAACCATTTAGTTGCGTTTGACACTTCACCAAAATCCATAACTTCATCAACTATATTATCTACAGTCAAAGTTCATGCCTTACCTTTGACTTGGGAAGCAAGTAGGGTTGGTGGAGTTAGATCACCAGCTTTGTCTTCAATGATATCAACAATGACCGGTTCTCTTGAAATCTTTGCCTTGACCGGAGTTTCAACTCCTAGTATGACTTTTCCTTTTCTAGTGTCAATCACCGGTGGCTCTGTGGTCTTCTGGCATTCCACCTCTGCTTGATGTTGTTGTTGAAGAAGATTTGTCCATGTTGAAACTCCTTCCTTATGCACTTTGTCCACTTCTCCAATCAGCACCTAACTAATTCTCTTTCTTATCTTGAAACTTTGTTTATGCAGGTCAGCTTGATGGGTTGCCTCTTCCAGAGTAAGATGATTTTGCACTTCAAGTAGAGCCCTTATTCTTAGCTCTCTTTCCTTATCTATCGAAGACTTCCATCTTCCTTCTATTATTTCTTGTAGATCATCAGGTATTACTTTATGAAGTTCAGTGGGAGTATAATTGAACTTGTAGAGACAGTGAACTACTGCTTCTATTTTTCTCTTATCTTCTTCGTTACTCACTTCATATCTCCTTCCAGCTACTCCCAATCCACCTGACTCCTTTATTCCTTCAACCACTTCTTCAATGGTTGGTTTCCTTCCTCTCGGTGCATCCTCTTTCGTCGGTTTTCCAGTCTTTCTCTTTCTGTGAAGAGTAGTTGTTTCTTCAGTTTTTGTTTCTTCCGATTCTTCCCCGTGTGCACTGGACGCCTTTTGTGTCCTTTTCCTTTGAGCCTTGGGTTCTTCTGCTACCGCTTTCTTCTTCCTAGGTGTAGGAGTCCTTTTTACATATACTTTTTTCGGTTCCATGGCCAATTCTTGCATTCCTTGGCCAGATGTCTAATCTTGTTACAATTGTAACAAGCCATTCCGGTTGCCCTCCATGGATTGACCCTTCTTTCCCTATTCTTGGGTGAGTGACATCGAGAGTTGCTATGGCCTGATGGTCCACAGCTAGCACAGTTGGTTGTGCTCCGGTTTATATTCCTATTATGGAATACCGGTCTCGGTGGGGATTTGAATGCCATGGTTTTGGATCTGCATTCTTCAACCTTGTGTCCAAACTTGTTGCATGTATAGCAGTAACCCTTGAAAATTCTCTTGCTCCCGCTGGACACACTGTTGGTGCGAGACCTGCATTCAAAGGTCCTGTGACCATACTTGTAACAGTTGCTGCAGTAACTGTTAGAAGTGAATGGTTTCACCAATGCGTTTCTGTAGTCATTTGTTTTATGACCCGGTTTGCCGCAAAGATTGCAAGAGGTTTTGAAGGTCTTTTTACCTTTTGTTCTGTCGGTTTCTTCTTTTCCTTCTTGCCCTGCTTGACTTTAGAAGACTTGTTAAGGTTTTAGGATCATTGCAAATGTAATAGCACTATCTGATTGTATGTGTTTTCCAAATGCAACAATCTCTTACATTTATATTGAGAATGCGCCAAGAAGAGACATGTCCCTTCATGGGACATGTCTATTCATTATTATGTAATTAATATAACAACAATTATGATTATATATATACATACATATATAATATGTCTTGAGTATTATATTAATTTCTCTAATATTTACATAATAATAATATTTATATAAGTATATATATCTCATATATACTAAATATATATATACATATCTTCATTGACTCATAGTGTTTATCCGACTGAAGCTACAAAACATCAACACTCCCTCTTAGCTAGGGAGGATAAATCAATCCAATGTCAACACTTAAGACACTTGGCAACATCAATCATATGATGTAAGCAATAAAGGCATCATCCTCAAGATGTAATCAATAGAAATATAGTCTCAATATGTGGATTGCCTCCATCGGCGATTCTATCCACAAGTTCTCAGGTGGATTGCCTCCATCGGCGATTCTATCCATTTGATATCTTGAGTATTGGCCTATCAGAATGTCAACACATGACATTCACCAAATACTCTGAGTATTGGCCTATCAGAACATCAACATATGATATTCACCAAGTACTCAATAAGGTGCAGAATATCAACACATGATATTCACCAAATACCTATCATATATCTATACAAACAACTCATACACCATCAATTTAATGACATCTAACTTTTAGTTGTTGATTTAAACCATCATGATCTGTTTCAGCCATCATAAGATGTCTATCACAAAAGAAGATTGTGGCCTATTTAAGGAACTCAATCTACCATGCAAGATATCATCTATCATGATCTGTTTTAGCCATCATAAGATGTCTATCATGATAGAAGATCAAGTTATTGTAAGATCGTCACCTTCCAACAACTTTAACAAATACAAGTGATAATCATTTGGAAGTCATCACTTCCTCATGATTTACACAGGGCCCAAAAGGAAATCATACTTCCTAGTCCTCTGACTGTTATAGTTTCTTGATCACTAGAGAATCCATCTCAGTATGGACTAATCCCTCTCAATCAATACAACCAAGATTATCAAAAGTTGATTTAACCATATCCTCTATCTACTCCCTTTGAAACTCAAGTTCTTGTATCAACCTCTTGTCTTCTTTTGAAATGTCAGACTCCCTCTACATCTGGTCTCAATCATCAATTCGTTTGCAAGCATTAAGTTCTCTCTCTTGAATGCAATTTTATTGTGCTTCCATCCTGAAGGTATGTCAGAGAGAGATTACAAATAGCTCACTAAACTATCTCGACCGAAATACCAATGATAGAAGCATATAAGATTTTACTAATCAATAGTATAGCATGAATTACAAACTTAAAAATTATGTGCATTAATAAAACATGGAATATTTATCTTTTATAAATTTCAAGTATTTCATTCTGTAAGGTAAGCCCATATAGAAAATATCATGCAAATTCACATAATGATGTCGTCGTTCTCAAAAATTACTAGAATTATTCACATGACCTATCTTGAATATCCAAAGTTTCTATACACTATCACAACCTTCAATCTTATTAGATCTCCCTTCAAGTGGTTAGGCTTTTAAAGAAGGAACCTCGCACTTGTATAGATTTTGCATAGACCCATACACAATCGGTCATAACTTTTAAACCTGACATTTTCTCTCTAATCGCTCCAGTAAGATTCTTCTAAATTTGTTAATCACCAACATATCCAAAATTCAAAAAAATCCAACTGTGCATTTGTGAGATATGGTCCTCGTACTGGGACTGTATTTTCTGAGACAGTCACGCATTCACCATCAACAAACTACTCTTACATTTGCAGCTTGGCTCTGATACCATGTTAAGGTTTTAGGATCATTGCAAATGTAATAGCACTATCTGATTGTATGTGTTTTCCAAATGCAACAATCTCTTACATTTATATTGAGAATGAGCCAAGAAGAGACATGTCCCTTCATGGGACATGTCTATTCATTATTATGTAATTCATATAATGACAATTATGATTATATACATACATATATATATACATACATATATAATATCTCTTGAGTTTTATATTAATTTCTCTAATATTTACATAATAATAATATTTATATTTATTTATATATATATATATATATATATATATATAAGTATATATATCTCATATATACTAATATATATATATATACATATCTTCATTGACTCATAGTGTTTATCTGACTGAAGCTACAAAACATCAACAAGACTCACCGGTTTCTTTGTTGCTTTGACCGATGTATCCAAGTCTTGTGGGATCCTTGTGCTTTCTTTGAGCCCTCAATTGCTCATCAAGCTTTTCTGAGCTTTCATTGTACCTTCTAAGTGTCTCATTTCTCTCTTCAAGAGTTTTCATTTGTTCCTTTAGTTGATACAATTCAATAGCCAGCCTTTTGCATGCATCATCTTTATCATGCAAGTTCTTATGCATAATTACATTCTCTTGAGTTATGATTTGCATGTCTTCTTGAAGTTGTAATACAAGAACATCACTTTCTCTTACTGCATCTTTTGCCATATTTCTTGCTCTTTCAGAGATCACTAGTGATTTTACAGCACTGTTCCTTTCATCTTCAGCTTTTCTTTTGTCTTCAATGATTTCAGTCATTCTCAGAGCATTACTTTCCTAGTCTCTTTTCAGATTGGAGATCTAATCGGTTAGACTCTGATTTTTCTCCATAAGATCAAAGACTGCCTCTTCTGCTTCATCAGATCCACTTTGCCCAGAGAGTTCCTCAATTGTTTCATTGCTTTCACTCAGTTGTAGAGCTAGCTCTTTTCTCTTTGCAAGAGACCTCCTTAGTCTATTCTCAAGAGAGGCAATTATGTCATTGGCTTCCTCAAGCTGTTTTTGATACCTGTATCCCTCTATGATCTTTACTCAAGCGATTAAGCTTTATAATTTTGAGAACCAAGAGCTCTGATACCAATTGTTAATCCTAACCGGTTACTGAGAGGGGGGGTGAATCAGTAAATACAATTTCTACTTCAATTTATTCTTCTATAAATATATTCTTGCAAATTTAAAAGAATATAACAACACTCATAAATAGAAATTGAAATGCACAGGTCAACACAACATATATACGTGGAAACCCTTGGTTAGAAGGAGAAAACCACGGTGGGACAGAACCCACAACTTTACTACTGCAGTAATAAAGGTGTCCTATTAGAGGCTTACAAGGCACTGGTAAGAGTGCTACCTGGTTAAGGGATTTGGTAGAAGACTTGTTAGGATCTTGACCCTGTTAGGAATCGCCTTGTAAGAGGATTTTTAACACCAATAAAGATGTTACCCGGTAAAGGGATTTATACAAAGAACCTGTTAGGGTTCACCCTGATTAAGGGATTTGAATATGCTTCACAATCTAAAGCAATGATCTTATTATGACACTTTCTGTCTAATCAGATCATACCTGTTCCCCTTTGCTCTACTTGGTTGTTGAACCTTTCTCTGTTTTTCACCTCTCGTGACTGTAACTCCTCTCAAAAGATATCGCTCTCCTGCTCTAAATACTCAACAACACACCTTTCATGTCCTATGACCTATATTTATAAGAGATCAATCTTATAAAAATTACATCTCATAGATCGGCTAAGCTGTAAATTCTCACATAAATCACGCATGCAAAACCTTTGAATAAAAAGCTTGCAAACTAATCCTGAGTTTACCTTGAAACACTTGTAGATAAAATAAAGCTAACTCCAGTTCCATTGAAAAAGCTAACTCCAGTTTTACAAAAAGCGCTCCTTATAATCCGGTTCAGATTATCATGCACTTAACCAGTAAAGAACTTGTACCCGGTTAGTCATTTGTTCCCTGTGTGTTTCCTATGACCGGTTGGTATAACCTAGACCGGTATAAGCGTGACCGGCAAAGTACACTGCCTCCTTGTTTAGTCTACCGTTCATAATTATGAGTACCAGCGTGATGTACCGATGTTCCGATGGGTTCGGTGGGATTCATGTTTGCTATGACTTCACCAATGACAACTAAGTTATGTCAACACTTTGCATGTTGTTATTTTGCAATAAAATGAAGCAAAACATGGCAAAAATTGAAAGCTCAAATCAGATTTGAAACAATATCCTAGTTCGGGATATTTCATTTGAAAAAGCTTCATATGCAATATTCATCATATTTGGGAGTTTCTATATGTTGTTGAGGGTTTCGATCTTTGTAATTTTGGAAATATCTCATAGTTGATTATTGGTTTTCCATTTAATCCCTCTTTGACCATCTTGAAAAGGAGAAACTATAAACAATGGAGAGATGGCATTATAAAACATCTTTGATTTGTATGGTCTTGTTCCTCCTCTAGGTACACACAATAAGAAATTTGCTTGAAATTACCAAAGGTATCATTTCATAGAAGTTATTCATATCCATGTTGACGATGAAATCTTGAATTTGATTCTTGATTTTGAGTTTATTCATGCTCTTTGGACTAATATTTGGAAGATATATGGAGATTTTGATAATCAGCCATTCCTCAATGATCATATTTCTAGCTATCTTGTGCCTCATCATTTTTCAAAAAGGATACCCTATAACTTTGATACTATTTGGGAGTTTAATTCTTTGGAATACTTTGAATCTTCAGAAGATGAGGACGAGGTTGCTTTATATGCTCCCACTTCTCCTTCAAAGCCAGTTGTTCATCCTTCACCTTTAGTGATTCCTTATGCAGAGTCGTTGATTGAGACGTCCATCATTCCAATTCAACAGGACCATCAATGTCTTTCAAATTTGGAGGACACATTTGAGGGAATATCTCTACTTTTTTATGACAATCAGGGCACTATTGTTGTCAAATCATCATTGTCTTTGGAGCTTGTTCTGCATCAATTTCCGCATATTCCTAGTTGGCCACCTTCATCATTGATTGGGCATATATCTAATTGGATTGTGGCATCTTCATCTTCTGCAGACAAGGAGACTCCTAAGAAGATTTCAGTGATATCACCATACATCTTCATGCTTCTTCATGTCAATTCCTATCCAAAATGGAAAGCATTCCTAAAATTGTACTTGGTTTTGTTTCTTCTAAAAGGGAGAGAAGTTGTTTGTAGACAAAAATTGGATCATGTTTTGTCTTCAGGAACTTACCATGTTTCCAGGAGATTAAACATTGTGGGGGGCTGCATAGTATGTCTCTTCGCAGCATATGGGGGGAAATATGGATTGTATCTTTGTGATGGATGTATTCTTTGGGGTGTATTGATGAGTCCACCATTCATCACTTGTACGTGATTATCTTTTGCAATCTCTCTTTTAGAGAGGGGTTTTTTCCCATGTCTGGTTCTTCTCCTTTTCTCCGTTTGTGAGAGAGTTTGTACATGGGTACCTAAAATGGCCTCATAGCTAGGACCCATCATGCATCACCCTTGCATTATTTGCATTGGTTTGTTTCTCTCTAAGTTGCTCTTAATGAGGTGTGTTGGTGTGATTAAGGTATTTTACCTAACTAATTTATTTGTAGGTCCTACTCACGTGTTAAGTTTACTTAGGTTAAAGGAATCTTTCTAGAAGTCTCAATTGTCAATGAGATCTTGTAATGACCCTTAGTATAAAGGCCACTAAAAACCCCAAATCTGAACTAAGACAATTTGTCAAACAATTGGCATGCACTGGATTGTTTTGTTTGTAATGTAGTGTTTCAAGGTTGTAAATGTTGAGCAACAAGTCCACAAGTACAATTAAGATAATAATGCCAATATGCAATGAAATACAATGAACAATAACAGTACCAATAACAATATTCAGAAATTCCAATCACTTGGCACCTTTCAATGAACTATATCAACAATGAGATACTCTCCTATTAATGCAATGTCCAACTTCCCAAGTCTGATTACAATGTGCTGTTATAACAAGGACTGATTCAAATGGACTGTTACAACTATGACAATCCAATTACAAATGATGAATAACAGTGACTATTTCAAATCATATACTAGACTGTTATGACAGTGACTGAACATATGTAAATTTTATACAATTTTGACATCCAAAATCAAACACCAAGAACCTGGAAAGATGCACCGGATGTTGACCAAAATTGATGATGACAATGCTGCTGAAGACACCTCCAACTGCACCCGAACTGATCCCAAAATGATGCTGCTGTATCTGTTCTGGTACAGGCCGTACCTGGGCCGTACATTACGGCAGCTGTACAAAAATCACTGCTTGGTATTGCTGGCCGAAAATACCCAAAACAGGGTTGCCTAGGGATGTAATCTCATTCCCCAAATGCATAAAATTAATCTCTGAATAGTTTGTGAGATATGAGCAAAAACTTGTGACTCAGGCCCTGGTATGGTCTTCTCAGAAATTGCACAAAATGATCTCCAAAACCTATCAAACTGATTCACTAATAAAATGATGAATTCCAAACCCTTATTCAACCAACTTCAAACCCTCAAATCAATCCTCAGATGAAATCCAACATGAAATGGCTAAGTACCATCTCCAATGAGCAACCCTTCAGAAAATATTTCACTTCCTCAGTTATGCTAATCCAAGAGAGTTATCGTTCTCAAAGATCAAATGATATTTGCAGACCAAAAGACTACAAATTGCTCCACAATGGAAGAAGTAGAAGAAATCCCAAAATCAACTTGTCCAAATGAATGCCCAAGCCCTCTATTTATTCACTTTTCTAAGAAGTTACTAAGAACTTCTAGAAGCATCCATTATAAAATCCCATTATAATGCACTTTTATAATAAAATAACTTTATAAAATAAAAAGTGCAATCTCAACTTAAAATTATAACATATGGACCCTGCTAACACATAATAATAAAATATAAGCTCAACTTCACTTTTCCAAGAGCAAATATGACCACTGATCTCCAAAAATGACTCTCTCTCCAAATCATTTGCCTACAAGAGTCGATGATAGGCAAATCCAATATGAAAAATCATGTCACTAGAAAGGGGACATGACAGATCTTATCTTGTTTAATTCTTGAGTCCTAGGTCATTTAATATTTGTTTGAGTTAGTAGTCTCATATTATAGGATTAAGACACATGTCATGATCTTGTCTAATTCTATCTCTCACCCTTCATATAAACAAACTATTGTACACTAGGTATCATAGATCATCATTTGATCATGTCTCATAAATCTTAGTATCAAGCAAGCTCATTTCTTGCATACTCTCTTGTGGAAGGATGTATTTGTTTTTCAGGTGATCCTAGTGTGTTGAGCTAATCCTCAGCTCCTACACCAGTCATGTATGTGCTGCGTTCTTAGAACAACTCTATTTTCAATTAAAAATAACTTAATCCAACTAAGGCCAGCTTTGCCCTTATATATAGAAATCAAATTTTACCGATACCTTTGTAATGTGATCTCTTAGAGAATTTTGGAAGCATCATATCAAAACGTATTGTTAACCTATCTAGTCAAGATGAGCTCAAGCTGTAATATAATAATATTAATGCAGTTTTCATAATAAAGCATCAGGCTCACTTCTGGCATCTTATCTGGAAATAAGAACTGCCTTAAAATCCTGACCCAACTCAGTGTTTACTTATCTAACCTTTCTTGCAGAGTTTTGATAATTAAACTGAGCAGAAGGGGATAGGTTGGTGATTTTAATTAATGAGCTGATGAGACTGAGGGCTCAAAGTTAATCCACGTGTTAAGGCCATCTAAATTCAAAGCTTAAACTGTACAGATATTCTCCTGCAGGATGTACGCATCGATTGCCCAATGGTTTAGGGATTACACCTTTATTACAAGAAGAATCAACCTAGCCCTCTGAACCATAAAATCCCAACAGTGTCACACTTAGAAAGAAGATTGATTTAACCTATCCCACTGGGATCAAATTTTGAGAGTCAGAATTAAGCCCCAGTTGCAGTAGCTGGCTAAATGGGCCAAATATTTTGCACCACGGTAAAGCAAAATGCCATTTATCAATTGACAAGGATGATGATATATTTCTTGATTATGTCATCTACCAAAGTTCAAACCTCTAGAGATATGATTGACCAAATTTGACCTTTGCATGAATTTTTGGGACTGTTCCCTACTCAACAAACCATTTTAGCCATAGAACAGCTTCTGATTTAGATGTATGCATACTCATCATAATGCGTAGGCTTAATCTAATGACAGACATGCCAATATCTATGTAATACAATTCTTCCTATTAAAATTATTCATCTGCAATTTTCTTATATTCAGGTCGTCCCAAAAAAGGATAAATTTAGTCCAGAGATAATCAAATTTACAGAATAAGATGGTTCTAGAAAATGGATAAAGTTAGCTTGAGTTTAATCAATTATACAGAAGATCTGAGGATGGTGGCAATATTCTTAATTATCATATGAACTTAGCTTAACCATACTTCACAGAGTGACATGAGCTTAAGCGTAAGTCCAATAATCGCAATGGGTTCTTTGAGTTCACTAACAATTTCAAGATTGAATGAGTGCAGAACAGTCACAAGTTTAGGAGAAAGTTTGTTGTGAGGAGCTAAATAGATACTAACCGGGCTATAAGCATGTTGAGGCTTGAAGAGAACGATGAAATGTTGGAGGTCCCAGCAGGCCATTGAATAAGCAGTGGAGAAAGCCCATTGTGCAGGACCAGGTGTTGCCCTCAGCCTCATGCTCCCCACATATACTTTGTACTCGCGCCCTTCGCTATGCTTTTGTCTCGGTATTGTTGCCTGTGCAAGCACCATTCTACCTGTCACTGCAAACGCCATTGTAAAAGCAGAATCGAGTGATCACCTTCCCTCGCATTATCGCAAACGGTCAAAATATAAAGTTGCGATTTTCCCAAATATTGGAGACGAACAGGGGAGAGGAACCTTAGTAGTTTGAGTACCTTTAGGTGAAATTTTTACATCATTCTTAATGTTTTACAAATAACTTATTTGGCAAGTTGGCCTCTTGTAATTAAGGTTCAAGACCAGGCCTGGAATTTGATGGCCGTAATGGCCGTTTTCCCACTTTTTGACGGTATATGACAGACTAAAATTTTATTAAACTGTATGAATTGACAGATTAAATTTTTAGAAAACCGTCAATATGACATTTAAGTTTATTTATAAACTGTCAAAAATTGTTATAGATAATATTATATTTTATTTAATAATATAAATATATGTTATTTTATAGTATAAATCATGAAATATAAATTTATTTACAATATTTTAAAATGATAAAATATGAATGTTTCTAAATTTTAAGATGTAAAAACATAAATTTAGAAACTTATTAATAATTGCTAGATTATCATTAATATATATAATAAATATGTTTTCTATTCATATTAATTTAGAATCTTTTTACTTAGAATATATGATTTTTAGAAACTTGCTTAGTTTATTTCTGATTATTGTGTATATTACTAATTTATAATATTAATATCTAATATTTATTTAAAAAAAATTAAAATAAAGATATAAATTTAGAAACTTGGATTATTTTCATATATTACTAATTTATAATTTTTTAAAATTTTATATTCTTTTTATCACATTTATAAAAATCTTTATATGATTTATTATATAATATCATTAATTATTATATGAATTTTGACAATCAATATTTGTTTTAAAACCTAAATGAAAGGTAATAAAATGACTAAACCGTCATAAAAAAATCATATGATAAGCAGGAGTGACCATCAAATTCTAGGCCTATTCAAGACACATCATCAATTATGATTTCAGATCAACATGCTTTTTGTTGAGACATCTTTAAAAGCCTTAAAAAGAAGTTAAATCTACAGTTCACAACCAATTATGTTTTAGTGGCTTGTTAATGAAACATCACATGATTTG
Organism: Chamaecyparis obtusa; assembly: GCA_027943335.1. Classification (NCBI taxonomy): domain Eukaryota; kingdom Viridiplantae; phylum Streptophyta; class Pinopsida; order Cupressales; family Cupressaceae; genus Chamaecyparis; species Chamaecyparis obtusa. Next base: position 640,731 of record BSBK01001267.1, on the reverse strand, counting down.
TCGGTTTTAAGATACTATTGGCACTTATATATTTAAGCCAATAGGCTTTTGCTCTCCAAAATGACTTTTTTTCTCAGAAAGTTGTTAGCCCTCTTTGAAATATTTTTTTTCGATTATACAAATATTCTTTCCAATTTTATTTCTATTTTCTTGAAAGTGTAATTAGATACTTCCAAAAATATAGAACTTCCTCAATTATAAGTTGTTTTTTTTAAAACAATTGTGCATGTAATTTTTTCATGTTCTTCTCTACAGATGTACATAGACATTTTGTACAAGGGAATAGTTTGGCGAGTTGAAGATTTTTCATAGGTTATTTGAGCCTCTTTCTTTGTAATAAGATATTGTGTTTGTCAAGCGAATTTTAGAAGATAGATGCTTTTTGTTCTATATTATAATTTAGGCGCTCTAATTGCTAGATTGTTTTATTGTTTTGTGCTCTATTTTCTATTATGATAAGAAATTTGAATGGGAAAGCATTGATTTGGGAAACAATTTTTTATAATTTCAAGGGGTGAATCTCATTTTTGACATATATTGTAAATGTCTTTTCCTCTAGCTGTAATCTCATACTATTCATTGCAATGGCTTCGCCATAGTAAAAGAATCAATCAATCCATCCATCGCTGAAACAAAAACATTTTGCATTCGAGAACATCAAAAAATCCTAATTCAATTTCATTTTTTCCTTATATGTGAAAACTAAAAAGTCAAAGTTCATTTCCAATGTATTTACTTATGTGTTAAACATTTATTTACATATGGTTTTATTTTACCCTAGCTTAATAAAATTCAACAACATTGTTGTGTATAAAAAAATATACACAAGATCATTTGATTTTTGTAGGTGAGAAGTTTGTTTGACTTGATGAACGATCGGGTGTCAAGAGTTGTTGCTATATAATTTTTTTAAGATGTTATGATAAATCAACTGATGTTAAAATATTTTTTTAAAAATTTAATAAATTATAAAAATTATTTATTTTTTAATCTAATTGTTTTTAACGTTTTACTATTATAGAAGTGGATTTTATGAACAAATATCTTGTAACTACTTTTAAAAGATTTTTGTACTATCCTAAAATATTTATCCCCAAAACTCATTCTATTAGTCTCAACTCACTGTAAAATAATTGCACTTTTTTAAGATTCCAATGAATTAAATGATGTAATTAAATTTGATTTTAATAATTATTTTTTAAATATGAAAAAATATATTATATTAGATTAAAAATCTATGTGAAATATTTAAATTTAAATTTATAGTTATTTTGATTTTTTAAATATGAGAAAATGTATTATATTAAATTAAAAATCTATGTGAAATATTTAAATTTTGATTTATAGTTATTTTGATTTAATTTATTGTAAAATATTATTAATTCTTATATCAATTTATATATTAAAAGTATATTTATAAAAAGAATGTGATTGTGATGATAGATGACTCTGCATTTTTTCGCGCATTTGCAAAGTTGATGTGTGCTTCCTGGGTGGCGCTTGCGTGGGTTTTCTTCGCTCGCATGGAGGCTCGGCAGTAACTTCTGGTGGAGGAGACCCCTCTCCTCCATGTGGTTCAACTCTCTCACCTTGTTTCTTTTTCCTGCATTATGTTTTTCTTTGCTCGATTCTGCATTTAATTGTCTTACGGCCGAAGCATGTGAGTGTCCCTCGGCTCCTCATGGAGACAGAGGTTGTTATTGCCCCTGATCTGCCTCCCATCTCGCCTAGTTTCTCACCTTCAATCCCTAAGAGATCCTTTTCTGAGACGGTTGTGGGCCCTCGAGATGGCATTTCCTTCGACGCTAGGTTTGTCATTGGAGCCGCTCGACCCGATGGAGAAGGTAAGACTGTTGTCATCTCCATGGATGTCTCCTCCATTTCGCCCAATGATGCTATGATTCAGGAATTCCTCTATGAGAAGAATAGACTTAGAAACACTGTTATATTCTTTGTTGTTGTTGATATTGAAAAGTTCCCTCCCCATAAATTCATGGATGACTGGTTTTACAATTTATGAAACATTAAATTAGGGTTTTGCTTCTCGTTCTGTAGACAAATTCAAAAGGGTTTGTTTGTTCTATTCTTTAACTCATAGGAAACTCGAGCTGAGGTGCTTAAAAATTAGTATTGGGCAGTAGGCAACACCTCCTTTCGTGCCCTCGCTTGGTCATCTGAAGCCATCAATGAGGAAATCATGGCTCTTTCGTGCCCTAGGTGGCTTCTGCTCAAGAAAGTTTCGCCCTTCCTATGGCGATTCCTACCCCAAATCATTGAAGTCTTTGGCAAGACTATTAGGATGGATGAGTCGAATAGACTCATTCCCCACCTCGACGCCAGAATGTTGGTTTCGATTAAGCCCGGAACTGACATCCCTGATGTTCTCAACCTTAGGATTGAAAATGAAGAATTCTCTTATCTCATTGAAACCCTAGGGGGTTTGAATGCTTATTTTCTATGTAAAAAAGAAGGGCACCAGAGGAAAAAATTTCCTATCATTAAACGAAAAAATGTGGGGAGTGATTCCAAGTTCCCTAACTCGGCTCCGGTGAACTCTAAACTCCCTGACTCTACTCTGTCGCACTCGGTTGGAACCAACAAAGCTCCTCTGCCCTCTAAGGACTCATCTTCTATTAACCCTAATTTAGAGAACCCGTTTGAAGGCTCGAGTGATCTTGGAATCACTGCCTTGGGCCTGATTTTGGGAAATTCTAGCGTTGGTTGCTCAAATCCTAGCCCCTACAATCCGTACCTTCCACCCCTATCTTCTCTACCATGGATACTAATGATGCTCCTTGTGAGGACGACTTTCAATTAGCCATCAACAAGAAGCGTAGAAGGAAGAATGCTCAACAGCTTGCGGTTGAAAAAATTAGATCTGGCATTAAACATAATACTCCTATAACTGATGCTTCCCCCCACCCTTCGGATGCGTCTCAGTCTTCGAATCTCTCCAAGGTCAAGTATATGATCAAGAATTTTGAGGGTGCCAGTCATGGCAATAGTGGTATCGACACCGGGTTTGGCCCTGCTAAAATGTCCTATAGTTCTGGAACCCCTTTGCGTTCCTTTGCTATAAACCCCTTTTTTTCACGACCTGCGAATATTGATAACAGTATTGACATGAATGTTGCCCCAAAACTGTTCCATGAGTTTGATGACTCCTACGTTATTCATGGCGTTCCTTTTAACACTGAGGCTACTAATGAGGTGTTCTCTAATGCTTCCCCCTCTTTTAGTAAATCTCTTGAATCTTGCACGGAAACTAGCAACATTACCCCCCACTTAGGTCAGGACGGAGGTGGGATCAGTGATCCTCAGCTTGGAAGCACTCCAAGTAGGAAGGAAGGTGAACCCATGGATCGTACTACCATGGCTAAGAAGAAAGGGAGACCTCTTGGGTCCAAGAACAAAAAGAAGGGGGCGACCCCTCCTAACTGCCTTGATTTCACCTCGAACCCCTGCAACTCCAAGGCTGCCAGTAGCTCTTAATTTTGCTTATGTTTATGATGAAGTGCATATCTTGGAATGTGAGAGGGATCGAGTCGACTGACAAGAAGTGTATTATTAAGAGGTTTTTTTTTATATGCATAAAGATACTGATTTTTTAATGTTACAAGAACTTAAAGCTAGTAGTGTTACACTTGAGACTATGCTTGATTTTATCTAGAATTATGCCATTAAAATTTTCTCTAATCACCCTAGAGGCAGGGGCGGTATTGAGCTTCTTATCAACCCCACGTGGGCTAATCTTATCACTGATAGGGGCATTTCCCCATGCAATAGAGTTGTTTGGATTTCTATCAACCTTAAAGGTAGTCACTTTGGGATCTGTTCTGTGTATGCTCCTAATGACTGTAGGGATAGAATTGTCCTTTGGGATTGGTTTAGATCTATGCCCGACATCCCCTAGATTATGTCCAGAGATTTCAATATGATAGAGAATAGCTTTGATAAGTCTGGAGGCTTTCCCTTTGTTTGTAATACCTCTGAAAGAGTGCATTAGAATAGTCTGAAGCTCTCTAAGTCCATGTTTGATTCGATGGAGGATCTTGGCTTTTCCTCCTTCACCTTATGGCACACCTGGTGCAATTACTAGAAGGGTGCAAATAGAATCTACTCTAGACTGTCCATCATTTTTATGCTAATAAAGACTACTTTTCCTTCCTCCCTAATGCCCAAGGTAGTGTTGTTTCTGTTTGACCTATGACTTTGTCTGACCATCACCCTATCATTGCTCTTATCATTGCCCAAGACTCCAAGCCTAATAAGTTTATCCTTAATACCTCCCTCCTCAAGGATCAGGATGTGCTCTCTACCATTAATCTGATTAGATTTATCAACCTTCAGAATAGGTCCCTTTCCTCACATATGGCAAGATGGAACTACAACGTGAACTTTTGGCAAAGAATATTGCAAACTGTTGGCCAAAAAAAGGCTAAAGACTTTAGGTTTGTTGAGAAATCCCTCACCAATCAATTGCATTCCTTAGAGTTAGACATTCAAAACAACCCTAATTTCACTCATATGGCTGCCCAAGTTGCACACGCTAGGAAAGCCCTTAGAAAACACCAACAAGTTAAGATTCGTGGGGCTATAATTAGGGCTCGCACACAGTGGCTCCAATTTGGAGAGAAAAGGTCTAAATTCTTCTTTAATTTCCTGAAGCACAAACATTCCAAGGAAAATACTGACAGATTAATTGTTGACAATAAAGATATCATAGATTTTCCTGGTGTTATGGATGCCTTTGAGTTGTTCTATACTAACATGTTCACTTCGGAAGACAATGCCAGCGTTAGGGACATTAGGGAGAAATGCAGCTCCATGATCCCTTCTATAATTTATGTTGAAGACTCCCTCCTCCTCAACCAAATGGTTTATGTTGAAGAAATCACTATTGCCATCAACTCGCTAAAGCCTAACAAAGCCCCAGGCCTAGATGGTCTCCCTACTGAGTTTTATAAGGCCAATATGGATTGGATTGCCAATGAGCTCCACAATGTCTACTCCGAATCTTTTGACAAAGGCACTCTTGGTGCTGATATTAACAAAGGGATCATTAAGTTGATTCCCAAGGAAGGTGATAAGGCCTTGATCAAGAGTTGGAGACCTATCACCCTCCTCAATGTTTCTTATAAAATTTTGGCTAAAGTTATGGCCCTTCACCTTGAAAAGATCCTCCCTAAGTTCATCTGCCCTACTCAAACTGGCTTTATTAAGGGAAGATACATCCTTGAGAACCTTATCACGAGCTGGGAAGCCATGGACTGGGCTAAGGCCTCTAACGAGGACACTGCCATGTTTCTTTTAGATTTTGAGAAGGCTTATGACTGTGTGGAGTGGGATTTTATCATTATGAAGTTACAAGCCTTTGGTTTTCCAGATAATTTATGTAACTATGTTAAGGTCCTTCTTCAGGACGCCTCGGCTCAACTTGAGATCAATGGTTCCCTATCCTACAATATTAAACTTAGTAGATCCATTCGGCAAGGCTGCCCGCTTGCCCCTGCTTTGTTTTTCATTGCCTATGATGCTATGTTTTATCTCCTTAGAGATAGCTCTCTTTCCCCTTGTGTTAAAGGAGTTACGCTCCTTGATAACTCCAGCCTTCTCAACATTCAGTTTGTGGATGACACCGCCCTGTTCCTCGAGCTCTCGCCCCAAAATATTGATTGCCTTGTTCAAAAGATTAAGCTTTTTGGTTCTATGTCAGGTGCTAAAATCTCCCTTGCTAAATATATTCTTCTTGGTTGGAAGGATGATCCTCCTGACTGGCTTAGTTCTTATGAGTTTCAATGGGGAGGCCCCAACAAAGTTGTTCTCTACCTTGGTATTCCATTCTATATTCTATATTTCTCCCTCTCTCAAAGAGATGCGGCAGTGGGTCAAAAGCAAGATTGACAAGAAGTTGTATAAGTGGAATAATAGATTCATTTCCCTTGCTGGTAGAGTCCAAGTTTGCCAAAAGATCCTTTCTTCTTATAGCGTGTATTACTCCTCTGCCTGGTTGTTTAGTAACTATCAAATCTTTGATATCCAAAAGACTATCAGACAATTCCTTTGGTCTGATGGTAAAGGTGGCAACAAGATGCATGTTGTTAATTGGAATTGGTGTCACATGGCTAAAAATATTGGTGGCCTTGGGTTGAAAGATCTCAAAAATCAGGGTATTGCCCTTGCTGCAAAATGGATTTTTCATGCCCTTGATGGTATGGAGCCCTAGAAAATCTTGATTGCAAATAATATTGAAAGAGGTGTTCCTAAGAATGCTAAGTCTTGGAAAGCCCTTCCCCTTGCTGATCTTGTAGCGGGTAGTTTTCATGTTTCTGTGCAAGGTTCGTGTGTCTTTAAATCCATTTGGAAAGCATGGGAACACGTTAAGCATCTCATTAGTAGCTCTAATGTTTGCAGCAATGGTATGCTTCATGGGGAAAGATCTATCTGGTGGAACCTTTATCATGCTAATAAGCCCTTAGCTCTTACTCAAGGCTGCTCAGCCAAGCTCTGGGTCAGATCTGGTATTAAATACTTCATTGACTTATTTGAGAATGATGATTTGATCAGTTGGGATGATGTCAGCACTGCTTATAATCTGCCTCATACCCAGAAAAGAACTTACTTTATGATCAAGAAAGCCTGTTTGACCCTTGGCCTGCCCTCCTCAGCTGATCTTGACTCTCACATGTCCCTTTCTTTTAAGTGGAATGATGGGTCACCCTTGCCCAAAATTAAAGCCTGCAGTATTTATGATCTGATTTCTAACAATGATTCTATTATTAACCATGTTAATTTACTGTGGTATTTGGATCTGCCTACTAAATTTTGGCATAAATGTTTTGAGTTTCTTTGGAAAAGCCTGGTTCCTCCTAAAGTGCAATGTTTTAAATGGAAATTTATCATTAATAGACTTCCCTTGAGAAGAGATCTTCTTAATACTGATATTTGCTCTATTTGCAAACTTCCTGATACTTGCAGACACATATTCTTTGACTGCACCTTTGCCAGGCAGGTTTGGTTAATGTTTGGTTTCTATATTCCTAATAATATGACTATTCTTGACATTGTCTCTAGATATATTGTTGGGCTTAAGAACGATGTTAAAATGTTCTGGCTTATTTTATCTTCCTATATTCTTTGGTTCATTTGGAAGTTAAGAAATGAAGACAGGTTTCATGGTAATGGCAGGAGTCTTACTGAGTCTTCCCGAAGACTCACTTTTTTCAATATTGCCTCACAGGTCTATTCCCCGATGAATGTAGAAAGACAAAAGCTCCTTCGGTTCCTCAAAGACGGGCACGCCTTGATGTTTGTGTATGAGATGAAGGATCTCTACGAATGGAGGAGGCTCGTGGATAACCCTACATCTTTTGAGGAGGTCTTCATAAGTTGTATGAGGAGATTAATTGCAACAAGATGCATGTTGTTGATTGCATCACCATGCTTTCCCAAATCCAGCATCGCAAGAAGGTGATCTGGATGGAAGGAGCCAAAGGATGGACTTCTTGGGTCAAATCCTTCGACCATGCTTTACATTAGTTTTTGTTGGGACCTCTCTGTCCTTTTTTTGCTATGTATTCTTGATACTCTACTCAGATATTGTTGTGGTTGAGGCTTCGCCTCCCGTGGTTTCTTGCTGGTTGTAATTTTTTAATTTTGTTGACTCTCGATTTTTAATTTTTTTTTTTTAAATGTGATTGTTGTTTCTAAATCTTAAACATACAAATATAAAACTTCTAATCTCAAAAAATCAAAATTGAATACAAAGATCATTTTTTTATGTTTCAAAAATTTAATCATTAAAATATAATATTTCTAAATTTAAAAAATAAAAATTATCTACATATAAAGTATTTCAAAACTAATATACATAATTTTTAATTTATAAAATAATTTCAAGTATTAATTGTTTGTAAATCTTAAACATAAAAATATCTCTAAATTCAATAAATAAAAAATGAATGTTTGCATAGATATTTCAAAAATAATATATAATTTTTAATTTTCACTTGAGAAAATCAAATAGACATATTATATGATTATATGTTTAGAAAGGTCACAAGATTGAATATTATTTTGTGTTTGATATATCATTTATTTGCTATCAATATTATGCAATAAATCATTCAATTTTCTATCGGCTTATCGTTGCACGTACAAAAGTGCACAACTACTAGTATTAAAAAAGTTGAGCATTAAATTAACAAATTTTATGACAACTATTGCAACATGTTCAACTAGTAGATCATGTCCCTAGTCGTTACATTTGAAATTGTGAAATTGACATCTCACTTTTTCCTTTCATGTCAGATTTACTTTGACTTGATTATTTTATGTGTAATTATATTGCATTATTTTGTATGAAAGTTGCTAAATAGTATTCTTTAATAATCTTTTGATATGTTTTGTTTGGAAATTTTTATGTGAAGAGAAGGTTAGAATTTTGAAGCAAGACAAAAGCAAGCATCTTAAACTAATAATGGGTCATGCACGCATGAGATTAATTTTAGATCAATTTTACAATTTAGTTAACACTTTATAAAAAAAAAGATTTAAAAACTTCTAATGGTTTGTCTAAGAAGTCGTAAATTGTTGCAATAGTGACAAATCATTATAGGACCTCTTGTACACTTACATTCCTCATTGAGCCAAGAGCTAAGTACTTGCATTTTATTGCCATTAATTTTAGGATGTTTATCAATTTTAGGTCTTATTCCTTGGATATCTAATATTGATTATCATAAGAGGAAAGAGGTAGTTAATTTTTAACAATGTACGAGAGAACTAATTTTTGGAGGGAACTTCTTTTTAAACATGTAATTTAAATTTGAAATTTGTATAAGAATAAGTAAATTTAATTATTTTTATTATTGATTAATTTTACATTATTGAGGTATATGTCTAGATGAATGTGTCTACTTGGTACTTTTATCTATCATTTGACACCTACTCATAATCCACTTACATTAATAGATATTACAACTCTTTATGATGATTGGCACCAGACTATCTTAGATTTTTGAACTTTATTCACAATAATTATTTCACATTCAAATAGAAAAAAATTATTTTAATCCCCATCATCTAATCACCTTGAACATTACCTGGCACAATTGCATCCCCAATATTCAAAAATTAAATTTTATAATTCCAACACCTACCCTTTTTACTCAAGTTTGTGCCATGATCCTTTTTGCATTCAAATGATAAAAAATGATCATGTAATTGTTTATAGAAGAAAAAGATAATTGCATAAAAAAATGCAAGATATGTAAGAAGCATAAGAGAAAAAGAAAACTTGCAATAAGAAACAATACACGTAAACATAGCACAAAAGTTATTACCACACCTGTACATAATTGTATCAATCACTAAATACTCAACTAAGTTCCTAAGGTCAATTATTATTTAATTTTTCAAATCTTTTTTTCAGCTTGATCATAATTGAAGAAGTTCTATTATTCAATGGCATTAGTACAAGCCCTTGAAGATACCTACAATACCACCATTTCCTAAATGTTGCAAGTTGAAAGTTGTAAAGGATAAACTCACAACCATACAAAACACTATTATTGTTAAAGGACGCTATTGTGGTCATACAAATACCATCATGCAAAAAGGGATAGAATCTCATTCAATGGTGCCCTATTGGTATACAAGTAGTGAGTATAGAAGATTACTCATATTTCCAATGCCTACTTTTGATTCAAGATTGCTTGAAATAGTACAAAAGCATAACAACAACACCCTTTGTAAATTAGTAATTGTTTCTAAATATATTAGCCTACTTTTTATGAGAAACATCTTGTTGGGATGGAGTTGTATTTAATTTCAATCCTAATGTATAATGTCAACTTTTCAACTTTCTTCAAATGGGTAACTTGAACAATCATGAGTACTTGATAGCTATAGTTTATTAGTATTCTTTAGATTAGGTGAGATATTGTTGTAATGACATTAAAAAAGAAAGGTTTTGAAACAAAGTCAAAGATAGGGATTTATATAGCATTTTCTCAAGACAGACAATGGTAATGCATTTACTTTACTCACGAAGTGTCTAGGAAAGAAAAAGTGGGACTAATGGCATCTTATGATGATATCAATGACGCACCAATGTGTAAGAGGCATAAATTTCTATTATGTAGACTATAACTGCCCGAAATTTCATAAGCATACATGGAAATCAGATGATGATCCAAAGGTTTATCTTACAACCCATGTGGCATGAATAATACCCTCTCAACCTTTTCAACCAAATAGAAGTATTTATAGGACATTTAAGACCCTCATTTACTCTTGTTTAATCTTCCTAATGTTGTATCTATGCATGTGTACTCTTATGCTCATCTAAAATTATATCTTTTAAATGGTGGGTTGCTCAAGAATTATCGAGGTTGTTTTAAGTATTCTTAAAGTTGCACAAGAATTTTTCCCTAAAAATGGGGTGACCCCTGCTAGAAAGAGGAGCAACCCTAGTTTTTATTTTAAAATTGATCTCATTGGTTTTGATTAGCGTGCAAATTTTTTTGGTTTGGTTATTTTTCCACCACTTTTACACCTAATATAAAGTCAAACTAGTTCCAACTTCACCTACATATATCAAAACTCAAGCTAGCTCCTAATTTTGAATCTAATTGAGATTCAAAGTCTAGTTAAAAATCCCTAATTAAATTCCAAATGATATTTAGTAATTATTCATTAACAACCTCTAATAGGAATTTTGATGTTTTCCCTTCTTGTCATAGTTGTTTGAGAAATTTAGAAGACACCCCATATAGCCTTTAGTCTCTTTCATAACTAGTTTGCAGCTTCAAGGTTCCATTACAACATCATTGTACACTATCATTTACCTCTTTTCCTAGTTCTTGGCTTAGCTTGCTTCTTTCATCAAGTAGATTACCCTAAGATAGAAAGCAAAGAATATTAAAGGGGTTAAATCCCAAAGTGTACACATACCACAAGCTTCTCATCAACATCTCAAGTGTAAAATCTCCTAAACATAAAAGAACTTAATTATTTGCTTTGAAATTATTCTATTAATCTAGTTTGAAAAGGTTAAATTAGAATACAAGTAAGTAGAATAGATAAATTATCTTCTATCCTACCTAAATAAATGATATTAAATTACTATATTATAAATGTAGCATTAGTTAGATAGGATTTATTTGCTTCTTTGTATTAGATTAGCATAGTTGAATTAAATTTTAGAATTATTCTTATTGCATTCAATTAGTTACTTAGATCACAATTCATCTTTTTTAAAATACCAAAAAAATAGAGTAGTTGTTCATTTTTCACATTTAGACTAACTATTATTTAGTTTCGCCTCGTTTAAAACATCTAGAAATTAAAGTCCTTACTAATAATACAAAGTAAATAACCAAACAACAAAATAAAATAATCAAGTTCTTACTGAAAAGTAAGGCAAACCAAGTAAAACAAACAAGTAAGCAAGCAATCAAATATAAACAAATGTCAAGAACTTCAAACACGCGACAAAATCAACACACTAGTACATGGCATATATATCTCTTATCCCTCCCATTATCAAGCTCATGTGTCATGGGGTTAGAGAGGATTGAGCAGTAGCCATCCTAAACATGCTCAAACTAACTTTTCTAAACTTAGAATTAATTCATACATAATATGTTTAGAAGACTCATTTTACACCAAATTCAAGGAGAAAATAAATGGAACTTAGGCAAGAGAAAGAGCTCATCTCCAAAAGCTAATTGAAATAGAGAACCACTACCTAAACATTATACTTATCAAGACTTCGGAAGAGATCAACATAATCCATTTTAATGTATCCAACTAGTGGATCTAAAGGAGATAGCAAAAGGAAAGAAGACTACAACCTCTTCCCTTGGGAGCAAGACTTGGAGTAGGTGTTAGATGGATGGGGTTACATTTATTGAGTAGCCTACAAAATTCTATAGTGTTGTCCTTAGATGTTTAATAATGTTGATCTTTTGTTTCTATAGTTGTTTTTGTCTTCAAATAATTCTATTTTATTATATTTCCTTGAGGAATTCTATTAGTTTAGTCTTTCTTAATTGCTACTCTATGTTTGTTTAGTTGATTTTGCAACTAAACCCTTTGTGGTTGTGGGTTTTCTCTTCAAGCACTTTTTTTGGTTTTTGACTAATGGTTTTTTATTAAAATATAATGGGTTGGGGTCTTTCCCCCACTTAATTTAATAAAAAACAATGCATCCAACTACATGAGAATCATCCTTACAACTTCTTTTTATAGGTTTTCCATATATTGCCCTTACATTCAAACTACAACAAAATACGTAAACATAATAATCAACCATCAAGAACTTCTTCCTCATGAAGTGAGTGATAAAATTGACATGAATATCCAACACACAAACATCATTGGAAATTATTTCTTCCTCATGAAGTGAGTGATAAAAGTGACACGAATCCCCCACACACAACATCATTGGAGATCATTGGACACTCCTTCCTCGCACAGAGGGTAGTCCTCTAGACACTCCCCCAATTTCACTAGGTTCTAACATGTGAAGAAGCATGACCTATCCATATGCAAGCCATATGAGTTCAACGTGTTAGAAAAATGGTGTCTCAACCATGCATTTAAACATAAGGTTACTACTTATAGTAAGTTTACATTTGATTATAGATTGGTCCTAAATTTTCCCCAATGCTTCGGATGGGCTAGATAAACATGTGGGTGAATTTACTTTGTAAGATCAAGTCAAGATTTGAAGATATTAAAGTTTATGATTTTTAAAAGTTGCAACAAAAGTTCTAAAGTCAATTTTGAAGGCCTTAAAGGATCCAAAATGACCTGAAAGTGTCTTTAACCAATATAATAGGTTATAGTTTGAACACATCATGAGCTTTGCAATTTGTCAATCGAACATTTGATTCAAAAGTTATCACCTTAGAATATTGGGTCTCATGAGATAGGAAATATAAAAAATGTGGTGGGCATGTATATAAGTTGTAAAAAGGAGTTACATGTGTTGGTGTGTGTTTTGACGCATCATAGGGCATCTTGGATTGGACATAAGATCTTTACTACATTTTGTGTGGTTTTAGCCCATTGTTTTGTAATACCATTTGATAGTTTCATATATTGTATCTCTGATATAGTAGGTGTGTGAGATGGAGGTTTTTTGTTAGAGTCATATAGCTATTGAGTTACCTTTGAATATCTCATTCATGATACTCCAGTGAAAAGGCTTGACCTGCAAGTGCATTATATTATGTTGTTGATTTTTTAATAATATATTGGGCAACTTTTGGAGTGTGGTATTTTTCTCTCAAAAGGATTTTTCCCACATAAATCATTGTGTTGCAGTATGTGCATGCTATTTATGTTTATTGAGGTTAAGTTTGTGTATCTATTGTAGACATCTAAGAAAGGTTTTACATAACCCTCATCCTAAGGTAAATACAAAAACTTGTTTCATTACCTTAATCTCCCTACAAGTGGTATCAAAGCCTATTCACCTTTGCTTTCAACTGTGGGTTGTTGGGTTTTTTGAGTTAATCTAGATTTGTGTGGGAGTTTGTGTAGAGGATACTTTTTTATCTTATTGCAAGAACTTTCAGATGGTAAGTTCATCAAGAAGAATAGAAGTGGAAATTCTTGAAATGATTTTTAAATGTGTAAGTTGAAGATAGAGGATACATTAATAGATTGATATATGTCAAATGTTGTGGATGAGAATGTCTTGAGGACTATATATTTGACTAAGGCTATTAAATTTGATTTTATGGACCGTAAAGGCAAGGGTTTAATCAAAATTTTCCCGACAAACTATTTTTTGATGAATGTCCATGAAGAAACCTCTATGAGTAAACTATGGAAGAAGCTTGGTGCAATGTATCAAGCCAAATCTTTAGCAAATAAAATTTTCTTGAGGAATAAATTGTATTCCTTAAGAAAAAAAAGAGGGTGGAAAAATTATAAACCACCTAGAATTATTCAATATGTTGGTGCCTCAATTAGCATATGTTATTATCAAGATGGATGAAAAGAAAAATTTTAGATCTTGTTTTGCTCTTTGTTTGATTCATGGGAATCTCTGTTTGTGGCCATCAACAATACTTATGTTATTTTGAAGAATGAAAATGTATCAGGATCTTTTCCTTTTGACAAGATGAGGAGGAACATATCCATCAATATTGAGGAGAACCTAATTGTCCATGGAAGACCTAAGGAAAAAGGAAAGAAGAATGAGAAGTCTAATAAATCCAAATCGAGGGGGAGATCCAAATCTATTGGAAAGCCCAAAGTTAGTTGTTGGAGTTTTAGTAAATCTACACACATCCATAAGGACAAAGAAGAAAAGAAGAAGAAAAAGAAGAATTTTGATTCTAATTTTGAGTATCATAAAGAATATGGTGTTGCATACATTACAACTTTGGCCACTTGTGAAGGTAATGATGTGTGGTTAATTGGATCAAGTGCATCTTTTCATATGTCATTCAATAAAGATTGGTTGGTTGAATATGAAGAATTTGATGGAGGTAAACTATACTTGGGCAATGATTATCATTTAGATATTATTGGTTGTGGTAAAGTTAGAATCAAGTTTCTTGATGGTAGAATAAGAAATACTAGTGTTGTTTTGCATCTTTGTGGACTAATATGAAATATATTATATGTGAGAAAACTAATAGATTCAACTATTCTAGTAGTCTATTATGATGAAATATCCAAAATGGTTAGAGGTGTTATGGTGGTTGCAAGAGGTGTCACATTTGGCTCATTTAAGCTACATGCATACACTACTAAGTGTAATAGTACTTGTCTAAAGATAAAATTTGTTGGTAGTATTCTTGGTTCTCAAAGTTGGCTTTCAATTTTTTGATTCCTTGAAAATTTTCCCCGCTTTAAGTTCTGAAAATCTCCTTCAAATACCATCCCAGAGATTGAAAATTGATCAAAATTTTGAAAAACCCTAAGTGTCAGGTCAAAATATGTTTGAAAAATGAAAAACCCTACGAATGCCTAGTTGAGGTCTAATTTTCCATTACCTTTTGAAAATCACTTAAGAAATCTTTCTGCATGTGCCTTTTACTTTTCAATGTTGGTCACTCAGTCTCCTAAGAAATCAAGCATATTCCTTTTAATCAAGTGACATCCCGAAACCCTTCAGTCGCACGATCTCCTTAAGTCATAGGAATATTCCCTTATTATGAGTGACTCGGCAGATGCCTTCACTCGCAAAGTTTCCAAGTGGTTTGAAGTGCTCAATGAGATCTAGTGACTACATTGATAATTGTTTTAAGCATAACTATAGTCACCCAGTCTCTAGATCCAATATACCCTCAGTCGGGAAGTCTCCAAATAAAATGGTGAAATAAGAAATCTTTCAGGGACTATTAGATAACTATAGTCGTCAAGTCTCTGGATGTAATAAATCAATGATATATTCATATAGTCACTAGATCTCCTGAGAAAGTCAAAGTCAAAGAAAAGATCCAGAGATTGTGCGACCACCGTTGATTATTTCCTTCAAAAGAAAATATCTCACAGTTGTCTCTTGGTCACTTGATAAAGATGATGTCATTCAAAAAATCTAGAGATTGAGTGACTACCGTTGGATTAAGATCATGTGGTTGGTGTGAAGTCGTGAGATGAAGTCAGGGTTTGTTAAAAGTTTCAGCGATCAAGAGACTTCCTTATAGTTGTTATATCTCCAAATAAGCTAAGTCGGATTATCTCCAGAAAAGTTTGAAAAGTCAACAAGCATTCAACGATTAAGAGAATCTCTACAGTTGCTAATTCTCTCAATATTTTAGATGAAAAGTAACGGTATAAGATACTTAAGGATGACCGTCAAATTAAGATCTAATGGTGGTCGCGTGGTCTTGAAAAGGAATCAATAAAAGCTAAATCTTTCAGCAACATGGAGATGGAATATAGTCGCCGAGTCTTAGAATAAAAAGATTAAAGTTTTAAGAGACTTAAAGAAGACCGTTAGATTAAGATCTAACAATAATCGCCGAATCGCTAGATAAAGTCATGAAAAGCTAAAATATTTAGCGACTGCGATTCTTTTTTTAAGTCGCCAGGGCTCAAGATAATTTTTTAAAAGGGTAAAATATTCAGCAACTTAGATAATTATCTTTAGTCGCTTGATCTCTGAAAGATAATAAAAAGTTCCAAGTCTTTCAGCAACTATGAGGAGCTTTGTAGTCGCTAGGTCGTCATAACTCAAAATTTGATTATCTGTCATCTTCTAAGGCCACGGCTAGTAAATTGAATCCAAAGTGTGCCAAGTAATGACTAAAGTGACATGAATTACAGAGCTTTGATCTTGAACGGATTGATGCATTCAATTCCTTAGGATAAATATAGATAATCATTATTCATTTTCAATTCACCAAGCCTTCAGAGAACCAGAGCAAGAGAATTGCTTGATTTTATGAGTTTTCAGTGTTTAGAGATTTCAAAAGTTTAGAAATACAAGAAGGGCTTCCATCAGTTGATCAATATGAGTCGGCCAATAGTGAGAGAAGCTTCTACCAATAAGGGAAGCAAGGAAAAAGCTGATACAAAAGGGAAAGAGAGCAATTCTGACAAATTCATCACCTTGCTCCCTAGGTCTATGCAAAATAAAAAGGTTAGTGACAAAATTTTCACTGATGACCTAGCATTTTGTAGAGATGAAAAGACACGTGATGTGTTTGGAATGTGTTTATTTAGATATTTTTATAAGAATTCTGAAAGCCCGGTGCCAGTCTCAAAACCTTGGACCTTAGGATTAGCTAGGTTGATTGTGCTAGATGTTTTCTTGGATATAGACCTATTGATAGAGTTGGCAAATAGGTATGACCCTCCGTCAAAGACAATTAGAAAGGATGATGGCTCAGTCTTGGTGATGTTAGATAGAAATTTATTTATGAAAGCTTTTAATATACACATCCCAATGGCTACATAGATAAATTTGCAAGCCCAGGAAAATAGATATGTTAGGGAATCAACCCTAGTTTCAAGGGAGATTCAAAATCATGTCCCTAAGGCTAACAAGAATTACATTGTAGTGGTACTTGGCACTGCCCCATACTTCTATAAAGACCTGAGTTTCTACATCAAGTACATTGCCTATGGATTGTACAGAGTGTTGGGAGTAGATGGTGGTGCTGAGAGAATTTCTTTAGACATTCTAATGTTGGTACTGGACTTGTAGAGTCCTTATGTGAGTACATGTTATGATTACATAGGGTATGTCATAAATAAAATGCATGAAGGTTTAGAGTCAATTCGAAAGAAGGAGTCATCCCCTAGGTTTATGTATTACTCTTTGTTAATGCATCTCATTTTGTTTCACAATTACAATATCATGGATTTACAGTATCTCCAGCCTAGGATAATGTGGAATGGTCAGTCCAACCCAATCCAATTTTGGTTGAGGGTATGGAATTTTACCTCAAGGGAGAATGATTTCTATGCATTTCAAAACTGGATGGTGCAACCAATTTTGTTCACTTTAGGATTAAATTTGTCCAGGCTGCCAATTAAAGTTTTACAATTATTAAGGCCATGTCAATTTTTTGACAAATGGACATGAAATCATGTTAGGAATGGGAACACTAAGAGGGGGGGATGAATCAGTGTTCACTATATTTTATCTTTTCACTTAATATTTAAACTAAACTTGAATACTTAAGAACTAAAATGAACATCCACATAAACATAAAACATGAAATCAACACATAACACCAATATGGTTATTGGGAAACCCAAATAGGTAAAAACCCCAGTGGGAATTGACACACACTAATATTTTATACTAGTGTTTTATGATCCTTGTTAGAAGATCCTTAACCCTGTTAGGAGTTGCTTTACAATGCATTAAGTATAGTAGACCTTGTCAAGGGTCAGAACCTGTTAGGAGTCTTTTACAATAGTCCATGTTAGGGGAGTGGAAGCATTGTCCTAGAGCTCACTGCTCAAGTGGTGAAGGCTACAACCTTCTGATCTCAGACACACACTATATCTGCTGGATGAACTATCACTGTGACACTGCTTGTCTAATCAGTTCCTTTGATGCGCTGATGCTTTGACCTCTTGCAAAGCTCTTAATACATCTTATAGACTCTTCGCACACTTTTGCTTTGCTTATCACAAATCTATGTCAACTTCCATTCTAATTACAATGGGCGCATCTCATATTTATATGCGCATACAAAACAAACAACTAGGTCGGCCCTTAAACATATTACATACAATGCTTCCAATTGAATTGGCTCAAGCATGTTTACAAACAAACATATATATATGTCAGAAACCTAATTACAATAGGTGCATATCCTTTACATCATTAGAATATAACTGTAACTCAAAATGATAACAGTTGGTTGCTTACTCTGTTCTTCACTAGCACACACTAGTTGTGTAACTTCAACTGTTTGTATCTTTCTCATATTTGCATATCTGATCATGCACTCATAGACTAATCATGAATATATTCTAACCAACTTAACTTCCAGGGTGCACACCATAACTCGATTGTACACACATGCGCTTATGCTCTGAACTTTAGGTACTCTGTATACTATCCAGTCTTCAACACTTAGCTGATTTATGATCTCCCCATCAAGTGCGTTGACTCCAAACTGCTATATGACTTTGTTGCCATAATGAAAACACTATAATAAGTCATATACATTAGTATAGCCAACTTGCCAACAATCTCCCCCTTTGTCATTGATGGCAACAAAGGAATATGGCCAAGTTGCTAACTGTCCTTAATACAAAAAACTTTTGTCTTGTATCTCCTTATACATATATTTCTATCTTATATCTCCTTATACATATCTATAATCCATATTCTACACATACCCCCCCCTTTGACATTAATGACAAAGGTGTGTCAAAACTGAATCTACAAAAACTTACTGTGATAGAACATCCGGATATGCTATCTACAAATTTTGGATCTCCTTCTTCCAAAATGTGATTAGTGAATTTACAATCTGTAGATGGGCGCATAAGGCATACTGTAGCTTCTCCATCTTCTCTAGATCAGTGCTAGGACCTTGATCATATGTCACCATGGTGGCATCAATCTCCTTGATATTCTGATTTAGTATGTCTAATGAGGGCGCAAGAGCATTCCTTAGCTGAGTCTGTCTAGCCCTTATCTTGATCATCTCTTTTTCTACCTTCTCAATCTTGTCTAACTGTCCTTGGTAGACATTATTACACATGTTCAAATCAACAGAGGGATCTTCCACTTATTTCTTTATGATGTCTATCATGACTTCTACCTCTTGTACCTTTTTGTATAGACCACCAGTCAGTTTGTCCTGGTCCATATAGTCAGCAATGATCTTTCTGCCCTTTGCTGCAAACTCCTTCAAAGATGCTTGACCAACCCTTAGTGAGCTTAGGTCAAGTGCATAGTTGCTAACCAATTAACTTAATCTCTTCTTTAAGTACTTCTCCTCTGCAACTAAGGATGCAGATTCTTCCAGGCTAGAGAAATCACTTTTGAATTGTGAAATGACTGCACTTACATCATCAACAAAGTGTACCTTGGACACTTTCTTGTCTGCAAGTAACAAACTCTTCAGTATGTTCACTGACTCTACAAGGAGAGGATTCCTCATCACTTGTTTCTCCTTGGCCTTCTCCATAGCTAAGATGCTAAACTTAATTAGGTCTTCTTCTCCCCATGAGACCAAACTAGTTGTGTTAGGTGTCAAACTTGACAACAATGTTGTTGAGGGGGTGATGGGAGTGCTATCCATCACTTCTTGTTTTACCTTGATTGGTTCAACTGATGTTTTATCTTTTTGTTCACTTTCTTTTACCTCTTCTTCTTCTTTTTGTTTTCCAGCTTCTTTTTCTTTTTCTCCTTCTTTCTTTTCTTCCATATTTTCTTCTTCTTTCTTATTTGTTATATCCTCAATCAAAATTTCTTCTTGATGAGTAGGAGGAGTGTTACTACATAAGATTTCAGCTTCTTGTGTGGTCACAAATGCTTCTTCAAACTTATCCAACTCAGTGCCAGTGGCCGCCATGGCTATCTCTACATTATGAATGATAATGGTGCTATCCTTTAGTGACTCTGTCATGGGCACAGACTTATCTGCCTCTATTTGTGTTTCCACTGCAGGTGCTAAATCCTGAGGACATGTCACTGATGCATTAGAGGGCTCTGCCACCTTGACTACTTTTAAGGGTACTTGTGCTATGGGCACAGTAGGGGGATACATGTGCCTATTCATAAAGACCTTCTCAAAGGCTTTCTCTATTTCCTTGGCAACTAAATCAAAGTTTTTATCCATTATATTCAATGTTCTTGTCTTGGTCCTTAGGTGAGGCTTCACTAGTTCTAACAATAACTTTTTCTCTTCTAGCTCTCATATAGGAAGGGTTTCATCTAAAATCTTCTCTCTTATCCTTAGATATTCTTCAATGGCCTATCTCTTTTGGAATTCTAGGATGTTCCACACATTATCAAGAATCATGGTCTTTAGTTCCAAGACTATCTTCTTGAACTTCAACATATGTTTGACTATCATTCCATGTATCTATGATTTGTCTATCTCATTGTATTTCTCATAAAACTTTCCTACTTGATCAATTCTTCCCTCATCAATTATTCTTGCACTTAGCACACTGAGACTAGGTTTGAAACTTACTTCAGGAGGTGCTTGTGAGTTCTTTCTGTTCCTTGTGACTCGTGAGGATGGATGACCAATGTTGATCTCTTTCTTCCTCTTTGGCATTGCCTTATACTCAAGAGGAGCAAGAAGGTCAATGGTTTCTTTGGGCGTAGGAGTATCATCAATTTTACGCTTCTGTTCATCAGATTTTTCTATCTTCACCTTCTTCAACTTCATATCATTTGATTCTGCCTTTTCTGCATATGCGCTCTCTAATTCCAAAGCAATATTTTGTTACCTTGCTTTGTCTAGGTCTGCTTGAGATACTCCATGAATTCTCAAGATCTCTGAGGTAACTTTGGCAACCTTTCTTTTTGTTGTTGCGTTGTTTAACACTGCATCAACTTCTCTTATTTTCTCCTCATAGGTTCCCCATCTTGGCTCATTAGGGTCTTTAGGTGTTGCTAACAAAACTTGAGCATAAGCCTCTAGAACAAGTTCTTCCACTTCATATCCTAGTGGATGAATCCACTTTGTTCTTGTTTCAACTGCCTCCATGCATGTTGTGTCTATTTCAACCATGAAGGAAATAGTATCCTTGTACTTTTCCACTATCTTCTCTGGTATCCTATACCTCATCTGCATCTTAGCCTTGAATGTCTTTAACTCCAATGTTATGTAGTCCTTCAAGGTGCTCTCAGTACATGCCTTGAGAGATATCTGTGGCATTGTGGGAATGGATTTGTCTAGATACAAATCAGATACTTTTCCAACTATATGGAAGTACATATAAATGATCAAAGACCCAAATCTGAATATTTTGGTCTTATCATGCTTGATTTCCTTAATGTTATCAATTAGTTGTGCGCGCAAGATTTCACACAGTTTGAACTGTCCATTCTCATTTACAATTCTTATGGTTGCAAGAATTGTGGCCGCAGACACACTGTTTACCCTGTTGGTGTGTTGAAACTTGTATCCAAGTATCATAGACATCAATTTGATGTCATCTTGCTCAATAGGCTCTATAATCATTCTGTGCCTATCACTCCTTGACTTGCAAGTCTGTTCAACAATCTTCCTCACATCTTTACCCACTAGAAGGATGATGCCTATCCTTAAGAGCCCTGTCATCTCATGAATTAGGTAACTGGTAATTCTTGTCGACACTTCACCTATCTAAAATAGGTCATCATGAATCCTGCTCAAAAGAATCTTGATCCATTCTGATTCATAGAACTCATATGCCGTAGCATACTCCACTATAGGGTGATTATCCCACCATGCATACTCATCCATGAAGGTTTTGTCTGGTTTTAACATAGTTTCCATGTGTGTCCTTAATCTGTCCAATCCTACTGGTTCTTTCTTACAGTAGATGTATGCCCTAATGTCCTCGACATGCATAACGCCCATAGGTGTGTGGGAGAATGCCCCTTCTAGGTCATCTAGTGTAGATTTAAATGGATGCCTCTTAAACATGTATCTTTTCTTCTTTGAAACAACAAATACTATAGGAGTAGCCATCACTTACTTGTATATCACTTTCACAAAGGTTTCTAAGAGATTCTGAATCAGTGCGATGAACTAGGGTTTCTTCAACCGATCAAATGCACAAAAAATCACTTGAAGAATCAAACTACAATCCTTATCAATCAACTACTAAGGCTCTTCTTCTCTTCAATCACTCTTGATTCAAATGCAATGAGAGATCTTCTAACTTCTGTGTACTTTAAAGTAGAAATTTTGTCATTAATGCTTGTCGCGTAAACCAGGTTGTTACTTGGAAATTTCTATCTTTCATTCTGCAAACAATTAGCTAGTGCGCATTTGCACGAAGGTTCCCTTAGTCTCCAAAAGCTTAAGTCCAAAGGTGCACACTCTAAGAGTGAGTATAGTAGCCACACAGGGGTCTAGAGCTAAATTAGCTCCCCCTATGATCCTGAGGGCCATTCATCCAAATGTAGAGTGTGCATCCACTGCGGATGCATCCAATACATACTCATCAACCTTATCCTTCTTTGCTTCTGACCAAATCATGCTTGCATCCTCTAAGGCTTTCACAAAATTGACTTCTCCTTCGGGATCCAATACTGGTTCTTTAGTCTTTTTAGGGCTTTCCTGACCTTGCGTCTTTGATCTATAGAACTTTGAGATGTGTCCATCCCTGTTACAAGAGTGACAAATGACTGGAGGTCTTATATTCCTCGGCGCATTGACACGAGTTACCATCTTACATTGTTTAGTTGAGTGACCATTATAGTTACGTATCTGACATGTAACATTCTAAGAACTTAAATTTGACTGATTTTGATTTCTTTGATTATGAGTCCTGTTGTTTTGACTTGTCTTGCAATTCATATCTCTATGACCAAATTTATTGCATGAATAACAATAACCATTGAAAGGTCTTACCTCTGTACAGTTCCTTGATATGTGTCCATGCTTGTTACATGCATAACAAGGGTGGTCTACTGGCTTGCACTCATTCTTAGGTGGTTCAATATGATCCTTAGTCTGACTTACAGTCTCCTTAGTATCTGAGGTGCTTTCTAGTGCTTTCATTCTTGCTCACATGTTATCAATCTGATTTTGTGCTTCATTGAATCCAATGCAACTAGTATCTCCTTTAGCTCTTCTTGCATACAAATGTGATTATATCAAATCAAAACTGGTGTGTAATTTATCAATGTGATTCTTAGCATCTTTCAATTCAGATTCCAAGCTTTCTTTGTTGTTTCTTAGCTCCAAGATTTCCATGTTTTCTTGCCTTAATTATTCATTCAGTTGAAGGTTCTCTTTGACATGTTCATCATAGACTTCCTAATTGTTAGTCAGCTTATCATCAAATTCTTCAAGTTGTTCTTTCAAGGATGTATTTTCTTCATTCAGTTTCTTGACCATTATCCCTAGATCACTGGTAGAGCATTCTTTCAAATCCTTCCTTAGCCTTTTGATGACTAATTGAGCATCACTGAGTTTTTCTTTTAGTTCTTCAGTTTCTCTTTCAGATTTGTCCAGGTCTTCAAGAGCAGCTTCAAGATTTCTTTTTCAAATGTTTCATTTCTGCTTTGTCCATGATCTCCTCAAGTGGTTAAAATTCTTTGCTAAGGACTTGAGCTCTAATACCAATTGTTAGGAATGGGAACACTGAGAGGGGGAGGGGGGGGGGGGGGGGTGAATCAGTGTTCACTATATTTTATCTTTTCACTTAATCTTTAAACTAAAATTGAATACTTAAGAACTAAAATGAATATCCACATAATCATGAAACATGATATCAACACATAACACCAATATGGTTACGGGGAAATCCAAATAGGTAAAAACCCCAGTGGGAATTGACACCAACTAATATTTTGTACTAGTGTTTTATGATCCTTGTTAAAAGATCCTTAACCCTGTTAGGAGTTGCTTTACAATGCATTAAGTATAGTAGACCTTGTCAAGGGTCAGACCCTGTTAGAAGTCTTTTAAAATAGTCCCTATTAGGGGAGTAGACACATTGTCCTAGAGCTCATTGCTCAAGTGGCGAAGGCTACAACCTTTTGATCTCAGAAACACACTATATCTACTGGATGAACTATCACTGTGACACTACTTGTCTGATCAGTTCCTTTGATGCGTTGATGCTTTGACCTCTTGCAAAGCTCTTAATACATCTTATAGACTCTTCACACACTTCTTCTCTACTTATCACAACTCTATGTCAACTTCCATTCTAATTATAATGGGCACATCTCATATTTATATGTGCATACAAAACAAACAACTAGGTCGGCCCTTAAACCTATTAAATACAACGCTTCCAATTGAATTGGCTCAAGCGTGTTTACAAAAAAACATATATACATGTCAGAAACCTAATTACAATAGGTGCATAGCCTTTACATCATTATACTATAACTACAACTCAAAATGATAACAGTCGGCTGCTTACTATGTTCTTCACTGGCACACACTGGTTGTGTAACTTCAACTGTCTATATCTTTCTCATACTTGCATATTTGATCATGCTCTCATAGACTAATCATGAATATAGTCTAACCAACTTAACTTACAAGGCACACACCATAACTCGGTCGTACGCATGTGCGCTGATGCTCTAAGCTTCAGGTACTCTATATACTGTCCTGTCTTCAAAACTTAGCTGATTTCTGATCTTCCCATCAAGTGCGCTGACTCCAAATTGCTATATGACTTTGTTGCCATAATGACAACACTATAATAATTCATATACATATGTATAGCCAACTTTCCAACAAATCACAATTGGGGTGATTTCTACTATGAGAAAGTGTTCACAATGATCAGAGTTTATGGGTGCCCTCAACCACCTCACATTCTTCCTTTTTATGTGCCACCCAGAATTGTAGTTTTAGAATTTATTTGGTAGCTCATGTTGACAAACAAAGAGCATTTGGCCCCACATAGGAAGGGTACTTTTACCCCAAGGCACTTTAAGGTTTGCAATTTCACAATTGGGAAGGATGCATTTGAATTAGGTGAATGATTGGTTAGGCCACTTTAGGATGAGTGTTGCCTTATATAGATATGTGGACACTAAAACCTTTATTGTAATTGCAAGAAAGTTTTACACACCAACTATCCCCATTAATAACAAACATGAGCAATTTCCTAAGGAGGATCTCATAAGAAACATCTTGGAGGAAGATGACATACAAAGGAGAGCACAACAATTTCAAGATTTGTTGTCATTAAAGAAACAGTTAAAGCAAAAGGGAATTCCTTTTGGAGGTTTCTTCCCTACATCACCCTACTTGTAGAGGTTGGAATAGATGATGGCCAACTACAATGCATTGGTTAATTCTCTGGAAGACCAAATTGATGATAAACAGAGAGAAAAAGAAAAGCATACTACTTCAAAGTATGAAGAAGATAGTGATGATGGTTACTCAGTACATATCCTTCCTACTATGGAACAACCACCTATTACTGAGCAGGGAGCAGATGAGAACATAGTTGTAGATTTAATAGAAGTTCCAAGTTCTCAAGAAATATGTGAGCCTCCTCTAAAAAGATAAAAAATGCAGACAGGAGAGCCTTCCCAAATGAGGACAACTGAGAAAAAGAAAGATAGAGTGGCAGCTTTGATTACTGGTACCAGGGCATATGACCACTAGTTGAGAAAGAGAATCAAAGAAGAAAAGAGGAAATAAAAAGAAGTTCTAGAGGAGGCTAAATTGCCATTGGCTCTCTGCCAAGATGAAAGATTGCTTCATTAGGAAGCCTTTCTAAAAGATGATGATTTCATTAAGACTGATGCATTCAAGAACTTCCTCCTATAACATGAGGAACATGAAGTTGCTTCAAGTGTTCAGATAACAAAAGAAGGCCAAGTGCCAGATGAAGCCATATAAGCTTTAAAAGACTATGATCCAAAGTCTAAAATAGTAACCCTTGAAGATGCCAGGAGGTTAGTGAAGGCAAGCAATATGTTACTTGTACCTAGTTGGGATCTTGCCTCTACATTCATAATAGATCAAATAAGAAGGCAGCTAGATATTAATCTATCTTCAGAAACCCAGGTTGGAGAAATGATAAAAGGATTTGGGTATAGCCCAAAAAATCAAGCATTGGCTATGTGGAGCCTATATCCAAAGGATCAGAAGCCTTCTCTCTTGAATGTACAAAAGAAGATGGAAGGAGAAAAAATTGTATGGTTAATACATAATACTGGTGACCTTGAGATTTCACAAGTGCTCACTCATTTTGCCAGATTAAATGAAGATAAATCAAAACAATTATCAGATATGTTTAAAGGCCTATTTGAAGATTACAGTGCTCTTGTCAGGGACATGGAATTGCATATAATAAAAGAAAAAGCATTGGAGAAGATGGTGGAAGATTTGACCAAATAGATAATAAACATGCCTATGATTGCCCCTCCACCACCTGAACAACCTGCACAAACAGAAACCCAGAGCGTAGGAGGAGAAGAAACTATTGCAACTACATAGTAGGTAAAAGAAGAATAGAATAAGGTAGCACTAGAAGCCTTGATAAAAATATTGCAATATAGAATTAATATTCTGAAAGAAAAAGAAGATGTAGTTTATACTGCATATATTAAATTGCCTGGGTTACAAATTGAGGTAAACAATTTTGTTTCTACATTAAATACATATTATGGGACTTGGTCAGCAAGGGCATCCTTATTTGAAAGATTGGCAGCAGTGCAACCCCTCAGGACAGGTATTCCAGAAATAGTTTTGCAGGTAGGGGAAGAGATTGAGCGGATTGGGGCTACTTAATCTTTCTTTAAAGGTAAAGAAAATCAAGTGGAGGCAAGGATAGTTATGTTTGGACCTAATTTCAACAGGTTCATCCCATAAATCAAGGCAGAAGATGACTCAATTAAGGAGTTAGATAAATGGAGATCAGAATTTGATATCCTACTTCCTAAAAAAGAGGCTTTTATTAATGACAACAATGAAATAGATATGGATCACTTCAATGTTATTCTTGATGAAGCTTTTAAAGCTGAGATGGATTTCATTAAGTTTATTACAAATGTCAAGCAAGTTGTTGATGCCAGATGGGAAAGACAAAAGGTGCAGCTACAGAGCATTCAAAAATTTTAGTGGCCCATAGAGGAGGAGGTACCTGCATGGGATGCACTTACCAAGCCCAAAAAGAAGAAACTTGCAGTAGTTGACCTCGACATAATTGATGAAGAATAGAGAGGACACATGGTACCTAACACCTGACCTATGAGCACAGGGATGATAACTACTCATAAAGAATGGTGTAGGTTAGCCTGAAATGGCGGTTACCATATCTCGCAATAACTCAGTGAAGTTATCAAGAATATCTCCAGAAAAAGGTTTCAGTTATAAATTGGAAAGATTAGATATCAAGCTAGTCTTCCAAAAAATTTTTTGTCTTTCCACCGCCTGAGGGCCTCAATTTGTATTTTGTCTTTTCTTGTTTTAGGTTTAGGGCTAAACCATCCTAAGCTTGTTGCATCCTTACTCATTAAAGGATTCCAAGATGGTTTAAGCTATAAATAGCAAATGTGATCTTATTATAGATGATGAATTTTGAATACAATTTCTGTAGAGCAGACTTCTCATCTCTGTGTCTAAGCTTCTAAGCTTCAAATTTTGTACGTTTTGAAATAGGACTATTTTCAATAAAATACATTGTAGTTTCTCTCATATTTTGTTATTGCCTCTTTACTTTTATGTATTACTCTTGTATGGTTTTATTTGTAAGGCATGTAAAACATACCAGTTGCAAGTCAACTAGTCTAATTGTTTGTGAATTTATTTCAAGGAAAGGATTAAATTTTCATAAACAATTTCAGAGGGTAAATATAATTGTTAAGATTTTTAAAATAACAATATAGGAGTGGCAGGGTAGTTTGTAAGGCACTCTATTCAAATTTCATGTAGCTTGCAAGGCATTTTACAGTATTCTTATTGAATTCTTCCTGTGGATTTACATTCAAAACAACTATTTGCCCAAGGATTATGCACTAGTTAGATGTTTGTTATGTAGTTATCTTTCAATCATCAAACATAAAGAATAAAACTCTAACACATTTTGTTACTAAGTTCATACATATTTTGAAAGGGCTATATCTAAGTAATATAGTTCACATTACTAATTCCTTCAAGAGAGAATCAATAAGGTTAGACTTCCTTGAGTTAAACTCAGAAAAAGAAGAAGGATGAACATCCTTATGCCACTCTTATATGTTATTACTTTCATAGTTTCCCTTGTCATATTCTGTATCAGGATATTCTCAGCGATTTGCACAATGATGTTTTATTGAAGTAATTTGAAGCAATAGTAACATAGCAGTGAGGAACCTAATCCACCATTTGAAGTTTACTTGAAACATAGTGAATTATCTAAGGCAATACCCGCTTGAGTCCTGTGGAGCTCGAAGAAGAAGAAGGATCTTATCCAATCCTCATCAATTAGACTATTTCTTGTCAAACTTGAGAGTTCATTAATCTGAGAATCAAGCATACCTATTCATCAAGTTTGTCCCTATAAGAAAAAGCTCTAACAAACTAGTGACTCTGCTAGGGAGCTGTTACAATTATATATAAATAACACAGGTTTCAAGTTGAGCTAGACTCTTGGCCTGCTTATTTCAAACCAGTCAGTCACCATTGAAAAACACAGAGTTGTTTCTTTTTTCTCTTGGTCACTCTTTCCTTTTCATAACTCATCTACATCTTTGAAGGATAGTGTTCCAAAATTCCCAACCTAGTTGGGTGGTGACTCAAAAAGATCTCTGTACTAGTGTTGATCAAAATATCACATTTTTACAATGAGTTTTAGAAATACTAGATCTTGGAGGAAAGAGCATCCAGAAGAAAATTTGAAAGGAGAACTTCCAACTGCCTCCAGACGTAGTTAGATGAGAAAGGAAAGAAATAGCAATGATATGTCCTTTACATGGAAACAAAAAGGAAATGTAAGACAAGAAGATCTTGTTCAACCCAATCAAGAAGGGAATGCATCAAAGTATGAGGAAGTTGTTGATATGGGTGTGAAGTAGTATGAGGACTACTACTCTCCCTTTGAAAGGGGTGGAGAAAAATCACAACACAATAGAAGAGTGGTCCCTAGTAAATGTCTTGAAAATGAAAGGAGGTCTATAAGCAAGAGTAGAAGTAGACAATATTTATTTCCTCCCTTTACCCTTGGTTCTTGATTACCTCAAGGCCTCCATGTCTCTGATGGTCATCAGGAAGAAATTCATACCCAAAAATATTCATCTAACACAACCCTTCCAGACTCTAAGGAAATATTTGAAGAAGTTTATGAAGTGGAAAGGAGAATCCAGGAACAAGTTGCTATTAGACAAAAGAGAGAAAAAGAAAAAGAAGAAAAAATTAGACAAGCTATGATAAGAGTTGAATAGTTGAAAAGACAATTATTAGACTTAGAAGCTATAAACCATGTTCCCATACCTGAGAAAACAAAGGAGTAACCTATTATCCAAGAAGTACATGAGATAAGGAACCCCAAGGATAAAGGTAAACAAAAGGCTATAGAGGTTTCAGTTAGTCAACCTACTGGTGCCAAGGACCCTCTAGACCAAGTTTTGAGGTTAGATTTTGAACTTGAGAAAGCTAAAAGTGAAAAAGAGATATTGGCTAAGGAATTGGAGAAAGTAGAATTAGAAGCCATAGCTATGGAAATGAAAAGGAAGACTGAGTTTCTTAAGCAATCTTCAGGACCTGCAAATGCTATTACTACTTCTTTGGTACAAGGTGGAAATGTTGGAAATACTGCAAAAAAAATTGTAAATGCTCCCCCACACATTGGCCCCTAGATCTCTGCTACTTCAAATATCTAGGCATCTACATCTCAAGGTGCTAGCCCATCTCAAATAGGGCCTATTCATGAAAGATATAAGCAACTAGCCTTTTGTGGTATCCCTGGATATCCCAACGCTATCCTTGATGAAATAAGAGAAAAACTCCCAAAGTTTAATAGTAGTAACGCTATTACTTGTGAAGAACACTTGAAGAAGTTCATTGATGTGATGGATGATTACAACATTGAACCTGATGATGTAATAATGAAATTGTTTGTTCAATCCTTAACTGAAGACTCTAGGGATTGGTTCAGGGGTTTACCACATGCCAGTATAGGTTCATGGGATCAGTTTAAGCATTGTTTTAAAGAGTAGTATGGTGACAAGACAAATGCAAGTTTTATGCTAAATGAATTCAATAACATTAAGAAGAATCAAAATGAAGGTGTTGTTGAATTTAATGTTAGATTTTAGAAGGCCATGCATAAGTTATTATAGGTCATTAGGTTGGATGATAAGATATGTTTAGTCACCTATTTACATGATTTTGATGCCAAAATGGGGTACCTTTTAAGAGATAAAAACTATAGGAATCTTTATGAAGGCTACAAGTTAGCCATCAACATAGAAAGTAATAAGAGGATATCAGGAAAATTGGGAAGAAGAGATGACTACAAACCACAAGTGTTGAATAGGAAAGAACCAGGAAATTCTGATAATGTAAAACCAAAGAAAGATGATAGCCTAATTTTTTTGTGAAAGCTATAAAGGACTTGAAGCCTGGTGAAAATAGGAACAATAGGATTGCAGGAAATAATAGGCTGACTTTCAACAATTTCAATAAATAACCAAGAATGCAAAACTATCCATACAATACTCAGTGGAAAGATGGAAAGCCTATACTCCTTGAGAGAAAAGATAAACCAAATGACAAAAATCCTGACCCTCTACAAAGGAACTCAGTGAATATGATTGATGATGTCCCATGGTGTATTGTATGCTAGTTACCACATGACCCTAATTATTGTGCAGTTTCTCAAAGTGTGTCTACAGATGAAGAAGAATAAAATAATGAAGAAGAACCCTATGATGACCGGGGTTGTGCCATGACATCCTCATATCTTTGGGATGAAATTGACTCCATTGAAGAAGACGAGAATCATGATGTTTCTAGTTCTCAAATTAGAAATGAAGTTTATCATTAGCAAGTCTTTTTTGATGAAGAAGATGATGGATTGGATAGTGTCCAGTGTAATACATTAAAAGATGATGGATCAGTTGTTCTAAGAAGGCCATTTGATGAAGAGATTGCATAAATAATTGCATATATGGTCACCCAAGCTAAGAGCAACTACAATTTGAGAAATAGAATGGTAGGTGATCCTAGTCATAAACCTGCTGGTATATTCATTAAGAAGACAGAAAAGGATGTCAAACAATCCCAAGATAAACATAAAGTTGTTAAGGTTGTCAACAAAGTTAAGGTAAAAAAGAATGTCAAGTTTACTAGCCCAAATGTTGCTTACAAAGTAAAAACCAAATCCCCTGAGGAGATTGCTCCCTCTTTTCAGAAAGAGGTTAAAATCCAAAGTAAAGATCATCCCAACCTGTCTACACATGAGGAAAACAAAGAAGTTACTACTATAAGGTAGGATGTAGTTGATTCAAAATATGTCCTTATTGACATGGGAAAACTACTGTCACAAATTACTGTTAAAGTTCCTTTACAAGAAATGATGAGAATAGAGGAACACAAAGAGAAGGCCCTAAATTGGGTGAATGGAGTTACTCCCATAGATACCCAAAATACTAATAAGGCTGAGAAACAAATTACTTATGTACATGATGCAATTAACAATCAGAATGGGGAAATTATTTTTGAGATTCCTCAAATCTATCTGGATGCAAATGTTGTCAGCATTGTGTCTGGGAAAATTGATCCTTTCTTTTTTACTTTGGTAATAAATGGAAAGTTATTAAGAAATTGTATGATTGATTCAGGAGCATCAAACACTCTCATGCCTGTAGAAGTCATGAAATCATTAGGATTGAAGGTTGATACACCTCATGGGAGATGTCAAGCTATGGACTCAAGAGAAGTACCAGTTATTGGTACCATTAAGGCTTTACCTTATAGGTTAGCAACATATCCAAACAAGAAATTAACTATGAGTGTTCTAGTGGTTGATATTCCACCTCAATATGGAATTTTGTTATCTAGAAAATGGAGTGCTTCAATGGGAGGTAGTATTCAGTGTGACTTGTCTTATGCAACTTTCAATATTGGTGGAAGTAACATCAAGGTATCTAGAGAAAATAGGACTCCACACATGATCGAATTAGATGATGCTGATGATTTAAATTGTTGTGTGGATGTGGATATGGAAAATTTTAGAGTGGGAAAAGTAATTCCACAAAATAAAGATGTTGATCCATTAGTTGCAGAACTGAACAAACATAAAAATGGATTATGGAAAATGTACTTTGATGGAGCTTGCTCAAAAGAAGGCTCAGGAGCTGGAGTCTTATTTATGTCTCCATCAAGTACCACATTTAAATATTCTTTCCTATTAACTTTCCAATGTACAAACAATACTGTTGAATATGAAGCATTGTTTTTGGGATTGAATATTGCTACAAAACATGGAATAAAATCCTTAAAAGTCTATGGTGACTCTGAACTTGTTGTAGCACAAGTTAGATTCAAATATGTTGTAAAAAATGATAGGCTAAAGTTGTATAAACATACATATGCATTTCTAGATTCGATTGTTTGTGGAAATTTGATATTATTAATCGATACCCTTCATGGGAGGGAGCTATAAAAAGATGCTAAAAACACACACACAATCGAATCCAAAAATGCACATGTAGTTAAAATGGATTAAGGAAATTTGATATTATTAATTGTATAATCATGCTATTTGGGATCAAATTGAGCTATTTGATGCCTTCAACATTAATTGGGTAGAAAGGTCAAAGAATATTATGGTAGATTTTTTGGCTAATGTTGCTTTGAAAAATGATGATTTAACTTTAACTAGGGTATCAATAGTAGAAGTTAAGAATAGGCCAATTGTTCCAGACAACATTTACAACTGGTAGGTTTTTGAAGATGACCATGATATTCTAAGGTTTATTCAGTGCCTTGAAACCTATGAAAATCAGCCTATAGATTGTAATGATCTAGTCAAGGTAGTTGATGTTAAGGACATGGTATTGGGAAATAAAATTATTTAGTTAAGTACTAATCACATTCCCAAAGGTTTGACAGAGTTGGAAGCATTGTATAGTAATCAAAATGATCACCTATTAAAGACTAGTAATGCTAAGATTGAAGATTTAGAAGAGGTAAATATGGGATCAGACAACACACTTCAAATGGTTTATATTGGAAAAGGATTAGACCCTCATATAAGATTTAATTTGGTAAAATTATTGAGAAAACATAAACATGTATTTGCATGGTCTTATGATGATTTGAAAGCCTATAGAGAGGACCTTTTCTAGCATGAGATCTCACTAAAACAAGATGTAAAACCATTCAGACAAAAACAAAGACCTATTAATCCATTGTTGTCTCCCAAAATGCAACAAGAACTAGTAAAGCTGAGTGATGCAGGCATAATCAAACCCATAAGACATTCAACTTGGGTATCTAACCTTGTTCCAATAAAAAAAAAGAATGGTGACATTAAGCTATGTGTTGATTTCAGAAATCTGAATGTTGCATCTTTGAAGGATAATTATTCTTTGCCTAATATGGAGGTAATGCTACACAAATTCACTGATTATGAATTATTGTCTATGATGGATGGTTTCTTAGGCTACAAGCAAGTGTTAGTTAAAAAATCAAAACAATTTAAAATTGCATTCACTACCCCATGGGGAACTTATGTTTATGTTAGAATGCCTTTTGGTCTTAGAAATGCAGGAGAAACTTTCCAGAGAGCCATGGATGTTGCATTTAAAGAATATATTGATTTGTTCATGGTTTTTTATCAAGATGACAGGACAACATACTCAAAGAAAATAGAAGATCATTGCAGTCATCTAGAAAATATTTTCAATAAGGCTAGATAATGTATGGAGTATCCCTGAATCCAAAGAAGTGCCACTTTGCAGTTACAGAGGGAAAGTTATTAGGTCACATAGTATCTAAAGGAGTAAGGATTGATCCAGAAAGAATGGAAGCTATTCAGAAGGTCACTGCTCCAAAGAACATCAAAGGTGTGGAATCCTTTTTAGGAAAGATTAATTTTGTTAGGAGATTCATTGCTAACTTTGCAGAGATAGTAAAACCAATAGTCAAGTTGCTAAAAAGGGATGCAAAGATTCAATGGACTAAAGAAGCACGACAATCCTTTGAAAAAATAAAAAAGGTGGTTAAAGAAGCTCTAGTTTTAAAGTCCCCTGATTATAGTAAGCCATTTTCATTGTTTTCTTTTGCCTCTTTTCATACAATTGCTGTTGTGTTGTTACAAAAAGATGAGGAAGGTTTTGAACATCCAATTGCATTCTTTGGTAAATCCTTACAAGCTACTGAATTAAATTATGAGATGATGGAGAAATAGGCATATGCATTAGTTAGGGCTGTGAAGTCATTCAGGCCCTATCTGGCATGTGCAAAGGTGATTGCATATGTTCCACATGCAACAGTAAAAGATATTCTTACACAATCAGAGGTTACTAGAAAGAGATGCAAATGGATTACTAGAATTCAGGAGTTTAACTTGGAAATCTACATTACTAAATTAGTAAGAGGAATAGGCCTAGCTAAATTGATGACTGAAGAAAACATGGACCTAGTTCAAGTTAACAATGCAAGAATACCAGATTTGACAGTAACAAGCATTGAGAGACAACCATACTATGCTGATATTGTTTATTATCTTAAAAATGCTAAATGTCTAGAACATATGTCTGATAACTAGAAAGGAGCCCTAAGATTGCAAACTTAGATATATACATTGATACATGGGTATCTATATTGGAAAGATAGAAATGGAGTATTACTATTTTGCCTTGACAAGAATCAAGCAGAGAAAGTTTTGAAGGATATGCATGCTGGTGTTTGTGGAGGCCATTACTTTGCAAAGACCACTACCCATAAGATACTAAGAGTTGGTTATTTATGGCCCTCATTATTTAAAGATTCTTTTCAGTTTGTCAAGAAATGTGAAGCTTGTCAGAAATTTTCTTCTAAGCTAAAGTATTCAGGTGCATTGTTATTAAACCCAGTAGTTTGAGAAGCACCATTTGCTATGTGGGGAATGGACTTTATTGGAGAGTTTGCTGAGAAGTCTAGTGGTGGGCATAGTTGGATACTTGTTGCAACTGATTATTTCACAAAATGGATAGAAGCTATCCCCACTAAGAAGGCAACAAGTAAAATAGTGATTGAATTTCTAATGGATAACATCTAAACTAGATTTGGTGTCCCCATTAAATTGATTACAGATAATGCAATGTGTTTTAGGTCTGATGAGTTTAAGGACTTCTACAATGAATATGGAATCATGAAGTCTTATTCATCACCATACCACCCTCAAGAAAATGGACAAGTTGAGTCTAGTAACAAAAGTATTATGAAAATCTTGAAGAAAACCTTGGAAAAGAATAAAAGAGTCTGGCACTCAAAATTGAAGCTTGCTCTATGGGCTGACAAAATTACTGTTAAGATGGCTATAGGAAAGTCCCCATTTGAATTAATATATGTATTGCAGTCAAGATTACCTATTAAAAATTTTCTTTCAGTATACAAGTTCATCCAAGATGAAGAATTAGACATTTCAGAGCCAATGCAGGATAGAATGGTGCAGTTGGTTGAATTGGATGAAGTTAGAAGAGATAGTAAAAAAGATAATGTCAAACTACAACGAAAGATCAAATGTCTATTTGACAGAAGAGCTACTACTAGAAAGTTTCAACCTGGTGATTTAGTGCTCCAATGGAATGTCAGAGTTGAAGACAAGGGAAAGCATAAGAAATTTGAGTCATTATGGCTTGGCCCCTATTAGTTCATCAAAGTTTTGGAAAGGATTCATACTTGTTGAAGAATATGGATGAAGAAATTTTTGAATTTCCAGTGCATGGATAGTTCTTAAAACCCTTTTTCAGTTGAAACCTTGCTTTTGTGCACATGTAAACTATGTAAATTTTTGTACAGGTGTGTTTCCCTTTCCTGTCATGTGTTTCTTTCCTGCAATAGGATTTTGGTCTACTTTCCCAGAGATCTATGGTTCTTGCTTAAATTTGCATTTAAACATCCTCAGATAGAGCCATTGTTGGTAGTATTCTCGGTTCTTAGAGCTGGCTTTCAATTTTTTGATTCCTTGAAAATTTTTCCCGCTTTAAGTGCTGAAAATATCCTACAAATACCATCCCAAAGCTTGAAAATTGATCAAAATTTGAAAAAACCCTAAGTGCTAGCTCAAAATATGTTTGAAAAATGAAAAAACCCTAGGAATGCTTGGTCGAGGTTTAATTTGCTGTTACTTTTTGAAAATCACTTAAGAAATCTTTCTGTATGTGCCTTTTACTTTTCATTGTTGGTCACTCAGTCTCCTAAGAAATCAAGCATATTCCTTTTAATCAAGCAACATCCCAAAACCCTTTAGTCACGTGATCTCCTTAAGTCATAGGAATATTCCCTTGTTATGAGCAACTCAGCGGATACCTTCAGTCATGAAGTCTCCAAGTGGTTTGAAGTTCTCTATGAGATCTAGCGACTACATTGATAATTTTTTTAAGCATAACTATAGTCGCCCAGTCTCTAGATCCAATATACCCTTAGTCAGGCAATCTCCAGATAAAATGGTGAAGTAAGAAATCTTTCCGTGACTATGAGATAACTATAGTCATCAAGTCTCTGGATGTAATAAATCAATGATATATTCATATAGTCACTAGATCTCTTGAGAAAGTCAAAGTTAAAGAAAAGATCTAAAGATTGCGTGACCACCGTTGATTATTTCCTTCAAAAGAAAAGATCTCATGGCTGTCTCTTAGTCACTTGATAAAGATGATGTCATTAAAAAACTCTAGAGATTGAGTGACTACCGTTGGATTAAGATTGTGTGGTTGGTTTTTAATTCCGATATCTTTAATATATCAAAGGTTTTATTTCAAATGATGAGCACCATCAGATTAGGATCTTGTGGCTGGTGTGAAGTTGTGAGATGAAGTCAGGGTTTTTTAAAAGTTTCAACGATCAAGAGACTTCCTTAGAGTCACTAGATCTCTAGATAACCTAAGTCAGATGATCTCCAAAAAAGTTTGAAAAGTCAACAAGCATTCGGCGACTAAGAGGCTCTCTACAGTCGTTAAGTCTCTCAATATTTCAAATGAAAAGTAAAGATATAAGATGTTAGGAATAGTCCCAAGAGATAACTGAGAGGGGGGGGGGGGTGAATCAGTTATCTACAAGTTTCAATTCTTTATCCAATTAAGTATACTTAAACATAAAGCATAAACACAATGAAAGAAAACTTGAAAACAACACCAATATTTTGGTTATGGGGAAACCCAAATAGGTAAAAACCCCGGTGGGAATTGACACCCACTAATAATCTACACTGGTGTTTTATGATCCTTGTTAGAAGATCCTTAACCCTATTAGGAGTTTTCTTTACAATGCATTTATTACAGTGACCTGGTCAAGGGTTGGACCCTAGTAGGAGTCTTTTACAATTAATCCTGTTAGGGGTGAGGACACACTATCCAAGAGCACACTGCTCAAAGGGGTGAAGGCTACAACCTTCTGATTAATAGATACACACTATATCTGGATCTTGGTGAATTGCACTTTGACCTATTGTTTGGATCAGTTCCAATGTATAGCATAAACTCTTTACTTGGTCATATAGACCTTCTTCTGATGACTCAACACTTCACACTCTCTGCTCTTCTCTTCGCAATCAACTATGAACCACACTTTAGCAATCACAAATGACTACCTATAAATATCTTTTCTCTAAATGATATAATCAAGTCAACCTATTAGAACCACCTTGAAATCACAATAGAGAAACAATAACACTCTTCAATAATATTTATGTCGGCTCTACTAAGCACACAACACAATCTGGGACCTGTCCAATATTAATAAATGTAGATGCACGCTACACACTATCGGCTCTACCAATTTAACTGATACTTTCTCCTCAGGCTGAATGACATCATGTGCTCTTAACCAAACATTTTTAACTCTTCTCTAATCACTAATCCAAGGGTGCATATTTAAATGATAGGTGTAACTCCTATAACAGTAAAATCTTTGTCGGCTCTTTTGAATAAACAAAAGAAATTGCAACTGGTGAATGGTGACTGCATAACTTCACTTCTACTACATATCAGATTCCGTGTCCATGAATGTAACATCACTATCATGTCTTCATCACATATCTAAAGGCACAAGGATCCATGATGATTGTATAAATAATCACTCACATAACACTGTCTGTAACTCTATCAGGAACACTGCTGACACAAGCTACTATATAACTGTCTATACTAACAATTAACCTCTGTGTCCATGATATCATGTTGATAACATGTCCATACTTCATATACTCAAAGCTTAATGCATAAGTCTTCCACACATGCTACTTACCATATGTTGTCATCAATGACAAACATACAGTTAGTACTGGCTTGCTAGCAAATCTCCAACAATCTCCCCCTTTGACATTTATGGAAACATATGGAATGAAAAATACCACCAATCCAAATGAACAAATATTTTATAATATTCTCCATTTCCTCATCAAAAATCCCCCAAGGATGATTCCTCCATCTGCTGCATTAATCTTTTAATATTCTCCATTTCCTCAACTGGACTACTTCCATGACTGAATACTACTCCCCCTTGATGTATAATACTTCTTCTTTGTTATGTATGTACTCCCCTTTTACTACTATTTTTCATGACTATATACTACTCCCCCTTTGACATCAATGGAAAAGGGCACCAAACATTTAAGCTCTGGTACTACTCCTGAAGTGGAGTAATCAACCATCCATTAGTCACTGAGGACTAATGCTCTTTTCCACTTTCTCGAAGAAGAATCAGGGAAGAGGATTACTCCCAACTTCCCCCTGGGATACTCAAAAGTATCCTTTGGTAAAGGCTTTGTGAATATATCTGCTAGCTATTCCTTTGTACTCACATAATCCAATTTGACTTCTTTCTCTGCCACTGTCTCTCTAAGGAAGTGATACTTGATCTCTATGTGTTTTTTCTTTGCATGCATCATAGGATTTTTTGACATGTTGATAGTGCTAGTGTTATCTCAATGAATAGCAATAGGATAGTCAATCTGAATACCAAAGTCCTTTATCATCTGTTTGATCCAAATAATTGTGGAACAATTCAAAGATGCTACAACATACTCTGCTTCTACTATTGACTAAGAAATACAATTATGTTTCTTGCTTGTCCAAGTGACAAGTCTATCTCCAAGAAACACTGCTCCTCCTGATGTACTCTTTCTTTCATCAACGCATCATGCCCAATCTGTATTTGTGTATACATGAAGCTTAACATTCTCTGAGTTAGGATACCATAGACCATAATCTATAGTTCCTTGCAAATATCTGAATATTCTCTTTACTACCATGAGGTGACTTTGTTTAGGCTCTGCTGCAAATCTTCCAACTATGCCAACTACATTGGAAATATAAGGTCTAGTTTGAGTAAGATAAATGAGTTTACCAATCATAGACTTGTACAATGTTGTATCTACTACTGGAGAATCATCTTCTTTTGTAAGCTTGTATCCTGTTATCATAGGTGTACCCACTGGCTTGCAATCATCCATCTTGAATGTCTTCAAGATCTCTTTCACATATTTGGACTGATTAATGAAAATACCTTTTTTGTCTGCTGCACATTTAATCCCAAAAAGTATTTGATAGGACCAATCATGCTCATCTCAAAATCACTTTGCATCTCCTTAGAAAATTCAGCTCTAAGTTTATCATTGCCTCCAAAGATAATGTCATCAACAAATATAGCTACAAGTAGTAAACCTTTAGATGTCTCTCTTATAAATAGATGACAATCTGCTGCTCCTTTCTTGAATCCAATTTTTGTTAGATATCCATCAAGTCTTTCATACCATGCTCTAGGGGCTTGCTTAAGTCCATAAAGGGCTTTCTTTAATCTACATACTATATCAAGTTTGTCTGATAAGGTGAATCCTTCTGGCTATTCAATGTATACTTCTTCCTTTAGCTCTCCATTCAAGAATGCTAACTTAACATCCATCTAATAAACTTTGAAGTTTTTGAATGTTGCATAAGCTAGAAACAACTTAATGGCTTCTAATCTGCTCATAGGTGCAAATGTGTCTAAATAGTCAATACCTTCTCTCTGTGCATATCCCTTGCATACTAACCTAGCCTTGTTCCTTACTACTATACCATTTTCATTCATCTTATTTCTAAATATCCACTTTGTTCCAATCACATTCTTATCACTAGGTCTTGGGACCAATTCCCAAGTATCATTCTTGATAATCTGATCTAGTTCTTCTTTTATAGCATTATGCCAATCTAAATCATTACATGCATCTTCAACACTTAAGGGTTCAATCTGAGATAGTAAACATACCACCTCATTGCTTGCTGAACTCTTTTCCTTTGATCTTGTTGTGACTTTGATGTTCTGATCTCCAATGATGTCATCCTTAGAGTGATATCTAGATGTAAACTTTGGAACTTTAGGTGATATTGACTCATCTTCCTTCTGAGTTTCTTCTTCACTTGTTTCAGGGTCATTGAATAATACATCAATACTGTCAAACATCTCTTCAACAACTTTCTCACTAGTGGAAGGACTAGGTTCTTCTTCAATCATAGGTGAATAATCATGATATCTTTCTTGAACCATAAACTTTTCATCAATCTTAACATGAGAACTTTCAATGATCTTTTTCAGTCTCAAATTAAAACATCTATAAGCTTTGCTTTAGTAGAGTGACCAAGGAAAATACCTTCATCGCTTCTTGCATCAAACTTGCCTATTGCTTCATTCCTCTTGATGTAGCACTTGCTTCCAAAGATTCTGAAGTATTTCACTATGGGAACATTTCCAAACCATAGCTCATAAGGTGTCTTATCCACGCTAGGCCTCAATTATATTCTATTGATGGTATAGACTGTTGTGTTGACCACATCTCTCCAATAGGTGTGTGCCACTTTTCCTTCAATCATTATGGTGTGTGTTGTATCAAGGATGATCTTATTCCTTCTCTCTGCAATCTCATTTTGCTGAGGGGTTCTAAGTACACTCAATTGTCTCTTTATGCCATGTTCTGCACATTACTCATAGAATCTATCAGAGGTGAATTCTCCTCCTCTATCCGATCTTAGACATTTTATCTTTAGTCTAGATTCATTCTCAACCTTAGCTTTGAATATTTTGAACTTCTCAAATGCTTCAGACTTATCTTTCAAGAATGCAACCCACATCATTCTAGAATAATCATCAACAAACAAAATGAAATACCTTTCACCATAGTAAGATCTTGTTTGAGTTGGTCCACATAGGTCTGTATGAATCATATCCAATTTGTTCTCTACTGAATTATGCTTTCTCTTGAATGAATTCCTTACATGCTTTCCCATTACACATTCCCTGCAAATAGTATCAATTGGCTTTGCTATGCTAGGTAGATCTCTTACTTCCTTTACATTGCTTATCTTTACTATGTTATCAAAATTGATATGACATAGTCTTTTATGCCATAGCCAACTGTTATCAACTTTAGAAACAAAACAACTTGCTTCTAAATTAAGGTGAAAAACATTACCTTTAGTATTTGAACCTCATGCAATCATAACACCGTCTTTATTGTTAATGATGCACCTGTTGTCTTTGAACTCCAACTGATAACCTTTCTCAAGCAACTGCCCAACACTAAGAAGGTTATGTTGCAAACCATCTACATAGAGAACATCATTAGTGTTGTTCTTTCCATCTAGTGTCATAGCTCTCTACCAATGATAGGTTTAGGAGTGTTATCTCCAAATCTAACCATGCCAACTTTATATCTATCCAAATGAACAAATCTATCTTTGTTTCCTATCATGTGATGTGAGAAACCACTGTCAATAATCCAATATGTCCTAATGTCTGCATGTGAAATTAGTGCTAACTCTTGTGTGTTCTTGTCATCTTCAAGAGCAATGAATCCAATTTCCTCTTCTGTTGATTCTTCATCTGATACTCCATCACCAACATAGTAACATTCCTTTGTATACTTAGGCTTGTAGTTATTTTTGAATTTCTTAACTCTTGTAGGACACTTGGATGAAAAGTGACCAATCTTATTACATGAAAAGCATTTAAATGGCAATTGACCTTCATATTTTCCTTTTCCTTTTTTTTCTCTTTTAGCAATTGTTTAGGTCTAGAATTGTTACCTCTATCAGGCAATGAGGCTAACAACAATTCCAACTAACAATGGAAACCTCTCCTAGCTGTGGGTAGACTATGATTAGAGAGGAATCTCTGAATTCTAGGCCGGTTCCTATAAAATATTGGCTATCACTTTACTAACCTGAAAAACTTGATGGGAAAAGGGTAAAGGGAACTGAAAAACTTAGAAAATAAGGTGATATACCAATGAACAAATCAGAAACCTGAAAAGAAAATATGAATTCCAGACCTAACACACAATGAAATTCAGATGATTTGGTACACTGTTCAACATATAGGTTAATGAATTTAATTATCAGGGTTCAACCACAAATAACTCAACACTTAACAACATACGTTTCTCAAATAAGGTTTGATGGATCAGATTTATCAATCTGGAAGGAACAATGAAACATTCACATCCAAATTCAAAATTAGAATTGAAAAACACTTACTAAAGAAGATGAAAATGAATTGATAATCTGAAGACAAAATGAGATGAAATCTGGTATATTTCCTTCAAAAATCTTTGCAAAATGGTTACAAAATGAGCTCTTGAGCTTCTAGGAACAAATCAGTTTACTATAGGCTCTCTTTCCCACACATGCAACCATGAAAAAAGTCAATCTCCCTTCCTTAAGAGAGCTTAGAAACCCTAATTTGGGAATGCCTAAACCCTACAAAAATGCTCTATTTTTGGCTATAATTCTGCCAAAAATTTAGCCTATATGTCATCTAGAAAAAGAAAAATCATCATCCCTAAATTTTGGCAAAAAATAAGGAATTAAAATTCCCTTTACAAAGTGATAATGCCAAAATTTTAATCTATCTTTTTAAATAAAATGGCTAAGAATTAAGGAATAAATCCTTATTACAATATATTATGCCAATTTTATTTAAAAGATCATAAATATTAAAAAGATTTTAATATCTATTAATGCCAAAAACTATTATTAAAAAGTTTCTAATATCAAAACTAAATAATAATTAGTCTATCCTATCCTACTTTCCCAACATATTTTATAACTTAGCAAAATTAAGTGAAAATTAACAAAGTGGGGAGTCAAGCCAACTACGACCCACTTGTAATTCACACATGTGAACGTGCTGAGATAAGAAGGTGGCATCTTTGGTTCTCGAGATGTTTTGCTGGCACTATGTCTATGGTTATGACATTAATCTCTGACAGTCCCTTGCGGACTCCAAATGACATTATGTTTCATTTTGGGCATTTTTGATTGTTTGTTCGAACTTGGCATTTTTTTATTATCATTTTGCAATAATAAGGGTTTGAAACCCTAGCCGACTGCTTGTTGAAGTTGGAAACTTGGCAACTCTGTTGAAGATTTTTGCAAAAAGGAGGAAATCTGCCCCTTCAAATCAGGAAGAACTTGACACATATGATTGTAACTGTAAGTTATCTGCTCCTTTGCACTCCTCTGTCAATGATTATTGCTTCAAAAATGTGTTTCATCTCTGCATGATAAAAGGCTCTTTTACTACTAGAAATGTATTGATGAACTGTGCATTTTTTCCCTTGAAGTCTCTATTACATTTTTACTTCAAAAATGTGCCATTACTTGCACGATATATGGCTTCTTTCTTGCTGAAAATATGTCCTTATCAAAAATGTAAGCCCCTTTTATTGCTTTGAACTGGCAATCTTTGCTAATGTTTTGCATGCTATTTTCGAATGCTGGAAAGTAAACTTCACTTGGCATTTTGAACTAGAAGCTTTAACTTTCTGTTAATGTTTTGATAAAACATGGCATGATTTTTGAATAATAAAATGTGCCTTCATTGCTGGAAACGTGGCTGATTCTTTGCATAATGTATGTCTTCATTGATGCTGAAAATGTGGTTCTCTGTTTGAACTTTATGTTTACATTTTCTTTAAAAATGTGCCTTAATTTCTGAACAATATCATGCCTCCTTTTGATGGAAATCCACATCTTAAAGTGCATACGCACTACTGGTCAACTTGTTGAAAGATCTAGTGCAACAGAAAGGTCAAAACCCTCTTTTATCTGCATAAAAAGTTGAAGTTCTTTGCTGGAGTTTTGTATTTGAACATGGCATATACAAACATAGTTCTTAAAAAGAAACAGTGTGTTTCATTTTTTGCAAAAAAATAGTGGGATTTGAAATTTGAAAACATTGCTGAAGCTTATCAAACTTTATATACTGTGATGCTTGCCGCCATGCTGTTCTTTTTGCAAACATATAACATCTGAAAATGTTCATACATATTCTCAGAAAGTGTTTACTGTGAACCTATATTCTCTGAATGAAAATAGAATATGATTCACAACAAACACTGTATCATTTAATAGCATAGACTCAGTGTTCTGTATGAAGATGTGGTGTTCTGTAACTGGTACTTCATTTGTAAACAACAATTCATTATTGTTCCTTCAGCAAGAGCACACCATTTGAACTTTGAGTTCAAATTTTCCAGAATTTGATATACATTTCAACATTTATAAATCTGTCATTTCTCTTATCAGAGATTATGTATATGAACTAGTTTTCTGATCTCTGACAAGTATTGAAAAATGTGATCCATTGACATTCTGAAATTAATAAC
Organism: Chamaecyparis obtusa; assembly: GCA_027943335.1. Lineage (NCBI taxonomy): Eukaryota > Viridiplantae > Streptophyta > Pinopsida > Cupressales > Cupressaceae > Chamaecyparis > Chamaecyparis obtusa. The sequence goes on along the minus strand of BSBK01001267.1, from coordinate 595,809 downwards.
ACCAACATTATTGAAGCTCCTATAGCAGATTATTGTACATTTCCCTTTGATACTGAACTTTATGATTTGTAGAATGAAGTACAATAAGATGTAAATGTTTATTATTTGTTAATGAAGTTCGAGCACGGGCTCGTGACACTAAAAAATGATAGAATATTAATGACTGAGGTTCGAACACGGGTTCGTGACACCCAATCATAACATTCTGTAAACATTCAAATTATGATGACATCTTGAAGCACTTGTAAAAATATTCAGCATTAAGTCATTTGAAAGTTTGAAAATGTACTTTGTAATTGATGAAATCAACATCTCTTTTTGGTGAAATAATTTGATTCCTTTGAATATCAGCAACCTGGAACTTCCTGTAGCAACTTGGCACAGGAAACCAGCTTGTTCTGCATCTTGAAAAATAACTGAAAAGTGAACCAGTTAGCTATTATCTGCAAAACAGCTTGTTAATTTTCAAGCAATATCAATATGAAACATATTCTGAAAAAAGGTTTCTCAGTTCAGAAACACACTAAGTCCCTTTCATTCAGATTCTTGACTTGTTCAAAATGAAATCACACACCACAATAGGTACTAAAAGCGAAAGGTTTCATATTCTAGAACATGTCCCTTTAACACTTTCTTGTACTGAGTGATAGTTTTCATTTTCTTACTACATTTTCTCTTAGATTGATATGTAGATAGTAACAGATAGCTGATATATGTAATTTTTTTCTCTTGCATTACTTAGATTTGTTAGGATCTAACCATTGTTCTTTTTCTTTTTTCAGATGATGCTTGCCCTAAGGACCTGAATGCTGATGGAGACATGGGAGCGACCTAGATGCAGGGGACTTGACAGAGACCAGCAAAACCAACTTGAAAACATGAGGCAATGCATGGGACCCCTATTCCATATCTTAGTTTTCTATTCTTATTTGCAATGTACTCTGTTTATTGAAACATAAAATATGAATCAAAGGACATTTGTACTACATTCTTATGAATGCACAATGTAATGATCAATGATGAATTTTGAATTTGTAACAGTTTGATCAATACTTAGAGTACATAAAATGAAATTTGGAAATGAATGTAATAAGTACATGCAAATTAACAAAACCTATAAGGTAGTGTTAACTAGACAACTAAAACATGAAATCTTTCTCTACTAGTGCCTAGTATGTTGTGTGTTGTAATTTTGGGTAACAACAATCATAGCAATGAAATCATCTAGTGCTCTTTCTTCATCATCATCATCATAAAAATTACCAGAGGTGTGCAAGGATTTCTTACCGTGGACTGAGGCTTTGAAGGCTATCTCATTTTTGGGCTCTGTCTTCAAACTTGATATCTCAAATGTAGCAATCTTGCTGATTAAGGTTTCTCTTTTGAAGTTTTCTAAAAATTGCATAGTCTCATCAAGGATGTTTATCTTGTTCTCATATTTTGGTGTCAAGGTAGTCATCACCTTATCCATGATGTCTTCTTCTGAGATTTCTCCACCATTATTTCTGATTCCAGCAACTGCTTCATTGATCCTTTGATTGTAGGCTCTTATGTTCTCTTCAGGTAGCATCTCCAATGTATTGTACTTTTTCTTCCATGTCTTTCTGCATGCATTCTTTTCTTGTTTATCTCCTTCAAACATGTCTTCTAGGTACTTCCATATCTTGTAAGATATGTCAACTTTCTTTATCTATGAAAACTCACTATCAGATAAGGCGCTGATAAGGGCTTCTTTTGCTATTGCATTCTGATGGAACAAATCCTTCTGCTTGCCAGTAGCATCATCCTTTGCAAGATCTGCTAGAGAGGGGATCTGAACTTTTTTGATAGCCACTTCAAAAACTTCAAAAGTAATGCACTGCAAATGTGTCATCATCTTGTTCTTCCAATCAAGATAATTCTCTCCATCAAAATTAGGACCGTCTTTTCTAAAGAATTCCATCTGATCAACCTCAAGCTATTAACTTTCTCTCCAAGGCACTTAGCTCTGATACCAATTATTAGGAAAGAGATAACTAAGAAAGCGGGGGGGGGGGGGGGTGTATCAATTATCCACAAGTTTCAATTATTTATCCAATTAAGTATACTTAAACATAAAGCATAAACACAATGAAAGAACACTTGAACACAACACAATATTTTGGTTACGGGGAAACCCAAATAGGTAAAAACCCCAGTGGGAATTGACACCCACTAATAATTTGCACTAGTGTTTTATGATCCTTATTAGAAGATCCTTAACCATGTTAGGATTTGTCTTTACAATGCATTTAGTACAGTGACCTGATCAAGGGTCGGACCCTATTAGGAGTCTTTTACAATTAACCCTGTTAGGGGTGAGGACACACTATCTGAGAGCACACTACTCAAAGGGGTAAAGGCTACAACCTTCTGATTAACAGATACACACTATATCTGGATCTTGGTGAACTATGCTTTGACCTGCTATCTGGATCAGTTCCAATGTATAGCATAAACTCTTTACTTGGTCACATAGACCTTCTTCTGATGACTCAACACTTCACACTCTCTGCTCTTCTCTTCGCAATCAACTATGAACCACACTTTAGCAATCATAAATGATTGCCTATAAATATATTCTCTCTAAATGATCTAATCAAGTCATCCTATTAGAACCACCTTGAAATCACAATAGAGAAACAACAACACTCTTCAATAATATTTCTGTCAGCTCTACTAAGCATGCAACACAATCTAGGACCTGTCCAATATTAATAAATGTAGACGCACACTACACACTGTTAGCTCTACCAATTTAACTGATACTTTATCCTTGGGCTGAATTACATCATGCACTCTTAAGAAAACATTTTTAACTCTTCTCTAATCACTAATCCAAGGGTGCATATCAAAATGATAGGTGCAACTCCCGTACCAGTAAAATTTTTGTCGGCTCTTCTAAATAAACACAGGAAACTGCAACTGGTGAATGGTGACTGCATAACTTCACTTCTACTACATATCAAACTCTATGTCCATGAATGTAAAATCAATATCATATCTTCATCACATATCCAAAGGTGCAAGGCTCCATGATGACTGTACACACAATCACTCACAGAACACTACTTGTAACTCTGTCAGGAACACTGTTGACACAAGCTACTATATAACTGTCTGTACTAACAATTAACCTCTGCATCTATGATATAATACTGATAACATGTCCATGCTTCATATACTCAAAGCTTACTATATAAGTCCTTCACGCATGCTACTTACCATATGTTATCATCAATGACAAACATACAATTAGTACTGGCTTGCTGGTGAATCTCCAACATAAGAGACTTAAGGATGACCGTAAGATTAAGATCTAATGGTGGTCGCGTGGTCCCAAAAAGGAATCAATAAAATCTAAATCTTGCTGTGACATGGAGATGGACTATAGTTGTCAAGTCTCAAAATACAAAGATTAAATTTTTAAGAGACTTAAAGAAGACCCTTAGATTAAGATCTAACGATAATCGTTGAATCGCTAGATAAAGTCATGAAAAGCTAAAATATTCAGTGACTACGATTCTTTTTTTCAGTCGCCAGGTCTCAAGATAATTTTTTAAAAGGGTAAATATTCAGTGAGTAAGATAATTCTCTTTAGTCATTTGATCTTTGAAAGATAATAAAAGGTGCCAAGTCTTTCAGCGACAATGAGGAGCTTTGTAGTCACTAGGTTGCCCGAACTCAAAATTTGATTATCTGTCATCTTCTAAGGCCACGACTAGTAAATTAAATCTAGAGCATGCCAAGTAATGACTAAAGTGACATGAATTATAGAGCTTTGATCTCAAATAGATTGATGCATTCAATTCCTTAGAATAAATACAGATAACTGTTATTCATTTTCAATTCGCCAAGCCTTCAGAGAACCAGAGTGAGAGAATTATGTGATTTTATGAGTTTTTAGTGTTTAGAGATTTCAAAAGTTCATAAATTCAAGAAGGGCTTCCATCAGTTGATCATTATGAGTCGGCCAACAATGAGTGAAGCTTCTACCAGCAAGGGAAGCAAGGACAAAGGTGATACAAAAGGGAAAGAGAGCTATTTTGAGGAATTCATGGCCTCGCTCCCTGGGTCTAAGCAAAACAAAAAGTTTAGTGATGAAATTCTCACTGACGACCTAACATTTTGTAGAGATACAAAGACACGTGATGTGTATGGAATGTGTTTCTTTAGATATTTTTCAAATAATTTTGAAAGCCCGGGTACCAGTCTCAAACCCTTGGACCTCAGGGTTAACTAGGTTGATTGTTCCAGATGTTTTCCTGGATATAGACCTATTGATAGAGTTGGAAAATAGGTATGATCCTCTATCAAAGACAATTAGGAAGGATGATGGCTCAACCTTGGTGAAGTTGGACATAAATTTATTTATGAAAGATTTTAATATACATATCCTAATGGCTACAGAGATAAATTTGCAAGGCTAGGAAAATAGATACGTTAGGGAATCAGCCCTAGTTTCAAGGGAGATTCAAAATCACATCCCTAAGGCTAACAAGGATTACATTGTAGTGGTACCTAAAACTGCCCCATACTTCTATAAAGACCTAGATTTCTACATCAAGTACATTGCCTACAGATTGTGCAGAGTGTTGGGAGTAGATGTTGGTATTGGACTTGCTTAGTCCTTATGTGAGTACAGGTTATGATTACATAGGGTATGTCATAAATAAAATGCATGAATATTTAGAGTCAATTTGAAAGAAGGAGCCATCCCCTAGGCTTATGCATTACTCTCTATTAATGCATCTCATTTTTTTTCACAATTACAATATCATGGATTTACAGTATCTCCAGCCTAGGATAATGTGGAATGGTCAGCCCAACCCAGTCCAATTTTGGTTAAGGGTATGGAATTTTACCTCAAGGGAGAATGATTTCTATGCATTTCAGAGCTGGATGGTGCAACCAATTTTGTTCAGCTTAGGATTAAATTTGTCTAGGTTGCCAATTAAAGTTTTACAATTATTAAGGCCATGTCAATTTGTTGATAAATGGACAGGAAATCACAATTGGGGTGATTTCTACTATGAGAAAGCATTCACAATGATAAGAGTTTATGGGAGCCCTCATCCACCTCACATTCTTCCTTTTTATGTGCCACCTAGAATTGCAGTTTTAGAATTTATTTGACAGCTCATGTTGACAGACAAAGAGCATTTGGCCCCACATAGGAAGGGTACTTTTACCCCAAGGCACTTTAAGGTCTACAATTTCACAATTGGGAAGAATGCATTGAATAAGGCAAATGATTGGTTAGGCCACTTTAGGACGAGTGCTGCCTTATACAGATATGTGGACACTGAAAATTTTATTATAATTGCAAGAAAGTTTTACACACCAACTATCCCCATTAATAACAGACATGAGCAATTTCCTGAGGAGGATCTCATAAGAAACATCTTGGAGGAAGATGAGATACAAAGGAGAGCATGACAATTTCAAGATTTGTTGTCATTAGACAAATAGTTAAAGTAAAAGGGAATTCCTTTTGGAGGTTTCTTCCCTACATTACCCTACTTGCAGAGGTTGGAACAAATGATGGCTAACTACAATGCATTGGTCAATTCTCTGGAAGACCAAATTGATGATAAATAGAGAGAAAAAGAAAAGCATTTTGCATTAGAGTATGAAGAAGATAGTGATGATGGTTATGCAGTACATAGCCTTCCTGCTATGGAAAAACCACCTATTACTAAGCAGGGAGCATATGAGAACATAGTTGTAGATTTAACAGAAGTTCCAAGTTCTCAGGAAACAAGTGAGCCTCCTCTCAAAAGATAAAAAATGTAGATAGGAGATCCTTCCCAAATGAGGACAACTAAGAAAAAGAAAGATAGAGTGTGAGCTCTGATTACTGGTACCAGGGCATATGACCACCAGTTGAGAAAGAGAATCAGAGAAGAAAAGAGGAAACAAAAAGAAGTTGTAGAGGAGGTTGAATTTCCACTGGCTCTCTGCCAAGATGAAAGATTGCTTCATTAGGAAGCCTTTCTAAAAGATGATGATTTCATTAAGAATGATGAATTCAAGAACTTCCTCCTATGGAATAAGCAACAACAACTTGCTTCAAGTGTTCAGATAACAGAAGAAGGCCAAGTGCCAAATGAAGCCATACAAGCTTTAAAAGACTATGATCTAGAGTCTGAAATAATCACCCTTGAAGATCCGAGGAGGTTAGTAAAGGCAAGCAATATGTTATTTGTACCTGATTGGGATCTTGCCTCTGTATTCATAATAGATCAAATAAGAAGGCAGCCAGATATTAATCTATCTTCAGAAAGCCAGGTTGGAGACATGATAAAAGGATTTGGGTATAGCCCAAAAAATCAAGCATTGGCTATGTGGAGCCTATATCCAAAGGATCAGAAGCCTTCTCTCTTGAATGTACAAGAGAAGATGGAAGGAGTAAAATTATATGGTCAATACATAATACTGGTAACCTTGAGATTTCACAAGTGCTCACTCATTTTTCCAGATTAAATGAAGATAAATCAAAATAGTTATCAGATAGGTTTAAAGGCCTGTTTGAAGATTGCAATGCTCTTGTCAAGGACAGGGAATTGCACATAATGAAAGAAAAGGCATTGGAGAAGATGGTGGAAGATTTGACCCAATAGATAATAAACATGCATGTGATTGCCCCATTACCACCTGAATAGCCTGCAAAAATAGAAACTTAGAGAGCAGGAGGAGAAGAAACTGCTGCAACTATAGAGTAGGTAAAAGAAGAACAAAATAAGGTAGCACTAGAAGCCTTGATAAAAATCTTGCAATATAGAATTAATATTCTAAAGAAAAAGATGTAGTTTATACTACATATATTAAACTGCCTGGGTTACAATTGAGGTAAACAATTATGTTTCTACATTAAATACATATTATGGGACTTGGTCAGCAAGGGAATCCTTATTTGAAAGATTGGCGGTAGTGCAACCCCTCAAGATAGATATTCCAGAAATAGTTTTGTAGGTATGAGAAGAGATTGAGCGGATTGGGGCTACTTTATCTTTCTTTAAAGGTAAAGAAAATCAAGTGGAGGCAAGGATAGTTATGTTTGGACCTAATTTCAACAAGTTCATCCCACAAATCAAGGCAAAAGATGGCTCAATTAAGGAGTTGGATAAATGGAGATCAAAATTTGATATCCTACTGCCTAAAAAAGAGGCTTTTATTAATGACAGCAATGAAATAGATATGGATCACTTCAATGTTATTCTTGATTAATATTTTAAAGCTGAGATGGATTTCATTAAGTTTATTATAGATGTCAAGCAAGTTGTTGATTCTAGATGGGAAAGACAAAAGGTGCAGCTATAGAGCATTCAGGAATTTAAGTGGCCCACAGAGGAGGAGGTAGCTGCATGGGATGCTCTTACCAAGCCCAAAAAGAAGAAACCTGTAGCAGTTGACCTCGACATAATTAATGAAGAATAGAGAGGACACCTAGTACCTAACACCTGACCTATGAGCACATGAATGATAACTACTCATAAAGAATGGTGTAGGTTAGCCTAAAATGGCGGTCACCATATCTCACAATAACTCATTGAATCTATCAAGAATATTTCCAGAAAAAGGTGTCAATTATAAATTGGAAAGATCAGATATGAAGCGAGTCTTCCAAAAGTTTTTTGTCTTTCCACTGCCTAAGGGCCTCAATTTGTATTTTGTCTTTTCTTGTTTTAGGTTTAGGGCTAAACCATCCGAAGCTTGTTGCATCCTTACTCATTAAAGGATTCCAAGATGGTTTTAGCTATAAATAGAAAATGTGATCTTATTATAGATGATGAATGTTGAATACAATTTTTGTAGAGCAGGCTTCTCATCTATGTGTCTAAGCTTATAAGCTTCAAATTTTGTACGTATTGAAGCAGGATTATTTTCAATAAAAATACATTGTAGTTTCTCTCATATTTTGTTATTGTCTCTTTACTTTTATGTATTAATCTTGTATGGTTTTATTTTTAAGGCATGTAAAACATTCCAGTTGCAAGGCAACTAGTCTAATTGTTTGTGAATTTATTTCAAGGAAAGGATTACATTTTCATAAACAATTTCAGAGGGTAAATATAATTGTTAAGATTTTAAAAATAACAATATAGGAGTGACAGGGTAGTTTGTAAGGCACTCTATTCAAGCTGCATGTAGCTTTCAAGGCATTTTACAATATTCTTATTGAATTCTTCCTATGGATTTACATTCAAAACAACTATTTGCCCAAGGATTAGACACTGGTTAGATATTTTTTATGTGGTTATCTTTCAGTCATCAAACATAAAGCATAAAATTCCAACACATTCTGTTACTAAGTTCATACATATTTTGAAAGGACTATATCTAAGTAATATAGTTCACATTACTGATTCCTTCGAGAGAGAATCAATAAGGTTAGCCTTCCTTGAGTTAAAGTCAGAAAAAGAAGAAGGATGAACATCCTTATGCCACTGTTATATGTTATTACTTTCATAGTTTCCCTTGTCATATTTTGTATCAGGATATTCTCAGCTATTTGCAGAATGATGTTTTATTGAAGTAATTTGAACCAATAGTAACATATCAGTGAGGAACCTAATCCACCATTTGAAGTTTACTTGAAACATAGTGAATTATCTAAGGCAATACCCACCTAAGTCCTGTAGAGCTCGAAGAAGGAGGATCTTATCCTATTTATCAAGTTTGTCCCTGTAAGAAAAAGCTCTAACAAAATCTATGGATACTTTGTTGGAAGAGGTGAGGGTTTCTCCTTCAACAGATGGTCATGGATTTTGGGTGAAGTTACCTATAGATAAGTTTATGTTATGACACCAAATACTTGACCACATTGAAGAAAAGGGTCTAAAGACCATAAAATATAAAATCCTTGTTTAATTTTTGAATGATTGCAATCTTGATTCTAATTTTTGTGACCATTACATTTATGTAAAATAAAATCTCCTTCAGTTTTCCTTGATTTCTCATAAATCTTGGGGTGTGTTAGATATTATTCTTTCTAATGTGTTTGGTCCTATAGATGTTCCTTCTGTTGGAAAATCCACATATTATGTTTTATTTATTAATGGTTATAATATAAGGACATGGGTGCATTTTCTAAAGAGTAAGTTTCATGTTTTCAATTGATTTAAAGAATTTAAAGCAATGGTTGAATTTTAAATTGGAAAGAAAATAAAATGTTTTAGGATTGATAATGTTGGTGAATTTTACTCTAACGATTTTGATAGATTTTGAAAAAATTATTGCATTCATAGAAAAAAGAAAAATTCCTATTCTCCACAATAGAATGGAGTTGCAAAAGTAATGAACGAGATGTTGACTAAGAAGTCTAGGAGTATGTTGAGTGGTGTTGGCCTAGAAGAATTTTTTTGGGTTGAAGTAGTAGTTGTTGCTTTCTACTTTATTAAACGTCTTGTAAATTTTCTCTTATTGATAAAATGACTATGGAGGCATGGTCAGGTGATAAGCCCTCCTTGAGACATCATACATTTTTGGGGTGTGAGGCATATGCACATGTGCCAAAGGAGAAGTAAACAAAGTTGGAGAATAAGGTTATGAAATGTATCTTATTGGTTATGTGTTTAAATGATACAAGCTTTGGGACCCTATTTTATAAAAGGCGATACATAGTAGAAGTGTAATTTTTACAGAAACTAAACCTCCTTCTATTACATTGCATCTAGATCAAACTAAAAAGTTAGATGTGATTCAACTAATATCTCAACCTAATAAAGTTTAATCAATACCCCTAGATAGACAAGAAGTTGAGGGGAGTTCATCTAGCTCTAAATCTTTAGAAGAGGAGGAAAAACCTCTAATTTAGCATATTTGAAGGTCTGGAAGACATAGACAACCACTTGACAGGTATTCACCTAATGATTGGAGATGTATTTTTTCTTTGAATACTATTGTATATGAACCTATATATGTAGAAGTGTCATTGAATATGAATTATGCAAAATCTTGGGAAATTCTACTGGATGAAGAAATGACAGTTTTAGAAAAGAATGATACATAAGATCTTGGCATTGCATTAAGGATGAAAACCTATTGGTTGCAAATTGATGTTCAAGAAAATGATTGGTTTATTTGGAGGCATTGAGAAGTATAAAGAAAGATTGGTTGCAAAAGGCTACTCATTGGTTGAGGGCATTAATATTGTGAGATATTTTCTCATACTGCAAAAATAACATCCATTAGATTCTTTTTCTATTATTTCTACTAGTGATTTAGAGGTTGATAAAATGGAAGTGAAAACTATACTTCATTGTGATTTGGAGGAGGATATTTATACGATAAAACTAGAGCACTATGTGGTAAAAGGTAAAAGTAATTTGATTTATAATTTGAAGAAATATTTTTATGACCTCAAGAGAGTCTTAGGATGTGGTACCATAAATTTGATACATATGTGTTGATTTTAGGATTTGAGCATTCTAAATTAGATTATTGTGTTTATTATAAATCTAATGGTGATTGTTTCCTATACAATGTATTATATGTTGATGATATGTTAATCATTGGTAAATAGAAAGGTATGTTTGTAGAACTTAAGCCTTAGCTTGTTGATAAATTTAAAATTAAAGATCTTGGTGCACTTAAAAACATTATTAGAATGGAAACTAGAAGAGATAGAGTGAATAAAAATCTATGGCTAAGGTAGAGTAAGTACATTTTAGTCGCTCAATCGAGGGATCTTAATCCAATGGTAGTCACTCAATCAGAATTATCATCAATGCACACTGCATTCACCAGGACTTATTGTGTTATCAACAAACACTTTGTATACTTAGAAAAATCCTTGTGCAATCATCTTCACCACTGGTATATTGGATTCATTCATCCTAAAATACTTTATTGCCAACAATGACAACACTCCAACATGCATCCCATGGAAACAATATCTCAAACACCTTCATCAAATGCCTACATATTTCATGGACAAATCATGAAGATATGGTAGTATGTGTGATTCAACAAGCATTTGATTGTCCACAGAAGAATATAGCCACTCAAGTATCTTGAAGAAGGGAAAAGCTAGTTTGATGAATGTCATGATCCTATTAGAACTATTGTGTAGGGTTTAAAGATAGATCCCTTCCATAGAACAATGGAACATTGTGACAAATAAAAATAATGACAATCTTCTAATAAGATTTTGGAAGTTTATGGTAGTCAAGAAGTAGGCCTTTGCCAAGCACCTCAATTAAAAGATTATGAGGTAGCCTAAGTGAAGAAATATAACCTCTATGATATCATAGGAATGTTCCACATTTTAAAGTGAGACCATAGATTGATAGTCATAGAAGAATTTATATGATTTTGGACGAAGTAAAAAAAGATTTTTTGTCAAAGATTGTCATAAGAAGAAGAAAAGTAATTGATGACAGCCATCGAGATGACAAGGAAAAGTAGTGCTTTGTGAGTCTTAAGTCAAATAATAGTGAGGCTAGACCTATCTTATAGAAACTATTGGTAGAAAGGAAAAATCTAAGGGCATAAGATAGTTATAGATAAAAGATACTATCATGATAAAGCCCTAAAATCATAAAGATTTTAGTAGCAAGATAAGTAGGTGACAATGAGAAATTACACATAGTCACATTGACAAATGTAAAGATTTAGGTGTTCAAAGTCCAAAATGGAAGGAAAAAATTTAAGGATAGTAAAGACAACATTATAAGAAATATTTATGAGATAGTCATTCAAATTAGAAATACCTTATCAAAATTCATAAATTAAAATACATCATCCAAGTGAACCGCAAATCCTCAATGTCAAGACCCTCAACAAAGGGTGAAGTCAACCATTAGGCTCATTGAAACCTCTATCACAATTGTCAAGGAAACAAATTAATTCAACGTTCTTCCAAAGTTGTCTTTGTATTTCCAAATCATCATTATAAAGTCTCTTAATATGTAAGGAGGATAAAAGGCTAAAGCCATAATGAGGAAAGCATATAAAAGATATGGATATAGATGTTACAAGTAGTGGTTGTCACTGCACCAAAAGATTGACCTATTAATGCCCGATATGACCACTAGACTTATAGAAGACACAAGAGGCAGTTAAGCCATGTCGTGAATCCCATGAGGGACACTGGCCCACTACCGACAATCCCCCTCCCAACGTCATTCACCGTGGCCTACAAGGATTCGAACCTGTGACCAAGCTTTGATACCACTTGTTACAAGTAGTGGTTGCCATTGCACCAAAAGATTTACATGTTAATGCCCAATACAACCACTAGACTTATAGAAGACACAGGAGGCGGTTAAACCATGTCACGAACCCCGTGAGGGATGTTGGCCCATTGCCAACAATAGATCCATGCAAGTTACTTTGCGAGGGATATTTTCATAAAGATGACATACATCAAGAATATTCATCATCCAGTTCTATCCAATGGGAAAAGGATAAGATAAATAAAGAGTACGATGAGTATAGGTAATGAGGTCATGTAGAGATTCATTCATTGTATTGAAAGATTAGAAAATAAAGATGGTAGAGACATGGAAGACAATTGTAAGATCTCATTCTATGTTATTCTTTATATCACGTTCTTTCAAAAACTCTAGAAATATAAAAGATCATAGTGAAGATGAAATGCTAAAGGTAACATTTTCTTGAGAGATAAAAACAAATGATAATGACAATAGCATGGTAATGAGAAAAAAACACCTTATAACTATCATAGATCAAGCATGGAAAATATGATTTATAAGACAAAAGGCCAAAGATTGATATTGAAAATTAGTCAAAATACATGACAATAATCTTAGGGGTCAATGTTTCAAAATCAAGGTGAATGTATAATGAGGTCTACCAATATATACATAGTAGTGTTGATTATGGATAGTCATGTAGGATATTCTTTGGTGATAGTGAGCTAGCTGACAATGATAAGACAATCAAGAGAAGATAGTTGTGTATATTTGATAGTCAATAAGTGACAAGATCCTTCATATAAAAGTGGTACAACAACAAATGATCCACATACCATTCATGTCAACTATTGATATATAATAAGGAAAGACAATCCATAAAAACAAATTGACAATTCAAGGCTAGTGAATAATTTTCTATGCTAAATAATGATACCAAATGAGACTATTAATAATAACTTCAACCAAGTGACAAGGTGCTTCTTTTATAGCATAAAGTCATGAATAGAAACCAAGTTATTAAGGTAGAAAGTAAATTGAAATAAGGATTTGAAAGAATAGTAGCATCTTATGATGATCGTGTGTTGAAACAGATTAAGTGAATATTTTTTGTTCCAGATGTAATGAAAGTGTACGAGTAAGTGTTTTAATCATGACATAAATAGTATGGAAGTGATCTTGAATAGTAGAATAAGGAAAACTATGAAGGAATTTATATAGAAGAAGATACTAAAATTATTAGAGGAGATAGAATATAGGTTTATGTTGATAGCGATGGAATTATTTTAAAATAGATGACTATAAAACATAGTCAAATGAATGAAGTTCAAAGGTAGTGTTGATAAGACTTTTGTGATAGTCTCACCAATAGGGGAATGGTTGTCACTAGGTACCGAAGTACTGGCCAACTTCACCTGAAGAGGTTTTTCAGAGGGTAAACCCTCCTTTCCTCCAAGAACCTGATTGTTGGGTCACGACGGTGCGAGAAAGGGATTAGTTGGATGTGTGACTATTTGATTTTAAGGGGCCCTCTAGTTTGTCTTCATGAATCTTTGGGGAGACGTTTGATAGATAGGATTCCCTGCAAGGAGTGAGTCTAAAAATAAAGAAACATAAAAAGATAGACCAAGGTTAGTAATTTTATCTACTCATAGTCACGTTAGTACAACATTTCAACATCAATAATGCTCAAGCAAAGAACCAGTAACCATACTGAACATATGTTTAATCATCAATTGAAACACAAGTTAGTACTAAAAAATGATAACATTTCACTAATCTAGAGAACCTTGAGCAAAATGCATTGATAGCATACAACATGAAAATAAATCGCTGAATCAAAGAAGAAGAACAATGCAAGTCTGGTACCAGAAGTGATCTTTATTTATTCATCAACTTATAAGAGGCCAACATCACTGGTTGATACATTCATGGCTCCTGGAGAGCATTTAGATAACATGACAGTTACTGAAAAATAAAAATGGTTGATAACACAACTCAAACATAACATGGACAACAAAATCATTAATTTTTCTGACCCTTGATTAGGCATTAGACTTCTAATTTATAGACATCATATTGCTTCCTTAGGGTTTCAAAACCTGACTATTCTAATAAAATACAATATTTACAGCCGGTACTACTTGCACTATCATAAATGTGACATTATTATACAATATCCAAAAGGGGAAATGAAGAGAAGAGGGGGAAAGAATAAAGAATTCTAGATGAAAGAATAAATAATTTGGTGAAAAGTTCCTCAGACTTCTCAACCAAGTGTGTGAAGACAACTTGTCTTATTTTGGTGCCTTGGAAATCTCACTCCATAAATGTGGTGACAAATCCATGTCCCCACGTCCATGCTATTATAAATACTGGAGCAACGCCTCAAAACCAATGACGGTGCATCCAATCTTTTACAATCTACTTGCTACCCACAATATGATTGTACCTCTTTGACATCTGACAAATCTCTGAAACAGGAGCTTCAAGTGATGGTCAGTCAGCCCTACGTTAAACATCAACCTGGACCATTGTCTACAAAAAAATTCTAGAGCCCCGATCTTCGGGACCTTATTTCATGGAAAGAATGAAAGAATTTTGAGTTCACAGGAAGAGAAAAAGTCCCGGAACCCAGAGAATTTAGGACTCCTTAAACTTCTGGAAGGCTTCCAACACTTTCTCTATACCTTCCTCATCTACCTCTTTGAGGTAGTCCATACGACTCATGGCATCCTTGAGATGATCCCAGACATCATCTACCTTTGTCTTTAACTCAGAGGCAACCTCAGCTGTATTATGGGCTTCGAGCACTAGCTGGGAGAGTTCCCCAAGGATGAAACTATCAAAATCTCCACAAGTTCAGAATTGCGCTCTGGTTTTCTCATCAAAATTATCTAAGACCTTATCAATGGGAAGGCTTGCCCCTAGGTAAATTGGATCAACTCTGACCACATGTAGGATAAAAGTGTGATATTGAACCAATAGGGTCTGAATTCTGACCTGACGTTCCTCTAAGACCTTGACTAGTTGCTTGCTTGTCTTAACATGAAACACAAGTCTAGAGTACCGAGTCTTCAAAAATTGAGATGAATTATTAGTCAGAATTTTTGCTTCTATTATTCCCTCTTCTTCCAAATTGAAATTTTTTTTGAGGCTATCTTTCCACTTATCATACTTTTCTTCTTGAGATTTCCATGTAGAAACAACATTTTGAGCCTCATTTCTAGTACACTGGGCTTCATACAATGTTGGAAGAGAATCAACCAAGAATTTCTGGACTCCTTCCAATTGATCATCTATCCATCCATCCACTGCGAGCACCTTCCTTTTCATCACCTGAAGTGTGTCAATATCACCATGGGGAAGCGACGTTCTGGAAGTGGAGGCTTCAAACATTGTGATTGAAAGTGGGGATGCTAATTTTGTTAAGAGATTTTAGAGATTTGAATCTAAAGTTTGAAGATCTTTCTATTTTTTATATTCCTTTTCATACTTCTCTCGAATGATCTAGCTAGTATCATCCAGGAGTTCTAGTTCTCCTCTCTGATCTCGTCGACCTAGGGGAATCTTAGTTATTACATAGTCCTCAGGTAGCACCTCTGATTCCTCCCTATTTGGAGGCGGGGTGACAGCTGATGTAATGACACCTCCATTTGGGGCTCTCCTAGCTGTGTGTAAGGTCTGGGCCCTTTTGAAGTTATTTGGGACCTATCGCTCTGCCAACATATCTGCTAGTGAAAGGGGAGCAGATGTTTCTATAGTTCTCTCCTCCCCCGTGATTCAACTAGCCATTGAGGTGGACCCTAACCACCACCTGTTATTACCCTGGGGTTAATGGGATCCTCAGTGGGTCCTTGCTCTAATTATTCCATTAAGATTTCTTTGGCACTCATGTCGGGATTATTTGCAGTGTCCCTGAGTATCTCTACATTATCTTCAAGGAATTCTTGTGTCGGTGGGGTTGCCAGAGGGGTATGATTGGCATGGACCTCCTCAATTTCCTATTTTGGGGGTGCTTCTTCACCTACCTGATTCATGGGTTCATCTTGGTTCCCCATTTGAAAAGGGGGAATGGTCTTTAAGGGTACGTTGTTCATGAAGATCTGATTTCCTCAATGACCAGAGGTTGTTCTCTAGTCTTTGTATTTCCTTCTGGTTCTTTTCTTTCTTCTTCTTTAGCTGCCTTGGCAGCCTCTTCCTCCCTTGACCTTTCGGCTCTATCTTCTGTTGGTGGTGGAAACTCTTCCCTTTCCTCTTCCTCTTCCTCTAGGATCTAGATCTCATCATCTTGCTCTTTGGTTCCCCCCACTGCTTCAACTTCCTCGGCCTCTCGGTTGATGTCAATATTTTGTTCCAGAGCTTTTGCGGTCGCTTCTTATTCTACTATGTAATGCAGACTGCCCCACTCATCGATGTGGAAGAAGTCATCAAGATTAGTTTGGGAAATCTCTGGTGGATCTTCAGGGGTGTTGGTGATTTCTGGGGAGGATGAGAGCTCTAGGACCTCAATTTCCTACTCAGGCTCCAGACTTGGTTCTGGGGAAGACCGACGGACCTTCTGTTTCTTCTTCCTTTCGAGGGGCATCCTAGAAGTAGTTGCAGCCATTCCCTTTTCCTCTAGGAGGAGCATGCCAATTGGGGTGGACATAAATGGAGAGAGGGCAGTTGAAGTTTGGGAACCTAGGGGAACATCACCAAGACCATACATGACTCCGGACTTTGCTGCCCCTGCAATTTTCTAAATCTTTCTACTTGTTCACCCAGCTGTCGCATCAAAATTTTGGAGGTCAGGGCAGAGGGTTGAGATGAATCACCCATTTTCTATTTTCCTTGGGCTTGAGTGCTCCTCCTTGTTTTGGGTCCCAAAGTACCCACCACCCTCAAATATTTGTCTAGGTAGACACTCTTTGCACAAAATTTATCAAAATAAGCATGGATTCTCTCAATCACTGCCCTAGTTATGGCATTGATTCTTAACATCTCTAGGGTGTCCCAATCTACTTGAGGAATATCCACCTTGTCAACCCCTATTTCTTTAAACTCAGGGTCCTCAAATGGCCCCTTATCTGAATATTTCAGAGGAAACGTCTAGAGACCCAATTGGTCCATCATGCCCTTAGACATCCTCACATATTTTCTATTCCAGATGTTAAAGTCATCTTGGAAATCTTCCTAGAAGTCCTCCATGTGTGGTTCATGGGGTTGGGCTCCCTAGGGAATTGCTTTCTCAAGGAAACCCCTTGGGTCATAATTCTAGCGCCAGCGTGGGAATTTTCCTAGATTGAGGCTGATTAATTCATTTTTTGCCTCCTTGGCAGCGGTGACGAAGTAGGTGTACTTTTCACATGTGATGGGGAAGGAGATAGAGGCGAGCTTCTTGGATGACAACAAAGTGTGCAAGCACAAGATCTACTGACAAAACTCCAACAAGACTATTTTATCATCGTAATGTCTCGACAACATCAGTGGTTCCCTTGAGAAACCTATAACGCAGATGTAAGTGAACTGTGAAAATTGGATGAAATAACACCCCCATGGTGCTATCATCCCCATTGCTTCTTGAGACAGTTGGAAGCCTACATCACCAGTCAATGCTTTAATTCCATTGTATACAAAAGTATCATTGACCCTACAAAAATACTAGAAGCACTCATCCCATTGGATATGAGGAAAATACTTCCATGGGGAGGACTACCCCAATTGCTTCCCAAGGATGCCAACTATAGTCAAACCCCAAAATCCTCCATATTGCTGGGCTAAGGACCATAGCACGAAGGAAGTCATACAAAATTACTATCTCCTTCCACCTTCCTCATCTATACATCTAGGTGGTTGGAGACAATAGCTGCCTAATCAAAATGCAACTTATTGTTGGTTATGCAAAACATGTAGTACATCCATGGAGAGAACTCTTGGGCGTGGGGTTCCCTGAAAATCCTGCACAAGTATATTATTCCCGCCTATATTGGATCTTTGAAGTAAGTGTAGGGAATATCCATCTTCATCTTTTTGAAGTCCTTCCTGAGTTTTTACAACCATGAAATATTTAGATGATGTTGGGAAGCTTCCTGCGCATCTATGTATTACTACAATGAAGAGACTCTGGTCATGACAACAATGCCCTTAAAGTGTGGGATCCTCTAGACCATGACAATGGTGTCCTGATTGAAGGAGGAAATGGGAACCCCATTGGATAGTATGGCAGCTCTAATGACCAGATTGTAATTCCTAGCCATGAGCAAGATCAACTTTGGGGCTTGCACTGACTCAGGGAAGCAAGCCGCTTGCACAACTCCAAAAGCAGATAGATTGACTGACAATGGGTCACTAGTCCTTTTTAGTTGGTACACTATCTGCTACAACCTTTTTAGTTCGGCCCAAGTGTCAAAATACGTATTTGATATCTCTCTGAGGGGCGTTTCTACCCATGACCCATGAATGACCCCATCTTTCTTATACTTCATCACAAGGGGAAGCTTTGCTAGAGCCTTTTCAACTTTTGTCTTTGTTGCTACGCTGATAGATGAACTTGGGAGCTCCGGGCTTCTGAGAGGGGATCTAGGTGTTGCCATCTTCTGAAGTTATTTCTTGCGAGATCAAAAAATTGTTAGAACACAATGTAAGTACATTAAAGATACCTTCGGGGTCTGGAATTTTGAACATTATTCATTTTTTGGAATACTAAAAGTACAATGGCTAGTTGATGTGACACTCATCTTAAATGACATGTCATATCCAAGGTGGGTAATCGTACCTTTATGCATGTAGAGTCATTTCATTTGTTGTTTCCAACTAGCATGACATACAAGACATGAATTAATCTATTAAAAGCACATTAAACACTAATTCATGGGAAGCATTGGGTACAATTAAAGCACATGTGGTGGGAAACTTAGTGGCAATCATACTAGGTTCTGTCACCCTGCCATTTGGGACTTGAGTTGGTGACGTGATGCCCTACCATCATCAGGCATGGCTCGCAAGAAAGGAGACACACAACTGGCTTCACTGGCCTCTGAACTTGTAGAGGCTGGTAATTATTTGGACATGGCCTACAAGGCCTCACCAAGAACTCACTCTAACAATGCTAATCCCGTAATTAAAAATCAACAATCCCTGGTTCAACTCTTAACACATGAAGGCTACGTGCTGACATTATCAAACTTGTTCTAGAGATAGAACCAGAGCCAAATCAAAACTTGACTCCCACATGCAAAAAACTACCTAACTACCAGATACTTTACATATTCACACTATATACACTAATTCACAGGAGGTGCAAGGGACAAAACTCCTACACCTAAGACCATAAGGTGCAAAACTGTACAAATATTTACATAGAATTAGAGAGGGAGTGGGAAACACCAAACAACAATAGAAAATAAAAACAAAAAATCCCGCGACGATTAGCCAGCACCTCACACCAACCCTATTTATAGGGTGAGGCCATTGGCATAGACCAAAGCCTGCAAAGGGAAACGAAAAACACACAAGGCCAAAAGACACAAATCGAAAAAAAGAGCGAAAGCAAAAAGAAAAAAGGAGAAGCCGAGGCTTGCCTACTTGAGAGAAGACAAAAGAAAAGAAGTTGAAGCTTTCTCACTTTCCTACCTTGAAGAGAAATCAAATTAAGCTCACTTTCCTACCTTGAAGAGAACTCAAATTACTACCTTGTTCACCCAAGGATGTCCACCTTAATACTAAAGCAAACTGACACGAAAATACTGGCTCAAAAATAAACTCATGGAATTCACTTGTGAAAATTTACTCATAAATATATCTCTTGGGAAGGTAGAAATGCATTAGGTGAATGGTAAAAAGAGGAGGTAAAAGGATTTTATAATGCCTAAGTAAGAACATTAATTGCGGGTGAGAATCTCGAGGCATGGGAACCCTAAACTCTAAACTAAAACATCCAGTGTCTCTTCCTTCCATGGAGACAAAGGAGAAATGGCAGATGCCGAAGCCCGAAATTTCAGAATAACTATCAACTCGTGGCCCTCGGGAAAGGAAGCTTGAGACAAGAACAAAAGAGGACAAAAAACACCCAAAGGGAACAAAACAACAACAAAAGAAAGAAGAAGGAAAAAGCCAACAAAACAAAAGGGGACCCAACATTTTGTCCCTCAAAATGTAGGGATGGATATGCAAGGCATAACAGGTAGGAGCAATTTGATGACTCCTAGGTGACATTTAGAATGTGAAAATGTGTCTTAGTGGTAATAAATTAATTAGAGGGTAGTCTCAAGTTATCATGACTCTTGTTCAAATAGTTTGTGAGGTATTTAAAGAACCATTTATCTTCCATATGATCCTAAGACCTTTCCAACTTTAAAAGTAAGAGTAACATGAGTCCTAAAACCTTAGAGATATAGTTGAGCATATTAAGAGTATGTAGTAGAAATATAGGATGGATAAGAAAAAGTAGGGGTAGTTATAGAAGTTTTGAGTACCAATTTGGAAACCAACAAGGTGTCCAAGATAAATTCCAACACAATACAAGAGTATATGAGTCAAATAAAAACATGACAAGTGGAAGAGGCTCCAACAAGTCAAAGCAATGAAGAATAATCAATTAGTACTCCTACTAGGCACCCAAAGTAGTTTGACTTAGCTCCTAAGAATTTAATTTATGCTTTTAGCAAGCCTTACTTTCTGTTCCATGTGGAAATGGTTGTAGGATACATAGGCACATTTAGGAATCAACTTGGAGTTAGTTCTTGCAAATTTAAGGTAACATTGTAATAGTTGTGAGTTCTTATAGCAAGAAATATTACATTGTAACTCAATTTTTGCTTAGTTTTTTAGTGCTAAAAACACATTTTGTATTACATTTTCAAGCAACAAGAATGTTTTCAAGACTTATTATGTTGTAATAATACCTTTATTCTAATGAAGATCATAGTTTCCTTCAATAAGGATTGTTTTATTATGTGTTAGTGAAATGGTGCATACATTTTATTGTGTTTTATCTTGAAACCTTTAAAATATGTCAAATAAATAACTACATGTAGAAAAAATCATATGCAAGTTTTATACTAAAATACAATTAGAGGGTTGTTAAATTATAAAAAGCTTCTTCTTTTCATTCTAGACAATAAGATATAAGTATTCTTTCTACAATTTTCTCATGTATAGATTCTGAATACCTAGATTTGTGAAATAACAAAGAGCTTTTTGAATTACTGTGCATCAAAAATAAAGTTTTGATAGAAATAAGGTGAATCAATTCCTAGAAGATGTTGGACCACTTCACCATGTGATAAAGGTCTAGTGTGCTATATAAGGTCCCAGTTGATAAGATTATGGACTCTAAGGTCTCCACCTAAATTTCCTCCTTCAAAGGAAAATGGATAGTGATATGCTCCAACTCTAGTCTAGCTAGGGGTCTCAATTCCTAGTTTTTGGCATTTTGTGCCTCTACTATATACTGTGAAAAGCCCCCACATCTACCTTAGAACTCTTGCATGTTGAATTAATTAGGATATCATTAAGGAAAAAATTATAATAGTGTTTCATTGAAAAGTATTATAAGACCAAGTATTGTTGTTGCATGGAAGATGGTCAAAATTACCCACCACAATCTAGAGTATGTCAGGAATAGTCCAGAGCAATATGAGGTCAATCTAGTGTGTGTCAAGAGATGTTAGGAGAAGACAAAAATATGAAAAAAAAATACCCAGAACATTCTACAGGTGAATCAATTCCTAGAAGATGTTGGACCACTTCACCATGTGATAAAGGTCTAGTGTGCTATATAAGGTCCTAGTCAATAAGATTATGGACTCTAAGGTCTCCACCTAAATAATGTGAATCAATTCCTAGAAGATGCTGGACCACTTCACCATGTGATAAAGGTCTAGTGTTCTATATAAGGTCCTAGTCGATAATATTATGGATTGTAAGGTCTCCACCTAAATTTCCTCCTTCAAAACAAAAGGGATAGTGATATGCTCTAACTCTAGTCTAGCTAGGGGTGTCTCAATTCCTAGTTTTTGGCACTTTGTGCCTGTACTATATACTATGAAAAGCCCCCACATCTACCTTATAAATCTTACATGTTGAATTAAATAGGATATCATTAAGGAAAAACTTGTAATAGTGTTTCATTGAAAAGTATTATAATACCAAGTATTGTTGTTGCAAGGAAGATGGTCAAAATTACCCACCATGATCTAGAGTATGTCAGGAATAGTCCACATAAATATGAGGTAAATCTAGTGTGTGTCAAGAGATGTTAGGAGAAGACACGAACATGACAAAAAAATACCCAGAACATTCTACAGGTGGTCTAGAACTATTCATGAGTGATCCAAACCCATCAATATCTAACAAAACATGTAGAGCTGGGAAAAGTTGTAAATCTAATTTCTCAATATTTTCTATTTTCTACATTTTGGTAAAATGTATTTTTGAAGTTATTCAGAGAATAATTAGGGATAAGAAGAGTTTTTGGTTCCTTAAAATGATTGTGAAAGGCACATTTATAAGGAGCTAAAACTATATCTCTTTAATACCCTTCCAACGAATCAAGCGGTCCCAAATTTTAAGCTCCGAGTGGAAAGTTATGGCCTTGCCAAGTTGGGCTACCCAATTTTGTACTTTTCAAAGTATTTGTAATTTTGTTTATTATTTTATTCCTTGGAAACTCTTTAGTTCAAAGTTTCTTGGAATACCAAGATTATTTGGATTCCAAAGTTGGATTTAAAACTCATTTTGGAACAATGAATGATATCTTTTCTTGCACAAATATTCTACGAGTTTTATTATCCATTTTTCTTGACAATACATTGATACTCCTAAGAGTTATTTTGTTGTCATTAGTTATGAGGGATTCACATTAATTGTCAAAGTCATTTGGTAAAGAAGGAAATACAAGTCGGTAAAGAACAAAAGCTATTCGGTAAAAGGAAATAAGGGAACAAATAATTTTGGTAAAGGCAAAGTAAGTTTAGACATCAAACAAGGAAGAACTGAGCATCGAGCACTGAGTTATACCGAGATACAACATTAATTGAAATGAGAGATAAAATAGTTACCAAGAAAGAGGAAAACATGTTACCGAGCATAGCAGGATGACACAAGGAGAATCTTTAGATACATTGAACCTGGATACCGAACATAAAATGGTTTACAAATCTCAAGGATATTGTATAACAAAGAATTGGAGATTGAAACATGATGATTATGCATGATTACAAGGTGAGATCTATGAATGAGAATTAAGTATGAAATATGCATTAGAGGAGTAACCAATGCTAGCACTACTTGAAGAGATGATTCCTAAACATCGAGCACTACTTCTAGAATTGTATAAATGGATAAGAGTGTGAAGATGAAGCATGCATGTGAGATGGATATTTACACGTGTGAAGCAGAGATTGCAGATAGAAGGTGATGAACATAGAAGCCACCAAGTTCAGAGCAATAAAGAGAAGAGAGTAATTGTGATTCATAATTGAATCTACCGAGTACTGAATTGTTATTGTGAGAGGTACACAGTATTAGGTGATAAGTTGGTGAGCATAAAGAGTCTGTATGAATATGATTGATGCAAGTTTAACAGATAAGTTTGTGTTGCCGATTAAAGAGTAATCATAATTGTAAAGTCTCTTAACTGAGCAGATCCTAATAGATCGTATATTGTAAATCCTTTAACCAAGTATAGTTCTTAGGCTAGAATTATAAAATAAACCATTTATAAACCATCTTGGTACCAAGACATCAGAGTATATGATGAAAGTGCATAAGAAGAAAATAAAGACTAAATTGATTGAAGAACTCCTTCAATCAGTTGCATTGGATAATGTAATTCTTTCAGTGTTAGTTCAGGAATTAGAGAATGAACTACAAAATATTCTTTTATTATTTCAAAAAATTTGTTTAATTTCAAATTTTACTAAGGATATCAAAGAGAAGGATGATAATGTGGAAAAAGGAGCCCACCGAGCATTTATCAAAAGTTTCCACCGAACCTAATTCTTTCAAAGAATATTATGAAAGGTTGAAGCACTTAATGGGAGTGCAATATGAGCTAAGAAAATAGGAGAATTAGATCAAAATGGATCTATTAGAACTCCAACATTTTTTATTCCATATATTGAATTGAATTGCAAAAATAGGTACATAAGCCAAAGACTTAGTCAACACACCAGATGTTAGTGCTATAGATAGTATGGTGAGTTTGACTGCTGACTTAAGTGAGAAAATCTTAGTGTTGCAGACACTAAAGGATACATGGATGACATCATTGAAGGATTCTCATGTTATGTATAAAACTATTTTTGACAAGATCCCTCCATTAGATAAAGAGTAAGTTACTATTTTGGCTTTTTTTTGTTAAACAAGGGGGAAATATGTATAAAATGCAAAAAGAAAGAAATATAGCATATGAATAAAGAGGAGGAAATAATGAAAATGGATAGATATGAGAAGTAATACTTCAGGAGGAGTAATAAGTTTATCAAGGAATATGGATATACGGACAAGGCAAATTTTTTGAATTTTTGATGACTTTGAAGTTTTTTAACATAAGATACCAAACTAATGCCAAAGGGGGAGATTGATACTCCTAAGAGTTATTTTGTTGTCATTAGTTATGAGGGAGTCACATTGATTTTCAAAGTCATTCGATAAAGAAGGAAAGACAAGTCGGTAAAGCACAAAAGCTATTCGGTAAAAGGAAATAAGGGAACATGTAATTTCAGTAAAGGCAAAGCAGACACCAAGCAAGGTAGAACCAAGAGTTGAGTACCGAGCACCGAGTTATACCGAGATACAACATTAACTGAATCGAGAGATAAAATAGTTATCAAGCAAGAGGAAAACATTTTACCGAACATAGCAGGCCGACACAAGGAGAATATTTAGATACATTGAACCTGGACACCAAATAAAAAATGGCTTACAAATCTTGAGGAGATTGTATAACAAAGCATTCAAGATTGAAACATGTTGATTATGCATAATTACAAGGTGAGATTTATGAATGAGAATTAAGTATGAAATATGCATTGGAGGAGTAACCAATGCTAGCATTGCTTGAAGAGATGATTCTAGAACATCTAGCACCGCTTCTAGAATTATATAAATGGATCAGAGTGTGAATATGAAGTACGCATGTGAGAAGGAGATTTTCATGTGTGAAGCAAAGATTGCAGATAGAAGGTAATGAGCAGAGAAGCCACCGAGTACAAAGTAGTAAAGAGCAGAGAGTAATTGTGATTCAGAATTGAATCTACAGAGTACTGAATTGTTATTGTGAGAGGTACACAGTATGAGGTAATAAGTTAGTAAGCATAAAGAGTCTGATATGCATATGACTGATGCAAATTTAATATATAATTTTGTGTTACTGATTAAAGAGTAATTAGAATTGTAAAGTCTCTTAACTGAGCAAATCCTAACATATCTTATATTGTAAATCCTTTAACCAGGTACAATTCTTAGATTAGAATTGTAAAATCCTTTAGCAAGGTAGACTTAACAGGTCTTAAGACTCTTAATCAGGTTAATACTCTTAACAGGGTAAGCTATCAGAAATAGCTAACAATGTAGCTTTAACAGAGAAATTTTTTTACTGCAGTAGTGAAGTCTTGTGGGTGTCATCCCCACCACAATTTTTATCCTCTAACAAGGATTTATGTGATACCAAAATGAATGTGTTATATTTTATATGTTTTATGTGATGCATGCAAAAGTTATGGAATCAGTAAATGGTTAAGGAAGAAAGTTTAAATAGTTTAAAAGTGTTTTACAGTATTGATTCACCCCTCCCCTCTCATTACTCACCTTTCCATACCTAATCCAACATACTTATAGGTATTTGCATGCCTAGTATTATAGCTAAATTTGCTAATTTAATTCAAATCAATGGTATTAAAGGGGGTAGGCTCATGTGTATCACATTGTACATAAATTTGTTAGAAGAGTTTGGGATTGGAGACTCACACATAACTTGAATCAATTTATTTTCATGTAAAGTGAAACCAATCAAAGATGGCATATGCACACCCTTTCAAAGTATTGGTGGAAGAAGCATTGATGAAACAAAGGAGAGAAATGATGAGGCAGTTTGCTCAAATTCTTTGAAATTTTCAGCCATCAAGCACAAAAGAAAAATTGTTCAATAGACATACCCCTTTCAAGGTACATGTTAGTTTTGATATTTTAAGTTTCGAAGGAAAAATTGATGTAGATACCATAGGTGAATGGTTAACAAAATTGGATAGATATTTTTTGTTAATACCTTTTCTAATCCTAATAAGGCAACATGTTCCCTCCTCAAAGTTGAGGCACATGTTAAGAAAGCATGAGAAGAAAAAATTACATAAAAAAAAGAATGATTTTGTAACAAATGAAGATAAAGAATTGGATTGAGGAAAATATACCAATCCTGCATGGTGGGATTTTGTAGAGTTCATGAAAGAGGAGTATTAATTTGAATACAAGTACAAAGAAAAATATATGGAGTGAAAACTGTTATGAAAAAAGGAGAGACAAAATAAAACATGAATAAACTAATAAATTTTATGCTTTATCACCAAAACTTGGCATCCAAGATTCTGAAAAACATCAGGTTCTCAAATATTGCAGTGGTGTACAATGGTTTATTCAAACTGAACTTACCTTCTTGAAAGTTGAATCGCTTAGAACTACCTACAAATATGTGATAAAGATTAAGGGGAAGATGAAACAAAAGGGAAAAAACACTGGTAAGTACCTAGAAAAATAGACCATTGTAGAGTCTTTTCCCCAATCACCAATATTCAATAAAGATATTAAAAATAAACCAAAGATACAAATATGTGGTGTGATATTCACAAAAGCACTTGGCATAGTACTAAGGATTGTAAGGCTACGACAACGCTGGTAGAAGAAGTGCAAATAAAAGGACAAGGAAGAGGGAGGTGAATAGATCATTGAAGAAAATTCCTATACCATAGTGGACACTACTAAAATCTTACCTCAAGAAGATGCGAAACAACTCTTTCATCCGCAAATGTGGGTAAATGTAAAACCATTGCATTTCATAGTTGATAGTGGAAGTCAAAAGAATTTGAATCTATTTAATTTGTTAAGAGATTGAACTTGAGGACTAAACCTCACCCACAACAATACTTAATGGGAAGGGTTAATCAAGGGAAAAATATACAAGTAGGCAATGATACTTATCTTATTCTATTAAACCATTCAAAGATTCTCTCAAGGTTCTCTATGATGTAGCACCATTAGATGTATGTGATGTACTTTTGGGACAACCATATATGTATCAACATCATGGCATCTATGAGTCAAGAAAACATAGTGTTATTATCAAATTAGAGAAAATTAAATATTGAATACTTGAGGTAAGCTCTACAAATTCTAGATATTTGGTTCATAAGCAATTAATTGTATAGATTGGAAATTTCATTCACTAGGAAGGGGTGCAACCATTTGTAAACAAAACTCACTTTACCACAACAACCTCTACCATTCAAAAAAACCATCACAAGCAACAAAAGGTTCTCATGTCACCTACAAAGTTTTCACTACAATGTATACTCAAAGATCCAATTGGAAAAGTCTACCACAACCCACCGCAAGATCATGGAATCATGCACTACACAATTTGACAATACTATCAAGACAAGATTAACAGTATTGGGAAAATTAAAACTGTAGTAATACACCCTGTTTCTGATAAGAAAGTGAAGGAAATGGGACAACAACTTTATTATTTTCATGTGAAAAAATCCCCTTACCACAAAAAATGGTCTATCATAGGACAAATTCCCAAATGTTATCCTTATTTGTTATAGGGTGTTGGTGCAATGTGGCCTATCTAGAGTATGTTAGGAATAATCCAAAGCAATTGAGGTAAATCTAGAGTGTTTTAGAAGTTGTCAACTATTTGGCGAAGATACATAACATGATGAAAAATACTTAGAATAGGTTGGAGGTGATCCAAATCCATTCGAAAGTGATCTAGACCCATCAAGATCTGATGAAGCATGCAAAGATGGGAAAAATTATAAATCTAATTTCTCAACATTTTCTATGTTTTTGTAAATACATTTTTGAAGGTCTTCAGAGTAGAATTGGGGGTTCAAACTGTTGCTCGTTCCTTAGAACTATTGGTAAAGGCATGGTTGTAAGGAACCAAAACTAGATCTCTTCAATACCTTTCCATCAAATCAAGCAATTTCAAATTTTAAGCTTCGAGTGGGAAGTTATTTTGTAGTTTTCAAAATATTTATAATTTTGTTTATTTTTTTATTCCTAAAAAACTCTTCATTTCAAAGCTGCTCGAAATCCTAAGGATGTTGGGATTCCAAAGTTATATTAAAGAATCATTTTGGAGCAATGAATGATAACTTTTCTTAGGAACAACTCTTCTATGAGTTCTTTTATTATCCATTTTTTCTTAACAATATTTACAGGTGTTTGCATGCCTAGTATTGCAACTAAATTCACCCTTTTAATTTAGATAATGCCACCTATTCCAAAAATGATTTCTTATCACTTGATGATGGTACCAATGTAAAAGGAACCTCATGCAAGTGTCATGTATGGGTTCATTGGTTTGTGGGTTGGAAAATAATGCACAATAAGTCATATTTCATTTTTTTTGTTTAACTTTCTAATAAGATAGTCTATCTACATAAAATGGTCTTAGTTCTTCCTTCTTGTTGGACCAAATGTTGATTTTCTCACTCGCTAATACTATGTGAGAGAAATTGTATTGTAGTTATTCAACAAGGGTGGACCTATGCGATTTTTTTGTTGTCAAACATTTTAACCTTGCAATTAATGCCTCAATTTCTCTTTTATTGTTTTCTATTTTATTTGTATTCTTTTGTTCTTGGAGGATGTTAAGGCATTAAAAGAGGAGTTTATTATAATTGTTCTTCAATTTATCTTTGATAATGAGGTGAAGGGTTTTGATCATTTGGAGGTGCATATTCTACACCTAAAAATTAAAGAAATTATAACAAAAAACTAATTGATGCTATTTATTTAATCTAAAATTTGCACTGAAAAAACTAAAAAAACTTATCTCTTCAACCTTAGTGATGGCATAGAAAATTTTTGGCAATGATTTTGTACACAAATGACAAAAATAAAGTCTCCAACAATACTAGCATGTTTAAGGATACTTGTAGGCTAAAGGTGAGTCGTGAAATTATTTTTTAAGGATTGACCATAAGGTAAGGGCAGTATAGAATGTTCACATTATAATTTAAATTGATTGTTTTGAGGCTCAATTAATCCAAACTATAACACAATCATGTTATAATACATGCACATTGTATCACACTCACGTAATGGTTTCTAGAAAGCCAAAAAATGGGATGGTCATTTTTTGGGCCCCCATCTTAGTGCACTTACCCAAATACTTTACAAAACTAGTACAGTCAAAACCATGATCCAAAAACTAGACATTCCACTCCCATATGCAAAAATATAACACTCCATATTCATCAAGAGCAACTCTGAGATTAGCAAATGAATTCCATGAGCAAGTAACCTTCACAAAAATTCATAAAAGTCAAATAATAACTCTGAAGTGCTCCATTATGACACCAATTAAAACTCATGACTCTTCATATTCATTGAAACCTTTCATCTCCCATTCACTCTTTCGACATCTTTATGCAACCAAAAATCACTTACTGTTATACACTGAATTTGCACCTGTGATCTCAAGCTCTCTTGGTCTTGATAATCCAGTATAACAAGGGAATCATCTCAAGGTTGTGGGACCTTTTTGCTAACCGAGATGAGACCTCTAGATTCTAGGCTAGTTCCTCTTGGATAATCACCTTGATTTGCTCTCAGACAGGAAAGTAAACTTTTGAGGGAAAGGGATAGAAGGAGTGCATGGAAAGGGAAATAACTAAAAGCAAACTACCTACTAGGTGATGCACCGAAACTAGGGTATGAATCTCAGTATAGAGGAATGAAACTAGTGAAAGGCTTAGGTCTAGGAGATCATAGCTCTCTGAATAGGCTTGCATAAATATTTCATAAGAAGGTCCAAAATAGAAAGAGGCTATTTCAGGAAAAGATGGTTTTCACAAACAATAGCATTACTGAAGATTCAGGCACAATTTATGACCTGCAAACAACATCCACTTCTACAACTAGGCATAGGAATGAGACATGATTTTTAAGGGGTTAAAGTATACCCACAAAGACATTCACATCCAATCACCCACAACAACGCATGAAATTGCAGAAAAAGAGAAGGACCAAGAACCCTAAGCTATCACTAAGAAACATGTAAAAATACTAAAAACCATTAAGAGATAACTCACATAAGAAGACATAGAGACAAGAGAAATGTCATAAAATATCTTCAGTATCTGAATAATCAATGAAAATTACAATTGTAGAAAGCTAAAAGGGCAGGAAAATTGCCACAAATTGCTCTCTGAGAAATAAACTTTCCTTTTACAACTGCTAAATTCTGAGCAGTATAGGCTCCAAAAAATGTTATATACAAACTCTACTGCACGCAGGCAGGAGTCCAACTTTTAGGGCTACATAGATATGCATAAAATAATCAACCCTAAAATAGTCACTTCTGATCATAAAAGATATCCCTGCAACATTAAAACTGATCAGATAAAAGACCCATCCTTGTACCGAAATCAACCTGCAGACACAACAGCCTGGATTCAACAACCTCTCTGCAAATTGGCCTTGCCATGAATGCATAAATGTACCCTGCTGGGACAAAGAATTGACCCCTGACGGCTGCTTGGATCTTCTTCGTCAACTCTGCAACCTGTAACCGCCTTCGAAAATCATCAATTTCTAGCTACCCGCATTGCTGCAACCATCTCACAAAAAAAAACCCGCCAAAACAAGCCGCACCGCTTTGACATAGCAATGGTCGCATGATCACATGTAGTTAGAAAGCCACATGCGATCATGCGACAACCCCTTTTAGAATCTGTCGCTCTTCCATGCAAGACAACTGGCCCTGCCAAACCTGCCACCCTTAACACGTGGACCAACTGAAACCCAACCACACGTCAGTCAGACCCACGATGATATCAACTGAAAAACTTAGAAGAATCAAACGGCTGTCGCATGATCACATGGGATCAGAAGATCCCATGAGATCATGCACTAGCCGTTGATCTTGGATCAACTGGCACTTCCACTGACCATTGGACCCACTGATAGTTCTGACACATCACCACTAGAAGCCATTGCTTACCGCTTGTTGCATGGTCACATGCGATTTTGAGACCGCATGCGATCATGCGACCAACCGCAAGATGCTACCCCCGCCGGCTTGGAGTTGACTGCAAGATGTCAATCACGAACCGCTGACAGTTAGTCGCATGGGTGCATGGCATCAAAAGATCCCATGCGATCATGTGACCAACATGAAACCGTTGTGTGCTGACTGCTGGCGGTTTGAAAGCTTGAGGACCACGAACTGGGCCCTACTTGGTACCTTGGGGTTGTGCACTTAACGGCTAGTTGCATGTTCGCATAGCCTAAAAAAGGGCTATGCGATCATGCGACAAGCCATAGCAGTTTGTCGAAAACATCAAAGGGACCCACCTAGTCGGAGCTGCGCACTTAGAAAAATGCTGACACTGGAGAAGGGTAAAGTGCAGAAGTGGTTCGAAAACACAAAGGGCTTTCAGATCGAAGGTCGAAAATACAGAGAATTTTTTAGACCGAAAGTCAAAAACATCTTGAGCCTTCAGAGAGAAGGTCGACAACACACTGGGCTGTCGGGCCAAAAGGTAGAAAACACACTGGACTTTCGACACTTGAGCATTTCTTTGGAAAATAGGACCGTGGCACCAAAAATGAATGATAGGGAAATTTTGGGCAACATTTTGGCGACCTCTGTGGGATGTCAGCCTGCAAGACATTTAGACCAGTGACCTTGACATATCCATTTGGCATAGGAGTCAATTCAGGAACACAAAAAAAACTTTCTAATAGGGAGAGGGACAAAAAACTGTGCTCGAGCACTTCTTGGAAAACAGGAAAAGACTAAACTAGAAAGCAGGGAAGCTAACCTAGCCTAAACTAACCAGTGCAGAGACCTGGTTAAACAAAACCATTCACTGGAGTGTTGAAATAACTACCCTTTCTCCTTAGGGTATTACACTTTGCGCAGTTGATGCTATCAAGGAGAAAGTGGGAAACAAAGATATACTGAATTATCAGGCCAATCTCCTCCTGAATTTGGTATACCAGATTACTAACCTCAATTAGATCACAAATGCTGCTCTCCACAGGAGTCTGATACAACTGGATAAGCCCCTGGTCACCAAGGAGTGGACCCTTGACATCACCCTCCATTGATTCCTTGAGTATGCATGTCTTGCTCGACCCCATTTGGGCTAGATATATGATAGGACATCCCCTAGAGAGCGTAAAACCAGGCCCCTCTTGCTACTCAGCATGCATCTTATGAATGTCTTCAACAGGAAGGTCAAGAATTTGCTCCTCCACAATAATTTGGCATATGTTTTCTTCTTCTACAGTTGGGACATAGTTAACCCCCTGGGACACCAACCCCTCCTTAAGCACAGGCAAGCCATTATCCTTTTCAGGAACATGAGGATCATCAACAAGAGTTGAGCAGAAAGCATCTATTATCAAATCAAAATCATCTTGTTGCTCTAAGTTAGCAGCAACTCTATCATCTTCACTTCCACAATCAGAGGGCTCAACTAATGAACTTTGCACTACCTCATCCTGCTCAATATAGAAAGGCATCTCCTCAAATAGATCAACTAGGCTCTCACCTTCTTCACTTTCTTCTTATCCTAATCTGATTGCTCTAATCTACCTTGATATAATAACCCTACTTGTTCCTCATGATCATCATGAAAAAGCACACCTAAAAAGAAAAAATCATCTTCTTTCTGGTGGCCTGAAATGCTATGAGGTGTAGGGGTCTCCCTTGGGATTGGTTCATAGGGTTTTATCTACTGCAGGACTAGCTCACTGTCACTTAGGAAGTGAAAACTTTTAGGTTTCTCCTTTTGTAACACTTCTGACCTTTCTCCATCAGGAAGCTCATAGTTCAAGAGAATAAGCAAAAAATCTATAGCCTCCTCCCCAAAAAATGGGTTCAGGTGATTGCCAGCTGCTTTGATGTTTTGTGTTGGGACTATCTTCTTGACTGGATTATAGGGATAGAAAGGTCTCTTCACCAAATTCTGCTTCTCACCCTGATGTCTTCCTTGACATGGCGGTCTGCCTTGCTGGTAGGATTATCCCGGAGCTTGGTACTGTTGACTGGAACCTTGACTCTGCTTTTGATAAAGCAATGCAACCTCCTGATCCTGCTCATCTATAGTGATTAATTCTTTGGTTAGAGCCTGCAACAGACTCACCATCTCTTGGTTTGTTGCTTGTTGATCACTTTTCACTCTAAGTAGCTCTTGAGGAAGGTCATCTATGGACTTCCCATAGCCAGTGCTGGCCTGAAGTTCTATTAATGTAGGTATGGGAGTAAATGGAGGCATCTGCAGAGGTATAGTGGGCTGAAGATTGGGAGAGATAGGCATGGGTGGCCTTGGGGTTATCATACCAGCCTGAATTAAACAATTTTCTGCCTTCACAGCTAAATCAAAAGCTTGAGGTAATGAAGTACCTCCCAAAGATTGAATCATGACAAATATATCACTAGTTAGGCCTCTCAAAAAATAAAGGAAAGCACAATCTATTGAAGGCCTTATATTAATTGGAATCCTATTCCATGTCTTGAGAAATCTACCATTAAAATATGTCATCAGCTCATGAGGATCTCTCTTTATAACTTGGAGTTGCTCCACTAGAGACAAAGAATCTGAATCATCCTTAAAGTGTTTGCTGAGGAGGTCTCCAAGTCTATCCCATGAAGTAATGGAGCCAACTGCCAGATTTCTAAACCATTCCAGGGCCTTACCCTTAAAGGAGGCAGTCAGCAACTTGGCGGCGGCATCTTCTTGAGTTATATTGTGTATGCTGCAGATAGTGGCCACATCTCTGATGTGCTCAAGGGCTGTTGTCTGTCCTTCACCTGTGAAATCAGGTATACTTTTGAGTGCTGCCAAGGGCACATCCTGGTGTTGGGCAAAACTTAATGGGCTACCCTGATTAAAGGGTGCAAATGCAAATAGTCTTGCCATCAGAAGGGTCTATTTTCTTCATAAGCTCTATTAGAAATTGGGTCACTGCTCTTAACACCCATGGAGTCACCAGATATACTTGAGTACTAACCTCTGAAAGGTCTGTATTATGCAATCAGTATTTTAGAGATAGCATAATATTTGAATTTTTTTTCTTTTGTAGTCCCACCGGGTGTGCCAGAAATGTTATACACTGAATTTGCGCCTCTGATCTCAAGCTCTCTTGGTCTTGACAATCTAGTATAACAAGGGAATCATCTCAAGGTTGTGGGACCTTTTGTTAACCGAGATGAGACCTCCAGATTCTAGGCTGGTTCCTCTTGGATAATCATCTTGATTTTCTCTCAGATAGGAAAGTAAACTTTTGAGGGAAATGGATAGAAGGAGTGCATGGAAAGGGAAATAACTGAAAGCAAACTACCTACTAGGTGATGTACCAAAACTAGGGTATGAATCTCAGTATAGAGGAATGAAACTAGTGAAAGGCTTAGGTCTAGGAGATCACAGCTCTCTAAATAGGCTTGCATAAATATTTCATAAGAAGGTCTAAAACAGAAAGAGGCTATTTCAGGAAAAGATGGTTTTCACAAACAATAGCATTACTGAAGATTCAGGCACAATTTATGACCTGGAAACAACATCCACTTCTACAACTAGGCATAGGAATGAGATATGATTGTTAAGGGGTTAAAGTATACCCACAAAGACATTCACATCCAATCACCCACAACAATGCATGAAATTGCAGAAAAAGAGAAGGACCAAGAACCCTAAGCTATCACTGAGAAACATGTAAAAATATTGAAAACCATTAAAAGTTAACTCACATAAGAAGACATAGAGACAGGAGAAATATCATAAAATATCTTCAGTATCTGAATAATCAATGAAAATTACAATTGTAGAAAGCTAAAAGGGCAGGAAAATTGCCACAAATTGCTCTCTGAGAAATAAATTTTCCTTTTACAACTGCTAAATTCTGAGCACTACAGGCTCCAAAAAATGTTATATACAAACTCTACTGCACGCAGGCAGGAGTCCAAATTTTAGGGCTACATAGATATGCATAAAATAATCAACCCTAAAACAGTCACTTCTGACCATAAAAGATATCCTTGCAACATTAAAACTGATCAGATAAAAGACCCATCCTTGTACCAAAATCAACCTGCAGACACAACAGCTTGGATTCAACAACCTCTCTGCAAATTGGCCTTGCCATGAATGCACAAATGTACCTTGCTGGGATAAAGAATTGACCCTTGACGGCTGCTTGGATCTTCTTCGTCAACTCCGCAACTTGCAACCACCTTCGAAAATCATCAATTTCTAGCTACTTGCACTGCTGCAACCATCTCACAAAAAAAAACCCACCAAAATAGGCCGCACCGCTTTGACATAGCAATGGTCGCATGATCGCATGCGGTTAAAAAGTCGCATGTGATCATGCGACAACCCCTTTTAGAATTTGTCGCTCTTCCACGCAAGACAACTGGCCTCGCCAAACCTGCCTCCCTTAACACGTGGACCAACCGAAACCCAACCACACGTCGGTCAGACCCACGATGATATCAACTGAAAAACTTAGAAGAATCGAATGACTGTCGCATGATCGCATGGGATCAGAAGATCCCATGAGATCATGCACCAGCCGTTGATCTTGGATCAACTGGCGCTTCCACTGACCATTGGACCCACCGATAGTCCTGACACATCACCACCAGAAGCCACTACTTACTGCTTGTCGCATGGTTGCATGCGGTTTCGAGACCACATGCGATCATGCGACCAACTGCAAGATGTTACCCCCGCCGGCTTGGAGTTGACTGCAAGATGCCGACCGCAAACCGTTGACGGTTAGTTGCATGGGCGCATGGGATTGAAAGATCCCATGTGATCATGCGACCAACATGAAACCATTGCGTGCTAACTGCTGGTGGTTTGAAAGCTTGAGGACCGCGAACTGGGCCCTACTTGGTACCTTAGGGTTGTGCACTTAACGGCTAGTCGCATGTTCGCATAGCCTGAAAAAGGGCTATGCGATCATGTGACAAGCCGTAGCAGTTTGTCGAAAACATCAAAGGGACCCACCTGGTTGGAGCTGCGCACTTAGAAAAATGCTGACGCCGGAGAAGGGTAAAGTGTAGAAGTGGTTTGAAAACATAGAGGGCTTTCAGACCGAAGGTCGAAAACACAAAGAATTTTTTAGACCAAAAGTCAAAAACATCTTGAGCCTTTAGAGAGAAGGTCGACAACACACTGGGCTTTTGGGCCAAAAGGTATAAAACACACTGGACTTTCGACACTTGAGCATTTCTTTGGAAAATAGGACCGTGGCAAAAAATGAATGATAGGGAAATTTTGGGCAACACTTACTACAAAGTAATATGAAGTAAACATTTGCTCCACCTCATTGGCATCCAACTTCCTTCATTTACATGTACTAAGGGAAATATAATAGTTATTTATCTATACATGTAACTAATAAAATAGACATGAATCTACAAGGTTGATATCACTTAATCCTATAATTATCCCCCTTGATATTTATATTTCAAATACACAATAGAAATGTTAAAAGAAGTGCTAGGATAAACATGGCCCATAATCTTTTTGAATTAACAAAGCTTATCCATGCACATAAATTTTGTAAGGTGAAGAAAATTACTAAGAGTATCACTTTCTAAATCGCAACCTTACCATTCTTGACTATCTCATGAAAAAGTGACACTAATCTAGTAAGTGCATGATATATGAGATTCTTGGCCAAACAATAACACTCTATCAAATCGAGTCATACAATTCTATAATTAAATTATGCTCTATATGAAAAAATTATCTCTTTACTCGTGTTAAAAATGAGAACATGTAGGGGAGAGGGACCAGTAGTCATGAGGGCTAACTTCGTCAACATGTAACCATTGCATGGAATATTGTAAGACCTTTATTTTTTTAGAAATGTAAAATGGACACTTAACTACCCACAACTAAGGTTTGAAGGTGTGACTCATCACACAACTCGTTAAAATAACACACCTAGTGAAATGTATCAAAAAAATAACTTTTAAAAATACGACCAAAGCTTAATCTAAAAATTCCTAGTAGTTGAATTTAAAAATATCATTTGTTATTCGTAGAATATTGTATTTCTATATATAATATAATATATATACAACTTAAATGGACCAAATACCTATTAGTAATCATAAATATTTATTATATATAACTTTTATATCCAACACAAAAGGACCAATATTTCAATTCAAAAAAACATTTTATTTGTTATAAAAATAACATATTATTATATAAATACAACTTATATCCAACACAAAGGGACCAATAGTTGAACACTAAATTTTTTTGATAATCTCACAGATTTCATGAGAAAATACAAGACATTTATTGTGTTCACCTTTTATATTTATGATAAGGCAAATTGTTAATATGAAATACTCTAATGCATATGCATTGCTACCCCAATCGTTGTACATGTATAAGAATAGTGTTTGTATACTAGGATAACAATAATTGTTTAAGTAAGCATCTTATTTTATCAAGTGAGTATATTAGTTTTTAAGTCACACACATATAATAGATGACTATGATATTTTACTTGAGACGTAAATTTATTTATTTGACTTGTTAATGAATATATTTATATGTTTTTACTATAACATTTATAGGTTCTCATGTGTATCAACATTTGGAGATTTTTTAATTTGCATGTGGATTATTTAATTACAATATATAGTAAAAATATGTGGTAAGACTGGATAATATATTCACAAGTAGGTGATCGACTATTGAACCTCACATAGTCCCTCTCCCCTACTTTACTTTTGCCATAGATGAAATAACCATTAATTACCTCTTTTTAATCTAACAAACACCTTAAAAAAAAAAAACATAACCACTAACAAACCTCTTGCTACCCAAGTTAGTAGCCTATTGTACATTTTAACACATTCTTATATTTTCAACATCTTGACCAAATAGTTAGTCCCATGATATCATAAATAGTAAAAATAAATATAATCCTATTAAAATCTCCCTCCCACTCCGGCTATTTGGACAATATTTAGTATAATACATTGCATATTTAGTGAGGAATTGGACATACAGGCTGTTGAGGTTTTTAAACTGAAGAAGTTCTATAAGGTTGACGCGGCTTCTATAAAGCGGATCGAATACAGATACGGATTACAAAAATTGAGGCACACACAAAACCACAAAAGAATGAACAGTCGAGATTATTTTAATTGTCTTGCACGCATGAGAGAGAGTTTCAGCTTTGTGGACGGTAACCATGCAAAACAACGTCTGTGTCAATTCATATTGTACAGAAAACATCATTTCAAAAACAATAAATTTTGCAGCTAGGATCAAACGAAATTGACGATAAAAAAAACTAGCATTCTCTTTTTAGCCTTCCAACATTCCCATCGTAAATACCAATGAGTTGTTAAGCATTTCATGGTGGGCGATAAATATATATTTTGAGACCTGTGTTGCCTCAAAGGTCATCTTGTCATAAATTTGGTATACATCTTTAAGTTTAACCGCTCACTACCCACTACCCAAGTTGACAGAGCCGTCCTATGGTTGTTTTGCAGTTGATACGACAAATACGATGTGCGGTTAGTAATGGAGGCTTCTTGCACTAGAAAAAATGGGCCATTGTTCAAATCGCTATTAGATCTAGATACATACTCTTCTATAAAAAGAGCCCCTACAACTTTTCCTAACTCACCCACACTCCCTTGGTCTGCTCAACAGGATTTGGATCATTTATCATTCTAAAAGCCTCTTTTTAGTATACCTTATAAATAAAATATCCAGTCCATCGACACTATCAAAAAAAATCAAACATGATTTCAATCACTCTAAAAAATCAAACATTCTCCTCTTTTTCAAAACTTTGAATAGAAGAAGATGTTGGTAGAAGGTCTCATACATTGCCATCACTCTCCTCCCAGTTCCATAAAAAGTTGGCATACAACATCAATTACATAGCTGGCCACACCAACCATTGCAAATCACCCATTACCAGAGAAGACAAGAAAACCATGATTTAAGAGCTTAGAAGGATTTGAGTAATTGGTTACCAGTCATCAACCAAGAAAACCAGGACTTAAGAGTATAACAGGAAGTGGGCAATTAGTTACCTTTGTCTATGGCTGCTCCTCCATATATTCCTTCTAGCCATTCAACGTAGTAGCCATATGCCACTGCGTAACTTTGGATGATCACCAAAACAAAATGATCAGTTAAAGGAAAGAAAATAAGCATAGAAGGATTATGCTTTACCTGTGAATTTTTTGGTGTACTAGACTACTCCGTACCTAGTGTGTTATGCCTGCGTCAATTTACTAGAAAAGCTACTCTGCAATCTATAGCCACGTATGCCTGCAAACTAAAAGAACAACAATAGCACGTAACGTCTGGCAAAATACCACATTACAGTTGTGGTTCCACGCGCCCTTCCTCCCAAGGAGGAAATCAATTTAGGTTTTTTTAAAAAGGACTATGGACCGTTGATTTTTGTTTATGCTTAAAATCCAAATCCTAGAGGATATCAACAAATACTCCACAACTGCCACATAGGAATCATCAATCAGTATTAGCTTATAAATGGGTGCTTGAAGAAAAGGGGGCATAAAACAGATAAATTTTGACAAGAAAACTTCAATTCTCTCACTTCCTCTCAATATATTGAATGTTGAATGGGAGGTATTTATCAGAAATCTTGTTGCATTAGAAATGTGTTGTCCCAATTACAGGGTTAAAAAACTTATGCAATATGCCCAATTTATGAGTGATTTGATGCATAACAAGGACATGTGCGTGATGAGGGAAAAGGGGGTTATTGTGGGCAATGTTCATAGTGTTGGGCAACTTACAGGCCTGTTCAATTTGTCAAACCAATCGTTGTTCCCCTCAGAATGGTCCGTCATTGCAGAAACGAAGAAGAGCATTTAGGAATATTACAGTAAAGAATGGGATCAATTATAAAATTCTTTGGCTTATGTTTCAAATTCTTGGTATGATGTCGTTGGCGGTTTTAGGAGCCAAAATAGACACACAAATAGTCTATAATTAAATTTAATATCCATATTACAGAAAATAATAATGAAAATGTTCTTTAACGTTTGACAATTATATATATATAAAATATTTTGTTTTATAAAAGATTTGATTTCTACATTTCTATAAGAATCTACCATGTGAGTATAAACAATGAATCTCATAACTAAGCATAATTTTATTTAATTTTTAACTTCTGTAATTTTTAATGAATAGATTTAACTTTAATTAATTTTAAAAAAAACATATTCTTGATGTAAAATATTATAATAAAATTAATAAAATATTTATTTTTATATAATTTAAATTATTCTAATATATCAAATTGTGGCTTTTATATACATCTCAATTTATGTTTAATATAATTTAGAGTTTATGCTTAATATATTGTTTTAAACAATTTATTATGTTTTAAATAGTAAAATAATAGTATAGTTATTTTTTTAATCTATTTGTCTTCATAAATATAATTATAGGACTTGCATTAATTTTCCACAATTCATAATTTATAATACATAATAATTTAAATCTATAATTATACAATTAGTATATATAATCTATATTATATTACTAATAATTTTAAAAAATTATATTTATATTTTATTTGCAATTAAATATTTTATTTGTAATTGAATTTTAAATAATAATTAAAAATTTATTATAATAAATTTAATTTATAATTAATTATCTTAT
Organism: Chamaecyparis obtusa; assembly: GCA_027943335.1. Classification (NCBI taxonomy): domain Eukaryota; kingdom Viridiplantae; phylum Streptophyta; class Pinopsida; order Cupressales; family Cupressaceae; genus Chamaecyparis; species Chamaecyparis obtusa. Next base: position 554,708 of record BSBK01001267.1, on the reverse strand, counting down.
TAAAATTATATTTTAGAATACTATTGCACACCAAGGTGCAATTACTAGATATAATACATTGTATATTTAGTGAGGAATTGGACATTAAGGCTCTTGAGGTTTTTAAACTGAAGTTCCAAAAATACCTTCGTTTAAATTCTTTTGATGCATTTCATAGGTTTTGATTTTGATTCCGTTCACTGACGTCGGAAGTTCACGAGTCCTAATCCCGCTATCTTCAGATTTGATTTAAACGGGACGTGTCAGGCCAAATTTGCCTGCACAAACATCGGAAAAGAAATTAAAAAGGTCCGGAGTTCAAGTCCCACCGGAGACGTTTGCATTTTAAAAGCGGATGGGATGTGTCAATCCAAGTGGATGAATATGGAGGAGAACTAGAGTGGCGGTGGCAAAGACTCAATAGCTGGGTTTACTGAAGCAAAATTATTGCGGGTTTATTCTTAACTTTTCTTAAATTTAACTTTAATTTTAGAATGTGATGCATATAAGGACATGAGCAGGGACAAATTTGTAGGTATTCTAATGCATATAAGGACAACAGGAATAAATTTGTAGGTTTTTAATCTGATAACTGTTGGCATAATCTATTCAGCGAAGAATGCATTGAGAAGTTGGGAGTACTTATCGTCTATGTTAGCCTCGCGAACGTTAAAAACTATCTATCTATCTCAGGATTTTGCTACATTTTTGCAGATTGCAACATTGGTAGGTGCTTATTTTCATGTTTCTATCAAATTACTTCTAAACATATTGCATTTTGTAGGATTAAGCAAACCTTAATTGTTAAAGTATTGTTCGTTTGTGTTTAATAAACGACGAGACAATCATATATATATATATATATATATATATATATATATATATATATATATATATATATATATATATATATATATATATATTGAATGGAATATTACAAATATTATTGAATCGAAATTGTTATTAATATAGTCATTGTATTTTTGTAGAATCAATCAATAACCAAGACAATTGTATTCTACTGCATACTTCAATATATATATCTTATCACCTGATTTATAATTCCTTAACATGGTATCAGAGCCAAGTTATTAAAATGAGATAAAAAAAAAACAAAAAAACCTATATAATCTATAGTTAAGCAAATTCTTAAAACCTTCGAAATTGTTGAGTACAATTTTCTGAAATGGCCCATTGCATGAGAATGGAAGATAGGTTAGAAGGACCTTCAAATTTTATATCTTGGAGAACTCGGCTTACCTCTCTTCTTATGGAACTTGAGTTAGAGGAGTATATAGAGAAAGATATTAAAATACCCGAAGATGAGACAGAGAAAACAACATGGAAGAGGAGAAACAATAAAGCCAAAAAACTAATAATTGATTCTGTAAAAGACTCAATTTTTCCTAGCATATCTAGAATTACTAGTGCTTTTGAAATGTTTAAAATTATTCAAGACACATTTGAGATCAACAATGCCAGTAGAATGCTAACATTGAAAAATCAACTTCTAAATATGAAAATGAACAAAGAAGAAACAATCACTTCTTACTTCTTGAGAATCTCTGAGATTAGAGACCAACTGCTTTGCATTGGAAATACAGTAGAAGACTCTGAACTCACTCTAATTACTCTCAAAGGTTTACCCACCTCATGGGAAACCTTCATTCAATGTATAAGCACCAGACCACCTTTACCTAAATTCGAGCAACTAAATAATGATTGTACCCAAGAGGAATCCAGGCTAGCTTCTAGAGGAATGGGGTCTAGTAATGGAAATGAATTACAAACTCTCCACATTAAAAGCAACAAGAAAACATCTCACAAAAGGAAGAGAAAATTTAGACAATCCAACAATGGGAAACACTTCAATAAAAAGGATCTTTCCATGGTAAAATGTTACAAATGTGACAAATACGGACATATTCACAAGTATTGTCCTGAAAAATAAAAAATACAAGCAGCCCTAGTGGAAGTAAAAAAAATTGAAATTTCACTCCTTTTCTTGGCTTTAGCAAGTTAATTAAATTCTAACAAAAGTACGTGGATAATAGATAGTGGTGCATCCAGACACATCACTGGATTCAGAGATCAATTCGAAACCTTCTCCGAGAACTCTTCAGAAAAGGTAACTATTGGTGACAAGGTAACTATTGGTGACAACTCCTCTTATTCGGTAAAAGGAATTGGGACCTGTTTGATAAAGATAAGAGATGGAGTAACTCTACAGTTGAAAGAAGTTTTGTATGTACCAAGAATTAAGAGAAATTTAATCTCCATTTCTGGACTAGTTGATCAAAGATACAGGGTAACCTTCAATGAAGACAAAGTCTTTATCTGGACTAAAAATCCTAATATAAAAAATGTCATTCATATAGGGAACAGAGATGGTAGCTTGTACAAGCTATGTAATGAATAAAAGGTAGCCCTAAATCACAATGTTCATCAGAATAATGAGATTTGGCACAAAAGACTAGGTCATATTAGATATAGTGCCCTTCCAACATTGTCTAAGATCACCTCTGGCATACCTCCCCTAAAATTTGAACACTCTAGCATTTGTAAGGGATGTGCATTAGGGAAGAACATTAAAGGATCTTTTCCCCCAAGTGAACATAAGTCAAATAACATTCTAGAACTCATCCATACTGATGTGTGTGGACCTATGTCTACCCCTTCTCTGGTGCCCTATATTACTTAATCTTTGTGGATGACTATTCAAGGAAATCATGGATATATTTTTTAAAACTTAAAGAGTCAAGTGAGGTTCTAGCCAAATTTCAAGAACTCAAAGCACTAGTAGAAAACCAAACCGATAAGAAAATCAAAATTCTTAGATCAGACAATGGTGGGGAATTCACTTTTGAAAATTTTAAAAACTATTATAAATCTGTTGGGATTAAGAGGGAGTATATTGTAGCTTATAATCCTCAACAGAATGGAGTAGCAGAAAGGAAGAATATAACCATCATTGAAGCAACAAAGGCCATGATGCATGACCAAAATATTCACATATCATATTGGGCAGAAGCCGCTAACACTATGGTTTATATTCAAAATAGATGTCCTCATGCTATACTAGAAAACACCACACCAGAAGAAGTATTCACAGGAGTCAAACCTGACTTAAGTCACTTAAGGGTGTTTGGCTGTCCAGTATATATACATGTACCAAAAGAGAAAAGGACGAAGTTAGAACCTTCTGGCAAGAAAGGTATTTTTCTAGGCTACAATGAGGACTCTAAAGGATACCGTATACATATACCGGGTCAAAAATCAGTAGAAATAAGCAGAGATGTTAAATTTGAAGAAAAATTCCTATCTACAAAAAATGAAGATAATATTTCTACAGATTTTGATAGAGAGCTCTCAATTGAGAATGAGAGGGAGGATAACAATTCAAACATGGATTCAACACCTATAAATAATGAAGAAACAATCCTTGACTTTGAACCTTCTTGCTCAAATAATGAAAATAGTAAAAAGAGACCATTATGGGCTAAAAAAAATGCTTGAGGAGAACAATGTGGAACCAGCACAAATTTTTAGAGAAAACAAACGAACTAAAACTCAAAAATGTTACACTGCTCTTCTAACTGAACTCTCAGAATCTGAACTTGTTAGTGTTGAGAAAGCCTAATGAACGGTGCTTCCCTTAATACCACAAGCACATAACAGAAATAGAGAAACAACAACAATAATATGCAAGAATAGAAAATTGACTTCTTATTATCTCCACAAATGTGGAATTACAAACTTTCAGAATTACAATATGCAAAGCCACATGGGCATTCCCTTACAATATTCTGTAGGACAAAGCTTCGAATCAATACCCAGATCTACTACCCAGAACCACTCTGGACAACACTACGGGCCTTCTTTATATAGGCAATTTCCACCGCCCGAGAAAGTTCTAAAAATTTAGCCCTTAGGGCCGACCAAACTTAGAATTATTTTATTTTACAATTAATTACATCAAAGTCGGCTCAAAATGAGTTTTGAAACCCAAACAGAAATTTTGAAGAAAAATTATTTTTCGCCATTTCAGGTGACCCAACTTTCGAAGACCATAAGTCATCACCCGTTGACCCGATTGGCTATTATAACCCCATTCTGAAAATGCCACGAAGTGCTCTACAGGCTTGACTAGCGCAAAGCGCTCATCACCCAAATTTTCAACCTCATCCGGGGCCTCTAAAGCTTTCAAAACTGAGTTCGAAATTTTTGTACCCTGCTGCCAATACCGAAAATCTTCAATATCTTCAAAACTACAACTGATCTAGCAATGAAACTTTGCTGGCAGGCTGATATGACTGAAATGAACCTCCATATGTAAAATCAGACATTCCGAAATCGTAAGACCAACTTACTAAAAATAGCAAGTTTCCATAAATAGCAACTCTGCACAAGATAGCCCTTATTGAATACAAAAATAGAAATATTTTTGGGTGATGCAAGATTGCTCTTACACCTAGGATGCTCCTGCATCAAAGCCTTATCAAATCAAGCCTGGAGGGAAGCAATGGTTGAAGAATATCAGTCCATTCTAAAAAATGATGTATGGGATATTGTTCCCAGACCTAAACATAAGTCAGTTGTATCATCAAAATGGTTATTCAAATTCAAATATACACCAGATGGGAGTATTGATAAACACAAAGCTCGGTTTGTTGCAAGAGGTTTCTCACAGAAGGCAGGCATTGACTATGAAGAAACTTTTGCTCCAGTAGCACGATACACATCTATCAAAACCATACTTGCCATTGTAGCCTCTAAAGGATGGAAAGTACATCAGATGGATGTTAAGATAACATTTCTAAATGGTAAAATTGAGGAAGAAGTTTACATTGAACAACCGGAAGGATTCTTGACCCATGACAAAGATAAATACGTTTGCAAGTTAAAGAAAACACTCTATGGACTTAAGCAGGCTCCCAGAGCATGGTATGAAAGAATCGATCATTACTTGAGCAAATTAGGGTACTCTAAGAATACTGCAAACCCTAATATATACTTAAAAATGAAAAAGGTGACATGATAATTCTAGTTCTCTATGTCGATGACTTACTCATTACAGGAGAAGACTATCTTATTGATAAATGTAAAAAGGATCTAGTAGCTGAATTTGACATGAAGGATATGGGCTTACTTCACTACTTCTTAGGTCTTGAAGTTATTCAAAAGAAAGATCACATTCTTCTAAGTCAAAAGAAGTACATCTCTGACATTCTGAATAGGTTTGGTATGACAGATTGTAAACTTTTAGCTACACCCATGGAGACAAACCTTCACAAGTTAAAAGATGAAGTAAAAAATTTAGAACTTTACAAACAAATAGTTGGATCCCTCATGTTTCTGGTAAACACACGTCCTGACATCTACTATGCTACCAATGTACTAAGCCACTTCATGTTTGAACCCAAGCAAATACACTTCATAGCTACCAAACACATTTTGAGATATCTAAAAGGAACAAGTGAACTTGGGCTAAAATATGACAAGACTGAAATCCAACTTCAAGGTTATTCAGTTTTAGATTGGGCAGGAAGTTCCTCAGATCGTAAGAGTACCACAAGAGTTTGCTTTAGTTTGGGTTCTGCGGTAATTTCTTGGTTTAGTCAGAAATAATCTGCAATTGCTTTGAGTTCAACAGAGGCTGAATACATGGTTGCATCTATGGGAGCTCGAGAAGCAGTATGGTTAAGAAAATTACTTTTTGACCTATTTGGTAAATCTTTAGTACCTTCTATTATTCATTGTGATAATCAAAGTTGTATCAAACTCTCAATAAATCTTATTTTTCACAATCGGTCAAAACACATAGAGATCCCATATCACTATGTGAGAGATATGGTAGACAGGAAGATCATTAAACTGGTATATATCAATACTGAAGAACAAAATGCAAATATCTTTACTAAACCTCTTGCAAAAGTAAAGACAGATTTCTTTAGAAGGAAAATTGGTTTGATCAAAATCTGAATGTAATTATTAATGTACATTTTTATTCATGAATATAATATTGAAATATTTCAAAATTGTGAAGATGACGATCTTCTGTGTATATAGGTTACTATGTCAAGGTGACGATCTTGACAATAGTAACCAGGCTTCAAGATCGACTCTCGTAAGGGTTTGTCCCGGATAGGACTGGACATCTTGTTGCTTATGTTATTACTTGTTGGGTAATAAGATTGTTAGGATCGACTCTCAAAAGGGTTTGTCCCGGATAGGACCGGACATCTTAACACTTACATTATTACTATGTAATAACTCATCACGATCGACACCTTTTAAAGTGTCTTGGATTGGGCCAGAGATCATGACATGTATAGTTCTACAAATTCTATTAAACTCTCTCTCAAGAGGGAGTGTTAAAGTATTGTTCGTTTGTGTTTAATAAACAACGAGACAATCATAATATATATATATATAATAATTGAATGGAATATTACAAATATTATTGAATCGAATAAATTGTCATTAATATGGTTATCGGCCCGTATGCAAAGGAAGTCACAATACTATCGTGACTGTTATATACGAACAGTCACGATACTATCGAATTGTTAGTCTATGACAGTCACGATAGTATTGTGACTGTCCAATTATATTAAACCCTCCGAATTATATGTGATTTGTTTATGGTGTGCAACAAAACGATAATCATAGATTATTCAATATGTTAATATGAACAGTCATGACTTATCATTTAATATGATGAGTCATGTCTTTTCATATTTACATTTTCAGATTCAATATATATATATAGTCATTGTATTTTTGTAGGATCAATCAATAACCAAGGCAATTGTATTCTACTGCATACTTCAATATATATATATCTTATCTCCTGATTTATAATTCCTTAACATTAATCACACAACTAACCCATTACAAATAATTTGCATATATTTTGCTCCTACAACAAATCATTTGATTTAGTTTAATTTTTTCTTAACAGTGTGATATGAGAGTAATTTCAAGCAATCGAGCTGAGGAGACTCTTCATCAAGCTGTGAAATACTCTATTTCAGAAGAATTAACAACTAGATTAAATTTGATAGAAGCACATGTTAGGTAGATGTATCCAGCTAAAGGGGATAGCATTTTTTAAGCTTGCGCCACATTTAGTCAAATAAATGTGACTTGCGCCACATGAACATTTAGTAACATGACAGTTACTTGCGCTACAATCTTAGTGTAGCATATGAATCCCTAGCCATGAATTAGAATTCATTAGTATCTTAGCACACGAATCTGTTGTTCATTCTTAATATAACAACTATGGTATGCCATAGATTAATCATCTCTTATACCACCTTCATAAATTATCCGCATGACAGGCGTTTAGCTGGAGCACTATGAGATGGATATGGTGCTTCACCCTCCGATGCTTCTCCAGCTCTCACTGAGAATTACACTTGGAAAAATTGGCTTAGTGACGATTATAGAGAGCCAACCCTTTCCGAATTACTGTACCGGGGAATTCCATGTATTCCATGCAGCTATTGTTGTGAATCCTACAGAGATGTTCAGGATGGATTCTAGGAAGTGGGTGAATAGTATCCCAAAGATTAACCATCTCTCGTGTCACCCTCGTAAATTATCTGCTCCAATTTATGTGATCGTTGGATGTTACTGCATTTAGCACCTGTACTCTCCCTTCAATAGGTTGCAGAAGAGGATTATACACAATTGCAAGTTGCAACATATTCATCTATATTACATGGGGTTAAAAGAGAAGTTAGCTTCTTATTTATCATACATGCACGGTTAGAACACTCAATTTTAAGAATCTAATAGTTTCTTTTCATACCCCAAAGCACAAATCCCACCATGTCCTTTACATCTTGTTAAAATTTTAATTTGTTTTTATAAAATGAATATAAAACAACATCAAAAAAAGGTTAAAAAATATTGCATAAACAAATATCAATACTCTGTCAATGGAATTTATTCGGTATAAGTTTATGGTACACAATGCACATATTTGAAGATGATGTGATTTTCATTATACACGAGTGCTCTGCTTCAACAACTCTGAAACGAAATCCATGTACACTGCATATAAATACAGAGCCATCCATATCGTAAATTCACTATGCTTGGTACAAGTTCACGCTACACAATGTACATATTTGAAGATGATGTACATGAGTGCTCTGCTTCAACAACTCTGAAACAAAATCCATGTACATGGCATATAAATACAGAGTCACCCATATCGTAAACTCAATATTCTTGTTGCAGGTCGCCAGCTGTTCTCACCCACAGCCACTCAAGTGTAGTTATCAGCTAAAACTACACTCTCTTCATTTCTGTCACCATCATCCTTCAAACATTCAAGCATCTCCATTCTTTGAGTGGCAAAAAAATTGGATAAACAAGTCAATGGACAACCATCTTGAGAAGAATTTTCTCAGCTGTCAACGGAGACTCAGTTTGCCAAATCATCCACTTCAGTGTTGTGGATAAAACTTGGAAATGATGTAGGGATATTCCTGCCAATATTCAAGTTCAGCTGATAAATGAGAACTTAAATTGTGAATACAATTTACTTGTACATAAAGTATTATGGATATTATAGAAAAAATATGTTCCTGAAATAAAAACCTCATATCTAGACTGATACACATTAATACCTAATATATACACAAACAAGGAAATGTAATCTACATGCTGTAGGAAAATCAAACGAAGACGAAAAGAAAGCTTTCAGCTTGCTTCTAACTATTTTCAACTTGGCCAAGGGATTTCTAGTTTATATTGGTGTTACATTTGTTTCGTAATGCCTTTTTACAGAATGTCCCTAGGAACTTAACCGCTTATTCACAGCTTCTTTGTATAGGCATGATGCACCATCAATATATACAGCTGCACTACTATTATGTGCAACACTAAATAGATTATTACTTTGATAAAAAACCATTTTCACATCCTTGTGTAGTAAGGAATAACTTTATTTTAATTAATTTAATTAAATGATTTAAGTGAAAAGTAAAATAAATATTATTTTATTAAATAAAGTTAATTTTAGACATAATTTTGTTTTAATAGATTTAATGAAAAATAAAATAAATATTGTTTTATTAAATAAAGTTAATTATAGACATAATTTTGTTTTAATAAATTTAATGAAAAATAAAATAAATATTTAATGTTATTTTATTAATAAAATGTTTCTTCTAAAGTTTCAAAAGAGGTTAAGTCATTTTTTCTTCTACAGAGATCTAGTGGGCCTTTAGAAAGGAGGTGAAGGCAAGTCGTTTGATCATCTTTGATGTGATTTGTTATGATCTTAAGAGTGTTTTTTGAGAGCTTGTGTTTGAAGGTTCAATTAGTTGATTGGAAGAAAACCACATTGTACTTCATTGTTCAGTTTGTAGATGTTATTTTAATCTTCAAGGAATATATTTTTGCAGGTTAATATTTGGAAGGTTGAAGAACTTTGTGAAGTCTTTTATGAAGACAAATTTCAAATTTGCTTCAGTGCTCAAGGTTAGAGGGTTTGTAATGGATGATTTTAGGAAGAGAAATAGCTGAATTTGGGCGATTCCATCACCAAGTTGGGTGTTTTTTGTGTGGGTATTGAGATGTTTAAACTCCATAACATTGGGTGATCAAAGGATGAAGTGTGGTGATTATTATCTGAATAATTTATCTGGCGTTGGTTATATATGACTTGTCGATTGGGAGGGAACTTTGCTTAAGTTTATAATTTCCTTGGGCAGGTCAAATGTCTTGTGTGGAGGATCGCGTGGCAGAAGGATCAGCGTTTGGGAGTTTTCAAGGAAGAATATATTGCCTTTAGGCTTTGACAAAAAAAATTGACCTTCCTTGGCTTGGCCCAAGCCATATTTCACTGCTTGTGAGGCATCTGCGCATTTTGTGGTGGTTGCCAACTTCTGGGCTATTAGTCCTATCCAAAGACGATCCATGGATTCCTTATTGGCTGTTCAGTGCTCCTTAGATAGGGCGTTTGCAGTCCTTAGCAAACTGTGGGAATAGGAATATTTACTGCATGCATGATTTGCCAGGAGGTGTGGGAAACTGCAGAAGCTACAGCAGATTGATAGATAGCAGATTTCTACTTTCAGACTACTCGTGTCAGTCTCAGAAGCCATTAATTGTTGAAGTTTGCAGAGTTAAAGGCTTGTATTATCAAGTAATATTATAACCTGCAATTACAGGTCAGAAATAAATGCGTTATCTTGATAATTTCTGAATCATTTCTTCATTCAAGATATTTCTGCAGTTCTGAATATTACTGGAAAATGTTCTGTTAAGTAATTCATTGGAAGTATTAAGTTTTCATGCACACATACGTTATATCCATTGAATTCGGTAACCTTGCAAAACTAAACGCATGAAACTTGTAAACAAACCTTGCAAATAAGCAAAGTCTTTGACCAGATGTTGATGAGAGAAAGTACAAAAATATGGTGAAAAATAGTAGGGATCTTACAATCAAACAGAACATAATTAACTTTTAAGTAGATCAAATCAAAGATTATTAGCATGCAGTACTAGAAGAAAGTACTCTGAAAATGAAGTTAACTTCATTCCAAAAGAAGTTTTGAAAGGTCTGCAAAACTAGCAATTCTTCAAAACATAACTCATCAATGAAGCTGCAAACATAATTTATGAAAATCAAGACCACCAAGATGCAAATAGCTGCAAAATTTGTCTTTTGATGTACACTCTACTATACCTTCTTGGTGCACCAGGAGATCTGTGGACACTTGAATGTTCAACTATTGGAAATTGAGAGAGGAATATGCTGTTCAGAAATAATGCGTACCTTAAATATGGAAGAGACATATTCTTTAACAAAGAAGGGTACCGTAGTGCAAACACTTTCCATTCCTCTATATCAATTTTACGATCATGATGGAAATCTTCATCTGAAAATGTCTGTGATCCAATCCAGCTAACAAAATTAGTTTACATAAATTGACTGCAAACTAGGTAAGCAATCTAATAAAACTCTAAGATTTTTTATTTTCACTATAGCTATGAATATTTCAGTGCCACCTGATCCACTATAGCTTCAATGACATCATCTGTGAATTCTATGTCCGATTCTTTAAAAAAAATTTCTATCATCTGCTCTACCTGCAAGATTGTCCACATTAAAGAATCTGTGAGAAAAAGGTCACTGCAACAAACCAAAACAATAAAATATGCACCCACAATGATTCATGAAAACCACATTTTAGTTTCTGTTAAATTTAGAACAGAAAATATGGCTTTTTAATTTTTCTTATATAATCTTAATATATATAATATATTTATCATTAATTATATATATATATATATATATATAGATATATAGATATATATATATATATTGTAAAGAACTTGGCTGGCTCTTTGTCAGAAAACTTAATTGTATTTTGAACATATATATATATATATATTTTGATAATTTTCTAACATAACATGCAAAGTAATTTCAAGCCCTAAATGCACAAGCTGAAAATATTTTTTTATTTATTTCTAGCAGATATACAAATTCAAATTATCAATCATAAATGTGCACTTTTTTGAATATTAAAGTCGCTGCCAACAATACAATAAAATTGCAGCCCTAAGAGGAATTACGCTGCCTTAGAGAAGATCACAACTCTTAAGGAATTAAATTGTAGCATCCCTGGATAAATTCACAGCTTCCTTGTATTAAACCGTAACTTCTCTGGATTGCCGTACGGACTCCCTAATTCATCATGTACAGAATGAAATCACTACATAATTCATTGGCAATTGGATTCCAACTCAAAGTGTGCGGAATTCTGAAGAAGATTCTCGTTTCTTCAAAACCAAGAACAAACCCTCAAACCTTTCTCCCAAACTTCTCCACAAAATGCAAACAATAGTTATCATTGAATGAATTGTTTTTGCCCAAAGCATTGCTTTTATAATAAAATATATCTTCTCTCACACACTTTTCACTTACAAAAGACTTTGCTTAATGTGCACATTTGAAATATAATAAACTATTATATTTCTTTCCTCTTTAATGATGAAAAAAAGAACCTTTTCATTAAAATAACCATATTCTGACACATAGGATCCCTATTTTATGAGCTTAGGATTTAAAACTTTTCAACCCGGTTCCAAGGAGCTATAACACTAAGATGCCCAAAATACATTCTCAATAAAAATGGAAACCTTGGCCAATTTAATTGAATAATAATCATAATTCACCCATCTTGCGAAAATGACTGAAGAAGCATTAGAATCAAAATCTGACAGCACAAGAGTGATCTTGATGATGAAAGATGATGAATGAACCTGATGGGGTGACTTACTAAACATAGATGCTCCCTCCAAGAATCTTGGAGTCCAAACCGAAAGCTGGAAATAAAATCTAAGAGCATCATATAACTCCACTAAATCATCTGAGCTCAGTAGAACCATATGATGACTTACTAAATATTAAGTCCGTCAAAACGGTGCCAAAACCCACAACATGGTCCTCTAATCACTAGTATTAGCCTACAAGGACCCAATGATAGGCTAAATCCACTAACTCCAATGCTCGCTCAAAATGGGGACATTACAGTCCTCCCTCCTTGAAATTGCTTGTCCCCAAGCAATCTCAAAAAAACAAAACACAAAATTCCACCCAGATCCCAAGGATAGAATGGAGTAATGTCTTTGTAATCACCTACAAAGTCCTATGGAGAAATCATCATCCATTGAGCAAACTGGACACACTGTCATCATGCCAACCATAGTGACCCACACAACCCGTAGTGCTAAACCTATCACTACCTGGATCCTAGTAGAGATGAAACTCACAACCATCCAAAACAAAGAAAAATGGATGTCCAAAACCATTTGACAAACCAAAGCTACCTGCACACCCTGCCAATTTGCCCTGAGTACTCCTGTAATCCAGATATTCGTCCATTGTAAAACCATCCTGGATGTACTGACCTTGCAAGTCACCTCTTGCTAACTTGCAGTAACCAACCCCATCAACTATAGATGGAGAAAACCCATCCCAAAAAGGATGATATAACCCTGAAGCCAACCCACACCGACGCAAAAACAAGTCCTCAACCGGTGGGTCAAAAGAGAAATGATGAGCGCTCCTCACTGTGTAATCATAGTGAAATTCCTCAATCCCTGTCAGAAGCTCATCAAAATCCAATTGAGAAACAAGAGAGGGCTCCAGTCTCTGATTCCAAACAACTCGTTGGGTAGGGTCCCAGGTAACCCACTCAGCAAACCCAACCACAAAATCCCTGTGAGGAAGCATTGAAGTCAAAGTATCTACAATCTTTCCCACTAAAAGTTGAATACTATGAGAACCCCGAATGAGCGTACCCTCAAAAGTCCTAAAGGGTCTCTCCCGCAAAACCAGACTCTCAAGCAAGTACTCCATAAACAACTTTGAGCAATAGAAATTATAAGAAGCAGCATCAACTTACTCCCCTGCAATCCACAAATGATCCTTCAGAAACTATGGCATTGCTGATTGCCTACTGCTATCAACTGTGTGAGAAGAAGAAATAGATTTGCTTCCAGCAAAAAGAAACAAATCATCATGAGAACTAGCCTCAAAACCAAATGATACTCTGTCTATGTCTTGTGAAACATCGGGAGTAGTGTCAGAAACTAGCACACAACTCACTAGTGAATCCTCTCCTGCTATCTCAGGACTCTCGACAACCTGCTCTGTATCATCTCTCATTGTGCTAACAATTGGAGAACCTGATACCACAAAACTCTCCCTGCTGTCCTCCATCGATGCACTCACCTCAACTGTATCTACTACATTTGTTTCAAGGATGGATGTAACCGTGTCCCCAACACATCCATCACTGCTAACTGTGGAAGCTGACTCACCACCAACCACTACTATATGCAACTAAACTGGATTTATGGCTGGAAAACATTAAATCTACTCTAACTCCACAGTCACCTCTCCCAACTGCAACTGCAACTCTTGAAGAGCCCACTAAGTTCCCTTTAAAGCCTCAAAAGTCGCTGTGAGCTCCTGAGTAAGCTCACTCACCTCCTCCTCTCTATCCATCAGTGCCTCATACGCTGTACTCCCCCACTCAATTAGGTGATCTCAGTTGGCTACCAACTGTAAATAAGCTTGTCTCAAAATCCTGACAACCTCATGCAAGGAATGAATCTTTGTCAAGGAATGGTAATCACCACTATGCTCATCCGTCATAGGAGCTGTTATTCCTAACCAGTTACTGAGAGTGGGGGGGGGGGGGGGGGGTGAATCAGTAAATACAATTTCTACTTCAATTTATCCTTATATATATATTCTTGTAGTATTAAAAGAATATAAAAACACTCATAAACAGAAATTGAAATGCACAGGTCAACACATCATATATATGTGGAAACCCTCGGTTAGAAGGAGAAACCACGGTGGGAAAGAACCCACAATTTTACTACTATAGTAATAAAGGTGCCCTGTTAGAGGCTTACAAAGCACTGGTAAGAGTGCTACCCGGTAAAGGGATTTGGTAGAAGACCTGTTAGGATCTTGACCCTGTTAGGAGTCTTCTTGTAAAAGGACTTTCAACACCAATAAAGATGTTACCCCGTAAAAGGATTTATACAAAGAACCTGTTAGGGTTCACTCTGATTAAGGGATTTGAATATGCTTCACAATCTAAAGAAATGATCTTATGATGACATTTTTTGTCTAATCAGATCATACTTGTTTCCCTTTGCTCTGCTTGGCTGTTGAACCCTTCTTTGTCTTTCACTTCTCGTGACTGTAGCTCCTCTCAAAAGATATCTCTCTTGTGCTCTAAATATTCAACAACAATTCTTGTGTATCCTATGACTTGTATTTATAAGAAATTAATCTTATTAAAAATACATCTCACAGTTCTGCCAAGCCATAAACTCTCTCATAAATCACGCATGCAAAACCCTAGAATAAAAAGCTTGCAAATTGATCCTGAGTTTACCTTAAAACACTAGTAGATAAAACAAAGCTAACTTCAGTAAAACTAAAAAAGCTAACTCCAATTTTAACTGTGACTGCTCTGCATAATCTGGTTCGGATTATCATGCATTTAACTAGAAAAGAACTTGTACCCGGTTAGTCATCTCTTCCCTGTGTGTCTTCCATGACTAGTTGGAATAACTTAGACTGATATAAGTGTGACTAGCAAAGTACACCGCTTACTTGTTTAGTCTACCGGTGCATATTTAAGAATATTGGTGTGATGTACTGGTGGGATTGATGTTTGCCAATGACTTTACCAATGACAATTCAATTATGTCAACAATCTTCGCCTTTGGCATTGGTGGCAAAACATCACCCGAATCATCATATCACCAGTCTTGTAGACTTCCCCTATAGATCTCCTTGTCTACCTGTAACACACACTGTCTGTTATCTCTTTCATTTGATATTGATTTTCAAACTTCCCTGTATCTGAGATCTTCTCCTCTTCCATCTTTGTATCTTCTATCTCTGTATGATCTTTTCCCCTTTTTGCCTCCATAGGTCAAAGATTTGTTACTTCTGTAAATATTTGCCTTTCATAACTGTAACTTATTGAAAATATCCTTATATATTTTCTTTGCTGAATCAAGGAAGGGCTTCCATATACCTGTTACATGTTCTAAGTTCTTTTTTGCTACTTGTAGTGAGACAATTATGTTTTCCATGTCTTCCACTATTTTTTAATCAGGTTCTTTGATCAGGTTATTTGCATCAGTTGTAGTTATCTGCATTAGATCAAATGTTGGGGCAAGGAACAATTGGAATCCAATAAGATCTTGAATTCTCTTTGTCTTCTCTTCTGATGCCTTTTTGAGGATGAGAGCAAGACTGGTCAATTCCCTGCTATATGCAGTTGCAGAAGAGTTCTTTGCATCAAACTTGGATGAAAGAACCTTTATCTCTTCTGAAGTCTTGGATGTTCTCTTAGTTATATCTTGAACAAAGTCTTCAAAGTTTGAAGTCCTTGTGATCAGTCTTCCTGCATCTTGTACCAGCTACATTAGCTCCCTGGTTCGTTTAGATACAATGATCTTCAGTTCTTCAACCTATTTGTGAAGAATTTCAACTCGCTTTTTCTCATAATGATCAATTGCTATTGTCTCCAAGTCGGTGACATCTTCCCTAATTGCTTGTGCAACAATCTCCAACTGATCTATAACAGGTTCATCCTCATTAATTTCTGTATCCGGTACAAAGTTGTACAAGATGTTTCTTACACTAGAGAGGACCATGTCTTGTTTCCTCTTAGTGAGCTCTTTTAGTTGTCTTGTTGACATCTTGATTATGTCAACCACTGTTTCACTAACTTTCCCTCTCTTTGCTTCAGTATCTGTTGCAAAAGTTAGTTTTCTCTTCAATGAAGATGTGCTAGGAACATCTACCGGTTCCTCCTGTTTATTCTCCTGTTCAGGTTGTTCTTCTGCAGGCTTCTATTCTGTATTAGAAGGTAACTCTTGATGTTGAGGTATCTCTTCTTGTCGTACCTCTTGTTCTTGATGTACTTCCCCTCTTGGTTGTACTTCTTCCTCCGGATGGACTTCTTCCTCTGGATGGACTTCCTCTTTTGGATGGACTTCCTCTGCCGGTGGTTTCTCTGTTTGTTGTTCCTCACCCACATGTTCATTCATAGCAATCTCCTCTTCATCTGTTCCTTTTTTAGTAGTCATCTTTTCTGATGACTCCCCCTATACTTGATCTTCTGGTTGAACTTACTCACCTAGATTTACCTATTCATTGGATGTGAATGGTTCAGTTGGAACTTCTTTCTCACTAGTTGAAAATTGTTCACAAGCCATGAATTGTACCGGTGGTACCAATACTTGTTCAGGTTCCTCTTGAGAGATTTCCTGTGGACCTGTTGTCTTTAGGGTACTGAAGTCATATTGCTGCCAGAACTCTAGTGTATCTTTATATATGTCTTTTTCATATCCATTAATAATCTTTGCAACCTTGTTCTTTGTGTCCAAATTTAGTGACACTGCTTCCATCAGAAGTTTTGTTGTCTCTTCACTGAGACCTGATCTTACTTGTGTCAATGTCTCCCTTACAATCTTATTGTTCCCTGCTAAACCGGTTCCATTTAGCCATAATTATTTGATTTAATTCAGGAGGAAATTGAGCCCTATAGTCCTTAGGACTTCTGTTGAAATCCAAGAAGGTTTCCAATAGAGGAACTTCTATTTTCTGCTTATCCTCCTCTACTAAAACACTGAACCATTTGGCTGCATTTGAAACTTCACCAAAATCCATGACTTCATCAACTATATTATCTACAGTCAAAGTTCTAGCTTTACCTTTAAGTGGGGAAGCAAGTAGGGTTGGTGGAGTCAGATCACCAACTTTGTCCTTGTGATCTCAATAATGACCAGTTCCGTTGAAATATTTTCCTTAACTGGAGTCTCAACTCCAAGTATGCCTTTTCCTTTCCCAATGTCAATCGATGGCTCTGTGGTCTTGTGGCATTCTACCTCTGCTTGATGTTGTTTCTGAAGAAGATTTGTTCATGTAGAGACTCCTTCATGCACTTTGTCCACCTCTCCAATCAGCACCTAACTTATTCTCTTTCTTATCAGGAAACTCTGTTTATGCAGGTCAACTTGTTGGGTTTCTTCTTCCAGAGTAAGATGATTTTGAACTTCAAGAAGAGCTCGAATTCTCAACTATTTTTCCTTATCAATCGAAGATTTCCATCTTCCTTCTATTATTTCCTGTAGATCACCAAGAATTATTTTATGAAGTTTAGTGGGAGTATAATTGAACTTGTAGAGATAGAAAACTACAGCTTCTATTTTTCTTTTATCTTCTTCATTACTCACTGCATATCTTCTTCCAACTGTTCCCAATCTACCTGAATCTTTTATTCCTTCAACCACTTCATCAATGGTTGGTTTCCTTCCTCTCAGTGCATCCTCTTTCACTGGTTTTGTAGTCTTTCTCTTATGGTGAAGAGTAGTTGTTCCTTCAGTTTCAGTTTCCTCCGGTTCTTCCCCTTGTGCACTGGACGCTTGTTGTGTCCTTTTCCTTTGAACCTTGGGTTCTTCTACTACTATTTTCTTCTTCCTTGGTGTAGGAGTCCTTTTTACATACACCTTTTTCGGTTCCTTGACTGATGACTTTTTCTTCAAATTTTCCTGAATTTCTTCATATGTGCCAAACCGGTATGCAAAGAGATCTAGGTCACTCTCTTGCAATGCATTTGCATATGCCTTGGCTATCTTGGTAGAGATCTCATACCCAAGCTCCAGTGCATACTCTGTTTTGGGCTCCACAGCTTGAATTATACAGTGATCGGTGCTAACCAAAAAACACATCTCATCCTTGAATAGATCAACAATGGCCGAGAGAATTCTTTCCCTGGCGTGCATTCTAAGCTGGAAGGCCTCAAAGTAATTGGTCATAACTTTATTAAACTGATTTCCTAGTTTGTTTGCCATTTATCCTATTTGTATCATAACCAGTTTATCTACTTTCCAGGTAACTTTTCCTATGCCTGGAAAGAAATTCTGATAATAGAAGAAGAAACATACCAATAGAGTTCCACATTTGAGGAACTTTTTCTTCACTAGACCGAGCTTCTTTAGGTTTTCGAAGATTTGCCCTCTTAACATAGCGCAAATATTGTATTGTGCATTGTCATGCATGATCCTGTGAGGGGCGTGTATAGCTCCTCCCGATACACTGTTAAGGTTGCTCGACTGATAGATTTTGTATTCGATGACCGCTAATGCAAATCAAACGCCCTTGTCTTCTAAGTTGTTAACAGTCATCAACCGACTGTCAGATTTTGACTGTGTTAACCTTGCAACTTCTACGTTGGCAATTGTTCTAAGGGTAAGAGCTTCCCCTTTATCACTATATCTAGTAACCCTTTGCAAATCTTCTTTGGTTATTGTTGTGACTACGCCCTTCGCAAGCCACATTCCTGGTTCATGAACCCTACTTAGAACCAGTCTTATCCAATCTGGTCGAAACACGGTTGGATACCTAACTCCATTGGTCAAATCTGAAGTCTCAAGCTTTGCATACTTAGCTTGAAGCTTTCCATCCTTGCAGAGTGAAAGATATTCTCTTTGGATGAAAGTTTCACCCAGTTCTTCCTGCTTTGAGTGGATGAACGCCATAATGTCTTCAGTCAACAAAATTCCATCAGGCACCGATGATAGAGCACCTGTCATGTCGTTCTCTCAGTTCTGCACCGTCGTTATGTCATAAACTGGTCTATCAAATTGGTTACCTTGAACTAGGTTGACAATAGAAGATGATGATGCCATCAGATCCGACCGGTTTACATAGAGAGTTCTTGATAGGATTTACAGAGTTCACTTAGCAAAGACTGTAAATCAAAGCAAGAAAATATTACTCAAGCTTAAGAGAACAAAAATCACAGTTCGCAATGTAAAGTGAATTATCAAACGGTAACAATTGATAACGGCTACAACATTAATTACCTTACCCAATCTTTCTTACAACAACTGGTTCTCATGCGTTTACCTGTTAATCAATCCTCAATTGTGATGTCATCACTTACCTTTCCGATATACCTGATAGACCAATGACTTCTTCCGGTTGCACTTTTTGCCTATGTGAGACCATTACTTGCTAGTTCTACCGGGAACAATAGGCAGACTACCGGTTCCCTTTAAGCCCTTAGGCTCAGTTTGCTGAAGAGATATCACCATCAACAAATGATGATCTTTCTTCTATTTTCTCCTCAGCGGAGCTCTTTGATTCCTTTTTGAACCAAATCTTCTTGACTTCTTTTTCCATCTCTTTTCCCTTGTTAACCTTTTTGTTAGGAGTCAAGTTCTTCTTGACTGGTTTAGCAGGTCCCTTTTTCTTGTTCATTGGCTGGTTCTTGCACTCTTTGGCCAGATGTCCAACCTTGTTACAGTTGTCACAAGCCATCCTGGTTGCCCTCCATGTATTGACCCTTGTTTCCCTATTCTTGGGTGAGTGACACCGGGAGTTGCTATGGCCATATGGTCCACAGTTAGCACAGTTGGTTGTGCTCTGGTTTACATTCCTATTAGAGAATATCGGTCTTGGTGGGGATTTGAATGCCATAGTTCTAGACCTGCATTCATCTACTTTGTGTTCAAACTTGTTGCATGCATAACAGTAACTTTTGAAGCTTCCCCTGCTTCCACTAGACACACTATTGGGACATGACCTACATTCAAGGGTCTTGTGCCCATACTTGTAACAGTTGCTGTAGTAACCGTTAGAAGTGAATGGCTTCACCAGTGCATTTCTGCAGTCATTTGTTTTATGACCCGGTTTACCGCAATGATTACAAGAGGTTTTGAAGGTATTTTTACCTTTTTCTTCTATCAGTTTCTTCTTTTCCTTCTTGTCCTACTTGAATTTAGAGGATTCACCGGTTTCATTGTTGCTTTGATCGGTGTACCCAAGTCCTGTGGGATCCTTGTGCTTTCTTTGAGCCCTTAATTGCTCATCAAGCTTTTCTGAGCTTTCATTGTACCTTTTAAGTGTCTCATTTCTCTCTTCAAGAGTCTTCAATTGTTCCTTTAGTTGATACAATTCAATAGCCAGCCTTTTGCATGCATCATCTTTATCATGCAAGTTCTTATTCATAATTACATTCTCTTGAGTTATGATTTGCATGTCTTCTTGAAGTTGTAATACAAGAACATCACTTTCTCTTACCGCATCTTCTGCCAGATTTCTTGCTCTTTTAGAGGTCACTAGTGATTTTACAGCACTGTTCCTTTCATCTTTAGCTTTTATTTTGTCTTCAATGATTGCAGTCATTCTCAGAGCATTACTTTCTTGCTCCATTTTCAGATTTGAGATTTGATCGGTAAGACTCTGATTTCTCTCCATATGATCGAGACTGCCTCTTCTGCTTCATCAGATCCACTTTGCCCAGAGAGTTCCTCAATTATTTCATTGCTCTCACTCAGTTGTAGAGCCATCTCCTTTCTTTTTGCAAGGGACCTTCTCAGTCTATTCTCAAGAGAGGCAATTATGTCATTGGCTTCCTCAAGCTTCTTTTGATACTTGTAACCCTCTATGATCTTTACTCAAGCGGTTAAGCTTTATATCTTTGAGAACCAAATGCTTTGATAAAAATTGTTAGTCCTAACCAGTTACTGAGAGGGGGGGTGAATCAGTAAATACAATTTCTACTTCAATTTATCCTTATATATATATTCTTGTAGTATTAAAAGAATATAACAACACTCAAACAAAAATTGAAATACACAAGTCAACACAACATATATAGGTGGAAACCCTCGGTTAGAAGGAGAAAACCACGGTGGGACAAAACCACAACTTTACTACTGCAGTAATAAAGGTGCCCTGTTAGAGGCTTACAAAGCACTGGTAAGTTTGCTACCCGGTAAAGGGATTTGGTAGAAGACCTGTTAGGATCTTGACCTTGTTAGGAGTCGCCTTGTAAGAGGACTTTCAACACTAATAAAGATGTTACCGGTAAAGGGATTTATACAAAGATCC
The DNA here is from genome assembly GCA_027943335.1 of Chamaecyparis obtusa. Taxonomy (NCBI): domain Eukaryota; kingdom Viridiplantae; phylum Streptophyta; class Pinopsida; order Cupressales; family Cupressaceae; genus Chamaecyparis; species Chamaecyparis obtusa. The sequence continues at coordinate 533,251 of BSBK01001267.1, read as the reverse complement.
TTTTAAGGTTCACCTTGATTAAGGGATTTGAATATACTTCACAATCTAAAGCAATGATCTTATGATGACACTTTTTGTCTAATCAGATCATACGTGTTCCCCTTTTCTCTGCTTGGCTGTTGAACCCTTCTTTGTCTTTCACTTCTCGTGACTGTAACTCCTCTCAGAAGATCTCTCTCCTCTAGATATTCAACAACAATTCTTGTGTATCCTATGACCTGTATTTATAAGAAATTAATCTTATTAAAAATACATCTCATAGTTCCACCAAGCCGTAAACTCTCTCATAAATCATGCATGCAAAACCCTAGAATAAAACGCTTACAAACTGATCCTGAATTTACCTTAAAACATTCATAGATAAAACAAAGCTAACTTCAGTAAAACTAAAAAAGCTAACTCTAGTTTTAACAATGAATGCTCCGCATAATCCGGTTCGGATTATCATGCATTTAACTGGTAAAGAACTTGTACCTAGTTAGTCATCTCTTCCCTGTGTGTCTCCCATGACCGGTTAGAATAACTTAGACCGGTATAAGCGTGACTAGAAAAGTACACCGCTTACTTGTTTAGTCTACTGGTGCATATTTAAGAGTACCGGTATGATGTACCGATGTTTCGGTGGGATTGATGTTTGCCAATGACTTTACCAATGACAAGTCAATTATGTCAATAGGAGCACCCCAACCTTAAACAACCAACAACTGATGAGTGGCATCAAAATTATCGAGAGTAGAAGTAATATCTCTCTCACCAACTCTCAACTGGCTAGTCACACGATGACTCTGCACAATGGGTCTCCTATGCTAAATCTCAATTGTACTATAAACACTATGGTAGGAAGTTGTGTACAACAAACCCCCCTCAAGATCACCATATCTTTGTGTACTATCATCCGAGCACACATCTGCAAACTGAGTACTAACATCGGACTCATCCTCATCTACCCCTGAGGAAGCTGTTGCTGAATCTGTCTCATCACAAACCTCAGCTACCTTGTCCTCTGCAACCACATGACAATCTAGATCCTGGGACCCATCCTCACTTACTAACAACTCAGACTCCTCCCCCAGGGTCTGATAAATCAAGCATGAATTGTTGCAAGTAGAGTCATCCTCATGAGTTACCGAAGAAGTAACCTTATCTAAAGAAGTGGAATCCCTGGTTGTAACAAATTCCTACCACTCATATGCGTCCCTATCCTCATCTGTGAGTCCCTACAGAAAAGGATCCTGGAACCCACCACCACCGGATGACAACGTTGAGTCCACACCCAGTGTCTAAAATAAAAATCTAGAAACACTGCAGCACCCATCATCCTCACTCTCAACATCAGAGGTATCTGTGATGCTAGTGTCCACATTGTCTATCTGAGACCCCTTTGCTAACTCTAGTTGCATACATGACTCAATGTCATCATGTGAATCATCTGCACTATTGCATGAATCTATGTCACCCGACTCAACTGCAACACTCCCATCATGAGTGTCATCACTGGATAGCTCTATGCCCACATCCTCAATATAGGAAAAGACTGTTGTCTCGTGTACTGACTCAACACTACGACTGCTGTCATAAACATCAGAGCTATCAAAGCTCATATACTCCTCGTAGTCCTCAAAAATAACACCATCATCAAAGGTGTCAAAATCCATAGTGGTATCTACAACATCCTCCACTCTCACACTATCCATGGAATCAACAATGAGCTCACATAAAGGACTGCTGTCCTGAAAATCAGATCTTGTGTCACTAACTCTAATAGGCTCGAAATGCTGAAACTCGGTACCACTATCTGCCAACAAGACAGACACATCTGCATGTCCCTGTAAAGATTTTCCAACATCATGTGTGCAAATAGGACTAGTGGCTAACCTACTAAGAACGGAACCATCTCCACAATGATTAGTGGCTACTGAAAACTCATCATGAAGATTTCTAGATGTCTCACCTATGAGAACATCCCGTTTCTCTTCCCGCAGTCTTTGTGGGGAAGACTTCCTGAAGAAGAAAACCATGAAACTAATTGCCCTGTCAACAGTGGCCGAATTTGCAAGTTGGGCTTTTAGCCTTTCTTGTGTTTGCCTTAATTTCTCAATTCTATTTTCCAAGGCAATTGATTGTTTCCTAACCCATGTCACACTGCTCAATTGGTTTCTATATTTACTTGGTTTTCTATATTTATCCATGGCTGAAAAAAAAAGCTAGAGTTCTGGTCACTCCAAACAAATGTGTGAGCTCAATAATTTTCAACCCAACAGGATGGCAAGAAACTGCTTTGATGCCACTATTAAGAACTTGATTGGCTCTTTGTCGGAAAACTTAATTGTATTTTGAACATATATATATATATATATATATATATCTATATATATATATTTTGGTAATTTTCCAACATAACATGCAAAGTAATTTCAAGCTCTAAATGCACAAGCTGAAAATATTTATTTATTTATTTCTAGCATATATACAAATTTAAATTATCAATTATAAATGTGCACCTTTTTGAATATTAAAGTCGCAGCCCTAAGAGGAATTACGCTGCCTTAGAGAAGATCGCAACTCTTAAGGAATTAAATCACAGCATCCTTGGATAAATTCACAACTTCCTTTTATTAAACCATAGCTTCTCTGGATTGCCGTATGGACTCCCTAATTCATCATGTATGGAATGAAATCACTACACAATTCATTGGCAATTGGACTCCAACTCAAAGTGTGCGGAATTTTGAAGAAGATTCTCGTTTCTTCAAAACCAAGAACAAACCCTCAAACCCTTCTCCCAAACTTCTCCACAAAATGAAAACAATAGATATCATTGAATGAATTGCTTTTGTCCAAAGCATTGCTTTTATAATAAAATATTTCTTCTCTCACACACTTTTTACTTACAAAAGACTTTGCTTAATGTGCACATTTGAAATATAATAAACTATTATATTTCTTTGCTATTTAATGATAAAAAAGACCCTTTTTATTAAAATAACCATATTTTGACACATAGGGTCGCTATTTTATGAGTTCAGGATTTAAAACTTCTCAACCCGCTTCCAACGAGCTATAACACTAAGATGCCCAAAATACATTCCCAATAAAAATGGTAACCTTAGCCGATTTAATTAAATAATAATCATAATTCACCCATCTTGTGAAAATGATTGAAAAAGCATCAGAATCAAAATCTGACAGCACAAGAGTGATCTTGATGATGAGAGATGATGAATGAACCTAACAGGGTGACTTACTAAAAATAGACGCTCCCTCCAAGAATCTTGGAGTCCAAATCGAAAGCCGGAAATAAAATATGAGAGCATCATATAACTCCACTAAATCATCTGAGCTCAATAGAACCATATGTTGACTTACTATAAATAGTAAGTTTGTCAAAATGGGGCCAAAACCCATAACAGGGTCCTCTAATCACCAATATTAGCCTACAAGGACCCAATGATAGGCTAAATCCACTAACTCCAATGCTCGCTCAAAATGGGGACATTACATATATATTTATTACTGATATTGTAACAGATATATATAAATATATTAATATCAATATTATGCTGAATGGATAAAATGAGACTTGTATTTTATGTTTTATATACTTCTCTTATTGATCAAGGAATGAACTCTTATAAGAAAGATATGGTGGTATAGAGACATGTCTCCTTACGAAGACATGGCTCTATACCGTCATGTCTCTTCACTCATAACTGTCTGTTCAAACCAACCACTAATATGCAAAGGATCGGTGTTTTAGTAAAGTAAACAAATGTATAATACACGACACTCGACCGTATACAACTCAATCATAGTGTATCACCTGATACTATATGTCGTAGCTTTGGAGACCGATCGGTAAGTAAATACAATCACAAATTTTATATTAACCAATACACATCGGTGATGTGTATAACTGATACAAATCGGTACTAATTAGCATTAATATGAATAACCGATACAAATCAGTATTTGTAAGATTATAAATCAACAGTAATGAAAACCGATACAAAATGAAAATACCAATCTTTGATTTATCAGTTTCATTAATATATTTTATGATGCTTATTCGATTCATAGCATAGTTATTATGAAAGATATCAAATCTAATTATATGTATATATATAATAATAATAGATATATATATATATAATAAGCACAATATATATTGATATTTTCTTATAATAATTATTTTATCTGAATGAAGCTATAAACATCAACACTCCCTCTTAGCTAGGGAAGATAAAATGCATATCACAATAACTTCATAAATTGTGAAAGTTTGTTCCCTGGTGGATTGCCTCCATTGGCGATTCTATCCACAGTTCTCAGGTGGATTGCCTCCATCGGTGATTCTATCCACAATTCTCAGGTGGATTGCCTCCATCAGCGATTCTATCCACAAGCTCTCATGTGGATTGCCTCCATCAATGATTCTATCCACAAACTCACGATCTTTAGTGCGGATTGCCTCCATTGGCGATTCTATCCACACGTTCCTAGGTGGATTGCCTCAATCGGCGATTCTATCCACAAGTTATGATCTGTTTAAATCATCACAAGCTATCTATCATAATAGAAAGTTATTGTAAGTCGTCACTTCCTTATGATCTGTTCCAATAACTTTAACAAATACAAGTGATAATCATTTGGAAGTCGTCACTTCCTTATGATTTACACAAGGCCCATATAGTTATAAAATAACATTAATATAATAATCAATAATCATGTCAAGGTTACCTCAAAAGTGTTCTTATCTATATCAGTGAACTCCCTCTCAATCATAAGGTATCTTGAATTTCTTTTAGAATACATATTTCTCTGAATACACATTTGAATCATTGACTTCAGCAAGGAATCTTGCATTCTAAGTCTGTCAGGACACTTTCTTGCAGTGTGACCATATTTGTCGCATCTAAAACATTGCATTGTAGAGAGGTCTCTAGGTTTCTTGAACGGGTGTTGATCATATGACTTCTTGCCCTTTTTCCTTTTTGAACTAGTGACTAGAACATGAACATCTTCATTTGTGGACTCCACGATTCCTCTGGATGTTAGGTTATACTCTTCTTGAATACAGTCATCTTTTAGTCGATCAAATTTGGGGAGTTTGGCGTGAGCACTTACTCCTTGTCTAAAGTTTTCCTATGAGATTGGGAGCCCATTTAGAGTTATCATAGTTTGTAATGTCCCCATTTTTCAGACTTCGGGATTAGCTTGGTTTGGCAACCCTCGCAAGCTAATCGGGTGTTCAGAGGGGGTCAGATTGTGGAGCCAGCATTGGGATTCCATTCTAGAGATTCAGATTATCAGTTTTGCTCTTCATTCGGGTCATTTTGGCCAACTTACTATTTTTAGTAAGTGGGGTTTCTGGTATGGCCAGGATTGGCAGGGTGTCTGCACGGAGTGTCAGACATCTCAGGATTGAGTTTCTGAGAATTTCCAGTTTGTGTGACTTACTATTTTTAGTAAGTCTATTTTTAGCAGTGGCAATTTCTGGCAGGGCAGTGTCTATTCTCGGCTAGGTAGTTGGTCCTGGTGCTTTGCTAGAATTTCTTGATTGCAGTCTGTCCGTGCAGTGGCTTTGAAGTTTAAATGATGTTATTAAATTAAATTATTTTGGTTTAATTTAATAACTTTTAACTTTATAATATTATATTATAAAGTGGGAGTATTTAATAAAGCCAATTAAGTGAAATATTAAAAAATGTGCTTTTTCGAAAAAGCTATATATTTTGCTCAAAAAAGCACTTTCATTATTCATTATGCAATCATTATTTTATTGAAGTTTGTGAAGAATTGCCCTAGCTAGGGTTTCGAGGACAGATTCCTCTTTCTGGTGATTTGAGCCATTGCCTGTAATGGTGAATTTCACAACTGATTAATTCTATATATCAATTCAATGCTGTTGTATATTGAATTGAAGAAAGTTTTATTTCTGGACTTGAAGATCTGTAGATGAAATTGTATTTATTTATACAATGCAATGAAGTTTCTGAATGTGTATTGAATGCTGAAGATTATAGGAATGATGGAAGAATTTTCAAATCTGAAGTATATTTGCTGATGAAATAGTATTTTCTTAATACATTTCGGTTGGGGTTTGAAACTATTCTGGAGGCGTCAAGTATTAAGTCTGATTTGTTGAAAAGGGAGTGAGAAAGAGCTGAATTGTGCAAGTCTGGAACAGTATTGGAGCTGCAAAATTATATTCAGACAGCAACGTCTTGCTAAACAGTCCAAATCCATTTATTATGCTTATCGAAGGCTGTTAGAACAGAGCGCGTGAGAGTGGAGCCAAACCGCATTGCAATTTGGGATTTGCATTTCCAGCTGTAGCAAATCGGGTGACAATATTTTGGGACGGCATCTCTTGTCCAAACTGTTGGCTGGCAGCGTTTAGTTCCTTGTAAGCTGCCCACGTGAATTTACTAGTTGGCACGTGAGGTAATACTTGGCGGTAGGCAAATCTGGGCGGCATCTATATGCTAGCAGGGCTGCACATATTCATTTGGGACGGTTTTGTTGTTCTGAGACAGTCACATACATCTATGAGCAGTGACGTGATCAACACACACTTTGGCGGTTGTATTCCTTCAAGACGTCGTCAGCATAAGGGAGATTTTGCAAGTACTGGTTGTGACAAGGAAAGATAGAATTGGTGTATGCACAGGTGCAATTCATAAGTTGATTAATTTTCTTATTATATTAGTTGGTTGAATATTAATAATTGAATTAAGGACATTAATTTCAGAATGTTATTTCACTGAATTAGTTAAAGAAATTGTTGGTTATGCTATCAAATTTAGCTTTGCATAGTCTATTGGGAAATTAGTTTGCTATTGTATACAAGTTATCATTGAATATTCAGGAAGAGCCAAGTTCGTTTCTTCACATAGTTAATTCCTTATCATCATAAATGTGACCAATTGAAGAGAGTTGATTCCTTAATTCTGTTATCCTCATAAAATATGAGGTGATAGTCTCTCCTTTATTCATTTTAATATTAGAGAGTTGATTTTTAAGGGTAAGAATTCTGCTGGTGTTGTTGATCTCAAACATGTTTTCCAGGGCTTTGAACATGTCATACGTGGAGTCTAACTTTGTGATGATAGGTAGTAGATGATTTTTCACTCCATCTACTAATAATTCCTTTGCTCTAGTATCGTCTTTTTCCCATTGACTTTGCTCATCATTTCCACTAGGTTTAAGAGGATTTTCTATTACTGTCTTTAGCTCATTCTTCGTTAATACCAACATCATTCGAAGTTTCCACGATTCATAATTTGAAGCACCTTCAAGTCTGTCTTCGAGTCTCATTCCATTTGCCATTTTGTCAGTACAAGTTTTCCAAAAAAATCTGATCTTGATCTTCCTTCAATCTAATCGGATCTTCCTTCAAGCGGTTAGGCTTTAACAAAGGAACTTGGCTGTGATACCATGTTAAATTTACATTAGAAAATATCACTTTTTAATTTTTCTTATATAATCTTAATATATATAATATATCTATCGCAATATATATATATATTTAATATTGATATTGTAACAGATATATATAAATATATTAATATCAATATTATGCTGAATGGATAAAATGATACTTGTATTGTATGTTGTATATACTTGTCTCTTATTGATCAAGGAATAAACTCTTATAAGAAAGATATGGTGGTATAGAGACATGTCTCCTTACGGATACATGGCTCTATACCGTCATGTCTCTTCACTCATAACTGTCTGTTCAAACCGACCACTAATATGCAAAGGATTGGTGTTTTAGCAAAGTAAACAAATGTATAATACACGACACTCGACCATATACAACTCAATCATAGTGTATCACATGATACTATATGTCGCAGCTTTGGAGACCCATCGGTAAGTGTAAAGAACCTAGTTGGCTCTCTATTGCAAATTGGTTCTTCCTCCAATCTACTTGCAATTTTTGTGTTTTTTAATAACATATATGACTTTTGATCATTTTTCCAGACTTATGTAATTGAACGAACAACAAAAATCAATACAACGTTTCCAAAGTATAAATAAATCTTTTATCTTAAGTCTGAGATAATAAAAGCAGCAAATTATTTATTTCCAAAGTTCACAAGTAACAATTTCAATGCTTGCAAGAGTTAATGAACACATAAATTTATAAGGCACCTTATTATCCAAATGGTTGCCAGCGAATCCAAACAAGCCTTGACTCAAGATGGCCTTCTCCCACATCTTTAACGCAGCCCTGCAATGTTATTCTTTGCCATGAATCATATCACAACATTTTGGAAAAGAACCGCAGCCTCTTTAAGAAGTAACACTACCCAGAATTGAGCCCAAAGGAAAGGCGGATATGCTTCTTCTAACTCGTGCCTGCACCCTAAACCGCTGCCTCTATGTAAAGCTACAGCTGCTATTAAATTCGTACGGCAGCCTTGGTAGATAATTCAGCCTCCAAGGAATTTAATATTCCGAATGAATTTCAAATTCAATCAATGAAAAATTCAGCTCTGCTATACATTGTTCAAACCTCCACAACTTGGTATACCTTAGCACCAAGATCAACATCTACAGATTCAGAATAATTTTCAGAATTCAGTTTGCAAAATTCACTATCAATCAGTGATGATTCAAATTGCCAAAAGAGAGGAATCAGTCCTCAAACCCTAGCCATTCTTCTCCACAACCAAATTTAATAAAATGATCAATAGATATCTTAGAATGAGCTCTCAAGACCCTTTTTATTCTTTCTTGTGAGAGCTCAAACACAATTCTTACCAATGTGGGATAAAAAGATATACTTTTCCTTTTAATAATTCATTTACTCCAATACTTTAAATTAATACCTTGGCATGAATTAATTAAATAAATGGCCCCTTCCCATGATGACTCAACCCTCAACTTAAGTGAAATTATAAAGTTAAATTATAACTTCATAATAAGCCATTTAATGATTTAATAATAATTTGGCTACCAAAATAATAACTACCAAAATACTTATCCTTTTAATATGCCGTCTGAAATAGGAGTCACACCTATTATTTCCCCATGTGACCAAATGAACTTTCCAAAAATAGAAAGGGTCCTTTTCGAACAACATCAGACTTACTATAAATAGTAAACGTGGCAAAACTATAGCAAATGAAGTCTGAATGACGCCAAACGAAAGCATACTGAATCCTGAAGTAGATGTCCACTAAAAGAGACCCTTTGTCCATCCTCATTAGCCTACGAGGGTCACATGAAAGGCTAATCCCAAGAGCCTGAAAAATGGGGACATTACAGTCCTCCCTTCCTAAGATTGCTTGTCCTCAAGCAATCATGAAAAAAAAGAAACATCACAGTCCTTCCGGATCGCAAAGATGGTCATGAGTAATGTCCCAATCCTCAACACCCAAACAATTGACATCACTGACAACATCATCTAAAGACCAATTGTAGATGCCAATGGAAGAAACCACTCAGCGGAACTCAACCCAACTGGAACATCAACTCTGTCAAAACTCAAGTCCCTGTCTAACTCACACTCACACCCAACTGCACTGTGGATATGACAACAACCATAGGTACCTAAGTCACTGCCACCAAATCCAATCTCTGATAAACTGTCTTGGGTGTGTCGATACTGCAAGTTGTGTAACTTGCAACTACCAATTCCATCTGCAAAAGATGGTGTTAATCCATCCCATAATGGATGGTAAGAAACTAGAGCTAGTCTACACCTGTGTGAGACCAAATCCTCCACCCATGGGTCAAAAGAAAAATGATGAGCATACCCCATCGTATAATGTCGGTGGAAAGCCCCGATCTCCTTCAATGGCTCATCATTACCAAACTGGAAATCATGAGATGGTTTCAATCTTTGACTCCACATAACCGCAGGTTGGGTAGGAGCCTAAGCAACCCTCTCAGCAAACCCAACCTCGAAATGCCTGTAGGGAAGCATAATAGATAGAGTCTCTACAATCTTCCCTACCAACCTCCGAATAGCACAAGAGCCTCGGATGAGAGTACCCTCAGACACTCTATATGAATCCTCTTGCACATCTGCACTCTCAAGTAAATACTCCATGATTGACTCGGTGTAGCAAAAATTATACTTGGAAGTGTCAACTTGCTCCCCCGTAACCCACAGTTGATCCCTCTAAAAATGTGGCACTACCAACTGTCCCATGCTATCAGCTATATGAGACGAAGAAATAGATTCACTTCCAGCAAAAGGAAGAAAACCAACATGAGAGCTTGATTCCACTGGTACTCCTACCTTATCCCTACCTAGTGCACCCATATCTTGAGAAGATGTGTCTGCCACATCATCATGTCGCACATCCCCAACTGTAGAAGTAAACTCGCCACCAACCACCTCAATGTGCAATCGAACTGGGTCTGGGGCTAGTGTGGACCGAAACTGCTCCAACTCCATGGTCACCTCCTCTAACTGAAACCGTGACTCTTGAAGAGCCCGCTAAGTGCCCTCTAGAGCCTTAGAAGTCTCTATGACCTCTTGAGTAAGCTCACTCACCTCCTCCTCTCTATCCATCAGTGCCTCATATGCTGTACTCCCCCACTCAATAGGTGATCTCGGTCAGCTACCATCTATAAATAATCCTGTCTCAAAATCTTGATAGCCTCACGCAAAGAGTGGATCTCTGTCAAGGAAAGGTAACCACCACTGTGCTCATCTGTCATAGGAGCACCCAATCATAAACAGCCAAAAGATGACGAGCGGCATCAAAATGCTCGAGAGTAAAAGTAATATCTCTCTCACCAACTCTCAACTGGCTAGTCACATGATGACTCTGTACAGCGGGCCTCCTACGTACAATCTCAACTGCACTATCCACACTATGGAAGGAAGCTATATCCAACAAACTCCCCTCAAGATCGTCGTATCTCTGTTTACTTTCATCCGAGTACACATCTACAAACTAAGTACAGACAACAGACTCGTCCTCATCTATTCCCAAGGAAGCTGCTACTGAATCCGACTCCACAATTCCCAGCTACCTTGTCTTCTGCAACCACTTGACAATCCAGATCTTGGGATCCATCCTCACTCACTAACAACTCAGAGTCCTCCCCCAGGGTCTGATAAATCAAACGTGTCTCGCTGCAGGAAGAATCATCCTCACGAGTCACCAAAGAAGTAACCCCCTCTCTAGAAGTGGAAGCCTTGGCTGTAACAAAATTTTGCCACTCATATGCTTCCCCATCCTCATTCGTGAGTCCCTATAACAAAGAATCTTGGAACCCACCACCACCGTATGACAACGTTGAGTCCACACCCAAAGTCTGATATAAAAAACTAGAAACACTGCAGCACCCATCATCCTCGCTCTCAACATCAGAAATATCTATGATGCCAGTGTCCACATCATCTATCCGTGACTCCTTAGCTAACTCTGGCTGCATACATGACTCAATGTCATCATGTAAATCAACTACACTGTGGCATGAGTCTATGTCACCCAACTCAACTGCAACACTCTCATCATGAGTGTCATTACTAGATAGCTCTATGCTCACATCCTCAATACAGGAAAAGACCACTGTCTCCTGTACAAATTCTACACTGCGACTGCTATCATAAACCTAAGAGTTTTCAAAGCTCATACACTCCTCACAGTCATCACCCAACATCTCACAGGGGGTGTCATCCCCAATGCAGCTCATAGCATACTAAAAGGTATCATAAGATGTGTCTACACTATCTGCATCCACATCTCCTACTGAAGGCTCAATTGCTGACACCTGACTCTGCACACATGATCCAATGTCAGGCTGTGCACCAATAATGCTAGAGCATGAGCCACCATCTACTAACTCCGCTGTAACGCCCAGATCATCAACATCATAGCTAGGTGACTCCATACATGCATCGGTCCCATATAAGGAAGCAGTTGCCTCCTGCACTGGAGCAACACTACTATAGTTGACATAAAAATCTCCAATAACAACTCCCTCCATGGAAGAGTCTGAACACTCAGTGACAATTACAGCATCAGTTGCCTCTGAACTAACCGTAGCGACTACTCTGGGAGCCTCAACCTGCTGAAGCTCAGTGCTGGTGTCCACCAATGGTACTAATACATCCACATGTCCCTGTGAAATAAATCCATCATCAGCATTGTAGATAGGACTAGCAGGTGCCGTACTAAATATAGGTACATCTGCATCATGGCCACCTGTCGGGGAAAACTCAAGCTTTCTTCCCTGCAGTCTAGATGTCAGCCTTCTAAAGGGAGAAACCATATATCTCGCTGCCCTGTCAACAGTCTTTGGATCCAAAAATCTCTCCGCCAATCTCTGCTGGGGAACCCTAAGTCTTTCCATACTTTCCACCAAGGCATCTATTTCCTCTCTTTTTCCCATACTGCTATGCTGACATCCAGAACTAGGCCTCTTGTATTTGTCCATAGCTAGGAAAAACAGGAGTGCTGATCACTCTTAAAACAATATCAGAATATTAAAGAATTCATACCCCACAAGATGGCAGGAAAAACACTCTGATACCACTGTAAAGACCTTAGCTGGCTCTCTATTGCAAATTCGTTCTTCCTCCAGTCTAGTTGCAATTTTTGTGTTTTTAAATAGCATATATGACTTTTGATCATTTTTCCAGACTTATGTAATTGAACCAACATCAAAAATCAATACAATGTTTCCAAAGTATAAATAAATCTTTTAACTTAATTCTGAGATAACGACAGAAGCAAATTATTTATTTCCAAAGTTCACAAGTAACAATTTCAATGCTTGCAAGAGTTAATGAACACACATAAATTTATAAGGCACCTTATTATCCAAATGGTTGCTAGCAAATCCAAACAAGCCTTAACTCAAGACGGATTTCTCCCAAGTCTTTAACGCAGCCCTGCATTGTTATTCTCTGCCATGAATCATATCACAAGATTTTGCAAAAGAACCGTAGCCTCTTTAAGAAGTAACACTGCCCAAAATTGAGCGCAAAGGAAAGGTGGATATGCTTCTTCTAACTCGTGCCTACACCCTAAACCGTTGCCTCTATGTAAAGCTACAACTGCTATTAAATTCGTACAACAGCCTTGGTAGATAATTCAGCCTCCAAGGAATTTAATAATCCGAATGAATTTCAAATTCAATCAATGAAAACTTCAGCTCTGCTATACATTGTTCAAACCTCCACAACTTGGTATACCTCAGCACCAAGATCAACATCTACAGATTCAGAATAATTTTCAGAATTCAGTTTGCAAAATTCACCATCAATCAGTGATGATTCAAATTGCCAAAAGAGAGGAATCAGTCCTCAAACCCTAGCCATTCTTCTCCACAACCAAATTTAATCAAATGATCAATAGATATCTTAGAATGATTTCTCAAGTCCTTTTTTATTCTTTCTTGTGAGAGCTCAAACACAATTCTTACCAATGTGGGATAAAAAGATATACTTTTCCTTTTAATAATTCATTTACTCCAATACTTTAAATTAATACCTTGGCATGAATTAATTAAATAAATGGCCCCTTCCCATGATGACTCAACTTTCAACTTAAGTGAAATTATAAAGTTAAATTATAACTTTATAATAAGCCATTTAATGATTTAATAATAATTTGGCCATCAAAATAATAATAACTCCCAAAATACTTATCCTTTTAATATGTCATCTGAAAGAGGAGTCGCACCTATCATTTCCCTATGTGACCAAATGAACTTTCCAAAAATAGAAAGGGTCCTTTTCGAACAACATCAGACTTACTATAAATAGTAAACGTGGCAAAACTATAGCAAATGAAGTCCGAATGATGCCAAACGAAAGCCAAACTAAAGCATACTGAATCCTGAAGTAGATGCCCACTGAAAGAGACCCTCTGTCCATCCTCATTAGCCTATGTGGGTCACATGATAGGCTAATCCCAAGAGCCTGAAAAACGGGGACATTACAGTCCTCCCTTCCCAAGATTGCTTGTCCTCAAGCAATCACGAAAAACAAGCAACATCACAGTCCACCTAGATCCCAAGGATGGTCATGAGTAATGTCCCAATCCTCAGCATACTCCTATAAAGAAATCATCAGCATCAACAGTACAAAAATGAGCAACTGAGAAATTGCACTCAACACCCAAACAACTGACATCACTGACAACATCATTTGAAGACCAACTGTAGATGCCAATGGAAGAAACCACTCAGCGGAACTCAACCCAACTGGAACATCAACTTTGTCAAAACTCAAGTCCCTGTCTAACTCACACTCGCACCCAACTACACCGTGGATATGACAATAGCCATAGGTACTTGAGTCACTGCCACCAAATCCAATCTCTGATAAACTGTCTTGGGTGTGTCGATACTGCAAGCTGTGTAACTTGCAACTGCCAGTTCCATCTGCAAAAGATGGTGTTAATCCATCCCATAATGGATGGTAAGAAACTGGAGCCAGTCTACATCTGTGTGAGACCAAATCCTCAACCCATGGGTCAAAAGAAAAATGATGAGCATACCCCACTGTATAATGTTGGTAGAAAGCCCCAATCTCCATCAATGGCTCATCATTACCAAACTAGGGATCATGAGATGGCTCCAATCTTTGACTCCGCATAACCGCAGGTTGGGTAGGAGCCTGAGCAACCCTCTCAGCAAACCTAACCTCGAAATGCTTGTAGGGAAGCATAGTAGATAGTCTCCACAATCTTCCCTACAAACCTCTGAATAGCACAAGAGCCTCGGATGAGAGTACCCTCAGACACTCTGTATGAATCCTCTCACACATCTGCACTCTCAAGTAAATACTTCATGAATGACTCGGTCCAGTAAAAATTATATGTGGAAGCATCAACTTGCTCCCCCACAACCCACAACTGATCCCTCTAAAAATGTGGCACTACCAACTGTCCCATTCTATTAGCTATATGAGACAAAGAAATAGATTCACTTCCAGCAAAAGGAAGCAAATCAACATGAGAGCTTGATTCCATTGGTACTCCTACCTCATCCATACCTAGTGCACCCATATCCTGAACAGATGTGTCTACCACATCATCATGTCGCGTATCCCCAACCATGGAAGTAAACTCGCCACCAACCACCTCAATGTGCATCCGAACTAGGTCTGGGGCCGGTGTGGACCAAAAATGCTCCAACTCCACGGTCACCTCCTCTAATTGAAATTGCGACTCCTGAAGAGCCCATTGAGTGCCCTATAAAGCCTCAAAAGTCATTTTGAGCTCCTGAGTAAGCTCACTCACCTCCTCCTCTCTATCCATCAGTGCCTCATATGTTGTACTCCCCCACTCAACTTGGTGATTTCGGTCGGCTACCATTTGTAAATAATCCTGTCTCAAAATTCTGACACACAAAGAATGGATCTATGTCAAGGAAAGGTAACCACCATTGTGCCCATCTGTCATAGGATCACCCTAATCATAAACAACCAACACATGACAAGTAACATCAAAATTCTTGAGAGTAGAAGTAATATCTCTCTCACCAACTCTCAACTGGCTAGTCACATGATTACTCTGTATAGCGGGCCTCCAACATACAATCTCAACTGCACTGTCCACACTATGGAAGGAAGCAGCATCCAACAAACTCCCCTCAAGATTGCCGTATCTTTGCGTACTTTCATCCGAGTACACATCTACAAACTAAGTACAGACATCAGACTCGTCCTCATCTGTTCCCGAGGAAGCTGCTGCTGAATCCGACTCAACACAATTCCCAGCTACCTCGTCTTCTGCAACCACTTGACAATCCAGATCCTGGGATCCATCCTCACTCACTAACAACTTAGAGTCCTCCCCCAAGGTCTGATAAATCAAACGTGTCTCGCTGCAAGAAGAATCATCCTCATGAGTCACCGAAGAAGCAACCCCCTCTCTAGAAGTGGTAGCCCTGGCTGTAACAAACTCTTGCCACTCATATGCTTCCCCATCCTCATCCATGAGTCCCTATAACAAAGAATCCTGGAACCCACCACCACCATATGACAATGCTGAGTCCACACCCAAAGTTGATATAAAAAACTAGAAGCACTCCAGCACCCATCATCCTCACTCTCAACATCAGAAATATCTATGATGCTAGTGTCCACATCATCTATCCGCAACTCCTCAGGTAACTCTGGCTGCATACATGACTTAATGTCATCATGTAAATCAACTGCACTATGGCATGAATCTATGTCACCCAACTCAATTGCAACACTCTCATCATGAGTGTCATCACTAGATAGCTCCATGCTCACATCCTCAATATAGGAAAAGACCACTGTCTCCTGTAGAGATTCTACACTGTGACTGCTATCATAAACCTGAGAGCTGTTAGAGCTCATACACTCCTCGCAGTCATCACCCAACATCTCACAGGGGGTGTCATCCCCAATGCAGCTCATAGCATCCTCAAAGGTATCATCAGATGTGTCAACACTATCTGTATCCACATCTCCTACTGAAGCCTCAATTGTTGGCACTTGACTCTGCACACATGACTCAACGTTAGGCTATGCACCAATAATGCTAGAGCATGAGCCACCTTCTACTGACTCCGCTGTAACGCCTAGATCATCAAAATCATAACTAGGTGACTCTATACATGCATCGGTCCCATATGAGGAAGCAGCTGCCTCTTGCACTGGAGCAACACTACTATAGTTGACATAAAAATCTTCAATAACAACTCCCTCCACGAAAGAGTCTGAACACTCAATGACAACTACAACATCAGCTGCCTCTGAACTAACCGTAGTGACTACTCTGGGAGCCTCAACCTGCTGAAGCTCAGTGCTGCTATCCACCAATGGTACTGATACATCCACATGTCCTTGTGAAATAAATCCATCATTAGCATTGCGGATAGGACTAGCAGGTGTCGTACTAAATATAGGTACATTTGCATCATGGGCACCTGTCGGGGAAAACTCAAGCTTTCTTCCCTGCAGTCTAGATGTAAGCCTTCTAAAGGCAGAAACCATATACCTCGCTGCCCTGTCAACGGTCTTTGGATCCGAAAAGCTGTCCGCCAATCTCTGCTGGTGAAGCCTAAGTCTTTCCATACTTTCCACCAAGGCATTTATTTCCTCTCTTTTTCCCATAATGCTACACTGACATCCAGAACTAGGCCTCTTGTATTTGTCCATAGCTAGGAAAAACGGGAGTGCTGATCTCTCCTAAAATAACATTAGAATATTAAAGAATTCATACCCCACAGGATGGCAGGAAAAACGCTCTTATACCACTGTAAAAAGCCTAGCTAACTCTCTATTGCAAATTGGTTCTTCCTGCAGTCTAATTGCAATTTTTGTGTTTTTTAATAACCAATGTCAAAAATCAATACAATGTTTCGAAAGTATAAATAAATCTTTTAACTTAATTCTGAGATAATGACAGCAGCAAATTATTTATTTCCAAAGTTCGCAAGTAACAATTTCAATGCTTGCAAGAGTTAATGAGCACATATAAATTTATAAGGCACCTTATTATCCAAATGGTTGCTAGCAAATCCAAACAAGCCTTGACTCAAGACGGCCTTCTCCCAAGTCTTTAACGCAGCCCTGCAATGTTATTCTCTGCCATGAATCATATCACAAGATTTTGGAAAAGAACCGCAGCCTCTTTAAGAAGTAACGCTGCCTAGAATTGAGCCCAAAGGAAAGGTGGATATGCTTCTTCTAACTCGTGCCTACACCCTAAACCGCTGCCTCTATGTAAAGCTACAGCTGCTATTAAATTCGTACGGCAGCCTTGGTAGATAATTCAGCCTCCAAGGAATTTAATAATCCGAATGAATTTCAAATTCAATCAATGAAAACTTCAGCTCTGCTATAAATTGTTCAAACCTCCACAACTTGGTATACCTCAACACCAAGATCAACATCTACAGATTCAGAATAATTTCTAGAATTCAGTTTGCAAAATTCACCATCAATAAGTGATGATTCAAATTGCCAAAAGAGAGGAATTAGTCCTCAAACCCTAGCCATTTTTTTTCCCAACTAAATTTAATCAAATGATCAATAGATATCTTAGAATGAGCTCTCAAGTCCCTTTTTATTCTTTCTTGTGAGAGCTCAAACACAATTCTTACCAATGTGGGATAAAAAGATATACTTTTCCTTTTAATAATTCATTTACTCCAATACTTTAAATTAATACCTTGGCATGAATTAATTAAATAAATGGCCCCTTCCTATGATGACTCAACCCTCAACTTAAGTGAAATTATAAAGTTAAATTATAACTTTATAATAAGCCATTTAATGATTTAATAATTATTTGGCTACCAAAATAATAATAACTCCCAAAATACTTATCCTTTTAATATGCCGTCTGAAATAGGAGTCACACCTATTATTTCCCCATGTGACCAAATGAACTTTTCAAAAATAGAAAGCGTCCTTCTCAAACAACATCAGACTTACTATAAATAGTAAACGTGGCAAAACTATAGCAAATGAAGTTCGAATGACGTCAAACAAAGGCCAAACCAAAGCATACTAAATCCTGAAGTAGATGCCCACTGAAAGAGACCCTTTGTCCATCCTCATTAGCCTATGAGGGTCACATGATAGGCTAATCCCAAGAGCCTAAAAAACGGGGAGATTACAGTAAGTAAATACAATCACAAATTTTATATTAACCAATACACATTGGTGATGTGTTTAACCGATACAAATCGGTACTAATTAGCATTGATATGAATAACCGATACAAATTGGTATTTGTAAGATTATAAATCGACAGTAATGAATACCGTTACAAAATGAAAATACCAATCTTTGATTTATCGGTTTCATTAATATATTTTATGATGCTTATTCGATTCATAGTATAGTTATTATGAAAGATATCAAATCTAATTATATGTATATATATAATAATAATAGATATTATTATTATTATTATTTATAATAATAATAGATATTATTATTATTATATATATATATAATAATAAGCACAATATAAATTGATATTTTCTTATAATAATATTTTTATCTGAATGAAGTTATAAACATCAATAGTTTCAAATTACCGAATGAAAGAAAATGAAAACGGGTCAAATTAAAAAATACAAAATGATAGGGGGCCACAAAAAAAGTGGTCAGTAATAGGTACAAATATCCAAGAAAGGGGAACAAAAGCCTTGAAGAGAAAAAGGGTGGCCGCAAAAGAAACCTAAAGATCATCAACCATTGCTATGTAGACTAAGAATGTTGAAGGTGCTAGTGTCATCATCAATAATGCTGAAGGATTGAGACAAGATGTGATAATGTTTAGTGGGGAGTGCCAAGCGCCAAGAGGAGTACTTCCATTAGGATCGCACCTAACATACAAGGACAAAATAACCCTTGTAGTAGTGCAATATCTTGAAATATGGATTTTCCCCTATAATTGGGGAGGTGACCAGAGAGGAGTAGATCTATGTTGACGAGAAGAATTTGGGCCACACGTCTGGGAAGAGATATGACTATGATGCTCAGGGCAAACATGTTGAAGAAAAACTTGTGTTTAATGACCCCTTCGTAAGCACTAACAACTTGGTGACCATTAGCCTATTCAGTGGGTTCCAGTAGGCTAATGAGTTAGGGTTAGGGAACTTTTGGGGTGCGGTGACCATTAAGTCCAGCTAATCCGACATTATCATGAGTATCTTTGAGCTCTTATTCACATGATGACTCTTTCTGGAGGGGTTTCAAACAAATTGTTTGTTTTTACTATTTTTAATAAGTGATAGTCAACACACCGACATGTCAATTGGTAGTATTAATGTTTTGGTTAAGTCGGTAAATGCATTTGATGATATTATTTTGGTGGTTAATGTGGTCTAGAGGTATTATTTTAAATAATGTTTCAATATTAAAGTTAAATTAAATAATTAACATAACATTATTTATACAGTGACTTTATGTGGGTGCCTAGAGGATTTATAAGGTGTTATTTTATATATCAATTAACTAATTCCTAGGGAGTGGATGCCAACATGGGAGATAGATTGGGATGTTTTTAATTAAATAAAATATTTAATATCCCTATCTGGGCGTGGGATTTGGAGGAGGTTAAATATCTTTTCTCCGGCTCATTTTCACTCATGTATGGTATTGGATATGATAATAGAACTCTATTGGATTGAACTTGTTCATCCTTTGGCTTTGTGAGGATGAAAACCTTCACAGAGAACATCTTCATTGGTGAAAGATCTAACTTGGAAGATTGATTGGTGGTTTCATTTAGGCATCACATTTAGGCTTTATCTGAGATGATTTTGCTGGTTTTTACAGAGGAATTAAGGTGCAGATTTCAAAGGCAAGGAGCAGATATTATTGAACATTTTATTGTTTATTTACCTCTCATTTCCAGTCGTACCATTCCCCTTTCTGGCCGTACAAGCTAGAGGGAGGTGTGGGAGTTTGTGGAGAGCGACACCTAGGTTTTTGAGGTTTTGTTGTTGCTTGGGACGTGTCTAGGGCTTATCTTCTCAGTAAGATTCATTTTATGAAAAATGAACTATCCTGGAAGGTGTGGCGTTGAAGTTTGGGAGCTTGAGTTTGCTGATATAAGTGCAAAATTAGACCTATGCATTTTCAAATTTGATGGGTATTCTTGTATTATCATTTTGAGGCCATTTGGCCTTTTGGGTATTGTAGAAAATGATTATATATTGTTGTCTACATTTACAATAAATCTGAAAGTAATTTCCAGTTGTGGGTCTATATCATTTTGATTATATTGATTGTGTCTCTGTTATTTCTTTGCTGCAAATATTGTCTTTGTATTTCCTAGTTTGTGTATGGTTTATTGGAAAACATTTAAACATCAAACAAACAACTTCAAAATAAATATAAGGTTTTATATTATAGTGGTATCAGAGTAGTGTATCCTGCCATTGTGAAGGGTTCAAAATGAATGAATAGTGACATTTTTGGGTTTGAGTTTTAACCTTTCAAACATCATTATTGTTGGCTAAAAATTTTGTAAGCCACTAAGACTACACCTTACAAAATTGTAACTTTAGGCAACAGTATAGTGAGATAAATCTCTCCTCTTAGCAATAGGGGAGGCTCCCTTCTTACTATAGGTGGCTTCAGTAGGATTTCAACTGAAATTAAATAAAAAGGTGATTCTTCCAATCTTTTCCTCTTTTTTAAGGAAAGATTCACAAGTAATAACAACTTTCTAATTGTACAAAGATCTCCTACTGCTACGATAATACTGGTGACTCGGTAGTTGATGTAAGAACAACTCCTAAGACAGTAGTTATGATTATATTTGGTAGATTAAGACAAGAGCCCAAAGTCTCTTGCGATTAATCCTATTTGAAGAATAACTAGAACCAATAATGAGGCTCGAAGTATCTCACTAACAATCCTAAAATTAAAAGAAAACACTCAAAATTGAAGCTCAAAGTCTTCAACTCCTAGTATTTGCCGCCACTATTAAACTATAGCAATCCTCCTCCTGTAGCTCAAAGTTTCTCAAAAGGCGAACTGAAACTCAAATGATTCACACAAGTTAAACTATAAAGTGAACTCAAGAACGATTAAATAATGTAACATAAGAAAACATCATTCAATCACAAGACTTGCAACACAAAGTTTGGAAAATATTGCTCCTTTCATTCACTTCTAAAAATTTGCACAATGAAACACAAAGTTTTCAGCACACAAGCTTCTCAAGCATAGCTTTCTTGCCGAAAACAAAAGATTAAAAATTTACAATGAGCTCCCTCCTTTATCTAAGAAAATAGGAGAGAGAAAAGGGGAAACCCTCAACCACTTTGATTTATTCAACAACTAACTTATTAACTACCTTTGACTTATTCAATGCTACAAGGCTTAAAAAACTTGCAACATGATTACATGGCACTAGTATACAGGAACATGTTTTCTTGTATTTACAACTTTTACATGCTCTTCATGCAATCTGTCAATTACATAATACTTATGCTATCAAAATAGAGAAAGAAAATGTGTCCCAAACACTTAGAAATCATCTTAAGAGGGTATTTATATAAGCCTCAAAATTACAAAGAGACTCATATATAACAGCCGGATCAGGTGCGCCTATATGTTGAGCAATTGCAGTTACCTTGCGTAGAATATGTGACTTTGTATAATTGGTCACTTGGCTCTGGAGATGATTCAAGAATATTTTGTAGTCCATGAAACAGTCAATAATACTGAGACTGAAATCATCTGCACCAAGCTGTAGGCGAATTGTCTCTGCAAACTTTTCCATCACAACTTCTTCATCAATCAGCTCATCCTCCTTTGAGAGTATTTCACATGATAGTTTATTGAACTCTACTTTAATTTGATGTTCCTGTTCATTCCATAAGTCAATGCTGATTGTGATTCTGTAACCAACTTGCTTAGAACCCTTTCTATGTTAATCATCAAATCTAAAGATTCAAAATATGCATCAACAAAAGAAATGATTTCATATTGGCACAACTTAATAAGATTGAGTTCCTACATGGTTCTCCAAACATTCAGATCTTCATTCAAGACTTTCAGCTACTGATGAAAGAATGTAATAAGCTCTCTTATTTCATTGATAGTCAGGCCTACATGCCTCAAGACCTTGTATGAATCCTTGATAACTTGCATACCTTGTGCTTCTAACCGATCACACCATTCATCAATTGCTTTAGCCTTTTTTGACACTTCTCATAATCCTCAGGGCATGACACTGAAATAGGAGCAACATTTTGAGAATTATTTATCATTTCAATAGTTTCAAGAAGACGTGCATTCTCTTCTTTTAATTTGTTCTTCTTTTCCCATAGCTTGTCATTTCTTTGTGTAAGTTGTGCAACGACATCCTGAGCATCCTATTGACAACCTAAGCCTGTTTACTTGCCAAACTCTACCTTAGTGAATCTGTAGTCGGAAAGATGCCTCTCCTCTACAAGTTTATCAACCAAGGGTTCAACAATCTCAACATACTTGTTTTCATTATTTTCAATTACAATCCTTGATATTGTTTCGGCCATTTTATTCTTCGGAGCTCTAGGCTTGGAGACCTGTCTGAGATTAAAGCCCTCCAGTGGAATTTCTTCTTTCTTCCTCTTCTGGATTATGGCATTTAGCCATGAAGGAAAGGAAAATGAAGAAGAAGATGACGCAAATGTAATAGCTAAAGTGGTAACCAAATCTGCCTGTGCGACTGTAGCAACAAGAGGAGGAGCCTCTGTTAAGATTTCCATGGGTGTGGGGCTTCTATGAGTGACTTCTGACATAAATTGCTTCAATTGTATCGAGGTGGTAACCAACACCATCATGGAGGATCTAGCCATGTAAGGAATAGTCATAGAGTATGAATCAAACACACTCTCAAAGCTATGGTGTTGCTCCTCAAATATAACTACAGGAGAGACATATGAAATAGGAAAAGAAGGCATCGCCATGACTGAGTCCATAGGAGGAATCTGCTCTGTAGTAAATACATCCACAACTATGCCTAAGGGTGAATCAGGAGATTCATCTAACACAGGTGCGGAGTTAGGAAGTACTGTTGTAACTGAAGTATCCTAGGAAGAGATATTATAGGTGAAGATACCTTAGGTGAATTAGACATCTCATCATCACTAGAAACTACATGAACCTTTTCAGGTTCTGTAGCTTTTACTTCAAGAACTCTTTTGGTATCTTTTCCTCCTTTGATAGTAAGCTTGGGGATGGTAGGAACTACAAGTTCCACTATTGAGGAGGATGCCCCATATTTGGTTTTACCTTTGATTTTTGACCTCCTACCAATTGGGCCACCATGATCAAAATATTTCCCTGATTTAATCTTGATGCTTTTCAGACCTCTTCATTTTAGCCAAATGTTGGTATTTGCAAGGATGGATTGAAATTGATCCCACATTGAAATGCTTTCTTTACCTGACCAAAATGGAGACGAAATGGGAAAACTCTCAACATGATTCTTAGTGTAATTTGGATCAAGAATATCACCATCATCTTCAACCCCAGGAGGAATTTCTGCAAGGTTGAAGTCAACAATCTATTAGGGAGTTAACCAACAATAATCCATCTTTTGTATATCCACCTTTGTACGCGGATCAATCCATATGTCCTCAAGACGATACACATGCACAAATTGTCTCCTCATTTTGTCATTGAGCCCTCACCAATCAATGTAACTCCTAGCCATGAACTTCTTCAAAGTGATTCTCTAAAGTTCTTACTCCATATTCTTTGCTTTTGGTACTGTATCAATAGAGTATCCTCCAATTTGGAGTGGATTTCATGAATAAATCCCTACACCTGGCCGATGTAATGTATTCTGATGTATCTGCATAGCCACGAGTTTCCTTGCCAACTCCATGAGTATAATTTTGTCAGTTGGGTACCTTGGGAGTGTGTAAGGCTTGTTGGTATTTTAAGATTTTCACCAAGGAATATATTCAATCTAGAGATTTAACAAAACTAAGCATAGGGTATGATTAAATAAACAAGAAGGAAGATAATATCCGGATTGTAACTCAGAAATCCGTCCTTGGAGTCTTTAAAATCTGATCCTTCATATTCTTCTAGATCTGCCCTAATTTGTCCATCTAGGGTTGCTTTAGATATGCCTTTAATTCACTCCAGTTCGGCCCTAAATCATTGCTCCTAGGGCTGCTACAAATTCGCCCATCTCTGCTGCAAATTCAGTTCTACCCTAAATCATTTCTCCTAGGGCTGCTACAAATTCGCCCGTCTTTGCTGCAAATTAATTTCTGCCCTAAATCGCTGCTCCTAGGGCTGCTACAAATTCACCCATCTCTGCTGCAAATTCACTGCTCCTAGGGCTGACATAATTCGCCCTTGATCTGCTATAAATCTGCCTTCTAATTCGCCTTCCAATCAGATATAAATCGCAGACTTGGAGAGAAGCACATGGATAGACTTGAGGTCTTCATCCTTCTGAAAACGGCCTACGTTGTTGCATCCAATGCAACTCAAAGTCAAACGTAGTTCTGATTATTATTTCTTGTTTCTATCATTCTCCAAGTTGCTCTTATATATGAGCAATTAAGATAAAAACCTTGGCCTCCAAGTTGGCCTACTTGGTCCCATAATAAATAATAATCTTATATTTATTATTATCTTAATTACAATTTGGGCCCTCCAAGTATAGATTAATAAAATCATTATAGATAAACAATAGATAATAAATATCCCTTATTTATTATCATTATTTAAATCGTTTATAATAAATATATCTCCATATATTTATTATATATATATTTCCAATTATCCAATTGGTTGATTTTTGCCGTAAAGGCCAAAATATCAACACTCCCTCTTGGACTTGAGGAAAAGATCAACTCAATGATCTCCCTCTATCACCCTTGATAGAGAAGCCGGATATATCTATCTACAAGATATGATAAGAACACATGTGTTCTTCATCAACCATTCATCATAGCCATGTTGGATTCCTTATCCAATGGTATCATAAATTTCACATCTATGAAGGTAGATCCCTATCTACCAACCATAAGTCACATATGTATATCAACATTTGACTTCATAATGTTATCTATCCTGTTGTGGGTTGATCAGGCCCACAAGAATATCGAGCCCATGATATTCAAGATAACATTAAGTCACCAAAGTAACAACATCAAGTCCATGATGTTTTACTATCCAGATGTGGATTTCTCAGATCCACGAGTCCCATGACTTGAGTTTAGAATATCAACTCTATGATATTCATGGTATCATCAAGTCCATGATGCATGCCATCCAATTTTGTGGATAACTAAGTCCACTAGTCACCTTGACTCAATAGTTTAGAATATCAACTCTATGATATTTATGGTATCATCAAGTCCATGATGTTACCAAATAGTCAATTGTGGATCCTTGATCCATGAGTCTCCAAGACTCAAAGGATATCAACTCCATGATATCTAGAGCATTGGTCTAATGAATATCAAGTCCATGATATTCACCAAATGCTCGGAGCAATGGTCTTTTGACATCAAATCCATGATATCTCACCAATTGCTCGGAGTAATGGTCTTTTGACATCAAATCCATGATGTCTCAACAATTACTCAGCAATGGATCCCTGATCCATGCGAGTGTGGATCCCTGATCCACAAGATATCAAATCCATGATATCCTCGAGCATTGGTCTAACGAATATCAAATCTATGATATTCACCAAGTACTCGGAGCAATGGTCTTTTGACATCAAATCCATGAGGTCTCACCAATTGCTCGGAGTAATGGTCTTTTGACATCAAATCCATGATGTCTCACCAATTACTCAGCAATGGATCCTTGATCCACAAGATATCATATCCATGATATTCATAAGAAACAAGTTAGACATATGCATATATGTAATCTCATAAACACAATCTTATTTTACAATTTTGATCATATAAACAAATCTTATCTCATGAACAAGCATAAGAGTAACAACTATGATCAAATAAAGTGTTCACGCATAGAACCATATAATCTCAGTCATATGAAGTATGATCCATTCATACACAATAATCCAATAAAGTATGTTTCATCCATTCATGCTAAGGTATGCAATAGGTAAATCAGGTATGCTACTTACATACATGCTAAAGTATACAATGTGCAGTAGTTCTCTCATAGAACAAGCATAAATCAGTAAGGAAGGCATACTTAAATTAATCCAAGTAGATAGCTCTTTATGTTACCACAGCTGTAACTAAGACAAAATCTGTAATACATACTAGATTATATCATTTGTCCAATGCCAATGTAAAGACCAACACAAACCAATGTTGTTAGTGTACAAAAGTACTTCCTTCACATTCATAAGCAGTTAAGCAGTTATGTATGTCATAATTATAGACTCAGTCATATCAGTGAGGAAGGATATTCTATCATAAGCCAAGTGTTATGAACTAGCCAATATGTAAATATAGGATATGCAAGTGCTAATCAATGCAAATGTCAATGACCCAGTCAATACGCTAAATGCAAATGTTTAATGAATCAATCATATGATGCTAATGAACTAGCTAATTATCCAATAAGCCATGATGATCTTACACATGTAAGAAGGATAGGAAAGTGAGTCCATGATCAAACTCCCTCTTAATCTAGATTCCCTCCAAGGTATTCAACCTTAATGCAAGATTTAGCCCTACTTTCATATTTACAACCAATTTAAGCCAAACCCTCGGTTGCCTTAGTTTTTGAAATAGTTAGACTAAGATTCCTAAATCTGAAATGGATCTTTCTTCTACTGTAGCTTTGATACCATGTTGGTATTTTCAGATTTTCACCAAGAAATATATTCAATCTAGAGATCTAACAAAACTAAGCATAGGGTATGAATAAATAAACAAGAAGGAAGATAATACCCAGATTGTAACTTAGAAATCCGTCCTTGGAGTCTTTAAAATCTGATCCTTCATATTCTTCTAGATCTGCCCTAATTTGTCCATCTAGGGTTTCTTCAGATCTGCCTTTAATTCACTCTAGTTTTTCCCTAAATCGCTGCTCCTAGGGCTGCGACAAATTCGCCCATCTCTGCTGCAAATTCTGTTCTTCCCTAAATCGCTGCTCTTAGGGCTGCTACAAATTCGCCCATCTCTGTTGCAAATTCGCTGCTCCTAGGGCTAACATAATTTGCCTTTGATTTGCTATAAATCTGCCTTCTAACTCGCCTTCCAATCAGATATAAATCACAGACTTGGAGAGAAGCACATAGATAGACTTGAGGTTTCATCCTTCTGAAAATGGCCTATGTTGTTGCATCAAATGCAACTCAAAGTCAGACATAGTTCTGATTATTATTTCTTGCTTCTATCATTCTCCAAGTCACTCTTATATATGAGCAATTAAGATAAAACCCTTGGCCTCCAAGTTGTCCGACTTGGTCCCATAATAAATAATAATCTTATATTTATTATTATCTTAATTACAACTTGGTCCCTCCAAGTATAGATTAATTAAATCATTATAGATAAACAATAGACAATAAATATCCCTTATTTATTATCATTATTTAAATCGTTTATAATAAATATATCTCCATATATTTATTATATATATATTTCCAATTATCCAATTGGTTGATCTTTGCCGTAAAGGCCAAAATATCAACAAAACTCACCTTTGAAGTAACCAACCTGCATGTAATTATAGTTGGGAAACTGAAGAAATATGCAGTCATAATCATTCACTTTGACCCATGCCTCATCAGATACACGCTTGTTTGGGAGACTTTTGTCAAATAAACACATAAAATGCCCATAAAAAGCATCTTGTACTCTACAGTAATGAGATCGACTAGTCTTCAATAATAGCCGAGGAAAATATTCCCCTGTAGGAACCAATGACCTATCTCCTTTGATGGATAAGCCCGAAAAAGAGCCAAGTGAAGCAGCAATGTATACTAAGTATGAATTCATATAGAAAGTTCAAGTGGTTGTAACCTGAGACAATTGTTCACAAAAGATATCACGATCATTTCTCCCTAGAATATTTTCTTTTTTGATCTGACAATAAGAGAGATATACTTACACATCCAGGGCTCGAAAGTATTTGATGTTTTCAATCCTGCAAGGCAACTAAACAAAGTAATGAGATCACTAATTTCTTCCTTGAACTTTGTGCAGTGAATCCCCTTTGGCCATCTTGCAAGATTAGGCCTTCTATTAATCAGCCAATTATCATTAACATACTTAGTGCAATAAGAAATGTCTTCATTCCATCTCTCTAGAGCCTTCTACTTGGTGATATTGGTAACATCGGAAACAAGTGGCACCTGAAAGATTTTGTCAATTGTTTCTGGGTCCAAACTAATAATAGTCTTTCCATCTTGATCCTTGATGGTTCTAGATGATGGATCAAAATTCTTTGCACATGCAAGCACAAATTTTGGCTCAAGGGAAGCCAATAGAAAGTAGATACTAAATGAATACTTCTTTTCTTGATAGAAATCATATCTTTTGAAACTGCAGTATCAATTCTTTGAAGGAAATATTCAAAATTCATATGTGAAATATCTGTGTTCTTAACCTCTTCACAATAAGAAACAACTTGCGAAGGAGGAATGGAGGTATGATATAAATCATATTGATACTTCATTTTCTTTTTCTCCTTTTCTTTTGCAGGTATGATCTCTTCTGACATAGCAACTTTCTGGGCTCGAGCAACTATCACATAAAAGTTCCATAATGCAAGAACATCTTCTTGAGAAGGGTCTATTGTACAATTTTAATGCAAAGGAGAGAGCTTGGGGTATTGTGAGTGTATGGAGAGCTGATAATTGAAAGAATGAATAGGTTTTAGCTCAAAAATGGTAATAAAAACCCAACAACAGGTTTCTTGAAGGTGATTGCATATGTGGACAACGAGAATTATGAAGGATAATAGGTAAGCAAATGAGTGGATATTGTTGTCCTGCATTTTGTCATCACAAAATGTAGGTAGTAGTACAAAACTTTTGAACTTAGTTTTGTGTTTCTCTATGTTCATTCACTATTTAATTAGCCAATAATGATCATTCAGTTGATCTCTATTTGATTAGTGAATCTTTATGCTGAAGTTTTCATCAAGTCTTGTTTGTTTTTTCAGTTTGTCTTCTTATACATGATTTTTGAATCATTCGGCATCTTTTGGTGTGTTTTTGAGTGTGTTTTTGTTTTCTTTTGGTCTTTTTGTTCGTCCAATCTCTTCCTTTCGGTTTTCCCTTCGATTCGATCTATCATAGGGAATAATCGGACCTTACAATCAAAAGATATGGTCATTTAAGTGCCCAAAAAGTGGACTCTCCAAGCTCAACTGCATATTTAAAAAAATTGATGTTATTTTCTATAGTTGAGTTGCACTTTTTGAAAAACATAACATAAAATCAATTTATGTTATGTTTTTAAGTTACTTTATCACTTAAATTTATAACTTAAGTGATTAAAGTGCACTTTATGATATATTTTTACATTGAGTTGCTTTTTAATTTTTCACTTAAGTGACTATATTACTTTATTATTCTATTTAAATGTTGAGATTTACTTTATGTTTTAAATAACATATAAGTTAAATGTTACTTTATAAAATAACATTTGCACATTATATGCTTTTATATTTTGTGTTAATAGTTATTTTGGACCCTTAAAGTAATATTTCACTTAACATTTTAAATAGACATGTGCTTAAATAATCACTTAAGTTGTGTATAGCAACATGTTATCAAATTCCTACTTTCTATGAAAATGCATCTAGAGACTCCACTTTGCACATAAAGTTTGAAAATAAAACATGCAAATGCATCTAGAGAGTCCACTTTGCATGTAAAGTTAAAAATAAAACATGCATTTGCATCTAGAGAGTCCACTTAACATGCATTTGCATCTAGAGAGTCTACTTTACATGCAAAAGGGTAACTTGTTTTAAAAATATGCTTTTACACATATGTAATGCCTCTCCAGGAGTCCACTTTGCATGCAAATGACTCTTACATGTCTTTTGCATGTCATGCAAATGCCTCCCTAGAGTGCGTTTTGCACTTGGGATTGCATTTAAATGTTTTGAGTTTGAAAATAAAACATGTCTTTGCATGTAGAGAACCCGTTTTTGAATGGAAGGTGAGTTTTAGACCAAAAACATGACATGTGTATGCATGTAGAGAACCCGTTTTGGCTGGAAATACATTGACTAAGTCAAAAACATGAAAAACAAGACATGCGCATGCACTCTAAGAGTGCGTTTTGGCTGGGAATGATCTTCCAAGGTCAAAACAACTAAAAACTTGACATGTGCATGCATGTTGAGAGTCCATTTTTCATATCCAAGACAAAAGCTTTTACAAACTTCACATGTTATTGCATGTAGAGAGTCCGGTTTGGACTTAGGGCATCATTACAACCAAAAACGTGATATGTTATAGCATGTAGAGAACCCATTTTGGCTGGGAATGGTTTTTGTTTGCATTTACATACCAAAACAAGACATGTTATTGCACTTGGAGAGTGCGTTTTGGCTGGAAGTATCCATTCTTGCTCAAAACACTTACAAACTTTGTATGCAAATGCATCTAGAGGCTGCTTTTTTACTCAAGGATGCATTTCTAAGTTTTTCTATGCAAAAGAATCCATGCATTTGGATTTCAAGAACCCATTTGTTTGCCCGCTAGGGTAAACTTAGTATTGCACAGACATAGTACAGGAAATATAATAAACACAGAATGTATCATAGAATAATAAATACTTTCATTAATCATTCCATACTGGCAAGTACATTTACATCGTGATGATCATACAATAATATCTCCCATGTCTAACCTCCGAGAGAGTATATAAAGTACCCGAAGGGTCACGACCAAAACGTCGTGATGTAACTGTCTAACCTCTCGGTTGCTAACAATCGAGAGTAACATAATACTTTACTAATATAATAATCCGTACATACAATTATCCCGACAACATCATCCCCCCCAAAAAAACAAGTCGTCTCCAACGACTTACAACAACAGGGAGATGAAATACACCACATAGAAGAAGAAAATCACCGAGAAGGGGCAGAGGGGCGTCTCTGAAAAGATGAAGTGCCGCCCTCCCCATCAATGCTGCGTCCAGTAGGTCTTTTCCGTCACATCCCATTCCTCCCGTGCCTGCACCAAACTTGTCTCCAAAACATACTGTTCAGCTATAGCCTCCGCTAACACCATATTGTCTCCCTAGCCAATCTGACCTTGATAGCCACCCGTGCCAACTTCTCTGCTTCCAACTCCTGGGTACGCTGAGCCAAGTGTTGCTCTACTACCTCCAACTGGGTGGTCAGCTCCTCTCGAGCTCTCTATGCATCCACCAAGATAGTCTCACGTCCAACCAACACCTACTCCAAGTGCCTCAAAGTGTAGTACCCCTCTTGAAAGACTTGCTCCAGTGCTCTCTTCACCTCCGGCATGCAGACACTCCATGCCTGTAGCAGTTCCGATCTCATCAACAAGTCACACTCTCCAAGGGCTGATAACTGAACTGACTAGGGGTCTAGGGGGCAACGCCCCCAGCGGGGTCGAGGGGCAGCGCCCCCGCGGGGTCTTGGGGCAGAGCCCCAGGCGCGCTCCCTGTCGCAGTACAGGGTGGGGTCAAGGGGCAGCGCCCCCGCCGCCAAGACCAATTTAGCACTCTCAAACTCACACAGAAGTCTATGGAACACACCATTTTGTGATTTTCTTCTGATCCCATACTCTTTTCTGTAAAGCGCTTATGTTTTCCTTACTACCTCATTATGCCCTTCCCTTTGGTACCATAAGTTACTCATTTTGAACTGTTTTGATTTGTCGTCGTTTTTTTTTTTTAATTTTTATTTAGAACCTTCCACTGCTGCCAGTCCTTCCTTGTTCCTGTTAAAGATATAACCATTTATTTCTTTGCTTAACTTCTGTAAGGATTCCTTCCTCATTTTCTTTCTCTCCTTGGCTTTCCTTCCATACCGTACAGAATGCCCGAATATAACCAAAATAATACTGATCAATGTTCCCAATTATGCCACACCTATGTGTTTGTACGGCTTCTCTATCTTATGCTGTGACCATATAGATATATATCCCTTGCATTTTTATTTCTCACGGCGTGTGACTTGGCCATACGGTTGTAGTCTGGTGTCCTGTCTGCCGTACGGATGATGCTTCTTTCCACACTGTACAGTGTCCTGGCTTCGCTGTGTGCTGGTTTTTGTGCTACTGTACGGTATGAATGTTCTTCTGTCATACGATGTGAAACATCTACTTGGCCCTGCCGTGACCGTACGGTAATCCAATGTCCTTGCTAACGTACAACAGTCCTATGTTCATGTCGCTTTTACTCCCCATCCGTACTGCTGTATGGTATATACTTCTCTCCTTTTGAGTTTTACTTCTCAGTTGCTGTACAACACCCACACTATACTCTCTTCTCCCCTCACCGTACGGTGGCATGAAATGCCCCTACCGTATGGATGTCTTTGCTATGATATATTTTTAATGTCGTACGAATACTTAGCGCTGCAATATATTTTCTTTTTTCATTTTTAAAAAAAATTCTTATTATTATTATTAATATTATTATTTTTTTTTCTTCTTTTTTTTTAGTTTTTTCATTTTTTTATTTTTTTTCCACCATACGGTCATGCATAGCCGTACGGGTGTTTTTCAATTTTATGTTTGGAGGCTCTGGTCGCCTGTACGGATGGCTCTGCCTGCCGAGTCCCTCTCGATTGCTCTGTCCCTCCTTTCGGATCCATCCTCTCCGAGTAAAGTTTCAATTTGGTCCCGTTGCTGCCGTCATGTATCCGTTCGTCAAGAGTCCACAAAGTGTGTAGTCGTTCCCTCTCCCTGTCGCCGAGTCTATTTTCCATGGCGATCCAAAAGCTTGGAACCATAAATTCTATAGGGACCACGGCCTCTTGCCCGTACATAAGAAGAAGAAGGAGAATCAAGATTTTGAAGGCTGAGGTCTTCCACATAGGATTCCAGTCATCTCCCACCAGAATGATTTTCTCATCCGTCTCCGTATCCAAATTCAAAGGTTTCACCGTCGGTTCTTCGTACTTCATGGCCTCCTTGTTTTTAAACTGGTGTGTGGGTACGATGTCCATTGTAGCTTCTCCTTCCTTATACTCCCCGTACTCTAGAGGATATTTATCTGGCTCCTCTTCGTCGACGCTTAATACGTTATAGGAGGGTGAGAACATCTCATAGTCCTGCTGCCAATGGAACAATCCATTTAGTGAATCTGTGTCATCCTCTGAATAGCATCCTCTGAGTTTTAATATGCCTTTGGCATCTGGATCCATCCCCTCTCTCCCTTCGTCTTGTGGGTCATTCTCCCCTTCCGATTCAGATCCCGAGGAAGAGGCAAGTTCCTCGCTCACCAACTGGGTTCAGAGATCAATAGTAAATTTCTTGCCTCCGCTCTCCATCGAGAGTGTATTCCGTTTCCAATTGTGGTTTGCCTTTGTTGCCACCAGCCATCCTCTTCTGAGTATGGCATCATACCCTTTCTGTTTCAACGGAATGACCACAAAGTCGAGCACAAATGGTTGTGCACCCACGGTGACTTGTTGTGCCATCAACGTGCCGAGGGGTTTAATCCCGTGCTGGTCGGCACTTAGTAGATTAAACGTAGGTGGCCACAGAGTGGGCTTTCCTAGCTTTTTCCATGTGTCCTCCGGGAGAACGTTTACCCCGGATCCGCTGTCTACTATAGTATTCGTTAGGATGGTGCCCAGGATGCCCATCTCCACCACGGTTGGATGTCTGCCATTGTTGACGGCAAGCAGCATTGGATTTGTTGCCGAGCTTCCTGGTATGGAAGTGTCCGTGTGTCTCAGTTTGGGTTTATCAACCTTTGTACCCAACAGCACTGTCCCCAATTGAGGCATGGTGTATAGGAGGTCCTCTAGCTTGACAGGCACCTCCAGTTGAAGCATCTGCCGTACAATGTTCCTCTCCGCGTCTGTGCAGTAGGTTTCGGATGATTCGTGTGTCTCTCCCCATTGGGCTTTCATCGCCCTTTCTATTTCCTCCCTTGCCTCCGCCATTCTCTGCTTCTCCGTTCGGGGATGGGGGTAGCGGGCTTCCTTCGCTTGCCCTCGAGTAAGAGCAAGTATAGCTTCTTTAATCCGTGTGTTGTCTTTGATATCAATTAGATTGGCCCCTACGCCAGACTTCGGACAATTAGCATCTTCATGGTCCCCAGGGCCGCACCACCGACACAGCTGCTGAGGGATGTCATTATTATTACACTCGCTTGCGTAATGACCCCATTGGTTGCATGCCCTACATTGGATCATTGGGCGTCCCTTCGCATCATACTGGACCCTGTTACGGGTGGAATTATTATTGTTCCCTCCTCCACCTCGCCGGTTGCCACGGTAACCTCCTGAAGATGCATTATTGTTTGGTTCCGTCCCCCCTGATGTGGATGGTTGTTCTTGTGTATAGAGCACTTGCTGGTTACGCGCCTTCAGATTGTATGGGCATTCCTTCATAGAATGTCCCATAATCTGGCAGATGTCACAGAATGCCTTCTTGGGACAAGCACCCTTCGTGTGGCTGCTCTCCTTACAATCTGTGCACCACAGTTCATCATCCTTGCTTGTTGTCCCCTTCATTGTCTTAAACTCTTTTAACATCCATTCTATATCCTTCTGAAGGGCCGTGACTTTCTTCTTCGGCTTCTCATCGCTGCCACTCTCCTCTTCGGACGTATCGTCTTCGGATGACGAAGATCTATTCTTCTTCTTTTTGGCCATCTTATCTTTGCTTTCCAGGTCCATGGCCTGGTTGTATGCATCATTGTAGGATGTCAGAGGCACAATTTTCATCTTCCGTCGTAGCTTAGGATTCAAACCCTCGACAAACCACCTCTTCTTTAGGCTGTCAGCCGGTTAGCTTTCCATCTTTTCGACTAATTCCTTTAGCCGGCGGCCATACGCTCGTACGGTCTCCCTCTTCCCTTGCTTCGTTCCATAAATCTCTAAGACTATCTCATTATCATCTCGTAGTAGCCGGAATTCCTTCTCGAATCCCCCCTTCAGGTCATCCCATGTGGTTATGTTCATTCTATCCAGATCTACGTACCAGTCAATGGCCACGCCTCTTAGTGTGGCGGGGAACTGCCTCATCCATTCGTTCTGGTCAGTCACCCCGTTGGTTTCCTAGATGGTTTCACATGTACGACAATGCTGTATTGGATCGTCCTTTCCATCATCGTGGAATTTTGGCAACTTTTCCTTATGTGTCACCATGGTTGGTCGGGCTGATTTTGGTTGTTGCGTGCGTGGTGGATTTTGTGCTCTTGCACCACTTGTGCTAGAACCGGCGCCCATGTTCCCTTGGCCGATTACTAATGGTACTTGTATCTGTGTAGCGGGTGGAACCGTATTGTGTGGAGTCGTTGGCTCCAATGGCAGGTTTGCCTGCGCGTCCCGTGTGTCTTCGGTTGTACCTTCCCGTGTGCCTTCGGTTGTACTTCCCCGTGTGCCTTCGGCAATGCGCTCACCTTCGTAGTTCCCTTCCTCTGCACGCCACGTGTGGTTCAAGTCTTCAAACTAGTCTCGCTCTTCCTGAAGCAAGACTTGTCTAAGTCGTGTTTCTTCGAGTAGTTCTTCTCTACTCCGCACTCTTAGATGTTCCGGCGAGATGAACAATTCCCAATTGGCCCCTGCACCTTCCGTACCACTTCCGAGGTTTCCTTCGGGCAACCCTCCGGCAAGTTGGTCTTTGGCAAGTTGCCTTAGCCTACACCGACGTTCACGCTGTTGTGCGGAGATCAAAGCCTTTTGTGCGGCTTCCCCTTCGTCATCTTGTGCCTTTTTATTTCTATCTTTATTTAAGACATTGGGCATAAATCCTTCCCTCAACTCTCTTCCCGAGTACGTCTAGGCAACGGCGCTAGATGTTTGCCCGCTGGGGTAAACTTAGTATTGCACAGACATAGTACAGGAAATATAATAAACATAGAATGTATCATAGAATAATAAATACTTTCATTAATCATTCCATACTGGCAAGTACATTTACATCGTGATGATCATACAATAATATCTCCCATGTCCAACCTCTGAGAGAGTATATAAAGTACCCGAAGGGTCACGACCGAAACGTCATGACGTAATTGTCTAACCTCTCGGTTGCTAATGACCGAGAGTAACATAATACTTTACTAATATAATAACCCGTGCATACAATTATCCCGACAACACCGTTTTGCTTCCAAATGCATGTGTTCTTCATCCAAGAACAATTTTTTTGTATTCTCAGCCCAAAATGATTAATGCAATTGCATCATTTGTATGCATTTCCATTAAATACATCTCTACAATCTGTTTTTGGAGAAGACAAAGACATTTCAACTTCTCTTTCTCCCATTTTTGTCTCATTGAGCTCCAAGTAAGTATATGTATTTGATTTTGTTTTGGTTTTTCTCTTATTTTTCCTCCAATGTTGCATTTATAGCTCATTTGTTTCCATTCGTTCAAATGTAGCCCATGTATTATGCATTTTTGTGTTTAAATAAGTTAAAATCCTTCATTTTTCAATGCATAAAATCATCTTACACTCAAAAACGAAATTGCATGTAGAGATTGGTTTCAAGTTTTTAACATGTTTGGGTCAATAGCAAGAGGTATGTTTTGTGTTTTTCTTTTTTGTTTTGTTTGCTTGTTTGTTGTTTGAAAAAAGTTGAAATCATTTCCTCAAGAATGCAAGTGCATCCATTCATGCCAATTCATCCTTCATTCTCCGACATATGTAATTGCATCTCCCAAGCCCATTACATGTAAAATAAAAAAAAAATGTCATTTTCACTACATGTAATTACCTCTAAAGAACCCGATTTTGGTAAAAGGTCACTCTTTTAGATACCAAAATTATCATATGTCCATATGCTTCCAACTTGCATTCTTGTCCATAGAAACAAAGCCCACATGCAATCCATCTTCACAAGTCTGATTTTGCTCCTATTTGTTCATATACATGTGCCATTATTTTCATTTCCAGCCAACATGTGTGTTCTATGAGTATCTAATCAATACTCCGAATACCTTGTTCTTCATAGATCTATCATTGCAAACCAAAGCTTAACCCTTTCATGGATCTAATCTCCTCAGATGATGTATCTACCCTTTGGAATTTCCATGTTGCAGCACAGGATATGTCAGCACCATCAAAAGTCAAAGGAAAAATATGACAAAGAGCTGGTTCATACCACAGCCTCACTTGTTTCATCAACTCTTGATCAAATTTGAGATACAGAGATTGGGTATGTTGACATGATCAATTTCTTGCAAAGGCTTGACAAAGTCTAGGGAATGGAAAAGCTTTTGGCAAAGCTACAAGGGGATCTGGAGAGCTATCAAGCAGTAGAAGTGGACATCATCAGGAATCTCAGACAAATAAGATGCAAGGTTCTCACCAGAGATGATAACCTTTTCATTGAAGAGGAAATGATTACGAAATTGTGAACTCAACACATACGGGTGCAATCATAATTGAAGCTATTTCAGAGACCATGAAGATTTTAGATCTTCCTCTTATTGATGATTGTATTGCCAAATATAAGGCTTTCCTTGATAGTTTCAAGGATTGATTCTCCTTTCTTCATCTTTCTTCTTTAGTTTTCATGCTTTGTAGACTGGAAAAGATGAATTGCATGCAATGCAACCACATGTAATTCGATTACATGTCCTTATGACATGTAATCTAATAATTCTTCTCACCTAGTTTGACCCGGTCAAAGTGGTTGAGTTTCTCCCACTTTTTCCTCCTTTTTCTCATTTCTTTTCCCATAAAAGGAATGCTTCTCTCATTGTAAAATCCATCTTTATTTTATGCAAGAGAGCTCTACCAAATTTGTGCAAGCATAACTGTGATTGTGTAGTACCATTTTGGAGAAAAATAAATAGAAAGAAACAATTGGAGCTGAAGCTGTGACTGAGTGCAATTGTGGTGAATCAAATTGGAAGCTATGACTACAATTTGGTTTTATTGTCTTTATATTTATGTGATTCTTGTGTTTTGTTAAGAGCAATTTGAAAATTAGAAACAATCGGAGCCGAAGTTGTGACTGGGAGCGATTGTGGTAATATAAAACTAGAAGTTGTGATTGTAGGTTATATTACCATCTTATTTTCATACACTTTGTTAGAATAGTTAGAAAATCTCTACTTCTAGAAGTCTGTGTGCCCCAATGGTAGAGGTATTTATTATAGAATAGATAAACAGGTCTTAGAGACAAGTTGGTACGCTTTTCAATCAACTTGTGAGTTGGTGTTGGTTTATTGGTATCACTCTTTCCAGCTTTTAGATAGAAGTGTAGTTTAGAGATTAAAGCTTTGCCCATTACTTGTTCTTTGGGTAAGTGGATTCCTTCTTGAAAGATAAGAAGAAGGAATATTTGTAACATCTTATTTGATAATCTCTTAACTTCTTGCGTACCTTGAGTTGATCCAAGGAATGGTGAGAAGGGGGAGCCTTCCCTTTAAGGTAGGAGAGACATTGTCTCATACGCTGTGGCTGATATCCCTATTTTGTAACTGGATTTTTCCTCAAAGCTGTCAATTGCAAAATATCCACCCAACAGATATGATCTCTATTTATAATGGAACTAAGGATTTCCATTTAAAAGAGAGTTAAATTGACCACCATCATGAGTTTTAAGTCATGTGGCAGCAATTAAGTAGATATAGACAAGGCTTATGTAAGTGGGTTTTTGGAAGGAAAATGCATGTGTTCATAACAAAGTAACGAGAATCGGAATCGGCTCGGAATCGGAAAGGCTGAATCAAATGGTGAATCGGCGGTTAATCGCCAATGAATCGGCTACGAATCGGCAAAGTGAAAAAACCCTTGAAATTTAGAGATTTTAATGATTTAAAACTTATTTCATGCACCATTTATTGAATATGACTTAATAAGCACACTATAACTGTCTGTCACATACATTACACGTAAAATGTAAATTGTAGCTAAAGTAAATAGAAATCATAGGATCGTAATGAGTCAAATCATAGAATGTATGTAAGATGAAGATCCATGACATCAAATCATAAATGTATGTAAGATGAAGATCCATGAAACATATGTCTATCAGTATTTGTAAGATCCATAAAACTAAATCGTTTCATAGTATGAATCTATGATGCTTGATCATTGATCAATGCCAAATGTCAAAGTCTTCATAACTAGATCTTAGGTAGTCTTTGTTGGTGGCTGTTTTCAAGTCCCTAGGTCCGGCAAATGAGGTTTGAATGATTTTGGCCTGTTGGGAAGTCATGTCTGTCTGGGATTTGGGTGAGAGCTAAGCTAAGTTTGTCATAGAGATGGGGTCGAAACCAAGTGATTTGTGATAAAACGAGTTAAAACCCTTTGAGAATCCTTTTGCCAGCTTCAGTTTGACCTTAGAAAGCCATGATGGATTGTGGGAGGTAACCCTGCTAAAGGCTTGTTGAATCCTAAAATTTGGTTAAGTCTGGAATTTTTTGAAAACCCCCAAAATCTAGAATCTGCATCTTAACTCCTATGAAGCTGGATCAATTAAGGATAGAGGTGTTCTTCAGGGGCAGTGAATAACAACTTTTATTGAAACAAGTGCCACCCACAATTTCATTGATGAGGGCCTTGTAGCCAAGAGGGGACTTCAAACATAAGATTTTAAAGGCTTCAAGGTAATGGTAGTAGATGGGTATGTCTCACTTGTACTCGCAAGATTTCTAATCTGCACATATACTTAGGAGAGTATGAATTGGAAGATGATTTCTATTTGGTGAATAGAGGGCATATTCATGTGGTCCTAGGAATGCATAGGATGAGGACACATGCGGAGTTCACGATGAATTTACAGGCTATGGAGATGGGATTTGAGTCAAATGGGGATGTTGGATGGTGGTCTAAGAGTAGTTTCCCTTAGAAGGATAGAGAGGTTAATTATACATGATTGGGTGGAATGGGCATCAAATTGTATCATAATGCCTATGGTATGGAGCAATAGAAGAGAAGTTATTGTCAAAAGGTTCATAAATTGCTATCCAAGCATAGCAAGGTGTTCAATAACATACATCCTGGAGTACCACTAGAGAGAGGCATTGAGCATGTGATATAATTACTAGAAATGTCCAAATAGGCATAAGGATGATATCAACCCATCAAAGAATTACTAGAAATGGTACATATTAGACCTAGTAAGAGCCCTTTTGCTTCTACAATAGTGTTGGTCAAGAAGAAGGATGGAACAATGTGCATGTGTATTGATTACATAGCTCTTAACAATAAAACTATAAAAAACATGTATCCAATTCCTTGGATTGATGAATTGCATGATGCTTACTATTTTTCTAAGGTTGATTCAAGGTTAGGCTACCATTGGATTAGAATGAGGAAGGAGTATTTTGATAAAATAACTTGCAGATGCCATTTTGGTCACTTAGAGTTCCTAATAATGCCTTTTGGATTGACTAATAATGGGTCACTTTTCAGTCATGTATGGATCAAGACCTCTACAAGAAACTCAAAAAGTTTGTTCGTATATTTTTCAATGATATCCTGATTTTTGGCAAAACTTAGGAAGAACACGAGGCATCATGAGGAGTTATTGAGTATACTATAGAGTCATTTTATGTCAAGGAGTCTATATCTTAACTTTGGCATGACAAAGATTCTTTGGCTTGGCTACATCATCAACTCAAAGGGTGTGAGCGTAGATCTTGAAAAGATTCAGAAAATTGTTGAATGGCCTACACCTACGTATCTTTCTCAACTTAAGTGATTCTTTGGAATGTGTGGATTCTATAGGAGATTTATTGAGGGATTATCATAGATTGCAGCTCCACTTACAAATTTGGCTAAGAAGGTGGCATTTGTGTGGTCAGATGTAGTACAACAATGTTTTGATCATTTCAAACAGGTGATGAACATTTGCCAATTTTAGCTATTCTTGATTTCTCTAAACCTTTTGAGTTGGAGTGTGATGCCTCAAGAGAGGGAATAGGTGTTTTACTAATGAAGGTGAAGCATCTGATTGCCTTCAAAAGTAGGAAGTTGAGAGGAATGGAGAAGAGATATTCCATATATGAGAAAGAGATATTGGCATCATGCATGCCTTGGCCAAATTCAAACCTTACTTTGTGGGAGGCAAGCTCATTGTTAAGACTGACCACAATAGCTTAAAATTCTTCTCAAGTTAGAAGGACCTAAATGATAGAGAACATAAATGGGTGAGTAGAATTCAGGCATATGAGTTTGATATTGTTTATGTTAAGGGGAAGAAAAATGTGGTCACTAATGCACTATCTAGGAGATCCCACTTGTGTTCTTTAGTTGAGATTACCGTTGATTGGAAGGAGACAATTTTAGTAGAATATGCTAAGGACTCATGGAGAAACATGTATAATTGAGGGTTTTATCCAAGATGATAGGTACACAGTGATTAATGAATTGACAGTCTATAAGGAGAGAATTTATCTGCTACCCAATTCATAACTTAAGGTCAAAATACTTAGGAAATTTCAGTCACTTGGGATTCTTCAAGACTTATGTAAGAATTTTTATGATGCACTTATGGATGGTCACTTGGTATTTTTCAAGACTTACAAGAAGATTTGGGAAAAGGTTCACATGGAAAGGGCTAAAAAATGAGGTCCTTAAGTATGTTCGAGAGTGTCTTGCATGACAATGGAACAAAAATGAACATATTTATCCAACTATTTTGTTACAAACTCTACCCATTCTAAATCGGAAGTGGGAGTGCATCTCTATGGACTTCATTATTGGGCTACCTAAGGTACATGGTAAGGGTTGCATATATGTTGTTGACAAATTAACAAAATTTGCACATTTCTTTTCCATCTCTGCAATGTACACAATAACACAAGTAGCTAATTTATTTTTTAGAGAGATTTTTAGGTTACATGGGATGCCCAAAAGTATAGTTCATGACAGGGCTATCAAGTTCCCGAGTCTCTTTTGGTAGAGCATATGATGTATTCCATGTGTCTAGGCTCAAAAAGACACTTGAGCATAATGTGGTTCCTTCATTAGATTTCCCACCATTAGATGAGGGGAAGTTGCTTTTGATTCTTGAGGCTATTATTGACTACACGGAGCAACGGAAAAGGAGTATCAAAGAGTATTTGGTTAAATGGAAGAATCTATTGGTGGAGGATGGAACATGGCAAAGTGAACAAATTTTGTGGCATCCATAATTACAATTGCTTGGGGACAAGCAATTTGGGAGGGAGGATTGTAATGTCCCTTTCCTAAGCATTGACAACTTGGTGACTGTTAGCCTTCTCAGCAAGCTCTTGTAGGCTAATGAGCTAGGGTTAGGGAACTCTTAGGGTGTGGCAGTTATTTAGTCTGGCTAATCCAACATTATCAAGAGTATCTTTGAGCTTAGATTCACATGATGATTCTTTCTAGAGGGGTTTCAAACTAATTGTCTGTTTTTACTATTTTTAGTAAGCGACAATGTAGACATTGACTTGGTAAGTTGGCAATGTTACGATTTTGGGTGGGTTAGTAAATTTATTTGATGATATAATTTTGGTAGTAAATGTGGTCTAGATGTATTATTTTAAATAATGTTGAAGCATTAAAGTTAAATTAAATATTTAATGTTATTTAATAAAGTGACTTTATGTGGGTGTTTAGGGGAGTTATATGGTGTTATTTTGAATATCGATTAAGTTATTCCTAGGGAGTGGGTGCCAACATCGGAGACATAAGGGGGTTTTAATTAAATAAAACATTTAATAACCCTACCTGGGCTTGGGATTTGGAGGAGGTTAAATATCTGTTTTTCAATTCATTTTCATTCATGGATGATATTGGATTTGCTAACATGATTCTGCTGGATTGAACTTGTTCATCCTTTGGCTTTGTGAGGATGGAAACCTTCACAAAGATCATCTTCTTTGTTGGTGATAGATCTAACTTGCAAGGTTGATTGGTGGTTTCATTTAGGAATCACATTTGGTCTTTATCTAAGATTATTTTGTTAGTTTCAACTTTCTACAGAGGATTCAAAGTGCAGAATTTTAAGGCAAGGAGAGAAGATTTTTTTGTTTATTCATCTCTCATTTCCAGCCCTACCATTCCCCTTGGTGGTCATACGAGCTAGGAGGCATGGGAGTTGGTGAAGAGTGGTGGACAGGGTTTTGGAGGTTTCGTTGTTGCTTTGGAGGCCTCTAGGGCTTATCTACTCAGCGGCATTCAATTTGTGAAAAAAAAATCCTAGAGGGTGGCGTCCAAGTTTGGGAGCTCCAGTTTGCTGATATAAGTGAAAAATCAGACCTGTGCATGTTCAGATTTTATGGGTACTACTGTACTTGTATTATCATTTTGAAGCCATTTGGTCAATTGGATATCATATAAAATGATTATATATTGCTGTCCAAATTTGCAATAAATCTGAAAGTAATATCCAGTTGTTGGTTTCTATCATTTTGAGTATTTCAGTTAGATCTCTGTAATTTCTTTGCTGCAAATATTGTCTCTGTATTTCCTATTCTCTGTATAGTTGAAGGGTGTGTATTATAGTGATAGATATCGTTTCCTTGGTCTATTTACATCTATGAGCATAGTAGCAATATCCAAAGGTTGTTTAGGCAGAGCAATTTATTTATATACAATATATTCAAGTAATGGCATATAAAAGGAAGGTTAATTCCTTTCTATTTCTCCTAGGAAATGCTCATTCTCGTCCTTGAGAAAAAGTCTAGTATATGTGGAAAGATAGAGAAACATCTATATATCACTTGCATTTAAACTTTTTGTACTCATTTCACCCTACATTCCCAATTCCATGAGAAGAAATGCACAAATAGTTCCTTTTTT
This sequence comes from Chamaecyparis obtusa, assembly GCA_027943335.1. Lineage (NCBI taxonomy): Eukaryota > Viridiplantae > Streptophyta > Pinopsida > Cupressales > Cupressaceae > Chamaecyparis > Chamaecyparis obtusa. The sequence continues at coordinate 488,972 of BSBK01001267.1, read as the reverse complement.
GAATGAGAATTACAAAAGTTAATTTAAGCATAGCATTTGATGAAAGATTGCCATTGTATTCGTCTTGCCCATGTTTTGATGCTATAAGATTACTAGTGTAGATGTTGGAGGGATTAGATCTCCTTTCAAATCATTCTTGCAAGGTATTCTACTACTCTTCTTCAATGGTGGCCTCTAAATGACCTTCGCTCTTGGATATCAAGGTTGTGGTTTCAATGTACAATGGGTGTATATGATAGTAGTCATTGACGAAAAGCCCTCAAAATGATTTTGGTGGATATTGGGATTGTGTTTCCAAGTTTGGGATATATTTCTAGCCACTACTAGAATAAGATTGAATGTATTTTAATTTCCTCCCCAGTAAAAATCTCTTGATGGAACAAATTTACAATAGCAATTTTAGTGGGAATACCCTTTACAAAGTCAGTTATTTTATATAAAATGAGTTAGCGAGGTCTAGTCTCCCTAAGAAACTAGAAAGGTGGTTAAAGATTTAAGGAGGTCTATGCTACCTTGTAGAAAGGAGGAGACAACTAAGATTACAAAAATGTTGTGTTTTCCCAAACATAATTGGATCTTATTTGAATGGGGATCCAAAGCCACTAATGAAGCTTATTTTAACTTTGAGGAACAAAGCCTTGATACAAGCATTTAAAAACAAAAAAATTGTCTCAAGAGCTTTGTAATCAAATTTTCAGCTAATTGTTATTAAACAAGCACATAACAAAACAAAAATATTGTCTTATTGACCCCTTTGGGCACTTACCATTAGAAGTTGTCATAAAGTGTAATGTCCCCTCCTTTTTCGTAATCTCTCCAAGAGTTTGGTTAGGCTATTTTCCCATCCCAATAGACTAATAAATTAATTTGAAAGGGATGCCTTCCAGTCACAGCTTTATTTGGAGTGAAAAGGAGAAAAAATTAATATTATTTAATGGTTGATAATGTGATGTATTATAAGAACATGATTTATTTGGTGCATGAATCTAAACTTAAGGACAAGATTACGAGGGCTGTTCATGATACGCCTTTAGCAGGTCATCTAGGGTATTTGAAGATCTACAGGCAGATCATAGAGAGACTCTCTTGGAAAGGTCTTAAGGATGACATCCTTAATCGTGTTAGAGAGTGTTTGACTTGTCAATAGAACAAGTCGGAGCATGTGTTTCCTGCTGGATTATTACAGCCTTTACCTATTCTTGAGCAGAAATGGGAGAGTGTGTCAATGGACTTCCATCACAGGTCTACCGAGGGTACAGGGTAAGGACAGTATATTTGTTGTGGTTGATCGGTTGACTAAATTTTCTCATTTCTATGCCATTGCAGCTGATTGGACAATCTCTCAAGTGGCAGAGTTATTTTTCAGAGAGGTATTTAGATTGCATGGTCTACCCAAGACCATTATCAATGATAGAGATAGTAAATTTCTGAGTATTTTCTGGCAGGAGTTGTTTAGATTAATAGGGACAAAGTTGACTCCTAGTACTAGATACCATCCTCAGATAGATGGTCAGACGGAGATTGTGAATAAATGGGTGGAAGGTTATCTCCAAAATTATGTTTTAGGTCAACAGAGAGCGTGGGTCAACTGACTGTATCTTGGGGACTATTGTTATAGTTCTACATATCACATGACTATTGGCATGTCACCTTTTTGGGCTCTCTATGGTTACGAGCCCTTGTCTTTCATTGATTTGGCTTTTGATGACAATAGGGCTCCTCGAGCCAAGGATTGGTTATAGGATTATCAGGATATCCTTTGGGCTCTTAGAGATAATACCCGGCATGCACAAAATTAGAAAAAGATTTATATTGATTGCCATAGGATAGAGGGGATTTTTGAGGTTGGAGATATGGTATTTCTATGTCTTCAGCCATACAAGCAGAGTTCATTGAAGACGAGTGGTGCGGAAAAGCTTAAACCTAGGTTTTATGGTCGATACAGGATAGTGAGGAAGATTGGAGAAGTGGCATATGAGCTTGAGTTGCCACTTGATAGCCAAATTTATAATGTCTTTCATGTTTCATGCCTCAAGAAGGCTATTGGATAGCATGTTGTGTCTACTCCTGGGTTACCTCCTTTGGATGAGGAGGGAAAGGTGATTTTGGACCCTGCAGAGGTGTTGGAAGTGAGAGAGAAGCAACTGAGAAATAGGGTGATTAGGGAATATTTGGTGCATTGGAGGAACTTACCACTTGAAGATGCAATGTGGGAAGGTGAAGATATTCTACAACATTTAGCTTTGTGATTGCTTGAGGGCCAGCAATCTCGGGAAGGGAGGATTGTAATGTCTCCTCCTTTTCCGTAATCTCTCTAAGAGTTTGGTTAACATATTTGCCCATCCTGATCGGCTAATAAATTAATTTGAAAGGGATATCTTCCAATCACATCTTTATTTGGGGTGAAAATGAGAAAAATTAATATTATTTAATGGTTTATAAAGTTAAAGTCACTTTATATTATAAAATAAAAGTGACTTTATAAAGTGAATTTTTAAATTAAAAGTGACTTTTATCCCACATTGCAAAAAATAAGAGCATTTTCTGATTTAAGTGATGGTCCCAACCGGTGCTGAGAGGGGAGGGGTGAATCAGCACCCACTAAAACTTGAAAACCAATCTAATATAATTTAACTAAAACTGCAAGCAGAACAGATTCTATCACAAAAATAACTATCACAAGATTAAAGCAATAGACAACACCAGATGTATTACGTGAAAACCCAAATTAGGAGAAAACCATGGTGTGAGGAGACCTCACAGATTTTGCACTCTTCTGAAGTGTGCCCTATTAGGAGCCTTCCCTGTTAAAGAATTACAAACGCACTATTAGATGCGACCCGGTTAAGGGATTTAAGAAATAAGGCTTGTGAAAACCTGCCTTATTAGAGGAATTTAGAACATCTACTCAATGTCACCTGGTTAAGGGATTTAATACAAGGGACCTGTTAATGTCCACCCAAATATTGAGATTTTGCTATTGCAATTGTTAGAGAGCAATAGAGGGTTTGATCTTTTGAGATGACTTTGTTGAGCCTGATAAGATCGCTGTGTTCATCAACTGAGAGTCATCACCAGGCACCACAGATATGCTCTCCCCAAATTTTTGTGCTTCCTTACACACTCTTCTCTTCTTTTTTTTACCTTTTTCGTAGCTTCTTTCAACATACAGATTCACTCTTTTTCTTCTTGGCAGAATGAAGGCAAATGATATTCTTCACAAGCTGAAGAATAAATAGTCTTCTTGCTCTTCCCGCTTTTTGCATGCGTGGCCTCCGCAAAGATCTCCTTTGGATCCATCATCCAATTGAGTCTCAGTTCATAGAGGAAACATTAGATGCATGCCATAGCTTTTTTGTTTTATAAAGGAAACAACAAATGTGTTCTGCATACTTTCTTTTAGTTGAGATTTCTCCATGTTTTAATGCTTTAATTGTCGGTATTAAATCCTTCAATTGTGTCTTGCACCGATCTTTATAACAAAAAGTCTTCCAGATTTTGTGCAACAAATCTCAGTCGAAGAGTCACATAAGTGTTTGTCAGCTGTGACTTTCACCGGTTCATCAGTCTCAATGATATCTCACTGATCAGAGATGATCGGTTTCCATCCTTAGGTAGTGTACAGGTCTTTGTCATCACCTGTCACTCCTCCTTTCTCTGTCTATACCAGTTTGGTTCCTTGGTTCCGGTTATATACTTTACCGGTCACTGCTCTGGTTGCTTCAGTTACCAATTAGTGACTTCACCTCTCAGTACTCGATCACAGTACTTCGTCCTGCTCATTATGTGTCACCGGTTTCATAACCAGTCCCTCTTGTAAACTACACTTGTTTACTATTATTGTCACCTGTTCCTGTTTGAACAATGTTAACCTTAGACATCAATGACAACACCACTTTGCCATATACCGGTTACATCCTTACCGGTTAATGCCAACAATTTCCCCCTTTGGCATTGATGAAAAATGCCTTACCGGTTATAATCTCCCCCTTTGACAATAATGCCAAAGGCTAGTCAAGTGACTACCTTTTTATGAAGTCTACTCCCCCTTCAAGCAACAATCCTTTGTCACCAATCCAATTAAGATGAGGCTGAGTCCTCTGTTAAAGCTCAATGGATTGATGATCACCTCTGTCCTTTTACTGAAGATCAAGAAGGGACATTACCCTTAATTTGCCTTTGAGATACTCAAAGGTACTCTTCAGTAAAGACTTTGTGAATATGTTAGCAACCTCTTCTTTTATGGGAACATATTCCAATTTCATTTCTTTATTCTGCACCTGCTCTTTCAGATAGTGATACTTTATAACAATGTGCTTTGTTTTTGAGTGCATGACAAGATTCTTAGATATATTTATTGCACTTGTGCTGTCACAATATATTGCAATCGGTCCAGGTACCTGTTCTTGGATTCCTTCCAATATCTGTTTAATCCAGATTACCTGTGTGCAATTAATCGCTGCAGCAACATACTCAGCTTCTGCTATGGATTATGAAATGCAATTCTGCTTCTTGCTTGTCCATGACAATGCAACTCCACTTGTGCTCTTTCTGTCATCAATGTTACCAGCCTAGTCTGCATCGGTGAACATTTTTATCTCAAAACCTCCTTTGTGAGGAAACCATAGACCATATTCTTCAGTACCTTTTAGACTTTAACTTGTCTCTAGGTTGGTGCACTTTTTCCTTCTCGACATATAGTGAGAGGTCATTTCTATTTGCATCATCAAGTGTATAGATTCATTTATTTCTTTAAATAAGGTCATTATATAAACATCTTTATATGATATTGAACTAAAATTTTCAATTTGTGTGCACTCCAATGTTTTTCGAATAGTAGATTTGTGCTCATTAGTCAGGGATGTTAACTTCGACTTTTCCTGTATTGTGATAGGGGCGTGCCAAGGCTTCTTTCCTTGGAACCCATGAGAGAGTGGTCAATCCTTGCAAGGAGTGCTGCCCCTAGGCCCCTAATTTGACATCACAGAAAAACAAAAGAATATATGAGGGAACTGTGTCAACCAATCGTATGGAATATGATGGACCCACAGTGTATTTAAGACTTGATTTTATGGTTACCCCAAGTTAATAATTTGTTCTTCCATAGAAATTTAATTTTTTTTTTCAAGAAGAATTCATCATGATAATAAATGCACTTACCTACTATTTGCCAAGATTTGCAAGAATTTTATACAAATTTGTATTGAAATATGCATAAATTCATCAAAAAATCAAATTTTTATTTTAAAAAAAAACTATTCACCAAGAAAATTAATGCAATTTGCAGAGATTTGTATGCTTTTATAAAAGAAAGTTGGGGTCCTGTTTTTTTAAGTTGTCACAAATCTCTAGTTAGGTTGATATTTTACAATTGGAGAGTTTGAATCTCCGAAGTTCATACATGAACTTATTAACTTTCGCCGAAAAGATTAGATACATACTTCTTCACGCTCAATATAACCAGTCCGCCTCACATCGTAAAGTCTAAAAGAAACTGCAAGTGAAATTCCAGAGAAAGGTGTCTTGTCAATTTTATAAACATAAGTTCCTTTTTCATTTAAAAAATGGTACACCATATGAAAGTATGGAGTATGAGGTGAATGACATAGAAAATAAGACATCTTTCTTTACTTACAGTCAATCTTGTCCTCTTGGGATGCATCTGGATGGAAAATGCTGAGACCATGAACAAATTCTCCAAACTCAATGACTCCGTTGCAATTTTTATCAAATAGATTAAAGATCTATTAAGTAATGCAATAAACATTTCCTCAAATAAGCACCGGCCATGAAGCAATTGAAGTAGCAATCAGAACTGTTACACTATATAATTTCCTCAAATGAAACAATATCCTCAGCTGAGTGCAACTACTTATGCACAGAATCATACATGGGATAAATAATTGCTATATCCTAATATTTAACACATCATATGATCTTAGATAAATTCAGATCTTACAGAGCTGAATCGATAAACAGAATACACCATAAATTTCCTCGAACTATTATGAATGTCAAATCATTGCAGAGGTGCAATGGACATATGCGATTAGTCATCACTGTCTAATATCACACTCTAGATATAGACAACTGTAATATTCCCGTATTACAAATAAGATTTAATAAAAAAATAACAATAAAAATAAATTAATATAAGAATAAATGATAATATAATTTATTATTAAATATAATAGAAAAGAAAATTAATAATGTATAATATAATATTAATAATATTGTAATATTCATATTAATATATATAATATACTATTAATATTAAATAATCTTTTAATATTTTATTAATATTGAATATAATAATATTTACATATATTAATATATATATACTATCACATTAATATTATATTATAATCTTTATATCTTATTTTACAACTCGTTACGTAGCCTAATGAAGACCGACGAGCCCACTGGGAGGACGCAACCTCTAGTTGCTCCTTCAAAAATGCAATATAAATAATAATAAAAAGAATGCTAAGGTAATTTTGGGGAATCCATTCAGAAGGTGACCAGAGACGAACAAGGAAAAGTTAGTGAAAAGAATTAGGGATAAAATTCAACCTCCTCAACGCACATCGCATAGGAAACTGACAAGGAACATATCCAAATCAGCATCCTAAGGTTCGACTCGGCACACCAAATATCGTACTTAACAAAACGTACGAGAATATATATACCAAAAAAACGATAAGTCGATACAAAAAATAGGAGATCCCCGAACAGCATACACACCCAACACGCGAAGGGGACTAATATTAGCAGCACCCATTTGAGTCAATTATCAACGGTGGCAAGAGGGACTATAACCGTTATACTTTAAGGTTTAAGTATACACGCAAGAGAGAATCACTTCAGCGTATGTTGATTATATAAAGGATACAAATAGTGGTTCTTAACTGGTGAGAACAATATACGAATTTATATTCAAACTAATACAACAAAAAGGATCCCTCTGCAATTCTAGATTGGTATCTTAGACACAATGATATTAAAAAGGTCTAAGTTCAACATCTCTGTAACAGACTGATTGCAGGTCATATCAGACCTCTGACTTGTTGAGGTATCAGACTATAACATCAGAATTTATATCAGAATCCCAAACATAAGAAGAGCATATTAAGTTCTGGCTTCCTTATTGATACAAGACCAAATTTCATCTATTAATGCAATTGTCATTCATCAATCAATCAATGACTAATCTAAGTCAGGCTGGAGCTATTCTTGGTTGAACCATAAGAGTATAAAGATTCTGTGGAGTGAACTCCTACTTATATATACAATACTCAGGAGGGACAAATCACATCAATTAATGTTCTTCTATGCAATTAGGAAATTATGTGGATATCATCATCATCTAAGGTTGCACATTAACAAGCACGTGTTAATCTAACTAGAGATATTATTAGATCATATAAAGGATTGTAGAAGTCTTATACATCTATCTCTTAATCATACGATTTAAAACCACACCTTGAAAACTATAAACACAATCGACCCTTTTGGTGCAAACAAGTAGATCGAATAATCTTTCCTATAATAGCCAAGATTCTAAGAGGACCCTCAAGGGACATTACAACAACCTATGCTCAAACAGAGCTGCATTAAGGAGCATCATAATAACTGCAGAATAGGCGTCAAGCCTCAGATGCCACAATTATTGAGAAAGGGGATTGGTTAACAAAAAGAGAAGAGAATTACCAATGTAAAAATATTGGATGGTGTCAAATCTATGCATCACACTTTATTGTTCTAAACCAGTGGACAAAAAGCATCCACCTAAAAAACTTCGAAACTGGCAGATATTGAAGAATCCTGAATATATAATTTAAAATGATGTCTATATCAGTGCTGTTCCTTAAGTTCATAAGCAAGTGCTTGATCATGTCCAAATCACCAATCTATGGTTACTCCAAAAGTGACCTAAGACCTGACAGGTTGTATGGCATAATGCAGTATCTGTGCCACTCAACATCTAAAATAAAATACAAATTTAGGACATAAAGGCTACAATGTTGACTTCTTCCAACAAGTTCTCATCAAAACAAAGGAACTCACAAAAAAAATACGTTGTGTGTACCATCAAGATGAAGACAATATGACAACAGAGCAATTTTTTTTGGAACTTAGCAAATTATGAAACTACAGGAGATCAAACATTTGGTCAAGTCATAATTACAATTAAATTAGTGTATTTTCAACTACTAACCAATTGTCAAGGAGATTGGTGCAGTATACGCTTTCCTCACCATTAATGTTTGTCAAGAACGAAAACAAGCTATACTTCGATATATAATCTTTCCCCTAAAGTTTTAATAAGTATAGCTGTAATTCAAAGATTTGATTTTTCCAAGTATCATTTGTTTTTTATGCTTCAAATTCTGACAACATTTCTTAAATAAACAGAACTCTAAGGGTAGGAAAAGCCTGAAAAGCAGTATTTTGGATACCTGTATTCTATGAGCATAGATGTTGAGCGTTGAATTGAGATTGTTTATCATAGAGTTTAAGAGGTTTATACGTTACCTTGTTTTCCAATTCACCGTCTAAATCTGTATTGTTTCCCCACTTAATTCATATAATACTGTCTTTTCAGCAGGAAATTATTCAATAATAATCGTCACACTGTGCTTTAAGGTAACTAAAAAACAAAAAGTTGCATCCCTTCACCTAAAATGAAAATGGAAACATTGGTTTCCTTTCATAACTCAAAAAACTTAGGTATAGAAAGAAATATTACTATCTTTTGACTTACAATTTGTTTTAATAAGAAGGCATCACCAATAAATCATAGAGATAATCTCCAGAAAAAATGAAGGATTCATCCTCTTATCCTCTTTTGTAATCTTTTCGTTCTTCTGTTTAATAACAAGCTTTATCGTTTTCAAAATAGAAAAAGAATGCCTTATCAAGCCTCTCTGCTAATTATACTTATTGCTGCATTTCATGGTATGAACATTCACAGTAATAGCCTTTCTATTTTTACTTCCACCTGCAAATGAGTAGACAAAGGTCATATGGCTAATGTCTACCTGTTACTCATGCGGTACTAATTTACTTTGGGGATAAATGATTTGTCACATAGATCAGGTATAATAATGTGTACATTACAGCAGTATCCTTTTGGCTTACAACTCACTAAGAGTGTAATAATCTACCATCAATATGCTTTGAAGAGGTGATGAACTAAGTCCAGAATCCCTAAAGTAGAATATCTCAAAGGCTTTGCCTCAATAGATTTAAAAAGTTTTGGCACGTTGGAAAATGAAGGGTAAAAGGAAGCAAGATGCTGTAGTTTTCCAACTGCATACAATCTAAAACAATACATCGGGAAAATAGGCTAGAAAAGCTGCCTAGCTTGAGTGATTCCTTTGTTACATGATAGAAATTTTCCAATGAATTAGAAGTGCAGTTAGACTTACAGACTATAGATCACATAGACTTGACAGAAAAATAAAAACAGAAATCATTTGCTTAAAAACAATTTATTAATGTCAACAAGAACTCAATATAAGACAATGGGACTTGGAAATATAACCACTTACGATTTAGAAATATGGAGAATAAGAAGAAGAGGTCCCCCTAGGCTGTGAAAATAACTAAAAGCAAAAGCAAGAGAGGATAAGTAAAACAGGTTTAAAACCTTCGAACCATCAGATCTATACATGAATGTCAATGGAAGGGGATGATAAATCAAACATGGAGATGCATAATGGTTGAAGTAAAACAAACCAACAACATCCTTGTTGGCCACAACAAAATTATCTATAGAAAGTTACGCATAATAGCATGTGTTTAGATTACATTATGTAGTGTTTCTAATCAAAAGCTACAATAAAGAAAAAAACAAGAGAGGATAGGTAAAAAAGGTTAAAACCTTCAAACCATCAGATCTATACATGAATGTTTATGGGAGGGGATGATAAATCAAACATACAAATGGATAATGGTTGAAGTCAAACAAACCAACAACATCATTGTTGGCTGCAACAAAATTGTCAATAAAAAGTTATGCATAATAGCATGTATTTAGATTGCATTGTGTAGTGTTTCTAATTTCAACATTTCAAGGCTCCTTTGAGATCTTGCTTATGAGAAATTTATTAAAATAATGTAATCTTTCTTCAATGGGCATCTGAGTTTGTTTAGGTAGTTTCTATTTTTGACTTTTGTTTACGTTTGTTTCTTTTAGAAATATCATAATGTAATTGCCTATATAATGCAATTCCATTTTCATTATTCAATATACAAATACCATTGCATGGTGTCAGAGAGGGTCGATGGGGTTCTTTAAGTTTTGGTGAATTTTTTAATAAAAATTCAAGACTCTCTTTGGAATTTTTCTAGAATTTTTTTTACATCGATTCTTTAATGAAAAAATTGTTGTTGGTTTTTGAAAAAAATTGTTAGAACAATTATCGAGTTCTTCTTTTGTGAAGAGCACACTCTTTTTTTGTAGAATCAAGGAATTATGTGGCTATTTTGTAGCTGGTATTTTGCTGGCCGCTGAAGGAAGAGAAGTTCCATACCGACCTAGCTCTAATGCACTGATCCGACTGGACCCCTAGTGGTGAACAAGGAAGTAGTATGGTACCAAAAATATGGTGGTCGATATGCGGACAAGAGATATAAGGGTGTGGGATTGGCACCCTTAGTTGACAAAATATTCAACTTGGAATATATGGGAACTTGCTGTGAAAATGAATGTTACAAGACGCCTCCAGGGACCTGCATGTGGTAGTATACATCTAAAGTCAAGGTTAGGCCCATCAAGGAACCAAAGGGAACAAAACAGAAGAGGAACAAGGAAAGTGAAGAGCCATCCAAGAGGCAAAAGGGAAGTGGACGGGGATACGAAGATGTCAAGAGAGATAAAAGGAAAAAAGGAGACCAAAAGTTGAGTATGCAAATCAAAAAGCCAAAATTGAAGGTTTTTTTAGAAAGTATGAATGTCAGGAGAATCACATTTAAAAAATCAAAAGGGGGGAGAATAAATGCCAAAAAGAATTTGGAATTAGAGTGAGAAAATGTAATATCCTTTCTACTGGTCTCAACAAATTTCTGATCCGTAGGTGAGTGTATTTGGATTGCAATTCTGAACAGATTGGTTTTGTCTTGGATAGTGCTTGTGTTGTTCGATCCGGTGGTATGAAGGATGTGTATTAATTTTGTGATATTGTTGTTCATTGACTGTTGTATATGTTCCTTCCAAATTTGACTTACAATGTTTTATTTTTCAAGCATATAAAATACAACACATAATATGAATGCTACAAAGATTAATTCTAGCTCCAGAAATACATTTCCCTTAAGTTTACAATGATACCAACAATCAACTTAATTCTGGAACTTATATTCCAAATAATACGTAAGACTCTATACAGCTGCAAAGATGAACAAGTACCAACTGTATGTGATGGCCACTTCACTCTAGTAGTCACATGGGCTGCACATTGGGTTACGCATGCATAGAGCGTGACACCTTCAACCCAGCTCCCTGTGTTAACATCCCCTGCTCACAATATCACTGATTGACCATCCTCGACCACAAGTAGGAGACACAGTCTTCCGAATTGGTGCTCCGCTTGGGCGGCAGCCCGTGCTGGGTTGATGAGGCCGTTTCAAGTCCCAGCCCGATATTAGTTCCTTCATGTGTGTAAGACCTCTCGGTCTGCAGCGCTTGTAAGGAGTAGCACGAAAAGTCTTCAAGTGGGATGCCATTCGTCCCTTATAGGAACCGTGACTGTGGCTGCATGCTGGCGCGTGAGCTGAGGTGCAAGAATGGAGTGTAGTGGCTTGCGCGGGGTTCAATAATGAATGCAATGATTGTTGTCCAATCCCTGGCGCTAGATTTCTCCAAGTAAAAACAGTGTTATCCTTCCACCGTGAATGCTAGGCCTGGTTCGGTGGTTTCACATAGACAAATAACAGAATAAATTGCTAAGGACTTGCCTTCTTTATCAATATCTGAAGAATTCTGAACCTTCCCAGTGCTAGTATTGTTTGTCCAATAAAGCTGTAATATCACAAAACCTTCTTTACTGTAAAAATGCTGAAGATGAAATGCTCTCCTTACCAATCCAATGAAGCTCAATGTGAAATCTGAGTGATTCCACTTCTTGTAGAGATGCTGGGGCTACGTCCAATATCTCCACACATTCCAAAGGGTTTGCGTCCTTACGAATAACCAGTCACAATCGTAACCAGGTTTTCTTTTCTTTATTTTATATTATCTCATCGTGCTTTTCCCGAGGTGTACCTTTTACTTTTGTAACCTCGAAGTGAGTGCAAGCACACAAAACTAAGCCATGTGGGATAAAAGATCACTTAAGTCACTTTTGTAAGATAAAGTAACTTTAAAATATAAAGTGACTTTATAACATCACTTTATAAAATAAAGTGATTTGACTTTAGAAACAGAGCTCGGATATTAAATATTTGCCCACGTCACCCTATGATTGGCTGACATCCTCCAAAAAGAAGCCATTAGCCTATCTGGATGGGTAGATAGACTAATCAGGCATCAAAATGGCCTACTGCTGGGAAAGAGACATTACAAAAAATAAGGAAGAAAAAACGAAGGAAAAGTCATATATGAAAAATTGAGAAGGAAAGAAAAATTAAAAATAAAAACCCTAGGCAATAAAGGAACAAAGGTTATAAAAAGAGGTGGGAGTTTAATTACACTGATAGTTGGTAGGAACAAGTGTGTGAGAAACTAGCAAATTGAAGGAGGAAGTGCCAATCGAAGGGTTGCCTTCAAAATTGCCACCACCGTACGACAATTAGCAGCTAAAGCCACCACCGTACAGACCCCAGCCTCACTCCAATACCGTACGAGATTCACCTCTAGGCATTTTTCCATTGTATGACTACCTCTTTGCATTGCCACTGTACGAATTGTGCCAGTACCATTAGCCACTGTACGCCTACTTGTTGAGTGTGCTGCCATCGTACGAAACTAGGAACTGTGGAGGTTGTTTTTCACTTCCACCATATGGTTCATCTGTTGGGCTGCCTATGTACGGTTTGGACTCATACAAACTACCTTCTCTATTGATGGTGTACGGTATATCAACAACCTTCCTGTCACTGTTCGATATACTCATTCCTTTGCCACCGCACAATCCTATTTTTCTTCTGCATGGGTTCAACCCTTGGCTGCCATCGTATGGTTCTAGGAGGGAATTGTTGGCACTATTCAAAGAATTTGTGCATTGATCCTGCCATACGCTAAACAGAATGCACATTGCCTCATTGCCAGTGCATGGACAAGAAAGGCAGCATTCGAGCTTTGTGATTTTCCATACACCCTCACCTGGTGTCGCCACCAAACAAATAGCCACAGTACAAAGATTCCATTTACCCCTTGCCATTGTATGACTTGTACGGATTCTATTGCTACAAACTGTGGTCGTACAAGGATTGTTGTGGCCATTTGAAGACGTCACTGTATGAATCAGCCAAGCGTTGCCATGCAGAAGGTTTGCATTCCTATACTACTCAAGTATAACAAATTTAAATTTCAAAGTCAGTTACAGAAACATAACTGAAGACCAGTGCAGTTCAAGAAACAGATGGTGATTATCAATTTCGGAGACCCAAGAAATATAGGAAATCATTATACCACTAAAAAAAGGAAAAGAAATAGAAAATGACGTAAGTAGTTACTCAAAGGTAAAATTCTCAAGGCCATGAATACAGAATGAGAAGATTATAGTTGATGCCTTGCCGTGGGAAGGACTAAGCAACATTGAATGCTGCACCTAGTGGAGCAAACAGATGAAAATGATGAGATGAAGAAAGTCCTTAGGCATGTGGAGGTGGACAAAGAAATGCAGATGTCGGTATTTAGTATCAGAGAGTTTGAGCATGTGTTGAGAGAAATGGTGACATGTTATGACTGTTGTGCTCACCAAACTACCATTCCTTATAGTGGATAGCGATCCATTACTATATGCTTTTAGCCAGCCAAATTTACCAGAGTGTTTAGGATACCGTGTAAAGGAGCAATGATGCCGAAAAAGATGCCCACAAAGATAACCGCCGAATAGAAGAAACACTTTGTTGGACTTAGCGTGTATAAAAGACTTGCTAGAAAAGGATTGGAGTAGCATGTGGAATAATAGTAGTAGTTGGGGCGTGAAAAAAATGTTCCTCTCCATAGTTGCTTGGAAGTGCATCCTTGACATGATAAAAAGTTGTCTTACAAGTGCTAGCTGTGCATCAGACATAATAGTATGGCAAGTTAATCTCATGGTGGGGATAGGCACATGCAAGATATACAATTGGGCGATAGTGTTATTTGATGGAATACGAGAGTTTCTTTAGTTGGAGCATAGGGCATTTTACATGTCACATCATGCCATTGGCCTCTACCTAGATGTTGTACGAGTGCAAGTGCCTGTAGAGGAATGGGAAGATTATAGGCCACTCAATTGCGTAGAACCATGTATGCCAGCTATCTTCTATTGGACTCACCTAGACATACTGACAGAAGGCAACCAACCCGCAAGAAAACAACCATGTCAGGAGGCGTGCCAACAGGAGTTATTTGATAGTGGTAGTAAGGAGGAAACAAACCCTATTGAGGTGTCTTTGACAAGTGAAAGCACAATCGAAGTCACATTCACGACAGGTAAAGGAGGTGACATGCAGGAGTCTGAAGATATTAGTACTACCAATCCTGCCACATTAGTGGTGGTGTTTCAGTAGGATACATTACCTACAGAGACATTGACACCACTACCCTTGACATCGATAGGGGTGGGCGCATGCTCACAAACGGCGACATAGGGGAAATGATGATGGGCCCATCATCTTTGCCCATACTACTAGGTGGCCATGAAATAAATGCACCAAGGGAGGGGCAATTGCCAGTTGAGAGTGAAATAGAAGAGACCAAGGGAGATATTCATCCCACTATAGATAATTGGTTGCAGCTATTAGGGGTACCAGTAGAGGTAGTGCTTGTGGAGGCTCCTGGACTCGAAATGGAAGTTTTTGGGATGGGTGTAGGAGTCGAAGGGGGAGCATCACATGGGAAAGTACAAAAAATTGAAGCACACTAGGAGGACACAGATGAATGTCTTACAACCCCAACATCGCCACTCAGGGATGAAAGCCAAATCCTCATGACCCCGTTGACACCCTTCAGAGATATGGCCGTCATCTTGAGCAAATGGCCCTCTTTCATGTCCCGAGTAGGGACAATTATGAGGGAATTGGATATTGGCTAGGACTCCTTGGTTGCTCAGGCGGTAGAGAGGCTCTTGAGATTCATGTAGGGAGAATGTCATCAGGAATTTACTAGATGTTTTATAACTAGAGAATGGCCACAGATGGAGACAAACGACATGGTAGCTGCCTAACACCCTCCTTTGCCTCAGGAGGGTGGTCGTCATGATAAAGTCCTTCATAGACTTCATGTCATGGAGACATGCTTCAGGGAGCTACTGTTACGTCACAACCATATCATCATAGCTTTGGATGAGGTGAACACGACCAAGGACAAAGTCAACCAACAGATTAAACAGGAACACAAGGCATATTCAAAGCTAGCCGAGAAGAGTCGAGCATAGCTGGCACAAAACAATTCTTGGGAAACTTTTCTAGAGAGTACAATAGCCCAACTTTGCGAACAACTCTCATAAAGGGACTCACACTTGGTAGGGAAAGCAACAGAATTGGCAACTCTTTAGAAGGGGATGAAGGCAAAAGACACCAAACTTGAAAAAATGAAGAAGCAAATGATGGAGGCCACCAACATGGTCCACACAGTGAGATAGCTGAAGATGACAACCACCTAGGACCTTCATCGCCTGCAACAACAATCCACTCCATCAACTTCTTCAGATCTAGGGATGTTCCTTGCCCCTCTTTGTATTTTTTTATGTATATTTTGCCCCATTTTGGTTTCTGTCATCTGGAAGATGACAATTTTTGTGGGGTGCTAATGTAGATGACAAAGATGCTGTTAGTAATTAAATAATACTTTTGTTAGTTAAGTTAAACTTGGAAGTATAATAAAACATTTTTTTTCGAAAGGGTGTCAGTTGTTGACGATTGGCAACCTTAACCAACTGTCGGGCACTATTTCTATTCTGCTCGAAACAAGTCATGGGTAGTTGTTGATTGTATAGACATGATATGAAATGAAAAGATTTATCTTTCTGCCAATATTATGTGCACTGTGTTCATTCTGAATTGTATGTTATTCATGCTCTATTGAATTTTTTTGTTTACTCTGTGTGTGAAACCATATACTTGTAGGGAGTAAACATACACAAAGATTAAATGATTCTAGTAAGAAGAGAAGCCATTTCATTAACATGTCAATATTTACCATGGATAGCGATCATAAGAAACGAAATATATATATAGGTGAAGCTGCGATTTATAAAAAGAAAAGATAAATGTTTGATAAAATCAGCGACCATATAGCCATAAATAGCAACGATCAAAGTTAAGCAATACAAAATAGCGATTAAGACAGAAGCTAAAGGCCGCGATCAGACAAACACTCACGTAAAGAAGATTAGCCATCACTATGCTTCTAAATATGGCAAGTTTCTTTCATAATGCTTATTAGGATATTTTCATATTCCTCTTTCTCTGGAAATATGGTTGATATAGCCAATATATGTTGATCAAGGACTATATCCATCATATAGCAATTATACCAACATCAACTTGAGAATCATATCAATATATAACGGTAACCATAGCAGATTAGTCTTCATTAATATTAAGATAGCAGACATTTGCATTGATCCATTTCAGCATTGCCTAATTCATTAAAGTAAGGATATTGATACTAAATACATTTGCAAATTGTACTCATATTTGTGGCAAATTAAAGAATTGGTACAAGCTATACATAGAAAGAAGTTCCTTGCAATTTGGATTATAATAAATTAGTCAAAACCCTAAGAAATCACATAGGGGGACATTATAGAGTCGAAAGTAGTGCATTTGAGTCAAAGGAAGACAATTGTTTGTTGCAAGATTGCAGCAAATACACTCTCTAGCTTCATGTTCTAAAAATACTCACAAAATATTAAACCAACAAATACAAATAGATGAATAACTTGTTAAATAAAATTTTCAATTTGCACATACACGGATCTTTCAAAACAAGATAAAAATGATATATCTATCTTATTTTGGTTGGGCTTCCATTATCCTATATTGGATTTTAATGTTATGATAAGTGAATAGTCTATATACCAAGGTTATATCTTTGGTCGTTGTTCATACTTCATATTTTGTGTCTACTTTATCATGGTTTGATTTTATCAAACTTCAAATGGTAGGATTTTTGTCATTACTGTCAATATGGTGTCACACATGCTTTAATTTTGTATCTACTTCTTATCTATGTCGAATGTTAAATAAAATTTTCATTGTGCACATCACAAGGATCTTTCAATTGAAATTAACAAGATAAAAAAATGTAAAACCTATTTTATTTTCATGAGGCTTTCATCCTGTTGATGGGTGTTTTGTGACACTTCCTCAACATACAATAAAATACCAAGTATTTTATCCTCTCTTGAACAAGGAAACTTCAAATGCTAAACAATATAATAATGTGAGATCAAATGAAGCAACCCCAAGGTTTACATTGTGAACTAGCGACTTTGTGTTGGATATAACTTAGTTGAAATGATGTGATTCTGTTGGTAACACACAAAGGGACATACACTATTTTTTTTGGACTTATCAACTTTTTTCCCTAGAAAGTGGTTGGAACTTGAATTCTAGGCTATCTGACTCGATCTTCAAAAAAGGACAAAAACTATCAAGGTTTAGAGAATCTACATTACTTCTAAGGACAATGGTAATAAGGGATGATGTTTAGATATCATAATTCCTTAAACCTAGCTTTTCTTTACCATGAGGAGACAACTACACAAAACTTGGTGCAATCTCCAAAGGTAATGAAGGATTTTCATATTGTAAGCATTCATCCAAATACCTAATATTGGCGCAATCCAAATGAACATCCATGTTAAGTTTAAGATCGTTGCAAATGTAATAGCACTGCCGTATCAGTATGTGTGTTCCAAATGCATCGATATCTTGAATATATACATGGTAAAGATAAGAAGAGACATGTTCCTTCATGGGACATGTCTGTTCATTAATCTAATTTATTAATTTAACTATATAATCATTATAATTGTAAATAAATGATTAACTTCATATATATATATATGTATATTAATATAAATAATATCAATTATTAAATATATTAATATATATGTAATAAATCAATTCTCATAATAATTATATAATCAGTTTTATTTATCTGACTGATGCTACATACATCAACACTCCCTCTCAGCTAGGGAAGATAAAATCATATATCACATTTCTTGTGATAAGAAATCTCACATATCTCGTGAAGGCAGATATCACATAACACGTGATGATAAGTATCACATAACTCGTGAGATGAGGAATTACCTAACACATGATACTCATTTTTATATATCACGTAACATGTGATATGAGGAATCACCTAACATGTATACCTAGTTTTACATATCACATAACATGTGATATGAGGAATCACCTAACACGTGATACCCAATTTTACATATCACCTAACATGTGATATGAGGAATCACCTGACACATGATACCCTATTTTACATATCACCTAATATGTGATATGAGGAATCACCTAACACATGATACCCTGTTTTACATATCACCTAGCATGTGATATGAGGAATCACCTAACACGTGATACCCAATTTTACATATCACCTAACATGTGATATGAGGAATCACCTGATATGTGATACCCTATTTTACATATCACCTAACATGTGATATGAGGAATCACCTAACACGTGATACCTGATTTTACATATTACCTTAGATCGTAATATAAGGAATCGTCTTAGATCATGATACCTAGTTTTCACATCACCTTAGATCGTGATATAAGGAATCACCTTAGATTGTGATACCTGATTTTACATATTACCTTAGATTGTAATACGAGGAATCATTTTAGATCATGATACCTAGTTTTCACATCACCTTAGATCATGATATGAGGAATCACCTTAGATCGTGATACCTGATTTTCATATCACCTCAGATCATGATACAAGGATATAGTAATTTGAGAACATTACATTCCCCTTACATATAACCCTATTATGTATGTGCTCTGACATATCAAAAGTCTACCATAACAAATCTTCATTACAATATCGTCACCTTGTAACATCAAATACAAGTGTTCATTGTCTAAGAGATCATCACCTCTCAAAAATGTACACAGGATGGATGAGCCCATAAAGTCACACATTTGACAAATGAAGTTTACACATTAAACATCTTTATTATATTAGTACAACTCAAAAAATTTATATTTCAACCATACCAATATTCTTCTTGAAGTGATCAACTTTCACCTTGGCAAGTGGTTTGGTTTGATTGCTCGTATTAATATAATCCAATTGGATCACATTCCTTCCTACCATGTCTCTTACATAGTGATAAGGAATCTCTACAAGATACAAAAATAATGGATCACTGATGCTGAAACTCCATCCTATGAATCGCAGTCCTCTAACAGTTGATCACTAAGGAACCCATCTTGACATGGTCTGCTCCCTCTGAATCAAGATCCTCGGATGTTCACAGATGCAGATCCTCTAGTTGCTCCCTCTGAAGCTCAAGTTCGTGCTCCATCTTGACATTGTCAGACTCCCTCTGAATCTGATATCAACTCTCAACTCAATTCCATAACTACAGGCATTAAGTTCTTTCTCCCTTGAATGAAGTCTCTTATGCTTCTAGATTTGTCCTCAAAGCACTTCAAAAGGATTACAATTAGTTCATGAAACTAAACTATCCTGAAGGGAAATATCAATTATAGAAGTATAAAAGTTTACTACTCCAATCTTATGTCATGAATTAACGACTCAAAATTTATAAACATTATTCAAGGGTAGAAATACTTATCTCTTATTGTGATCCACCAACTTGAGTTATTATTGTGATCCTCCCGAAGCTAAATTCAACACTCCCTCTTAGCAAGGGAGGAATCCTTCTTGATAGCTTCTTGTTTGTCCTCCTGACGCTAAAATCAACACTCTCTCTTGGCTAAGGAGAGTCTTCTTAGATATTTGAGTTATAGAGTAATGTCCACCATGGCTACTCCCAAAGGGTGGTTCCATCATGGCTGCTCCCATGAACGGAAATGAAAACAAGTTTATCATGAAATCACTCATGTAATATCGTCATCTTACAATGATGGTCACCATAGATACAACTAGAGGGTGACTCAATATAGGTGTTTAGTCATGGACTCACTCATATGACCTCTACCATGAACCATATCAGAGGGTGGGTATAAGGGCTTACACCTTAAGTTTCTCTTCAAAGAGAAAAATGCTTTAACAGGGGCTTGCACCTCAAGCTTCTCCCTCACAGAGAAGAATGCATTAAGAAGATTTTCATGATGATGTAGCTCCCTCTGAAATAGATATCAACCTTTTGACTTGCTTGTCCAAGGGTACCTTTGATGGATTGTCAAACTCCCTCTGAATGTGAATTCCTACTCTTCGAAGAAACTTCTGTAGTTTTCTTCAAAATTCCATAAGGATCACAAGTGGTCAACCATCCAACACACCTTCCAAGGACCATCCATCATTTTGAAATGTTCCCAAAAGTTAGCATTGGCACAGTAGATGCAAAGAATCCCATTAGAGTGAATGGCTTCTCACCAAAAATAAGATGATCATATACTTCATCTCAGATAATTAATATGTGCAATCTTCTAGCTGTCTCTGCAACCTTGCATAAATGATCCCGTCTCACTTGAATACCTTCGTATGCCATTATTAAGTCATAATATGGAAATACTAGCCTTGGAAGAAGAATGTAATTATGCCCATTCTCCTTGCAAACACTAAAACAATCGATGTTGCCACCGGGATTTAGCAAAATGATGCTGCATCAAACGCACATAAAGACCATTCATTTACATCAGAAAATCATGAGTACCCTCTTCAATAATACGCCCATCATTTAAAACAACAATTGTGTCTACATGCCGCATCATTGCAACATGGTGTGCAATGATAAGTGTTGTCTTGTTCCCTAGTATCAACATTCCCAAAGCTTCTTGCACCACACGACTAGACTCTGACTCCACATTAGAGCTTGCCTCATCCAACAACAATATTGGTGCATTCTTCAAAACAACTCTAGCAATCGCAATTCTTTACTTTTTGACTGGGACTAAGATCAATGCCTCTCATACTGACATGGGTATCATATCCATGTGGCAAGCTGCTTATGAAGTGATGTGCATTTGATATCTGTGCTGCTTCCTTCATCTCAGCTTCGATTCTTTTTGTTGAATGATATCCGTAACAATTCAATGTAGTATAATCGTGAATAGTCTTCATAAGATATTCCTTCTATGATCATATGAGCGTGGACTGTATGGAGTCAGCAATCTTCTTTTCATATTACTTGCCTTATCTCTGAAATAATTCCCCTATGGTTTTATCGCCTCTCATTATAGGAGATATGTATCAAAGGGTGGATCATTTGTGACTGGTTGGTGTTGTTAACTGCAATGGTATATGATTGTACATGTGTTGGAGAACACATCTGTATATGATATACATACATTATAACACAGGGGGATCGTACTTGTGATAGGCTCGTATGAGACTAATATTTTGTAGTCTATCGTAACTGTTTATATTCCATATTCTTTATGTTGATTCCTTACTCTTGATTATTCACTTAAAAATGGTGCTTTGTGATAGCTCTTGGTTCTCCATTGCTATTCCATATTTTCTTGTTAATTTATGGTCAATGATTCTCTTTAGTGACTGAGTAATTGTAGAGTGGGGTGGTCTTCACTCACGATGCTCTCTATTTAAGCATTCATGACATCCCTCAAATACGACTGTCATGATTCCAATACCATTCAATGTGAGCTCTCGGTCACTGTGTTTGTTGTATGTTCCTTCCCTATTTTGGTTCGATAATCCTTATGCCTTTCTGGGTTGCTATCTTCTACTCTCGTGAAGTATTTAAAAATGAAGAATATATTGCAGATTACAACATTGGATATCAATGTCGTGTATGTTTGTTGGGTGACCGTATTCTCTCACTAATGAAGAAATGACCGACGACAATTATGAATTGTGGTACAAATATACTATATGGTTTAGATTCGGGTAGCAACATCACCCATTTGCATCGAATAGAGGAAAATACTTGAAGTAGAAACAGTATAGTAGAGGCCCGATCATGTGCCTTGGAAATATTCTTCCCTCAACCAAAAAAATACCAACCTTTCTTTAAAATTCCTCCCCATATCATTTCTATTCTTTCTCACATTTGTAGTCTGGCTTTGATACCATGTTAAGTTTAAGATCACTGCAAATGTAATAGCACTGCCGTATCAGTATGTGTGTTCCAAATGCATCGATCTCTTGAATATATATATGGTAAAGATAAGAAGAGACATGTCCCTTCATGGGACATGTCTGTTCATTAATCTAATTTATTAATTTAACTATATAATGATTATAAGAATAAATAAATGATTAACTTCATATATATATATGTATATTAATATTAATTATATCAATTATTAAATATATTAATATATATATATATATATAATAAATCAATTCTCATAATAATTGTATAATCAGTTTTATTTATCTGACCGATGCTACATACATCAACAATCGACAATCAAAGTGGTGTTTAATGGGGTTCAGAGTAACCATGCACTGCGATTTATAATCAACAAACCATAGTTGGTATGAACCAAGGAATTAATCAAAGTATCTCCATATTTTTCCACTAAAATCAATGAACTTTAACTAAAACTTTTAGAAGGAAAAACTATGCAAAATGTTGATATAAAACACAAAGATCCACCATATATTTAATGGAAATTATGTAGTCATTCCAACTAGTCTTGGCAATAATTTCTAATATTCTCCTTCTACTGCTACTACTACCTCTATACTATGATCCAATCTTCTAATGATGTAATGAGTTTACAAATGATAAGGTCAATCCTTTATAGACATCTCAATTACAATGAAGGGCTCACATTGATTTGAAATCAATGGCCAAGATAATTCCAAGCAAACCCTAATTAGGGTTGTTGAAACTACCACTTACAAACTTTTAATGTCATCCAATGAGATGATTACATTGCTTTGAAATACATATCCTTTCAAGGATGGACCAATCAGAAAATTGGTTGCAGTGCTACATTAAACGCTTTCCACATGCCCACTTGTGAATGAGTCTGGTTGGATGAACTTGGACATGTCAATTTGGAACTACTTGATTGGTTGAAGATGAGTGGGCACCATCTCAACTTGCACGATTCTCTAAGTCTTCTTCCTTTTTCATCTTTGTTTTAGTTCTACTTCATCATCATCATAAAGAAGTCTATGCATTTCCATCAATATCTCTTGACACTCAACATGATTCAACCTTTGATTGATTGTAATGGCTCATGTTCCCAAATTTCTTCATCTTCATGAATTTCCTTTTTCATTTTCATCCTTCATCTTTTGGAAATCTTCTCTTCGGATTGTTCTTGTCTTGATATTTTGAACTTCTTGTAATAATTGGGTCCTTCATGTTGATCTTGGATTTCCAAGGATTTTGTAGCATCTTTCTTTTGATGCGATTAGGATTTTGATTTCTTCACATTGTTGTAGAACTCTTCATCCACCTTTTTGTAGAGGAATCCTTCCTTGTTGTATTCCTTGAACATGTTGATGTCTTCTCTTGCATTGATCTTGTTGAGTCCATCATAAAGAAATCTTTTTTAATTTACTCCCTTGATGTGATCTGATTGCTTCTTGAATCTGATTTCCTTGATAAAGACTGCTGGAGACTTGCCTCGATCTTGATTTGATTCGCCCCTCATAGGTCTGCAATGTTCTGATTTGAATTGTCTTCCCCTGCTAGTTAATTCGCATCCTATTCTGGAAATTTGCCTGTTTGATGGAATTCACCCTTCTGCTAATTAGATTCTGCCCTTGAATGACCTGATTTCGCCTGGATTGGATTCAATTTGATTTGCAAAACTGGTTTTATTTCATCTTTATACCCTTTCAGCAAACACCTCAAATTTTCTTAAGGGGGTCGGCTATCCTTGTTTCATCGCCTTTGCATTTTCTTGTTTTGTTTGACTTATTTCAAATTTTCTCACTGCCTTTTCAAGTCAGCTCTCATTGATATCAAACATGTTTTACCATCTTTCATTCCATTTACACACTTTGGAGGGAATTTTATCCTTAGTTGGTCTTCTTTATTCTTGGAATCTCCCTTGCTTGGAGGTTATAAATACAGGTTTAGCACTCAACTCTCACTCAATTCAAATTTTCTCATTCTCTAAAATAAATTCTGGTCTAATTTTTGCCTTGAATTGCTTGAGTTTTGTGTTTTTTTTGACATCTTGACTTCCTTATACATAATGCTTCATGAGGAGATTACAACCATGCTTGATAGGGCCAACCTTATAAATGTTAAGATTGCATTTGAAATCTCTTGTTTGCCTAGGCCAGGTTTGAGAGGGTAAGCTGGAAATGTTCATGAAAGGCCAACGGGTTTTCACATGTAAGCTGGAAACACAAGTTTGACTTGGGCGCATTTTCTAAGGTAAGATGGAAATGAATATAATGTTGATGGGTTTCCTCATGAGATCTGGAAATGATGAGCACATTTGAGAGGACAAGCTGGAAATGCAAGATAAAGGTGAGCGCATTTTTTAGCAATTAAGCTGGGAATACTTGATGTAAGAGCGCAATTTCACCCTTTAGCTGGAAATGTAAATATGCTTGGCCACAAATCCTAGTGTCAGCTGGAAATGATGTCATCTTGAGGGCTCTTTTTAGCATTGGAGCTGAAAATGACCACTTGTAATCCCAATTTTTTTTATTTTGAAGCTTGAAATTCATCTTCCAGTTACATAATTCCTTAAGGGCTTAAGATTCAAACTTCATTTTTCTTTACCTTTCACCATTTAGACCTTGAATTTCATCCTTCTCCTAGGGTGGGTTTTCAAGGTGGAGCTATAAATGCAAAACAAGGTAAGCACAAATTTGCAAGCAAGCTGGAATTCATTAACACTTTGGGTGCAAATGAGAAGATAAGCTGGAAATCCACAAGTTTTTTGTTCTTTTCATTTGGATGAACTTGAATTATTTTCATTGTTTTTTGCTTAAGGATTTGGAATTTCCACTTATCTTCACCTAGAAACTTAACTTGAATTTTCATTTCCACCTAGCATTCTTTTTAAAATTTCACATCCAAGACCTTGATTCCCAATCTAGACAAGATTTAAAAATCACTCTACGAATTTGATGTTATTTGACAACATTTTGACAACTCTTACACTTATGAAATTTTGACAACTTCGCCCTCAGTTTCCAACTTTGGCAATTCATAACTTTCCAAATCCATACCTATCAAGCAAATAATTGTCATCTCAACATATGTAAGGATTGAAGGAAAAACTTGGCCTAGAGGTGGATTTACTCCTCAAACTCAGATTTTGCAATTGATATTCAATCCTATGAGAATTTGTTCATTTCAAACCATAACCTAGAAATTTCTGACTTGACTTGCCCACTCCTTAAGCACTAGGAAACTAAGAAACCTGAAAAGGTTCCCATCCTAAGGACTCTATGTTGGCATTAAGTGAGGATAGCCGGTAAGCCTATCACCGGTACTAGTGTTGTCATTGATTGGCAAAGAGAGTATAGAGACTGGTCATCTCCATCAAGTCTATAGATCCAAGGAAATCTGTATGAAGGGAAGATGGTTTGGCTGTTACACGAATACCACCGGTCATTGCACAAACCGGTCTAATCATCAGTTACCGATGCAACCCCAAACCGGTGTCAACAATACAACCGAGGATGGTGCAACCGATAAGCCAAGAAAGGGACATCAAACCGAGGATGGTGCGACCGGTAAGCTAAGGAAGGAACAGCAACATGGATTCTTACCTGTTTATAGCATGAAGAACTCAACCGGTATATTTTAAGACTCCGGTATGAACCGAGGAAGTCATAGTCAACTGTCTGTTCCAACCAACTCCTCTTGACCAAGATTTATTACAGTAAATCCAAGTGACTTTGAGTTATCTTGGTGATCGGTTTGAGGCGCAGTTGAAGGATTTAAAGCCGGAATCAATGGCTTTTTGAGGCGCGATTGAAGGATTTAAAATCGACATCAGTGGCTTTAAATCAAAGTGTTATCTCCTGTGAAGGAAAGTTGCCTAGCACGCAACCACTGTTTTCTTCATTAGACATATAAAGCAAGGGCATGCATCAAATGTTTCCTTAGATAACTGACACTTCACTACATGATGAATCCGATAAGGATTTGAAGTTAGGTCATGCATGATGAGCACAATTAGGGTTTGGACCCTATATATTCTCCTGCCTAAGGAAAATAAAAGTTGCCTTCATTCTACCGAGTAAAAGAGTGAACCTGTAAGCTGCTAAAGCCAGGGTGAAAAAGATAGAAGAAGTGAGAAAGAAGAACTATGCAGAGAAGCACAGAAGTAGAGGAGAAGATCCTCGCACCAATCGGTGTTACTTCTCAGTTGAGCAATAACAGAGATCTTATCAGGCTGTGTGTAGCCATTTGTAAAAGGTCATTTACTCTATTATTTTCTAGCAAACTACAATAGTTAAATCCTAGAATTTGAGTGGACTCTAACAGGTCCCTTGTATCAAAATCCCTTAACCGGGTAACATCCTTCAAGGTGTTCAAAGTTCTCTAACCAGGCAGGCTCTAACTGGCCTTATTGTAACAAATCCCTTAACCGGGTCGCATCTAGCAAATGCATTTTTATCCTCTAACTGGGAAGGCTCTTTACAAGGCGTACTCCAAAAGAGTACAAATTTTGTGAGGTCTCCTCACATTGTGGTTTTCGGCCTAATTGGGTTTCCACGTGATAAATCTGGTGTCACTGTGTGATTGGTTACTTACTGTCATTATATGTTTGAATCTGTTTGCCTTTCAGCTATAAGTTAACTTCATCAGATTTGTTAACAAAAGTTTTAGAGGTGCTGATTCACCCCTCCCCTCTCAGCACCGGTTGGGACTGACAATTGGTATCAGAGCCTCGTCTTGTTCTCTTCGTTGCTTAACTGCACAAAGAAAAAGAAAAAAAAAGGTCAAGATGAAGAGAAAGGAAGGACCAAAGTTTTCAAAGGAAAACTTCACCTTGTGGTGCAGCAGAATGAAGCTGTATATGATAACCACCGGTGATCAGTACTGGAATCATGTTACTGTTGATTATAGTGAGCCCACCAGCACTCTGATGCCTGATCAACTAAAGATCAAGACCAATCACACAGTTGCCATGGACATGATAGGTAGCACACTACCTGATCATGTTTATGCTGAGATTGAGCATCTTGATTTTGCCTTCAAGATGTGGGGCAAGCTACAAACGGTTTATGGAGGAGACCTT
Organism: Chamaecyparis obtusa; assembly: GCA_027943335.1. Taxonomy (NCBI): domain Eukaryota; kingdom Viridiplantae; phylum Streptophyta; class Pinopsida; order Cupressales; family Cupressaceae; genus Chamaecyparis; species Chamaecyparis obtusa. Next base: position 461,447 of record BSBK01001267.1, on the reverse strand, counting down.
AATGTTCAAAGAGCCAAGGTTGAAAGCCTCAGAGGAAAGTACAACGACATGAGGATGAATGAAGGAGAAGACATTGAGCAATATAGCAACTGGATCAAAGAGGTGATCAACTCCATCAGAAGTGGTGGAGGAAAGCTCAGCGAAGAAGAGGTGGTTAGTAAAATACTGAGAACTCTTAGACTTCAGTATGCCATCAAGATCTCTGTCATTCAAGAGCTCAGATCAGTGACTAAAGATCAAGTCACCCTTGACTCCTTAATTGGTAAGCTGGCTACCTTCGAATTAAGTAATTTTGATAATAGCTTATCTGTTCAAGAAGCAGCATTTAAGTCTTCTGTCAACATCTCTTCCACCAAAAAGGAAAAAGAAACTAGTAATTGCTCTACCGGAAAGACTGGTAACCTTGTTGAGAATTTGCTCTCTGAGGAGATGGAGCAAGATGAGTTCGAAGCACTCATCGCCTGGAAATTCCCCAGAGGGAAAGGGAAGTACAAGAGAAAACTCGCCTTGAAATGCTTCTCCCGCAACAAGATAGGACATATTGTGGCAAGGTGTCCTAACAATGAATCTAAAGATAAAAGAGACCGGTTCAAGAGCAAAGCAAAGAAGGAATGCTATCTTGTGGAGGAAGGAGTTACAGACAATGAGTCTGAAGACTCAGAGGATCCAAAAATTGCATTTGTTGCAATAAAGGAGGAGAGCCCAGTTGTGAATGAAGTTGCGCTCATCCCGATCTCATCAGCATGATGACTGGATCATTGATAGTGGATGCACTCACCACATGACCAGTGACAAGGATAAGTTCATCAACTTGGAGCTCAATGACAGCGGATCGGTTACCTTTGAAAATAATGCCCCCTGTTCCATCAAAGGTAAAGGTTCTATTTCTCTTTGCAACAATGCTATCTGTGAAGATGTGTACTAGGTTGAAGGACTCAAGTACAATTTGATGAGTGTTGCACAACTGAACAACAAAGGATTCCTGCTGGAATTCGGACAAGGTTCCTATATAGTAAAGAATCAATCCGGAACTCATGTCGTAATTGATAGACAGAGCAAAGGTAATCTCTTCTACCTTGACTCAATGGAAGGAGCTTGTCTCATAGCCTCGGTCAAAGGAGAATCAAGCAAAATTTGTCTAATGACCAAAGAGGACAACAACTAGTTATGGCACAAGAGGCTCTGCCACATAAAATTTGACAGTATTGTCAAAGTAAGCAAAAAGAAAATGGTAATAGGACTTCCTGAGATTACCAAACCCATCAAGGGTATCTGTAAAGATTGTTAGTTAGGAAAGCTAACCAGAACATCTTTCAATAGTAAGTCCTCCGCTGAGAATGTTCTAGACCTGGTGCACACTGACCTATGTGGACCAATGAGAACAAAGAGCTACCATGGAGACCGGTACTTTATGCTCTTTGTAGATGATTTCTCCGGGATGATGTGGACACTTTTTCTTAAGGAGAAATCAGAAGCTTTCCACATGTTCAAAATCTACAAAGCTAGAGTAGAAAAAGAGGCTAGTAAAAGCTTGAGGTGTCTAAGATTAGACAGAGGAGGTGAATATACCTCTCAAGAGTTCACTCACTACTGTGAGGAACATGGAATAAAAAGACAGCTATCTGTACCAAGGACTCCTCAGCAAAATGGAGTTGCAGAAAGAAGAAATAGGATGCTGATTGATTGCGCTAGAACCCTACTAATTTAGAAGGATCTGCCTCATCACTTCTCGAGGGAAGCTGTCAGTACAACTATCTACACACTCAACCGGATTCAAGTAAAAAAGGGAATCGGTAAGACACCTTACGAACTCTGGTTTAAGCACACTCCTAGTGTAGAATACTTCAAAATCTTTGGTAGTAAATGCTATATTAAAAGAGATATGTACTCTGGGAAGTTTGATCCTAAGAGTGATGAAGGAACATTTTTGTGTTACTCCTCCATAAGTAAGGCCTATCGATGTCTGAACAAAAGAACTGGCAAGATAATTGAAAGCATCAGTGTGAAAGTTGATGAATCTTCAGAACCAGATAGGAAGATTGGCCATGATGATCATAATAGTCTGAAAGGACTAAATGAAGGAAATTTCTTTGAGTTCAACGAAGCAATGACTGAACATGAAGGAGAAATACATGAGGATAGACATCTAGAGCAAGAGATTGTTCTTGAACCCAATAGGCCAACACAGGATGATGAACAAGTTGCTATCCAGAACCATGTTGAAGATAATGCTTAACTGGAAGAACTAGACTGGGAACAGAGACTAGTTCTTCCAAGGTATGTCACATATCATTCCACTAACAATATTATTGGTGACAAACATGCAAATATCTTAACCAGGAAACAGGCTAGAGAAAATATTTGCCTACTTTCCTGTATAGAGCCCAAATCCACTAGGGAAGCTCTAGGAGATGAGAATTGGGTCAAGGCCAGGGAGGAAGAAATTGAGCAAATTGAAAAGAATGATACATGGGAGCTTGTACCTAGACCAAAGGACAAAAATGTCATAGGAACCAAATGGGTCTACAGGAACAAGCTGAATGAGGATGAAAAAGTAATAAGTTATAAGGCAAGATTGGTCTGCAAAGGATATGCCCAGTCTGAAGAAAATATCAAGGGGTCGGATGCAGAGAAAAAGACAAAAACTAAGCCTTAAAAGCCTCTGAAAACATGTGTCTAAGTGGCTCAGAAGTCATCACCAGATAATATCAACATAAATTCTGCTCAGAAACGCGTCAGATCCCTCTAGAAGACTCATAAAAATCTCTGAAACTGCAATAACTCTACTGCAGAGAAAACAGCTTTATCCAATGACTCAACACTTAGAAAAAATTAAAAAATATCTGCCTTTCAACTTTAAACTTTTATAAGAGACAATTAGATATTATTTTTTGCATAAAATGTTTATTAAATAATTTCTATTTCATAACGAAATACAATTTATTTAATAATTGATTTAATAATAATTTATTATAATATAACTTATTTATTTATTTATTTTTGGAAATATTAATTATTTCTAAATAATATCCTAAGTGATAAATATTAAATATATTATATTTCATATGTGAAATATAAACTATTTAATATTTATTTTATTATTTAGGATTATATTGAAAATAATTAATATTTCCAAAAATAAAAGAAATAAGTTATATAATAATAAATTAAAAGAATAAATATTTAATTTAATTTATTAAAGTTTAAAGTTGAAAGGCAAAATAAAAATTTTAATTTTTGTTAAGTGTCAAATACAAAAGAAAAACACTAGACGGTCATGGCAAAGTGCCGACATTTGGCGACCAAGGGGGATATAGGGTATTTGAACCCTCATTGCATTTCATTTTTTACATCTCATTTTATGGTCTTTGGCTGGCGAAGAAGGAAGAAGGAGGGTTATGAAACCCTAGCCGCCATGAATTGCTGTCACGCAGGCTCCTCTTTGCGCCAGCACTTAGCCGCTTCCCCTTTGCAGTTTTTCTGGTTAAAAACTGCTTTACGCTGCCTGGGTTCGAGCCGCCTTGGAATTTCTGAGATGTAATGGTAAGTTTGATGGTTTTCTTTTAGAAGAACTCCCTGTTAAAAAACGCCATGATTTTGCATAAAAATGCTTTCTTCTCTGCTGTTTATTTGCTAAAAATTTGGGTCGAAACCCTCTTTGCTGGGAAAGATCTCCATATTTGCTAAGGAAGAACGCGGCCTTTCTAAACCTGGCCGCCATGTAGATTATACATCTCTGTTATAAATGCTTTTTTAAATGAAATCTCTGCATGTTCACATGGCATTTTTTTTTTTTGGAAAATTTCATTATGAAAAAGGCACCATAAAAAGAGGTTTGATTTTTCTTCTTTCTGTGCATAGATTCTCGTGTACTGGTTGCTGGTGCAAGCTCTCTGCTGCCATGTGCCTACCTGTACAATTTGTTCGTAGACAAACAGGACACAAACTTTGGTCGAAAATACCATTAATGTCACTTAAACCCTGTAAACTCCACTCTGAATGTTCTGTAAGCATATGACCCTCGGATGCATTTTCCATATTTTTGGGATACTTTATTGTCAGGTCCCAATAGTTCTGTCGATAGTTGATCGATCATTGCTGCTCTGGTGTCCTCTATCAAATGCAGTCTCTGCAGACTGGAAACATTGAGAATCCCAAGAATATGTTTGTGAAGTCTCGGATGAAATTGGGCTTGTAACAGTTGATGAGCTTCGCATACATAAAGATCCCTCTTTAAGAAAGCATAGAATGTATAGCAGTTTATCATGTTCCTCACATTCAATCCAAAATTGTCGCACAGTTTTGGGAACAATTTCTTTATTCAGATTTCCCTCCACATTGGTAAGTGCCAGAACCACTGGACTGTGAAGCACAAGCTTCTTTATCTTCTCCACATCTGCATTTTTCTTTGCCTTTTGTCCTCGTAGATTTCGAAAATGGTGTGCATCTTTTTTAAACAAAAATCTGAACATTTATGAAAATCTGAACATTGAAACCCGCTGAATATTTTGAAAATCTGGACCCTTTAATAAGCTGGAACATTGATAAAAATCTGAACAGTCTGAAGAAAATCTGAGATTTTTTGTTGGTGACAAACGGGTTGTAGATTTTTGAAGACTCTCAAACTGCTCCTTTGATACTGAACCTGGTGATTTATCATATGAAGTATAACAAGACATAAATGCCTAGTATCTGTTAATGAAGTCCGAGCTCGGGCTTGTGACACTCAGAAACAGACTTATATGACTCTGTATCTGATGTTTTATTAATCTACTTTTTCTCACACCCGGCCAATGTACTATATTTTATTTAAACAACAATACGTAAATCCTTGCTTGTAGACGCATAGCAGCAATGTGTTCAATTTTATTACAGCACTTTCTATCGAAAGCTTATGATACTTTGCAACTTCGTAACACTGTTTTTCATCTTTGAATTTCTGATATTTTTCCTATTGCTATTATGCTCTGTATGGTTTCAAATTGAAGTTGCTTAGTTCAAAATCATCTGCGGCTACATTAGTTTTATTTTCTCAAGAAACTTCTTCAAACCATTCTGTCCATTATCTGCTTGTGGTGTTTCAAATTGTTCTCAACCAGACTGTACAGCAATTCTTTTTCTACCTGTTGTATGTTCTATGAGGTTCGAGCACGGGCTCGTGACACCCACAAATGATTCAATATTTTTTTTTAGCACTAAATGTCAGTATCACTGCTTACTTTTCTATTATGATGAAATGCATTGACAGATATAGTATGTAGCCGTAGAGATAAGTAGTCATTGCTTAGATCCCTCGGGATCTAACACCAGTTACTATTATGTTTTTTGCAGATGCTCGGGATCATGGAGCTTGGAGCTGGATTCTGCTGCGCTGGAGAAAGAGCCCATAACCAGTCAAAGCAACAGGCAATGACTGGTTATCTCTACTCCTCATTTCTTTCATTAGATATTTATCTGTTCGTGTATTTCTTGATGAAAGAAAATCAGCTAGTTATACTCACGGCTTGTGTGAGACTTTCTCTATTCAGCATACTTAATTCATTTCACATTTTGTAAAAAATGAAAATTGTAGAGACCAGTGATGATCTATGCAATGAACATTGCATTTCTTTGCTCATGATTTCATATATAGTTGCAAAAATGATGAAAAATGAATGAATAAAAAATGCACTTTTTCTTTTGCAACTTCTTCTATAATGTTACTTGAAGTAAAATTCAGCATGTGTGAAATTTTGGTAACATTTTTTGGTGACCTCTGCTGCTTGTTTGCCTACTAGACTTAAAAAAAAACAGTAGCCTTATCCAGTCCATTGGGCATGGAGTCACGCATTTTCTCAAAATTTTTAGAAAACCAAAACCATTTCTGAACTGAAACAGAACTGAAGCAAACACCCCATACTACTAAAACTTGGAGATATCACTATTACACCACTCATGATTGTAAAATGGGAGTTTATGATAGAAGGTAGCGGAGAAATACCGTGCCTTGTATGATAGATAGCCTGTTTTGCAACCATGAGTGGTGTAATAGTGATGAAATCTGGTTGTACAATGAAGGTGCTTAACCTAGGCCACCGACTTTCTTGATCATGAATTAATCCCGCCCAGGTAAGTATTGGCTGTCCTTTCATTTTTCAGCAATTCACTCTCGAGAAGTAAACACTTCTACTCCATCTGGTGTATATTTATGATTTGTGGTAATGAGGTATGAAACTTCAGCATTAGGAATTGAATCTGTGAAGTTAGACAGATGGCAAGGGCTATTTGACCTTTGAACTTAGGTGTACCATATTTGCAAATAAGAAGCAACCTATTCCAATTTCATCTTTCACTCCTTGTTCATTGAGCATAGATGTAGGATTTGTGACAGTAAAAGCAATTTTGCTGTCATGAATTTTAGGTGTATTCTAAATGAATAAGGAGTGGGCAGCAATAGAAAACTCATAATTGTAGCTGTAAACAGACTGATAGCTCTTGGAGGCTTATTGAAAACTGGGAAAACTGGGAAAACACCTACTTAACTATGCGTAACAGCACTTAGGGAAGCAAAACTGAAAGACAAAATGTGCCACAGAACTTATTTGCTAGTTACAAACAACTCTAGTATGTACAAGGATAGATCCTACCTCAGAAACAATGCTTGAGGTGAATCCCGTTTATTGGGATTCGCTCCATGTTGCCATCCAACCTTGAGAGCTGAAAAGCATTATGCTGTTTACATTCTGAGATAATATAAGGCCCGCTCCAAAATGCATCAAATTTGGAATGCTTTCCGGGCTTGCTTCTGAGCACGTCCCATTTTAGTACTATGTCTCCTTGCTGGAAAACTCTTGGATGTGCGCGCTTGTCAAAAGATCTCTTCATCTGCGCTTGATGTTGCTCCATGTTCCTCAGAGCCTGGGACCTTGTTTCTTCTAATTCAAAAAGCTGAGCCAGTCTTGCAGTCATTGGTTCTTCCTCTAACATATCAAGCTGATTGGCCAAGTCAAGAGCTGGAAGCTCTAAGGAAATGGGTAGCCTAGCCTCCTTCCCGTAAACAAGTTTGAACGGTGATTGCCCAGTTGATCTTTTTTGAGTGATTCGATCAGCCCACAAAGCTGATTTCAGCTGAGTATGCCATGCTCGCTGATTACCCTCCATAGTCCTTTTAATAATTCTGATTAGATTTTTATTAGTGGACTCCGCTTGGCCATTGCCTTGCGGATAATAATTGGAAGATGTGCTCAAATAAATTCCATTTCTTACAGCCCAATCAGAAATCTTAAAACCTATGAAAGCTAATGCATTATCTGAGATAATGGACTCTGGAACGCCAAACCTGAAAACCAGCTCCTGATAGAAACTTAGGACAGCTCCTTCATTAGCTTCCTTAAGCGCCACTGCCTCGGTCCACTTAGTAAAGTAATCCGTAGCTGTTAGAACCCACTTGTGTCCAGCGCTGGATGGTGGATTAATTATCCCGATAAAATCTAGCCCCCACTTGACAAAAGGCTGTTCAACTTGGATAGGCTGCAAAGGTAGAGCTGCTAATCTTTCCTTGCCAGCAAACAATGCGCATTCCTTGCATTTACGAACCCACATGTGTGCATCTTTAAACAAGGTGGGCCAATAATAGCCACCCTTCAACACCTTAAGGGCTATTGCTCTAGGTGAGAAGTGACCTCCAGCTGACCCATTGTGAAATTCATGCAACACTTTGTCTACGTGATGAGTCTTAATGCATCTCAAAAGAATGCCATTAAAGTCTTTTCTAAACAGAAAATTATTCAAAAGGACGTAAGGTATGGACTGCAGTCTGAAATACCTTCGTTTTGCTTTATCTAGGCCTTGTGGACATTCACCAGTCTGCAGGAAATGTGTCATTTGCTGCACCCAATCAGTGACAGAATCTAAAGAAACTTGTTCACCATTCTGAATAACTAAAACAGCAGCATGTTCACCCTCTTCTTTGTTGCCTACAGCATCAGCGAGCTGCTCACATAACCCTTTTCCTCTGATCAGCTTGGTGACCCTGATCTCTACATCATATTCCATCACTTTAGTTACCCAGCCAGCCCTCTTGTCGCTTAAATCTTTACTTAGAAGGAACTCCTTCACACTAGGGTGAGCAACCATTAGAATAATTTTGTTGTTGGATAACATGTGCTTAAATTTTTTCAAACTTCTTATAACAGCAAGCACATGTTTTTCCACAAATGAATATTTGAGCTCGTAGTCCTTAAGACTTTGACTAAAAAATGCAACCGGTTGTTCTTGGCCTTGATCGTTGCATTGTACTAACATTGCTGAGATTGAGTCAATAGCTCCATAGGCATACAAGACAAAATCCTTAGAAAAATCAGGATTTATTAGTGTAGGTGCTGCTGTAAGTGCCTCCCTTATCAGCTCAAAACTCCTCTTTCCATCCTTAGACCAGCTAAAAGGTGTGTTTTTTCGTAGCATGGCTGTTAACGCACTCAACAAATCTGCAACATCTGGAATAAATCTTCTAACAAAATTTATCCGGCCCAAGAAACTTTGCAATGCTTTCTTATGTGCTGGCAAAGGAAGAGCCAGAATTGCTGTTATCCTTTCAGGATCAATGGTGATACCCTGTTTAGACACCACATAACCAAGCAATCTGCCTTCATGAACTGCAAAAACACACTTCTTGGGGTTAAGGGATATCCCGAACTCTCTACACCTTTCAAAAATCTGCCTTAGGTGTTTTATGTGATCTTTTGCCTCCTTAGAAAAAACAGTGATGTCATCCAAGTAAACCAAGACAATTTTATACATTAGCTTATCAAAAGCCATATCCATGGCTTTCTGAAAGGTTGCCCCAGCATTGGACAAACCAAAGGGCATCTTTTTGTACGCCATGGTACCCCACTTAGTGGTAAAAGCTGTCTTAAACTGGTCTTCTTCCTTTACCAAAATTTGATTATAACCTGAATACCCGTCTAGCAAGGAAAATCTTTCTGATCCTGAAACTACTTGAAGGATCTGCTCCATAGAAGGCAAGGGATGCCGGTCTTTTAGTGAAGCTCTATTTAAGTCTCGAAAATCCACACAGTCGTATTTCTCCACTCTTTTTCCTTACAGGCACAAGGTTTGAAACCCAAGAAGTATGCTTGATAGGGAAAATAATACTACCTTCAATCAGCTTGTTTAGTTCCTTTTGCATCAGTGGTTCCAGCTTTGGATTTAAAGGCCTCTGTTTTTGCCTTACTGGTTTAGCATCTGGTTCAAGTTCAATAGTGTGTTGAGCAAGTTGGGGATTAAACCCCTTCAAATCACCATATTCCCATGCAAAGACATCATTGAATTCTTGAAAAAGTTGGATAAATGCATGCTGTTCTTCTGCTGTGCATACCTTTCCCAGCTTTAACAACTTTCCTTTGCATACCTCAACTTCCTTGTAATGTTCCTGCTGAACCTGCATGCTGGCCTTTGACCTTCTAGTCTCATCATCAGTGTTAAAAATGGACTCAAGGGTGACCAAACCCTTTGGCAACTTGTTATTTTTCAGCTGAATAATCTGACCAGCATACTGATGTTGAAAACTCTTCTGGTTGGCCTGAGAGAACTCAGCTTCCTCTCTTAAAAAATTGACTATCTGCTGGTCACTTTCAAAAACCTGCCAATGTGCATTATTATCAGGTACAGCAGGTCTGGTAATAACTTTCACGTGCTGGTTACTTTTTCCGCTGCTAATTTCCTTCGGAATGTCAAATTCGGCGCCAATAGCAGCCAATCTATCAGCGTGCCTATTCTGATTTCTGGGTATGGAAATCAGATTAAAGGCATCAAAATTATCAAGAAGATCCCACACCCTGTGTTTGTAACATTTAAGCAAGTCATTCTTGCTGACGTTTTGGTTTCTCACCTGATTGACAATCAGCTCGCTGTCTCCATATACTTTCAAACAGCCAATACCAATTCTTCTTGCCCACTCTAATCCATGAATCAAGGCTTCGTATTCAGCTGTGTTATTTGAACAACTGAAACAGAACCGAAAAGATGAAAAGTACCTCTCATCTCTTGGGGAAACCAACATACAACCTCCACCAGCTCCAACCTTGTTCCTTGCACCATCGAAAAACAGCTCCCAAACTTCGTTACCTTGCTGTCTAAACTGTTCTTCTGCACCTTTTTCAAGATTGGGAATGAAGGAATCAGCCTCTTGTATCAAAAACGTGCCCAAACCAGCTTGTCCTAGATTTTCAAATGAACTCTCAGCTTGGTTTTGAAAGGCCCATTCATCAAGAAGGATATCCGGTATTGCCTCGGTTTGAGTGTTAGTTTCATGGACCTCAGGCTGCTCTTCTTGTTCATTTACAACCAAGTTGGCGTTAATGGGGCTTTGAGAGTAAGGCTCGATATGAGCCTTGGCTATAGGCTCTGATTTAATAGTAACTTTAGTGCCATACCTGGTCCTAAACAGCATGTGAGACCAATCAGATGACAAATAACCCCCAATCTTGGCAGTGAAATCCCTTGACAAACATATAGCAAAAAGAGGAGGCAGCTCTATGACATAAATATCCTGCGGGATAGAAAAACTTGGACAAGCCTGCAAGGTTAAATCAAGATTCTTAATGACCCCTATGGTGTTAATAGCAGTCCCATCTAGCTGTACAACTCCTTTTTCAAGAGACTCATACTTGATACCCAACTTGTCTGCAATCTGTTTGGGCATTACTGAGCTACTCGCACCTGAATCGATCATGCAATTGTGAACTAGGTGCTTTCCTATGATCAGAGATACGTAAAAGGGCGGGGGTTTAACCGCTAGGGGCCGCTGCTCATTTCCTTTTGTAACAGCGTTAGTCATTACAACTCTAGCTTCTTCACTTTTGGTTTTACTAGAAAGACTCAAACCTGATAAAGCTGATTGCAAAAGGTCTTTTTGACCTGGGACCCCCAAAAAATCCCACATGGAAATAGATACATTTGCCTTCTTCATGTGATCCAAAATGTTAAAAGGAGTCGAACCAACCTTAGATTGGGTCTTTGTAACAGCAGCATCCATGTTGACAACAGCTGGTTGCGTTGAAATTGTAGGTTGCTCCTTACTAGCCAAAGCTGATACTTTCGGAAAAAATTGCATACCCTGGGTATTAGACGAGCCAGCAGCTTGTTGACCACTTTCTATTGCTCTCTTCTTGCTTCTGGTATTATCCGCCACAGAGAGGACAACTTGATTTGTACCACAAAAATCATTATCTTGCCAATTCATTAGCGTTGTCTCTGGTGGTTTACCTTCATGGTGCTGTAAAGTGGCTTCGTTAGAACCGTCATCATGTGAATTTGGAATATTCTGAACCATCAAGGCCTGGTTTATGACCCCATTTGTGCAGGTACTTTGATTGTGCTATTGGTTACATGGAAAACACCACTCATAATCCTGTACTATGTTATTTTGGGTGGGAACCAGCTCATTTGAGGTACCAGCAACATTGGGGTTAAAGGGTTGATAAGGCCTCGTATTAAGATTTGATCTTTGTCCTTGGTTATTTGGTTGATAGGGCGGTCTATTGCCCTGATTTTGCTGATACTGGGACTGATAAGAGGGCTGGTAAGGTCTATATCCTTGACTTTGCTGTTTTTTTATATTCACAATCTCATTACCAAAAGTCTGTAAAATACCCTTAATCTCTTGCAAATCCGCAGATTGAGCTGAAAGGGCATTGCTTTGAAAATTGGGTTGCGTATTGGGTGCTGGTAGTGCAGGTGCTGCTGGAATAACAGCCAAGGGGGCTGCCTGCAAAGGTATCATTGACTGAACCACAGGTGCTACTGGAAAAATTGGCATAGGTGGCCTTGGGGCAATTTTCCCAGCCTGTATAAGGCTGTTCTCTGCTCTCACAGCAACGTCATAAGCATCCGGAAGTGTGACAGCTTGCATAGATTGTATCATCACTGCTATATCACTATTAAAAGCCCTCAAATAATATAGAAAAGCATGTTCAGCTGAGGGTCTTACCGTTTGAGGAATTCTGTCCCATGTCCTTTGGAAACGGAAGTTAAAATCCGTCACTTGCTCGTGAGGGGCCCTTTTGATAGTAGACAACTGCTCTACCAAGGATAAATGGTCAGACTTGTCTTCAAAAAACTTGCAAAGCTCGACGCCAAGCTGATCCCAATCAATGATAGAACCTACCGGTAGCCTCCTAAACCATTGTAATGCTTTTCCTTTAAATGACGTAGCCAACAACCTGACAGCAACATTATCCTCTGTAACGTGGTGCAGGGCACAAAGATTAGCCACGTCTTTTATGTGTTCAACTGGGGTGGTTTGGTCCTCACCCGTAAAATATGGTAAACTTTTTAATGCAGCCACTGGAATGACATCATGTTGGGCCAGATTCAAGGGACTGCCTTGATTGAATGAAACGAAGGGCTGATTCCTTTGCAATGCCATGGGAGCCTGCCTTGATTGACTTCCTGGTGTAGTAAAAACCAGAACAGCAGGATACACTCTAACTGCAGCGGGAGTGGACTTAGCTCTCCTTGTATAAACCACTGTTTCTTTGGGCTTTTCAGGTATTCTCCCTCTTCTCCTAGGTGGAGATAGCTGCAAAAATTCAAAATCTGACGAACTGCTTCTTGTTTGCACTCTTCTCATGTGCTGTGTTACACTGGTTCTGCCTTTCCAAAACTCGGAGTCGCCAAGTGTGTAATTCTGAAACCTCTCCAAGGCTGAAAATACTGTTGTACACACTAACAACAGCAAAAATATTGCAAAAAATGACTGGAAAAATCAGTCACTGTCCCACCGGGCGTGCCAAAAACTGTTATCTCTCAAAAATGCACCCTGCTAGATAGCCAGAATCTAGCCTTCTGGAGAAACATGGAAACACTCCTGGGCTGTGGGTTTCCCAAAAAAAGGAGTGAATCTCCGGGTTCTAGGCCGGTTCCTATATGATGATCACCTTATTTGCTTTTGAAAGACTGAAAACTGAAACTGATGGAGGAAAAAGGACAGAAGGATTGCATAAAAGTAACACTGAACAGGAAAAGCTTAAAATGGAACTTGAGGTGATGCACCAAAACTGAAAAATGGGAAAAACAATGCCTTAACACAATGAAACCTTCCTGAAAACAGACCAAATACTTGACACAATATTGATGTCAAGATACCCACATATAAAGCTTTGCAAGAAGGATATTCTTTACTCCAAAAACGTAACAGGAACAAAGGCATTCACAGCTAAGAATCTGAAAGAAAACCCACAACTTACAACCTATATGGCTATCAAAACATTCATTTGCAGATGTTAAAACTGAGACAGCTTACTAAAGGATCATAGATAGATCACAGCAATAAGCATCAAATCAGATAGACTCACATACAATAAGATGAACTCAATAAAGGCCTTCAATCTGTATCTTATTCATGCTTCAAAGGTTACACAGGGTCATTCCCATGGCTGAGCTACAAGCAAAAATGACAGAGAACTAAGAAGGATCTGAAAAATAATCACTCTCTGAGCTATCTGCATAAAATTTTCTAACTGCTTTACAAAGAGTCCTCCACTCCTATTTATACAATCTTCCTCTACCACATGAGGGCAAAATATCAAGGGGTCGGATGCAGAGAAAAAGACAAAAACTAAGCCTTAAAAGCCTCTGAAAACATGTGTCTAAGTGGCTCAGAAGTCATCACCAGATAATATCAACATAAATTCTGCTCAGAAACGCGTCAGATCCCTCTAGAAGACTCATAAAAATCTCTGAAACTGCAATAACTCTACTGCAGAGAAAACAGCTTTATCCAATGACTCAACACTTAGAAAAAATTAAAAAATATCTGCCTTTCAACTTTAAACTTTTATAAGAGACAATTAGATATTATTTTTTGCATAAAATGTTTATTAAATAATTTCTATTTCATAACGAAATACAATTTATTTAATAATTGATTTAATAATAATTTATTATAATATAACTTATTTATTTATTTATTTTTGGAAATATTAATTATTTCTAAATAATATCCTAAGTGATAAATATTAAATATATTATATTTCATATGTGAAATATAAACTATTTAATATTTATTTTATTATTTAGGATTATATTGAAAATAATTAATATTTCCAAAAATAAAAGAAATAAGTTATATAATAATAAATTAAAAGAATAAATATTTAATTTAATTTATTAAAGTTTAAAGTTGAAAGGCAAAATAAAAATTTTAATTTTTGTTAAGTGTCAAATACAAAAGAAAAACACTAGACGGTCATGGCAAAGTGCCGACATTTGGCGACCAAGGGGGATATAGGGTATTTGAACCCTCATTGCATTTCATTTTTTACATCTCATTTTATGGTCTTTGGCTGGCGAAGAAGGAAGAAGGAGGGTTATGAAACCCTAGCCGCCATGAATTGCTGTCACGCAGGCTCCTCTTTGCGCCAGCACTTAGCCGCTTCCCCTTTGCAGTTTTTCTGGTTAAAAACTGCTTTACGCTGCCTGGGTTCGAGCCGCCTTGGAATTTCTGAGATGTAATGGTAAGTTTGATGGTTTTCTTTTAGAAGAACTCCCTGTTAAAAAACGCCATGATTTTGCATAAAAATGCTTTCTTCTCTGCTGTTTATTTGCTAAAAATTTGGGTCGAAACCCTCTTTGCTGGGAAAGATCTCCATATTTGCTAAGGAAGAACGCGGCCTTTCTAAACCTGGCCGCCATGTAGATTATACATCTCTGTTATAAATGCTTTTTTAAATGAAATCTCTGCATGTTCACATGGCATTTTTTTTTTTTGGAAAATTTCATTATGAAAAAGGCACCATAAAAAGAGGTTTGATTTTTCTTCTTTCTGTGCATAGATTCTCGTGTACTGGTTGCTGGTGCAAGCTCTCTGCTGCCATGTGCCTACCTGTACAATTTGTTCGTAGACAAACAAGACACAAACTTTGGTCGAAAATACCATTAATGTCACTTAAACCCTGTAAACTCCACTCTGAATGTTCTGTAAGCATATGACCCTCGGATGCATTTTCCATATTTTTGGGATACTTTATTGTCAGGTCCCAATAGTTCTGTCGATAGTTGATCGATCATTGCTGCTCTGGTGTCCTCTATCAAATGCAGTCTCTGCAGACTGGAAACATTGAGAATCCCAAGAATATGTTTGTGAAGTCTCGGATGAAATTGGGCTTGTAACAGTTGATGAGCTTCGCATACATAAAGATCCCTCTTTAAGAAAGCATAGAATGTATAGCAGTTTATCATGTTCCTCACATTCAATCCAAAATTGTCGCACAGTTTTGGGAACAATTTCTTTATTCAGATTTCCCTCCACATTGGTAAGTGCAATAAAATTCTTCATTGGAGTACAGGTCCATCAGCTGAAAGAAGGAATTTTTATTTCTCAGTCCAAATATATCAAAGAAATTCTTAAGACCTTTGGACTTGATGATTCTAAACCAGTTGGAACCCTAATGATAACTAATATCAAGTTATGAAAAGAGGATGATGCTAAAGAAGTACATGAAACAATGTATCGGTCCATGATAAGTAAACTGCAGTATGCTGTTCACAGTAGACTGGACATTGCACATGTAGTTGGCATAGTGGCAAGATTCTCTGCCAATCCCAAAGAAACACATCTAATAGCAGTAAAGAGGATCTTCAGATATCTAAGGGGAACTAAGGATTATGGTTTATGGTTTTCTCACAAGGGAGGATTCGAACTAAAAGTATACACTGATGCAGACTAGGTTGGCAACATTGATGACAGAAAGAACACAAGTGGAGGTGCATTCTTTGTAGGTGGGAGAATTGTTTCTTGGACAAGCAAGAAACAGAACTGTATATCCCAATCTACTGCAGAGGCCGAATATGTTGCTGCAACAATCAATTGCACACAGGTGATCTGGATAAAACAACTGCTAGAAGGAATTAAAGAACATATACCTGAACCAATAGCTATCTACTATGATAGCACCAGTGCAATTAACATATCCAAGAACCCTGTCATGCACTCCAAGACAAAGCACATTGTTATCAAGTATCATTACTTGAGAGAGTTGGTACAAGACAAGGAGGTGAGACTGGAGTATGTTCCCACAAAGGAACAAATTGCTGATATCTTCACTAAATCATTACCAAAGAGTACCTTTGAGTATCTCAGAGGTAAACTGGGGGTAATACCCCTTCATGATCTTCAGTAAACCTAAAAAGGTGGTCATCAGTTCACTATGCTCCAACAAAGGGTTACACCTCATCTTTTCTGGACTGATGAAGAAGGAATGCTACTCATAGGGGGAGCAGATTAGATAAAGGTAGTCTCTCTGACTAAGCCTTTGGCATCATTGTCAAAAAGGGGGAGAATTTGGCAATAACTGGAGGACTAATCGAAGGATTGTAGTAGTTGCAGATGTACAGAGATACAAGCACAGTAAGGTGATTGTTCATCATAGTTTTGCCATCAATGCCAAAGTGGGAGATTGTTGGCATTAAGTGATGATAACCGGTAAACTTGTCACTGGTACTAGTGTTGTCATTGATTGGCAAAGAGAGTATAGAGACTGGTCATCTCTATCAAGTCTAGAGATCCAAGGAAATTTGTATCAAGGGAAGATGGTTTGGCTGTTACAAGATTACCACTGGTCATTGCACAAACCGATCTAATCATTAGTTACCGATGCAACCCCAAAACGGTGTCAACAATACAATTGAGGATGGTGCAATTGATAAGCCAAGCGAGGGACATCAAATCGAGGATGGTGCGACCGGTAAGCTAAGTAAGGAACAAGAACAAGGATTCTTAACTGTTTACAGCATGAAGAACTCAACCGGTATATTTTAAGACTCCGGTATGAATCGAGGAAGTCATAGTCAACTGTCTGTTCCAACCAACTCCTCTTGACCAGGATTTATTGCAGTAAATCCAGGTGACTTTGAGTTATCTTGGTGATCGGTTTGAGGTGCGGTTGAAGGATTTAAAGCCAGAATCAGTGGCTTTTTGAGGTGCAGTTGAAGGATTTAAAACCGGCATCAGTGGCTTTAAATCAAAGTGTTATCTCCTATGAAGGAAAGTTGCTTGGCACACAACCATTGTTTTCTTCATTAGACTGATAAAGCAAGGGCATGCATCAAATGTTTCCTTAGATAACTGACACTTCACTACATGATGAATCTGATAAGGATCTAAAGTTAGGTCATGCATGATGAGCACAATTAGGGTTTGTACCCTATATATTCTCCTGCCTAAGGCAAATAAAAGTTGCCTTCATTCTGCTGAGTAAAAGAGTGAACCTGTAAGTTGCTGAAGCCAGCGTGAAAAAGAAAGAAGTGAGAAAGAAGAACTGTGCAGAGAAGCACAAAGGTAGAGGAGAAGACATCCGCACCAACTAGTGTTACTTCTCAGTTGAGCAATAACAGAGATCTTATCAGGCTGTGTGTAGCCATTTGTAGAAGGTCATTTACTCTATTGTTTTCTAGAAAACTACAATAGTTAAATCCCAGAATTTGGGTGGACTCCAACAGGTCCCTTGTATCAAAATCCCTTAACCAGGTGACATCCTTCACAGTGTTCAAAGTCCTCTAACCAAGCAGGCTCTAACTGGCCTTATTGTAACAAATCCCTTAACCAGGTCGCATCTAGCAAATGCATTTTTATCCTCTAATTGGGAAGGCTCTTAATAGGGCGTACTCCAGAAGAGTACAAATTTTGTGAGGTCTCCTCACACCATGGTTTTCACCCTAATTGGGTTTCCACGTGATAAATGTGGTGTCACTGTGTGATTGGTTGCTTACTGTCATTATATGTTTGAATCTGTTTGCCTTTCAGTTGTAAGTTAACTTCATCAGATTTGTTAAGAAAAGTTTTAGAGGTGCTGATTCACCCCTCCCCTCTCAGCACCAATTGGGACTGACACTCTACACTAAAACAGTAAGACACAAGGCGGAAAAAGAGAGGGTCCCCATTTGCAATGGGGTGTGTGTTTACAACACAACAAATCCAAAGAGAGTAGTTTACTGTTATGGTAGGTGAATGGTTTATATTCCGAGGTTACATTTTTGTGATGTCCCCATTCTGAGCGAGCATCTGAGTTATTAGATTTAGCCTATTACTGGGTCCTTGTAGACTAATACTGGTGATTAGAGGGCCCTCATGTGTGTTTTGGCCTGTTTTAAGGGACTTACTATTTATAGTAAGTCAACAGTTGGTTCCGTTGAGCTCAGATGAATTAGAGGAATTAAATGATGCTCTCAATTTTCATTTTTGGCTTCCGGTTTGGGCTCCAAGATTCTTGGAGGGAGCGTCTTTTTTTAGAAAGTCACTCCGTCAGGTTCTTTCTTCGCCTTTCATCATCAGGATCACACCTATGCTGTCAGATTTCGATTCTGATACTTCTTTAGCCATTTTCGCAAGATGTGTGAATTTTGATTATTATTTAATTAAATTGGCTAAGGTTGCTATTTTTATTGGGATTGTATATTGGGCACCTTGGTGTTATAGCTTGTTGGAACCGAGTTGAGAAGTTTAAATCTTGAGCACATAAAACAGGGACCCTATGTGTCAAAATAGCATTATTTTAATGAAAGGGTCATTTTCTTCATTAAAGTGGAGGGAAATATAATAGTTTATTATATTTAAAATGTGAAATCATAAAGCAAGTGGCTTTTAAGTGAAAAGTGTCATTGAGAAGCTATTGAATTAAATATTATATATGCAGTTTTGAGAATTCGAACCTCATTCTTGGATATCGATTTGTTCTATTGATTTTGGTGATTTGATGTGAAGTTTGGAGCCAAGGGTTTCAGTTTGTTTGATCTGAACAATTGTAAATTCTATCAGATTTCTTTGCACTTTGAATTGGACAACCTGGTCCAGTGAATTGTGCCTGGAGTTGGCTCACTCAGAGGCAACCTTGTGCTGCAAATTGTGTTCGATATGGAAGGGAATTTCAACATTCTGTCTCAGATAGAGTTTGCAAGCTGGAGAATGGTTAATAATTGCAGATGACTTAGTTGATTAAAGGGCTGCATTGAGAATTCAGGCTGCTGTTGAAATTGATAGGGTGACGGCTTTCCTATTAGAGTCTGCATTAATTAAAAGGGGGTGCGTTAGATTTCCAAAGGCAGAGATTGGCATATCAAGAGACACGTTTGGAATCAAGGGTGCCAACAATCTCAAATTCCAAGCTTGGGCATTTACAATGACAGTTCATAAGGGCTGTGCTATTAGTTTGGATGCCAATTTGAATGCAAGTGCTGCTACAAGTTCTTATTAGTTGTTAATACCAATTTCTTGAGCATTGTGTGTCATTGTAACTATTTCTTTCAAGAAATTTCAATAAGTTTGTTAGTAGATTGCTGTTGTAAATTGGTCTCCATGCATTGTTATTAAACTTCATGCATTGGTAAATGATTTTAAATTGCAAACTATTCAATTACAAAACAAAATTTTGCATAGACATTTAAAAAATAAGAACTTAAACATTGCGTGCCAACCGTTTGACGAAATGTCAAAAGGTTTGAATTTGGGTTTCAGAAGTTAGAACCAGCAGGGTTCTTACAGTTTTACCTTGACGTGTCTACTTCACATTTTATGTCTATTTATCATGGTTTAATTGTGTGTCTACTGCTTCTCTTGATTTTTTGCACAAATAAATTGTTATTGTGAAGATCGGCTTGCTATTTTGTCCGAACAAAATTTGATGGTATATCTTTTTGTACAATAATAGTCTTGTAAATTAGTTCTCTGGAAATGAATAATCCATATTCTTGGCTAAAAGGCTTGAATTTCATGCTAATTTAAGATCTCTATCATATCAAATCATTGCTTTGCTTGATGAATATGACAATGCTATAGTTTCATTTTTTTATAGTCTCATTACTAGAAGAGAACATGTAATGTTATGTGTAGGTCATCTTTTGTCTTCATAACATTTTATCATTCTCTCAAGTTGTAGTACATAACCCTTGACTGCATATAAAAATCAGCTTGATTTTTTTATGTAAGCTAGTATTGCACCAAGATGTCTAACCTTTATGACATTAAAATCTTGATCATTGTGTCATGTCCCCTCTCTAGTTTGACTAGCAAAGTCATGAGAGTTGGCCTATTATTGGAGTCTCATAGGCTAGTAGTAGTGGATAGAGACTCATATTGGATACTCAATGACCGGAGTTGGTTTTACAGTCAGTTTGAGAGTCAATCGAGGTAGTTCCTTAATTTTAGGGATTTTTCCTAAAATTTAGGAGGTTGTGGCAATGACTAGATTTGAGGCTCCTCGAGACCAATATGCAGTTTCAGTTTTAGGGTGACAGGATATATTCCCTAGTTTCTAGGAGCATCCCTAATTTTTAGGGATGGGACTGCCAGTTAGCCCTCATTGCCCGGCATTAGTCACAGACAGGTGACAGGACCAGTTCACTGATTATTTGGTTGATTTGGCTTTCCAGTTGAATAAAAGGAAATATTTTAATATTTCTTAAGTTTGTGTTTAAATAAATTAAAATAAAGCTATTTAAATGGCTAATTGGAGTAATAAGGGGTTTTTTGGCTTCATCTACAGACATATGTGTTATAGCTCGTTGGAAAGGTCTTGAATTATTATAAATTATTTTCATCATCCGGAGACCTTCTGGCACCTTGAGTTATGTTATTTGAGAAAATGGGTGTTTTTCCTATACATAAAGGCCTTTTAACTAAGAAGATGTCATTTTATAATAAAGGGAAAGGCATATTCTCCCTTTAGGGTTTGATTGGCTTTGTGAGGGAGATAAAAGGAGATGTTGGCTCATTCTTTGATTATCTTTTACATCTTCATTCTTGATATTGGCGATTTTGCTCTGAGGAGTGAATCTAGAGGACTGGGATGCAAACCCTAGAGCCTGGCTATTGGGATGCAAAACCCAATAGATGGTTTCCAGCATTCTACAGTATTGATTCAGCAGTTGACAAAGATTGATTAAATTCAGCATTTAGGGAGTACTTGTTTGCTGCACTTTGGAGGCATTGGGTTGCGTGTTGGGATCTCTGGCTGCCTTGGCATGACTACAGCAGCCGTACGGCTGCCTTTCATCTAGCACATGATTGCTGGTTGGTTTACGTCAGCCGTTTCTTTCCTTCGGTGCATAGTTGGCCATTCCTGCAGCTGGCGTCAACACTACTTGTCTGTGAACACACTTGTTGGCATATTACTTGCATATCTTGCCTGGTACGATTTGTAACTATTTGGTTGACTAGATATTATATCATTGCTCGCTGTTTGCAGCCTATTCCATTTTTGCTGCTGTTGTTATTTATTGTTTTTATTTATATCTGGAAAAATACAAAAAAGAAACAATCTTTCTGCAAGTTCTGTCTAGTTCTCTAAGACCACAAATAAAGCACAGGAAAATCTATTATTTTAAATTAAAATTTACAAAAGTTCAGTGAAAGGATCCGTTTGGGATCTTTCAGTGGTATCAGAGCTTGAATCCTGCCAGCCTGTAGGGTTTCAGTGAATGTATCACAATAGGTTACAAGAAAGGGTTTGATAATTCATTTCAGCATTCAACATCTATTTTTATATATCTTCTATGCATCTTGGTGGAGAAATACACAGGTTCTACAAGTGCAGGAGAAACCAGTGGCAAGCAGAGACCACCAGAGATACAGATACCAGCTATGGGTGAGGCACAGGGTGTTGCTGGTGACGGCATGCCTATAGAAGCCGAAGAGAGGGAGTTCATGAGAACTCTAATGGCTATGCAGCCCGGGATAGTCCAGACACTTGACAGATTACAGGATACCCTAGAGAGGATGGAATTGGATAGGCGTGGAGGTAGACAGGAAAGACAAGGAAGGAGTAGGTCAGTTTCCGTTGCAGGAAGCCAACGCAGTCATCGATCCCATGTCTCAGCAAGGAGCTCCCATCATTCCCATAGGCAGGAATGTCCACATATTCCTCCTCGAGATAGACCATTATTGCCGCAATTTGGGCAAGTTGAGCAGCCGGCACAGGTGGAGCCACCTGAGGTTGGATTCCAGGATTCAGTCATGGTAGCTATAGTTGAGTGGAGAGCCATACCCCAGAGGTTAGGGATGTTTTTCCTCTTCCACAGTATTGTGCACAGCGTAGGGATAACGCTAAGTTTAGAGGAGATAGGGGCTACAGGCCACAACACAACAATGACCTCAGTAGAGCTATTAGGAGATCACACTGGCTACCTATGATGGCATGGGTGATACGAGTGCACGAGCTTGGGTGCACAAGTTGGATATATATTTATCATTGAGACCTATGCTTGAGAGAGAGGCTATACAATTTGCGGTTTTGCATTTAGACGAGGTTACCTATGATTGGTGGCACCATGGATTGGTCACTCAAGATCACGCCATGATTCACTCCTATGCTGAGTTCACTGAGCAGCTCACCGCTAGGTTTGATCGTAAAGACACAGAGCTTTACTACCGAGAGTTGGCACACATTAGGCAGATAGGGATCATAGAGTCTTTTGTGAATGAGTTCCAGCGTATTGCAGTCATGGTTCCTGACATGTCTCAGAGTCGTTGTGTGATGCTATTCATAAAGGGTTTGTAGGACAGGCTGAAGAGACTAGTATGAGGTTTTAGGCCAGCCACCCTCAAGGAGGCCATTGATGTTACATTTAGATTGGACACCCCTCCTACTTCTTATCAGGTAGATAAGAAACCTTTCAGGGACTCTTGGCCTCCCCAGAAGGCCAACACTTCCCAGGGCAGGGGGGACCACCTTCTAGACCACCCAGGATGGACTAGGAGTCGAGGAATGAGCTGAGGAGGAAGAAACTATGCTTCTCTTGTAAGGAGCCATTGGGAGCTTGGACATTGTTGCCTTGGTAAAGGAAAGGTTCATTTGATAGAGGTGACATCTGAGATGGGCGATGAGGAGATACTTGATACTGATACTGAGGACAGTCTGGAGGAGGTTGAGCAAGGACACCTACAGTTAGAGCTAGACACTTTGGAGCCTTTGGCGTCAGCTAAAGTGACTATGGCTACTCTCTCCAGTTATCCCAGATTTCATGCCTTTTGTCTGAAGGGTATATTGAGAGGCCAACAGGTTATGAGCTTAGAAGACACAGGTGCCACGCACAACTTTATTGACCAGAAGCTAGTTGACAAGCGTGGGCTCTAGTTCGAGGAGTTTGTTGGTTTTGGAGTGAAGGTTGCAGACAGTGCCGTTTTGAGCTGTACTCGGAGGATTTCTCAGCTTAGCATCTAGATGGGGGACTATACTCTGACAGATGATTTTTATCTATTACCACTAGAGGATTATGATGTAGTTTTGGGCATGCAGTGGTTACAGGGTATTGTGCGATACATCATTGATCACCACCCCATGCAGTTGGAGTTTCTTTCTGGAGGGAGGAAGACTATCTTGAGGGCAGCTTCAGACGGTGGTCCTAAAGAGGTAACTTCCCACAGGATGGAGACTATCATTCGTCATGATGACATACTTTGGGCTACACATTGTTTGGTGAAGTCTGAAATACCTAAACCTCAGGATGGCAGGACCTTTCATGTAGACATACAGTCAGTGATGGATCGACATGGTCGAGTCTTTGGTGACATACCTCCTGGTGTACCTCCTAATAGAGGTTTTGAGCATGGGATAGAGATGAAGGATGGGGCTAAGCCCGTGATTACTACCCCATATCATCATCCTAGAGCATACAAGGATGAGATTGAGAGGACCATCCATGAGTTACTGGATATGGGATTCATACGCCCTAGCTCTAGTCCTTTTGCTTCTTCAGTGGTGCTTGTTAAGAAGAAGGATGGGACTTTACGGATGTGTATTGATTACAAAGCTTTGAACAAAAAGACAATCAAGAATAGGTACCCCATTCCACGCATTGATGAGTTGCTAGATGAGCTACATGGAACTATCTACTTCTCTAAGATTGATCTTTGTTCAGGCTATCATCAGATTCGTGTACGGGATGAGGACATGCACAAGACTGCTTTCTGTTGTCACCATGGGCATTATGAGTTTCTGGTGATGCCTTTTGGCCTCACTAATGCACCTGCCACCTTCCAGTCTTGTATGAATGTCACGAGCCATAACTAATCTATGTCCAAATATATTATTTCTTTAAAGACATTATAGATATATAAATTTACAATATATTTTATCCAATTCAAGTAAACAATTATGTAAAAATAAACAATACTCGAATATTACCAAATAATACTAATAAATTATATATTATTAATAATATATTTAAGTAAAAACTAAATATATTATTATATTATTAATCATGTTAATAATTAAATATTGATTAGAACAGCTATACCATATGTATAGATTAAATAAATATCCTTGTCCAAAACTCAATATAAATTATTAATGAAATATGTTTACAAACATATCTTAATCGATAATCAAATATTATAAAGAACTCTCCTAACTAAACGCCACTAGTCACCTACATCCATCATACCGATTAAGGGGATATATTATTAAGTTGGTAGGGTATGTGATGGGGTATGCGGGAGAAATATAGGAAGTATATATGGTATTGTCTACATTGTCAGTCTCTGGAGAATATACCTGGCATAGCAACGACAAGGGGGGCAACAGCCACGGGAAAGGCTGAACAGCGAGCATGAGTAAGTATTTGATGAAGGGTGCTCCCCTTAATACCACAAACACATAACAGAAATAGAGAAACAACAACAATATGCAAGAAAAGAAAATTGGCTTCTTATTATCTCCACAAATGTGGAATTACAAACTTTCAGAATTACAATATGCAAAGCCACATGGGCATTTGCTTACAATATTCTGTAGGAGAAAGCCTCGAATCAATACCCAGATCTACTACCCAGAATTGCCCTAGACAACACTACGGGCCTTCTTTATATAGGCATTTTCCACCGCCTGAGAAAGTTCCAAAAATTTAGCCCTAAGGGCCAACCAAACTTAGAATTATTTTATTTTTGAATTTATTACATCAAAGTCGGCTCAAAATAACTTTTGAAACCCGAATAGAAATTTTGAAGGAAAATTATTTTCTGCCATTTCAGGTGGCCTGACTTCCGGAGACCATAAGTCATCACCAGTTGACCCGATTGACCATTATAACCCCGTTTTAAAAATGCCACGAAGCGCTCTACAGGCTTGACCTATGCAAGTGCCCGTCACCCAAATTTTTGACCTCATCCGGGGCCTCTAAAGCCTTCAAAACTGAGTTCAAAGTTTCTGTACCTTGTTGCCAATACCAAAAATCTTCAATATCTTCAAAACTAGACCTGATCTAGCCATGAAACTTTGCTGGCAGGCTGATATGACTGAGATGAACCTCCACATGCAAAATCAGAACATTCCGAGATTGTAAGACCAACTTACTAAAAATAGCAAGTTTCCATAAATAGCAGCTCTGCACAAGATAGCCCTTATTGAATACAAAAACAGAAATATTTTTGCGTGATGCAAGATTGCTCTTACACCCAGGATGCTCCTGCATCAGTATTACAGCGGGGAGACACAAGGGAATAAGATGTCTACATGGAAGGAATAAACAGTAAAAACAGTGAATTAATGATTGCTGCAGGTCCAGATCAAATCCAGTGTAGGAAGTAAATGAATAATGGAAAAATAAATATAATATGCAGTTTGAATATAGATGGGATAAACAGATTTGGAAATATATAAGGTATTGTCTGACAGCACATTGGTATGATATAAATAGCTATAAATCAATATTGGTCTACAGATTATTGTATCAGAATATTATTAGCAATCAAGGGACCAATACATAAGTCTAGTTTATATATAAACATGGTATTAATTTCAAAATATATATACACTGATATATAATTATACAATACTTATATATTAATAATATTGAAATTATATATATATATATATGACTGACTGGTTCAATATATTTGGAATATAAGAATTATCATGTGTATTATTCATATATGATAATAATAATGACATTAGAAATATATATATTTTATATATACATAATACATAAAATATTTGTATATGCATATTCTACAAGGAATAAGGAATCTATATGAATCTATATATAGTCTATCATATGATACATATTAAGAATCAATTCTGAATTACATATTATTATTATAGTGAATATATTGCGAATAAGGAATGTTTTTATGATCTAATATATATATATATATATGCATACATATTAATAACAGTGTAATCAGATAACAGTGAAATCATATATATATATATATATATATATATAACAGTATAATCATATATATAATAGTGAAATCATATATATGTATAACAGTGCAATCAGATAGAAGATTCATATAGATAAGTTATGTTATATAATACAGTACATATAAGAGATTGTGATTATATATAAGTATGTTAATAATAATAAAAATCAGAATTATATATATAGATACATGTGAGCATATATTGAGAAGAATAAAATCTGAATTATATTAATGATATTCTAACATATTATAAGACCCAGATTTTATTATCACTTTTGACACGAGAATGGAAGGCAGAGGCAACCAAAGAGGGGTAGTCTAAATCCAATAGGATAGCTCCCAAGATAGGGTGGGGACCAGCCCTTCTTTAACCTTGAGAGCTTGAGCTCGAGATAGGTTAAAGGCCGAGTCTGTAAACTTTGAGGGAGTCTATCAATGGTCTCTAAGTGCTTTGGTTTGCCTCCAATGTCTTCTCCCTCAAGGATTGAAGTAATAATAAGGTCAGTCTTGTATCATGGATTGAAAATAGCTAAAGTTCTTAATTCATTATTTATTCTTTATTTTAACTCCAAATATTAATGTTAAATTATTTGGGGACATTACAAGTGGTATCAGAGCTATGATCCTGCCATCTTGTAGGGTATATACAAAATTAATGAATTATTTTAGTCAATAAAAAAGATCAGACTATTATATACATGTAATGTTGAAGCTTGAAAACATGATTAAATAAGTGAGGCATCTATATATATATAAAAGCATGGTGTTAAGGTTTTAGGATCATTGCAAATGTAATAGCACTATCTCATTGTATGTGTTTTCCAAATGCAACAATCTCTTGCATTTATATTGAGAATGAGCCAAGAAGAGACATGTCCCTTCATGAGACATGTCTATTCATTAATATGTAATTAATATAATGACAATTTTATTATATATATAAAATATCTCTTGAGTATTATATTAATTGAACTCTAATATTTACATAATATATATATATATATATATATATATATAACTATATTTAAGTATATATATACATCTCATATATACTAAATATATATATATATATACATATCTTCACTAGTATTGACTCATAGTGTTTATTAGACTGAAGCTACAAAACATCAACACTCCCTCTTAGCTAGGGAGGATAAATCAATCCAATGTAAACACTTAAGGCACTTGACAACACCAATCATATGATGTAAGAAATAAAGGAATCATCCTCAAGATGTAATCAATAGAAACATAGTCTCAATATGTAGATTGCCTCCATCGGCAATTCTATCCACAAGTTCTTGTGTGGATTGCCTCAATCGGCGTTTCTATCCACAATCTCTTGTGTGGATTGCCTCAATCGGCGATTTTATCCACAAGCTCTTGAGTATTGGCCTATCAGAATGTCAACACATGACATTAACCAAATACTCTGAGTATTGGCCAATTAGAACATCAACATATGATATTCACCAAGTACTCAATAAGGTATTGGCCTGCAAAATATCAACACATGATATTCACAAAATACCTATCATATATCTATACAAACAACTCATAGACCGTCAATGACATCTAACACTTAGTTGTTGATTTACAAGATATATCTATGCAAACAACTTATAGACTGTCAATTTAATGACATCTAATACTTAGTTGTTTCTTTACAAGATGTATCTATACAAGCAACTTATGGACCGTCAATTTAATGACATCTAACACTTAGTTGTTGCTTTACAAGATATATTTATGCAAACAACTCATAAACCATCAACTTAATGACATCTAACACTTAGTTGTTGCATTAATTTATCATGATCTGTTTCAACATTATAAATAATGTATATCATGATTTAAGTTATTGTAAGATCGTCACCTTCCAATAACTTCTGCAAATACAAGTGATAATCATTTGGAAGTCATCACTTCCTCATGATTTACACAGGGGGAAGGCCCATTAAAAACATTCATGATTCATTAGTATAATAATCAATTATATCAAGTTTACCTCAGAAGTGTTTCACCTTCAATAGTGAACTCCCTCTCAATCAACACGATTAAGATTGTCACAAGTTGACTAAACCATTTGCTCCCTCTGAAGCTCAAGTTTATCAACTTCTTGACCTCTTTTGAAATGTCAGACTCCCTTTGCATCTAGTCTCAATCATCACTTCGTTTGCAAGTATCAAGTTCTTTCTCCCTTGAATGCAATTAGCTTGTGCTTCTGTCTTGAAGGTATGTCAGAGAGAGATTACAAATAGTTCACAAAACTAAATTATCCCAAAGAAATATTAATGATAAAAGCATACAAGATTTGCTATCCCAATGCTATAGTATGAATTAATAACTACATAAAAAATTTATTATCATTAATCAACATGGAATACTTATCTCTTGATTAATGTAATGATCCTTTTCTTATTTGCACTATAAAAAGTGTATGTAGCTTTTAATCAAAGAACTCTCTTTGTTCAGAAATCTGCATAGACCTGTACACATTCGGTCATAACTTTTGAACCAGACATTTTCTTTCCAATCAATTCGGTAGGAGTCTTTTAAATTTGATTTCCACAAACATATACAAAATTTAGCAAAATCCAACAATGCATTTGTCAGATATGGTCCTCGTACTGAGACTGTAATTTTCTGAGACCGTCACACATTCACCATTAACAAACTACTCTTTTACATTAGCAACTTGGCTCTGATACCATGTTAAGGTTTTAGGATCATTGCAAATGTAATAGCACTATCTCATTGTATGTGTTTTCCAAATGCAACAATCTTTTGCATTTATATTGAGAATGAGCCAAGAAGAGATATGTCCCTTCATGAGACATGTCTATTCATTAATATGTAATTAATATAATGACAATTTTATTATATATATATAATATCTCTTTAGTATTATATTAATTTCTCTAATATTTACATTATATATATATATATATATATATATATATATAAAACTATATTTAAGTATATATATACATCTCATATATACTAAATATATATATATACATATCTTCACTAGTATTGACTCATAGTGTTTATCAGACTGAAGCTACAAAATACAACACATGGCTAAGATCTTCAAATTGCCTTAGTAATTAAAGAAGGATGAAACAACTCAAGGAATGGCGGTCTAAATCCCAAAAGGATAGTTCCCAAGATAGGGTGGGGATCAGCGACGCTGAGCATCTTGAGGACATTGTACCAAGAAAGGCTTAAGGGCTTGGATCTGTAAACTTTGAGGGAATCTATCAAGTGGTCTCTAAGCGCCTTGGATTGTATTCAAACCTCCTCTCTCCTCAGAGAAAGGTAATATCGGATCAAGACATAGCAACAAGAAATATAGAAAGCATATGAAGTCAAATTACTTAATATGAAATACAAGATTTAAGAATTGAATTTAATAAGGTGTATACTTTGTGTATGCTTCGTGTCTTCAATGTGTATGCTTCGTGTATTCATGCATTAAAGTGTATTCTTTGAGTATGCTTCGTGTCTTCATGCAATTGTGTGTCTACTTGTGTATGCTTCGAGTCTTCATATATTCATGCATATGTTTTCAAGAATATACTCTATTTGGTTTACCTAAATGGAGATAAATCTGGGAGCAAGCCATCATACCAACACAGTTTGGGAAACACGATTAGATTACGAAGGTAAACATACTTGGAGTTTAGTTGTCAGTTTCTACTATTAAAGCATTAAATTGTTGCTTGAGGACAAGCAAATTTGGGAGGGTTGGACTGTCATGAGCCATAACTAATGTATGTCCAAATATATTATTTCTTTAAATTTAAAGACATTATAGATATATAAATTTACAATATATTTTATCCAATTCAAGTAAACAATTATGTAAAAATAAACAATACTCGAATATTACCAAATAATACTAATAAATTATATATTATTAATAATATATTTAAGTAAAAACTAAATATATTATTATATTATTAATCATGTTAATAATTAAATATTGATTAGAATAGCTATACCATATGTATAGATTAAATAAATATCCTTGTCCGAAACTCAATATAAATTATTAATGAAATATGTTTACAAACATATCTTAATCGATAATCAAATATTATAAAGAACTCTCCTAACTAAACGCCACTAGTCACCTACATCCATCATATCGATTAAGGGGATATATTATTAAGTTGGTAAGGTATGCGATGGGGTATGGGGGAGAAATATAGGAAGTATATATGGTATTGTCTACACCGTCAGCCTCTGGAGAATATACCTGGCACACTAACGACAGGGGAGGCAACAGCCACGGGAAAGAATGAACAGCGAGCATGAGTAAGTATTACAGTGGGGAGACACAAGGGAATAAGATGTCTACGTGGAAGGAATAAACAGTAAAAACAGTGAATTAATGATCGCTGCAGGTCCAGATCAAATCCAGTGTAGGAAGTAAATGAATAATGGAAAAATAAATATAATATGCAGTTTGAATATAGATGGGATAAACAGATTTGGAAATATATAAGGTATTGTCTGACAGCACATTGTTATGATATAAATAGCTATAAATCAATATTGGTCTACAGATTATTGTATCAGAATATTATTAGCAATCAAGGGACCAATATATAAGTCTAGTTTATATATAAACGTGGTATTAATTTCAAAATATATATACACTGATATATAATTATACAATACTTATATATTAATAATATTGAAATTATATATATATATGACTGACTGGTTCAAAATATTTGGAATATAAGAATTATCATGTGTATTATTCATATATGATAATAATAATAATGACATTAGAAATATATATATTTTATATATACATAATACATAGAATATTTGTATATGCATAATCTACAAGGAATAAAGAATCTATATGAATCTATATATAGTCTATCATATGATACATATTAAGAATCAATTCTGAATTACATATTATTATTATAGTGAATATATTATGAATAAGGAATGTTTTTATGATCTAATATATATATATAATAGATGCATACATATTAATAACAGTGTAATCAGATAACAGTGAAATCATCTATATATATATATAAAACAGTATAATCATATATATAATAGTGAAATCATATATATGTATAACAGTGCAATCAGATAGAAGATTCATATAGATAAGTTATGTTATATAATACAGTACATATAAGAGATTGTGATTATATATAAGTATGTTAATAATAATAAAAATCAGAATTATATATATAGATACATGTGAGCATATATTGAGAAGAATAAAATCTGAATTATACTAATGATATTCTAACATATTATAAGACCCAGATTTTATTATCACTTCTGACACGAGAATGTAAGGCAAAGGCAACCAAAGAGGGGCAGTCTAAATCCAATAGGATAGCTCCCAAGATAGGGTGGGGACCAGCCCTTCTTTAACCTTGAGAGCTTGAGCTCGAAACAGGTTAAAGGCCGAGTCTGTAAACTTTGAGGGAGTTTATCAATGGTCTCTAAGCGCTTTGGTTTGCCTCCAATGTCTTCTCCCTTCTCAAGGATTGAAGTAATAATAAGGTTAGTCTTGTAACATGGATTGAAAATAGCTAAAGTTCTTAATTCATTATTCATTCTTTATTTTTACTCCAAATGTTAATGTTAAATTATTTGGGGACATTACAATGAACCACATCTTCAACAAGCAGTTGAGGAAATCGGTTCTAGTGTTTTTTGATGACATATTGATTTACAATCAGACATGGGAGGATCATCTCAGACACATTGAGGAGGTGCTTAGCATCATGAAGAGTCAGTCTCTATTTGCTAAGTTGTCCAAATGTGAATTTGGACTCAGAGAGATTCTATACTTGGGACACATGATCAGTGCAGAGGGAGTGAAAGTGCATGAGGAGAAGATTCAGACAATTCATGATTGGCCCTCTCCCAGGAACATTATTGAGTTGCATGGATTTCTTGGTTTATGTGCTTATTATAGGAGATTCGTGAGGGGATTCTCCCAGTTAGCAGCACCTTTTACAGATCTCACGAAGAAGGGAGCCTTCAGATGGACAGAATAGGCACAGGGAGTCTTTGAGAGACTCAAGGAGGTTATGAGCACTTGTCCAATTTTGGCACTCCCTAATTTCTCACAGCCATTTGTACTTGAGCGTGATGCTTCAGGTGAGGGTATAGGGGCGGTGTTGATGCAAAATCGACACCCCATTGCCTACGAGAGTAGGAAGCTACGGGATAATGAGAGGTTGTATTCCACGTATGACAAGAAAATGTTGGCTATCATGCATGCATTAGCCAAATTCAGATAGTATCTTGTTGGCAGAAAATTTGTGGTGAGGACAGACCATAATAGTTTGAAATATTTCCTTGATCAGACAAAGCTTAATGATAGGCAACAAAAGTGGGTAAGCAAGGTGCAGGCATATGATTTTGATATAGAGTTCATCAAGGGGAAGAACAATACTATTGCTGATGCACTTTTCCGGAAGCCATCACTTGCTGCCCTATGTTCATTGAGTGAGATTTCAGCAGATTGGAAGGCTCAACTTTTAGTTGAGTATTCCAAAAATCAGCATGCTTGTGAGATTATGGAAGGGTTGACATAGGATGATGGATATAGTTTAGTGGATGATGTCATCTACTACAAAGGCAGGGTCTACCTTGTTCCTGAATCACAATTGAAGGAGCACGTTTTGCATGCTTACCATGATACCCCTATAGCAGGACATCCAGGTTATGGTAAGACCTATAGAGTGGTACAGGAGAGATTCTCTTGGAAGGGTCTCAAGGATGATGTTTTACGCCATGTTCGTGAATGCATGACTTGTCAACAGAACAAGTCAGAGCATAATTTTCCGATAGGATTGTTACAGCCTCTACCTATACCGGAGCAGAAGTGCACAGGGATATCTATGGACTTCATTACAGGTCTTCCTCGAGTTCAGGGGAAGGATTGTATTTATGTGGTGGTGGATAGGTTGACTAAGTATGCCCATTTCTTTCCTATTGCAACGGACTTCACAGCTTCACAGGTAGCCGAGCTATTTTTCAGAGAGATATTTAGACTCCATGGTCTCCCCAAGACCATAGTGAGTGACAGGGACAGTAGGTTCATGAGTTCCTTCTGGCAGGAACTTTTCAGGCTAGTAGGCACAAAGTTGACCCCCAGCACTAGCTACCATCCTCAGATGGATGGACAGACTGAGGTAGTTAATAAGTGGGTGGAGGGGTATTTGCGCAACTATGTGTTAAGACAGCAGAAGGCATGGGTGTGTTGGTTGTATTTGGGCGAATATTGTTATAATACTACGCACCACATGTCAATTAACATGACTCCCTTCAGAGCCCGTTATGGCTACGAGGCATTATCTTTTGTTGATTTGGCTTTCAGTGACAGCAGAGATCCCTTGGCACAGGATTGGTTGCAGGAGAACCAAGCTATCATGAGATCTCTCAAAGAGAACTTGCAGCATGCTTAGAATCAGTAGAAGATGTATGCTGATTGGCATAGGATGGAGAGAGCATTTGAGGTGGGTGACATGGTTTTCCTTCGTCTACAACCTTATAGACAGAGCACCCTTAAACAGGGAGGAGCTAAGAAGCTCAAGCCTCATTTTTACGGACCTTACAGAGTACTCAGGCGGGTTGGACAGGTAGCCTATGAGATCGAGTTACCTCTAGATAGTAGGGTTCATAATGTGTTCCACATGTCATGCCTGAAGAAGGCATTGGGGCAGCATATTACAGCATCACATTATTTACCTCCTTTGGATGAAGAGGGTAAATTGACTTTGGTCCCTGAGGAGATTCTGGAGGTCAAGGAGAGATGATTGAGGAGTAGGTTGATTCGAGAGTACTTGGTGCGCTGGAGAGGTCTACCCATAGAGGACGCCACCTGGGAGGGTGAATCCATTTTGCAGCATCCAGCATTGCAGTTGCTTGTGGGCAAGCATCTCCAAGAGGGGAGGACTGTCATGTCCCCTCTCTAGTCTGACCAGCAGAGTCATGAGAGTTGGCCTATTATTGGAGTCTCGTAGGCTAGCAGTGGTGGATAGAGACTCATATTGGATACTCAGTGACCGGAGTTGGTTCTACACTTAGTTTAAGAGTCAATCGGGGCAGTTCCTTAATTTTAGGGATTTTTCCTAAAATTTAGGAGGTTGTGGTAGTGACTAGATTTGAGGCTCCTCGAGACTAGTATGCAGTTTTAGTATCAGGGTGACAGGATATATTCCCTAGTTTCTAGGAGCATCCCTAGTTTTTAGGGATGGGACTACCAGTTAGCCCTCATTGCCCGACATCAGTCATAGACAGGTGACATGACCAGTTCATTGATTATTTGGTTGGTTTGGCTTTCTAGTTGAATAAAAGGAAATATTTTAATATTTCCTAAGTTTGTGTTTAAATAAATTAAAATAAAGTTATTTAAATAGCTAATTGGAGTAATAAGGAGTTTTTTGGCTTCATCTGGTCAGGCAGACATATGTGTTATAGCTCGTTGGAAAGGTCTTGAATTATTATAAATTATTTTCATCATCTAGAGACCTTCTGGCACCTTGAGTTATGTTATTTGAGAAAAGGGGTGTTTTTCCTATACATAAAGGCCTTTTAATTAAGAAGATGTCATTTTATAATAAAGGGAAAGGCATATTCTCCCTTTAGGGTTTGATTGGCTTTGTGAGGGAGATAAAAGGAGATGTTGGCTCATTCTTTTATTATCTTTTACATCTTCATTCTTGATATTGGCGATTTTGCTCTGAGGAGTGAATCTAGAGGACTGGGACGCAAACCCCAGAGCCTGGCTATTGGGATGCAAAACCCAATAGATGGTTTCCAGCATTCTACAATATTGATTCAGCAGTTGACAAAGATTGATTAAATTCAGCATTTAGGGAGTACTTGTTTGCTGCACTTTGGAGGCATTGGGTTGCGTGTTGGGATCTCTGGCTGCCTTGGCGTGACTACAGCAGTCGTACGGCTGCCTTTCATCTGGCACATGATTGCTGGTTGGTTTACGTCAGCCATTTCTTTCCTTTGGTGCATAGTTGGCCATTCCTGCAGCTGGCGTCAACACTACTTGTCTGTGAACACACTTGTTGGCATATTACTTACATATCTTGCCTGGTGCGATATGTAACTATTTGGTTGACTAGATATTATATTATTGCTCGCTGTTTGCAGCCTATTCCATTTTTGCTGCTGTTGTTATTTATTGTTTTTATTTATATCTGGAAAAATACAAAAAAGAAACAATCTTTCTGCAAGTTCTGTCTAGTTCTCTAAGACCACAAATAAAGCACAGGAAAATCTATTATTTTAAATTAAAATTTACAGAAGTTCAGTGAAAGGACCCGTTTGGGATCTTTCACATTGTGATTTTGTATGCTTATTTTGATATTACGCATATCTATCTAAAAATGTGGTTTGTGTCTATCTTCTACTTCTTTGTTATATGAGTCACTACTTTGACTAAATTTGAAGGTTTGGTTTAGTAGCAAAGCTTTTGAATGTGACTTGGTTTTGTACCTTGAATCTTTGAAAAGACATAATTCATGCCCATTTGACTATACTTGTTATGAGAAATGGTTACTCTTTTATTGATTGATTAGATTTTTATTTGGATTATATATTCTTTGAAGCTTCCTACATGAAAACTTCGATAATTTTTTTTATCTTATTTTATTGGAACGCAAACAGGTTTATTGTATTTGTTTAGACATTTTACTAAGTTTTCAAAAAATTTCAGAGCTTGATATAATTGTTCAGTCTCTATGATTAAACATTCTTTTAATATTGATAATAATTTGGAATGCAGTGTTAGTAACATTTTACCACCCACTCGCATCATACAACAAGACTAGAGGTCTACTCCCATATCATTCAACTGTTTTATTTTTACCTTAGCAATAACTTCTTCAATTTGATACAAAACTTACCAATGAATCATTTAGTAGAAAAGCTTACATGCTACACTGCATTCTGCTATTTTAGACAAACTTTTCATTTGTACAATTCATGGTATAAACTCTGTATTTTATTCTCTCTATATCTCTATCATCTATGCTATGGAAATACCTTCAAATTTCAAAAACTAGTTTTTTTCTCTTTTTCAACATTGCCCCATTTTTTAGATCTGAATTTTTCCTATTTAAATTTCATTTTTTCAAAAAATCATATACTTTAAGTTTTCTGATTTTTCCCCATAATATATTTGATGCTATGACAAAAACAACTACGTTGTGCCCCAATGACTTCTTAAGGTTTGGACCATGAAATGCATATGCACCTTACTACCTTCTAGTAACTCCAATTCATAAGCCATTTCTCCAACTCTTCATATGACCCTGAATGGACCATAGAATCGTGTGTTGAACTTTGCAGTACCACTCTTTTTAATATTATATTGTTTGTGGGGTTCTGACCTTAAATACACCATATCATTTTACCTCAAATGAGCGCTCAATTATATGCTGACTGGCATACAGCTTCTGCTGATTTCAAGAATACTGAAGGTTGTGTTTTAGTGATTTTAGGACATCTTGGCTCTATTACAATAACTATTTGACCTCTAGAACTTTGCTATCATTAAACAAGTGTCCAATGAAGCAAGGAGCTTTATATCCATACAATGCCATAAATGGCGACAGTTTAATAGACAAATGATAAGATGTATTATAACAATACTCTCCAATATGAAACCATTTTACCGAAGCCTTCTGCTGTCCCCAAACATAATTTCTAAGGTGCCCTTCCACCCACTTATTGACAATTTCAATATGCCCATCTATTTGTGGGTGAATTGTTGGGAGTGAGTTTTGGCCTAGTCAATTTGAAGTTTTGAACAACTCATTTTAAAACAAACTTAAGAAACTTCTGTTCCTATCACTTACAATGATCCTTGACAGCCTATTCAATTTGACAACTTATTTGAAAAACAAACCAGCAACTTATGAAGCTCTTAAATCTAGAAACATAACAAAGAAGTGTGCAAAATTGGTTTTGTTTACAATAACATATAAGCAATCTTTACCCTGGACCTTAGGCAACCTCTTGATGAACTCCATAGAGATACTTTCCCATTTTGAGTGGGAATAGGTAGAGGTTCTAGAAGACCAGCAAGAAAGGTGTGCTCATTGTTGTTCTGTTGACATCACATTCTCTATTATTCTTAAGGGCATCATCCTTAAGCCCTTTCCATGAGAACCTCTTCTGAGTCTGCCTATATTTCTTTAAATATTCTTGGTGACCATCTAAAGGACATCATGAAATGTCCTCAAAACCTTATCTTTGAACATAGATTTGGGTACCAAGAAGATTCTTCCCTTATATAGGATTATCTCATTGACCATTTATACTTATCTTCCTATAAAGTACCATCCAAAATATTAGTGGCAAAGGATTTTTTTGCATATTCAACAAGAATATGATCCTTTCAATCCAAAATTATCTCCATTGAACTCAAATGTGGCCTTCTTGACAATACGTCAATTGCAACATTCTTTTTTGCTTAGACATGATCAATGCCAAAACCCTAAGTTTGCAGCTTACTCATCCACTTATACTCCCTCTTATTAAGATCCTTTTTCTTTACAAATTATTTTAGACTGTTATGATTAGTTTTGAAAACAAACATTCCCCCAACTAGGTTTTATCTTGGCCAAAGCATGCATAATGGATAACATAATTTTATCATAGATGGAGTACCTTCTTTCCAATCCTCAAAACTTCTTACTTTCAAAGGCAATTGGAACCTTATTTTGCATCAATACAACACCAATATGATCTTTTTGAAACATCACAT
This sequence comes from Chamaecyparis obtusa, assembly GCA_027943335.1. Classification (NCBI taxonomy): domain Eukaryota; kingdom Viridiplantae; phylum Streptophyta; class Pinopsida; order Cupressales; family Cupressaceae; genus Chamaecyparis; species Chamaecyparis obtusa. The sequence continues at coordinate 423,483 of BSBK01001267.1, read as the reverse complement.
TCAAGCTCAAAGGCCTTGTGAAGTCTAGATTAGCCAAAATAGAAGAACTCGTCACTTTCTTGAGCTGATCAAAGGTTTGTTGTGCTGAACATAACATGCAATTGCCCCCTTTTTTGTCAAATTATTAAGAAAAGAAGTCAACCATGGAAAACCCTTCACAAACCTTCTGTAAAGATTGGATAAATCAAAGAAACCTCTCAAATGAGTGAGAAAGATGGATTGAATCTTTTTAACATCCTTGGAGCTCATCACATGTCCCCAATATAGAATTTCTTCATAGAAAATTGGAAGTTAGATTCTTTAGCAAATAGAGATTTGGCATCTAAAATTCTCAATGCCTCATCTAAGTGTTTCAAGTGTCCTTCCCAAGTCTTACTAGAGATTAAAATGTCATCAAAGAAGACTAAAACAAATTTTCTAAGTTGCTGATTAAAAACTTGGCTCATACAAGCCTAAAAGCTTACTAGTGCATTTGTCAAACCGAAATACATGACTAATAACTCATAATGACAAAGTGGCATCGAATGGAATTTTTTGGATGTCCTCTCTAATCTTGATTTGATGATATCTTGACCTCAAGTCTATTTTGGTGAAGTAGATCGCACCATATAGTCTGTCAATCCTTTGAATTGGATATCAATTCTTGATGGTTTTCTTGTTCAAAGCACGATAACCTATCCACATGCGTATAGTTGCATCCTTCTTTACCAAGATGGACTTTTGATAGTAAGAATGTGTCCCAACTCAAGGAACTCCTTAATGGGATTTCTATTTCTTACTTAGCCTTCTAGGAAGACAATAAGGAGTGTTAATGATAGCTTTTTCTTCTTTTTCAAGCTCAATCACATGATCGATCCCTCTATCTAGAAGTATTCCATCGAAAAACTTTGTTGTGCTTATTCAACAAAATATGAACATCTACATGATATTGTTTTTTATTCCTTGATGAATATGTTGGCATGATCAAGCATTGGACTGCCCACTCTACTTGGTCATGATGGAACAAACTCTCCATTGTTTTGGATGAAACAATATGATGAGTTTCATTGGACATATCCCTCAACACCACCTTTCCATCAACATGACTTTGAATTCCATGGTCTGAAAGTATTGAGTGTTCTCACCCAAAGAGTGAAGCCATTCTACACCCAAAAAAACATCAATGTCTCTTGGAATCACTACATAGAAATCATCTTTCACTCCCAAAGTAATAAACTTGAGGAATCCTTCTAGTACATTGGAGAGTGAATCCATCAGCAACTTTGATATTAAAACCTTCAAACTCTTCTATCATTAGACCTTTTATAGCAACAACTACTTCATCAATGAAATTATGGGTGGCACTTGAATCAATCAGTGTAGCGATTCTTTGGCTACATAGAATTCCACATATCCTAAAAGGATCATACTTTCGTATACCCAAAACTTTGGCAAAGATTACTTCAATTTTCTTCTCTTAATTTGGATTTTCTTCTTCATTTTCCTCATGACCAGCTTGCTGTTCTGAACTTTTTGATTCTGATTCATCATTAGAAACCACCTCTATGTAGTGACCTTGGTCTTTTCTAAGGCACCTTTGACCAAGAGCCCAAAGCCCCTTGCATGTGAAATATAGTTTCTTTCTCCTTAGTTCATCTCGGCTTCTTCGTCCAACTTTGAGGGTGAATTCTTTGGCTGATAATAAGATTTCCAGAATGGCATTTTGGATGATTTTTTTAAACTTTTGAACCTTGTTCTTGGGAAGAGTGGATTCATGATCTAAAGATCTCTTAATGGCCTCCTGCAGAGATGAAGGCTCAATGTCTTTGACTAAGCCCTTCAAATTCTCCATCAATCCTTCTATGAACAACAAACTAATATCCTATTTGTGACATCTGAAACCATGACAACAAGCTTTTGGAAATCAGCAATATAACTCTCAATAGTGCCATACCGGTTGAGCTATGATGACTCATGGAAATGCATTTGAGTTCTTTTTTTCAAATCTCTCCATCAACCTCTTGCAAAACTTATCATATGATTTTATGAGAGAATGGCCTTGAATCACTATCCCATGGTACCACCACTCAAAGACAACTCTTTCAAGATGAAGCGTTGCAAATTTTATGGCTTCATCTTTTTTCATAGTCCAAGGACAATTATGTATCCATCTTTTGGATCCATGCATGAGCTATGCTCTTCCCACATCCATTAAATGGAGAAAGTGTCAACTTTCCCAAAACATTTTGGTAGTCCCTTTGTTGGGTTTGAGGCCTTTGACCATCTCTAGTTCCACTTGTTGATCTCTCCAGATTCATAGCTTGGTTAAGCGATAGCTCGTTCTAAATCTCTTAAGGAAGAGATTGGTACTCAGCATAATGGGCAGTAATCTCATCAACTATAGGCAATTCAGTTTCAAGTCCATGGACTTCTTTCTTCTTTTTTGATAAAGGTTGGTTGGAAAGGCCTAACTGCAAAATCCATAGTGGTTTTGGTAGACTAATTAACATTGCTTTTAGGCTGATTTGTAGTTCTAGAAGTACTTTCATTACCATTCTTGTAATGTCCCCTTCCTAACTTGTTTAGTAAGGGGGATTGTTAGTTTGCTCAATTGGGTTCCCATAGGCTAATGAGTTAGAATTAGGGAACTTTGGAGGTAGTTGATCCAGCGTGATGGTAGTATCAGATTTTTATTTTACTTCCAACAGTTATGATGAGCACCTTTCTTGGAGTGATTTTATATGAGTTTTCCCATACTATTTTTAGTAAGTCAGTTTCAAGCACCTACTAGGCCAATTGTCAGCATAGACATGTCGGTGGGAGCAATGGATATCATTGGCCCAATATTTGGTATAGTTTGGTGATTTTATTTTGAATAATGATAAATTAATATTTTATAAAGTTAAATTGAGTATTTAGCTTTATTGTCATTTAATATTGTTGATGTATGTAGCATCGGCCAGATAAATAAAACTGACTATATGATTATTATGAGAAATGATTTATTACATATACATACATATATTAATATATATAATAATTGATATTATTTTATATATTAATATGTATATATATAGATAAAGTTAATCTATATTTATTCTTATAATAACTATATAGTTAATAAATTAGATTAATGAATAGACATGTCTCATGAAGGGACATGTCTCTTCTTGTCTTTGTCACATATATATACAAGAGATTGATGCATTTGGAAAACACATACCATATACAATCCAGGCAGTGCTATTACATTTGCAGCGATCTTAGAAATTTAACATGGTATTAGAGCTAGGTTGCAAATGTATTTAGAAGAGCACAAAAAGGAAAAGCTGAAGGAAACCTGGTTGCACAACGGTGCTCATTATAAAGGCAAATTTACAGAGAAATAAATTATTATTGCCATGACTGTGTGATTTGCAAGAGAGATTTAAATAGCCAGCGGTGAAAGAAAATAACAATGGGACGTGATAAAAGCCTTGGAGATTTGAAATTAATATTGCAAAGTTCTCAATACTTCATAATTATGGGTTTACCATGTGGGAATATTTACTCTGAGTTTATATGGAGTTGGCCCGATAAACAATGGATTACTTCTATAGACCTTAATATTTGTTCAACGGGACTTTATAAGCTAAGCATTATTCATATTTAATATTTTGACTAATGTTTATCGAAATAATCAAAGCGAGGGGCCACTTTTAATGATTGATTCTTCTAATGTTTTGACAACTATAGTTGCGTTGTTTTCCACATTAATATTTTTTGGCATGAAACCTCTATCATGGTTCTTGTGTGTAAACTTTGGTGCACCCAAAATATATATGTGAACGGAAAATTCGAGTATTGCGATTGAAATTCATATTGAAACTATGGAACATATATTGTTGGGGTTAAATATTCAAGGAAAAGTGTTTCTTTTGGCTGGAGAAGCTATGGTGAACAAAATACATTGCCGTGGAGGAAGAAGGCATCCAGCACGGATGAAAATTTGAGGGGAAATCTAAATCGTTTCTAGATGAAGACATACAACTAGGTATTTGCAGAAATAACTGTGCCATTGGGCTCACATGGCATAGTGAATCTGGGCTTTCTTCATTGGCATGATAATCCAGATTGCATAGTTTAAGCAAATTAATCACCACCGATGATCATAACTAATTGAATCGCCGATACAACTATGGTGGTCTGTGTGCGGTGAATTACAAAGTCCAAAATCATTGAAGAAATATTGGCGGGAGCCATCAACATTTGCTTTCTAGGCTTCTGATTGTAAACATAACACTCTACGGATCAGAATCAAGTTGATATTACATCCATCAAGTTCCCTGAGAAGTGCAATTGGTGATGCGCTCAAGAGTTTGGTTTTAATTTGTGACACATATATTTGTGTTGTCATATAGAAGACAGAGGAGATATTTACTCTTCAAAAGTTGATAGACATATTTGGTACCAAGTCGCAGATCACAATAATCAAGATAAGTAAGACTACGATTGTAGAATCTCTATCTTGATTTATTCGAAGATTGTCATCTCCGAAAGGTTCAACAAGTGTAAGGTAATAATGTAAACATGAACATCTTTGTTAGGGGAGCCATTATATTGAAGATATATTAAGGTTCTCATTCAAATGATGGGCGAGACTATGGAATACAAAGCATTTGGTTCAACGTGAGAATTCCAGACATGAGAGTATTGTGCGCTCACCAAGCACCAAGCATCCTTAGCATTGATCGACAGCAAAAGAAGATACGATTCAAATGTGTCAACTACTTTCAAATACATCGACTTCCTTAAGATAAAATAATATATAGTTTGGGAGAAAATATTAAAGGTTGGGTGCAATATCAGCATGTGAAATAAGAGGAAAATTTATATCACCCGACTTGCCTAAGGTTTGGAATTGAAATATTTACGGTGGCTGAAGAAATAATTGCCGTGTGAGCTGATTATGATTGAGTTTGAGGGAATTTACACTGGCTGGAAGATTGACGCAGTCAAGGATGGTGGATCCAATGAAGCACAATCCAACCTTGTAGCCAATTACCAACACAGCGGAATAACACCACAAAACAATGTCTTCAATTGAATTTTCATTAACATGCCCGGCTATAAGGCCTTTCGGGTTACGACCAATTACAATCAAGAAGCAATTCTGCAAGATCAACAAAGATCCAATCCAACACTAGCTAGTCTAGCTCTGAAACAATTAGCAACTGATGGAAACCCTAAGGTAGATCTGAACTTGAGCTCGCAAGCCTCCAAGCAATCTCCTTGTCTCCAAGAAAACAACCACTAGCTCTACTATTACAAACTATCAGATAACAATCTAATCTTTAAGATCTCGCAGGATCCAGATCTAATCGCCCTCCAATTTGATCACCTCTACCTAAATCTCCCCCTTAAACAACTACCCAAACACTCCTTAAATACTAATCTTCAGCCACAAGTCGGTAGGATGAAACAGTTAACTCCCATAAACAAATATTAAATGCAATACAAGTCAGCTCTCAAATAGCCTTACAAACATTTAATTCTCCATGTCAGCCTCTAGTTCTACATAGGAGAAAACAACAAAAGCTACCAACAATAAATGCACCAAGTCAGACAACCAAATCACAAAGAACTCCAGTCGGTAAACTAGAACTATTGAGCACCAGAGAAACAACCGAGCACCAGTGAAACAACTGACCAAGCCAAGCAATACCAAGCAACACAGGCATTACCGAGCACAAGTTCCACCAAGCGCCAGAAGCTTCACCGAGTTCTTTCAACGACTGAGCTCCCTTCAATAATCGAGACCATCGGTTAAAGGTGCAACCGAGTAACACAGAATCAAAACATACACCTCCATGCAAATTCACCGAGTACCCTAGAATGCCCCTGCATCAGACACCCGAGGTTCGAAAAGATGTTCTCATATGCTAGAAGAACATCTTTCGGTATTCAGCACATAAACCCCGAACTGGTTCTTCACATACAAGTCCTCCAACTTTTCACCTTGCATACTCTTCCACTTCAATTTCCTCTATCTTTTCAAGTCTTTCCTTGATAACTCACAGGCTTGTTCTCCATACTGATCATCCATTTTCTTAGGATTCGCCAACTCAACTCGGCTACCAATACTCAGACTTCTCTTACCGAGTGTTGTATCCAACAAAGGCATCAGGGAAAACTTCATGTCATCCTTCTCAACAATAAACACATTCCTGACACAATCATACATAGCTTTGCAATCATATTGCCAAGGTCTACCGAGCAATATATCACAACTATTCATCTCCACAATATCACATAACACAAGATCCTTATACTGGCCAATCTGAAAATCAACAAAGCACTGCTCCCTCACTTCCAGAGCATGAACATTTTGCAACCAGCCAATCCTATAAGGATGAGGATGTTTAATTCTATTCAAACCAAGTTTCTGAACCATGTCCTCAGCAACAAGGTTATCAGTACTACCACTGTCAACAATAACATCACAAAGTTTACCTCCAGACTTGCACCGAGTCCTAAACAAGTTACTCCTTTGACAAGGTTCCTCTTTTGTACCGAGCAATGTTCGCTAAACCAGAAAATTCTCAGATTCAGGTTCATTCTGAATGTTCTCATTTACCATAACAATCCGTCGGTCACCAAGCTTCTTCTGTGTGCACTCAAAAGATCGATGTCCTTCACCACAATTATAACAAGTACCCTTAAAGATAACTCTACCTGTCTTCTTCAATTCCACAGGTTTCGGTTCATCTTCACCCGTCGGTTTACCCTTCACCGAGTGATCAATCTTCTCCTTCCCTCGGAGATTACTATGTTGTCTCCTTTTCAACTTATCTTTTGCCTTCATTGCATACTGATAAGCATCTTCAACCGAATCAATCTTCAGCATACCAAGTTCATCCTGAATGTTGAATTTCAAACCATTCACATACCGAGCTACCTTTTCCTTACCAATTTCTCTGTGTCTAGACCAAATAGTAAGTTTGTAGAACTCCTCGGTATAGTCCTCCACAGTCAAATCTTTTTGCTTCAGATTCTGCAACTTCTTAAACAAGTCAAGCTCATAGTCAACAGGTATGAACTTAGCTTTCAATTTAGTCACCATCAACCTCCACCGATTGATCTTCATTTCACCTTCATCTTCTCTATCTCTTTGTAATTCTTTCCACCAAAGAGCAGCATGTCCTTTCAACTTAGTCTGTGCCAATCTTACTCGAAGAGGATCTTCAATTTCTTCTAGCTCAAAGAAATCTTCAAGTTCACCAATCCAATCAATCAAATCCTTGGGTTTCAAAGTACCAGAGAAAGTAGAAACTTCCATTCGGTAGCTATTACTTAACCGAGCTCCAGATCTCTGCAACCGACCAGTCCTGTCTTCACCAGATCTATCTCTTCGGTCATCTCCACTAGACCCAGCAGCTTCAAAGTCTTCAGCAGCTTCCTCATAACCATCATCAGTACCAAGATTCTGAGGTACACCAGTCATAGCCCTCATGATCTCAGCGATTATGTCATTCTTCATCAATTCCATCTCAGATCTGAAATCTGATTTCACCTTCTCTGTAATCTTCAATTCCATAGCATCACAAAGATTTGCAATCTCTCTAGGGTCCAATCTTCTCGGAGGCATCCTTAAAGATAAGAAAACCCAAAGCAACAAAAACCCTTCACCAACCACCTTGTGACAATCTCCAAGTTGTATGCAAGTCAGATCAGCCTGCCACCTTGCATGAACAACCCGGTCAAGATTCCACAAGTTCAGTGCCACAGATCTGCAACTCAGATCATACGATCTCTTCACCAACAAGGTCAACTTCGCAAGATCAACCTTCGCTCAAGAACAACCTTCTCTCTGATACCACTTGACGCAGTCAAGGATGGTGGATCCAATGAAGGACAGTCCAACCTTGCAGCCAATTACCAACACAGCGGAATAACACCACAAAACAATGTCTTCAATTGAATTTTCATTAACATGCCCGGCTGTAAGGCCTTCCGGATTACGGCCAATTACAATCAAGAAGCAGTTCTGGAAGATCAACAAAGATCCAATCCAACACTAGCTAGTCCATCTCTGAAACAATCAACAACTGATGGAAACCCTAAGGCAGATCTGAACTTGAGCTCGCAAGCCTCCAAGCAATCTCCTTGTCTCCAAGAAAACAACCACTAGCTCTGTTATTACAAACTATCAGATAACAATCTGATCTTCAAGATCTCGCAGGATCCAAATCTAATCGCCCTCCAATCTGATCACCTCTACCTAAATCTCCCCCTTAAACAACTACCCAAGCACTCGTTAAATACTAATCTTCAGCCACAAGTCGGCTGGATGAAACAATTCACTCCCATAAACAAATATTAAATGCAATACAAGTCGGCTCTCAAATAGCTTTACAAACATTTAATTCTCCATGTTGGCCTCTAGATCTACATAGGAGAAAACAACAAAATCTACCAACAATAAATGCACCAAGTCAGCCAACCAAATCACCAAGAACTCCAGTCGATAAACTAGAACTACTGAATGCCAGAGAAACAACCAAGCACCAGTGAAACAACCGACCAAGCCAAGCAATACTGAGCAACACAGGCATTACCGAGCACAAGTTCCACCGAGCGCTAGAAGCTTCACCGAGTTCCTTCAGTGATCGAGCTCCCTTAAATAACTGAGACCATCGGTTAAAGCTGCAGTCGAGTAACACAGAATCAAAACACACACCTCCATGCAGATTCACCGAGTACCCTAGAATGCCCCTGCATGAAAGACTATAGTTTTGGGTTAACAATTCTTCGATGAGCCCATAAATACTAAGGATGACACTTGAAGATTCGATGCAAGCTATTGCTAGCGAATCTGCAATAAACAGTGTTGGCTCATTTGTATACAGAAATTGGTGTTGATCAGGAGTATTTCACAGCTCCTCTTGTCTCTGTTGTGCAATTCAGATAGAGGTTGATGCATGTACTTGGAGCTTCAGATGGAAGCCAGATTATCATAAATGTTTGGTGTTGCCCATCCTGGGGATAAATCCACAGTTTATTACATTCACTCATGTCACCATGGAATCAGACAAGTACATTTGTCTACAAGAAAGTAATCCTACGAATAATGTTATGATCAAAATTTCAACATGATCATGTACCAGATCATGAGAGTCTCTTGGAGCAAGATATATTCATGATTGGGGCCATGTATGTTTCCGTAAGAAAGGGAGCTACTAGAGGATCTCTTAAAATTGATTTTCAAGGGTCTTAATTATGTTGATTTAGAAGGACAGGCAATATCAAGATGGTTTCCTTATTACCCAGGAAACTATAAAAAAACAAAGGATTGCGATTCAAATGTAGTTCCATGTATGTGGGCTAGAAGGCTTTTATGTAGATATCTAGGTCATGATATTCGTAGATAGATGGATAAGTTGTTGGATCAAAGGGCATTCAAGAAAAGAACTTAATGCAGACTAAAGAACAAAGACACGACTTTCTCACAGAAGGATGATATTAGATTTAGAGGGAGTCTGGTAGTTCATCTAAAAGAAATCTCGGATGAGGAGGTCAGGAGGTTGTTGCAAGACCTTAAAATTTAAAGGGAGCATCTAGAGGATCTGATTCTAGAGGATCTGATTCATTTTGATCTTGAAGGAATTTGATTATATTGGTTTAGAGGGAGTCAACGGTGGAGATGGTTTTTGCAGTCAAAGGACTATGATCATGAGATTGAGTCCCATGTGTGCTGGTTGAAATGCCTTTATGTTAACTCCTACGTCATGATATTTCAGGATAACTTGAGGTTCACCAAAAGTGATGTAAACTATATAAGAGATATAGTACATAAGAGATTACATTCAAGGTAGAAAGAACTTGATGCTTGCAGTCATGGGCCTAAGTTGATGACTGAAGACATTTCTTTGAAGAGGAAGAATGCAGATTCAGAGGGAGTTTGACATTTCATCAGAAGCAACCTTGGACGAGGAGGTCAAAAGGTTGATATCTATTTCAAAAGGAGCCACATCTTTGAGGATTTAATCATAGTGATTCAGAGGGAGTAGACCATGTCAAGATGGGTTCCTTAGTGATCAGCAGTTAGAGGACTGTGATTCATAGGATGGAGTTTCAACATCAGTGATCCATTATTTTGTATCTTATAGAGATTCCTTATCACTATGTGAGAGATATGGTGGATAAAATGTGATCTAGTTGGAATATATCAGTATAGAAGATCAGACAACAGACATACTTACCAAACCTCTCTCTAGAATGAAAGTTGAACAATTTAGGAAAGGTCTTGGTAAGATTGAATTTTAATTTTCTTTGTAATGTATTTTGATATATATAAGATGTTTAATGTGTAACTTTATGGGCTCTACCCCCTGTGTTCATCTCTAAAAGGTGACGATTTTTTGGAGATGAACACTTGTATTCAAACATTATAAGATGATGATCTTGAAATGTTGATATCATGCTGACTTGATATAATTCATGGATGTGCCATGATTTGTTATGGTAGACATTGTGACGTAATGTCAGTGCACATACCATAGCTAGGATGTATAAGGAGAATGTGATATTCTCGAGAATATCATCCTTTAAGTATCACGAGTTATGGTGATACTTATCATCACGAGTTATGTGATGTTTGTCTTCACGAGATATGTGAAACTTCTTATCACGAGTTATGTGATACTTATCATCACAAGTTATGTGATGTTTGTCTTCATGAGATATTCGAGACTTCTTATCACGAGTTATGTGATACTTATCATCACGTGTTATGTGATGTTTGTCTTCACAAGATATGTGAGACTTCTTATCACGAGTTATGTGATATACTTAGTGTCATGTTATGTGACACTCCACAGGTTATGCCACGTGAAATATGATGAGATATATTCATAGAAACCATTTTGATATATTATCTTCCTTAGCTAAGAGGGATGTTGATGCATAGTAGCTTTGGTCAAATATAAGGATGATTGATTTGATTATTTAAATATGAGTATGTATAAATGTATGTCAGTTCACAATGTGAACTGACAAACATACACACATGCATTACTTGTGCTTATGAGAATAATCATTCTAAATGTTTTACCATCATCCTTGTATATAATTGAAATACTATACAAGTATAAAAATCTATGTAATCGAATTCCTTTCATCTTCTCTTGCCATGTATCCAGAAATGAACATTGGCAGCTGCATTCTACAAGATCAAGTAATGATCGTATATCATTTATATTAAGGATCGTATACTATGCACAACAGTATAGTATGCAATGATTATAATGTAATGTTTATAACTTGACCTTCTATTTTTGATAAGACATCTTGTGATGGCTAAAACAGATCATAATAGACAAAACTTGTGGATAGAATTGCCAATGGAGGCAATCCATCCGAGAGCTTGTGGATAGAATCGCCGATGGATAGAATTATGTAATATATATTGATTACATCATGAGGATGATACTTCTATTGCTTACATCTTAGGATTGATGCTATCAAGTGTCATAAGTGTTGACATTAGATTGATTTATCCTTCCTAGCTAAGAGGGAGTGTTGATGTATGTAGCATCGGTCAGATAAATAAAACTGACTATATGATTATTATGAGAAATGATTTATTACATATGCATACATATATTAATATATATAATAATTGATATTATTTTATATATTAATATGTATATATATAAAGTTAATCTATATTTATTCTTATAATTTAACTATATAGTTAATAAATTGGATTAATGAATAGACATGTCCCTTCACGGGACATGTCTCTTCTTGTCTTTGTCATGTATATATACAAGAGATCGATGCATTTGGAAAACACATACCATATACAATCCAGGCAGTGCTATTCCATTTGCAGCAATCTTAGAAATTTAACAAATATATTGTTAAAACAAAGTCTGTTTGGGTGTTAGGATTAAAGTACAATGCAAATAATTAATAAAGGAGCCCTTTTGGAGACTTAAATACATTCTATGAAGTCTTTGATTTTATTTTAATATTTTAAAAGGCTTTTTGGGAAAGTCGACCCCTTCTGGGAAAATATAAAAGAGAAAGTTGGAGTTCATTTCTGTTATGCTAAGTTTGATATTTTGATATCCTTCTTGTGTTGGAGGAGAATACTCTTCTCAAGGTTTGTAAGGACTAAATATTTTGTAGGCAGCATTCTCTGTGTTAAAGAAATCAGATCTCCACAATTCATAGATATTATTTAACAATTTTTCGGGTAGATTGTGTAAGATTTTTGTAAGATGCCTACTTGAGGTGTGTTATCTAAATTGTACCACAATACTCATTTGCAAGAATACAAAATATAACCAAACTGCATAAGCATTAATATAGAAAGCTAACACGGGAACACATAAACTAGAGATGACGAATGATAGATCTTTTATCGCATAATAGTTTCATATATCAACCACACTTTCCTTTGTTCCATACTCCATACAAATAGACTCAATACGGTTGGTTAAGTCCACAACCGTCATAACTCCCAATTGACACCCCTTCGGAATAATGTTTTATTATACTAACTAGCAAAAGTCTTGTTTAATTATTTATGGCTTAAATGTGGCCTACATCATCCCGACACAAAAATTGTTGTCTTCCAGATGACACAACCCAAAATGGGGTCCTACAACAAACATAAGTGTTATCTCTCAAAAATGCACCCTGCTAGATAGCCAGAATCTAGCCTTCTGGAGAAACATGGAAACACTCCTGGGCTGTGGGTTTCCAAAAAAAAACGGAGTGAATCTCCGGGTTCTAGGCCGGTTCCTATATGATGATCACCTTATTTGCTTTTGAAAGACTGAAAACTGAAACTGATGGAGGAAAAAGGACAGAAGGATTGCATAAAAGTAACACTGAACAGGAAAAGCTTAAAATGGAACTTGAGGTGATGCACCAAAACTGAAAAATGGGAAAAACAATGCCTTAACACAATGAAACCTTCCTGAAAACAGACCAAATACTTGACACAATATTGATGTCAAGATACCCACATATAAAGCTTTGTAAGAAGGATATTCTTTACTCCAAAAACGTAACAGGAACAAAGGCATTCACAGCTAAGAATCTGGAAGAAAACCCACAACTTACAACCTATATGGCTATCAAAACATTCATTTGCAGATGTTAAAACTGAGACAGCTTACTAAAGGATCATAGATAGATCACAGCAATAAGCATCAAATTAGATAGACTCACATACAACAAGATGAACTCAATAAAGGCCTCCAATCTGTATTTTATTCATGCTTCAAAGGTGACACAGAATCATTCCCATGACTGAGCTACAAGCAAAAATGACAGAGAACTAAGAAGGATCTGAAATAATCACTCTCTAAGCTATCTGCATAAAATTTTCTAACTCCTTTTACAAAGAGTCCTCAGCTCCTATTTATACCATCTTCCTCTACCACATGAGGGCAAAATATCAAGGGGTCGGATGCAGAGAAAAAGACAAAAACTAAGCCTTAAAAGCCTCTGAAAACATGTGTCTAAGTGGCTCAGAAGTCATCACCAGATAATATCAACATAAATTCTGCTCAGAAACGCATCAGATCCCTCTAGAAGACTCATAAAAATCTCCGAAACTGCAATAACTCTACTGCAGAGAAAACAGCTTTATCCAATGACTCAACACTTAGGAAAAATTAAAAAATATCTGCCTTTCAACTTTAAACTTTTATCAGAGACAATTAAATATTATTTTTTGCATAAAATATTTATTAAATAATTTCTATTTCATAACGAAATACAATTATTTAATAATTGATTTAATAATAATTTATTATAATATAACTTATTTATTTATTTATTTTGGAAATATTAATTATTTTTAAATAATATCCTAAGTGATAAATATTAAATATATTATATTTCATATGTGAAATATAAACTATTTAATATTTATTTTATTATTTAGGATTATATTGAAAATAATTAATATTTATCAAAATAAAAGGAATAAGTCATATAATAATAAATTAAAAGAAATAAATATTTAATTTAATTTATTTAAGTTTAAAGTTGAAAGGCAAAAATAAAAATTTTAATTTTTGCTAAGTGTCAAATGCAAAACAAACCTTGACAAACATAGTAAAGTGCCGACATTTGGCGACCAAGGTGGATATAGGGTATCGAACCCTTATTTCATTTCATTTTTTACATCTCATTTTATTGGTCTTTCGCTGGCGAAGGAGGAGGAAAGAGGGTTATGAAACCCTGGCCGCCATGAAATCTCTGAGACGTAGGCTCCTCTCTGCTTCCCCTTTTCACAGTTTCTCTGGTTAAAAACTGCCGCTGCTACTTGGATTCGAGCCGCCATGAATAAAAAAGGGTAAGAACTGCTCCATCTTGCTTGTACTTGCGAGTTTACTGCAAAAAACAAAATGTGGATGGCTGGACTTTGCATCTGTTGATTTTGTTGGATACTTTCTAGAAAGATTACTGCTTTTTCGTTGCAATCTACTGGTTTTTATTGAATCTGTTTATTCTGTATGGAGTTGGAGCTGTTATTTGTATTTTCCTTCTGCTATCTGAGCGTATACATAAAAAGAAATGTGGGTATTTCCTTCTTTGGGAGATTTGAGCACAAAACCCTCCTCCTCCTCTTGGTGATATCACAGGGAAACCTATAATGTCAGCATGCTCTTGAATATATAGAGAATTTATTATTCTTTTTTTAGAAAGGCCGCCACATGCAAGAAGTGTATCAATCTTTAGACCATGAGCATTGCAATGCTCGACCATGTGCCGTGTACTATATGCAATGCTCGATAATGTGGAAAGGCATAAAACAGCCAATTGTTTCTCACTACTTTCAAGTGTCAGGCTAGAAATCATTCCTTTTGTTTCTGTTTCCTCTCTGCTGGCTTCTTGGTCTTAAAACGCATATGTTGTTCTCCAGCCTCTCTAAACTTTGAGAGTGCCACATAAGAAGCAGCGGCTGTGTGACCTCCCAGACCAGCATGTAATCTGATCCTCATTTATTTTTCTGTCTCTTCAGTTGTAATGCTTGCTTTCGCATTTACATTTTTTTGCCAATTTAGCCTGAGAACATTTGCTAGCAGGTAGTGACTTTTATTCTTTGAAACACCCATACGTGTTTCATATTCAAGGTCAATAATTTCAATGGCCCCATCTCCTCTTGCCACAGCAACAACTTCATTATCCCCCCTTTCTAGAATTCCTTCAGGGACTGCTAAAGCATGAACAAATGGAGGATTACAAATTTGATTTGTGCTTGTGTCATTACTTGCATTACTTGAAACAGCCGCCCCCAGATCTATCATCTTGTTTGCCCTTCCTCTTGAGAAGTCCCATGTCAAAATTTTTTTTTTTTTTGAATCAAGTCCCCCAGAAATAACATTCACAAGTCCAAGCAATTTACTGAATTACCAGATGTTGCATACAGCATATCATCATTTCCTGGCTTGAAGAAGATAGAAGCAGCTGGTTCACTACCAAGATCAATAGCACATGCATTTTCCTTTCATCGTAAATCAAAGATCCGAACACACCCATCCTGGGTATATTTTTTTTTTGCAAGTTTGAAAAGGTATTCAGCTCTGCATCCGGGTATCTTCTCCTTGTCAAGTGGTACAAGCTGATCAATGTCCTTTGAAGGATCTTGCAGAATTCTTGTAGCATCTCCAGATATATTCAACTTGTCTTTTCCACCTAATTTAGTTCCCATTTCCTCATGCTGTTGTGATTTCTGGGCAGTTTCCCAAATATTGAAGTTCTTACAATTCTCCACAATCTTTTCATATGCTTCAGTAATCTGCTGGCACAACTCCTCCTTTGTCTCTGTAAAATCTTTTGCACTATCATAAGCTTCCTTTCCGTTGTTCACTTTGACATGTAGAGGGCAGTCATGTTGATTATTAGGACTGTCGTGTTGTTTTTTGTGCTGGCAACAATTTTCTCCCTTGGTACTCCTTCTGGAAGATCCTTTTTATTTAAATTTCTCTACGCTGTTCATTGGCTCCATTGAGACATTGGTTTGCGACTGCTATGCATCTAATTCTGATATTATAATTATGATTTTTTCATTGCCATCAATGTTACTCTTTTTAAACCATTAGAAAACAGCGGATCCTGAAAACTCTGTGATGATTTGTCTTTCTGATATCCTACTGTAGATGCATGATTCCAATATACTCATAATGTGTCTAGATTTAAAGTGAGTGGAACACCAGCACAAAGGCCTGTTTATGAAGTTCGAGCACGGGCTCGTGATGTTCATAAATAGATTTATGTGACCCTACTTTGTAGATGTACTGTAGCAACATGCCCCCTTTAACACTGTATCTATTTTCTTGCTTGATCTGATTCACTCCTACCACTGACATGCTGGGCTCGACCCTCGTGGGAGCCACAGTTCGTCCACATGTCAGTGGTAGGCGTGATGCTGCATAGGAAACAACTCATTAGAAGAATGCATAAATCTGGTGATTATTTCAAGGATATGAATGTATGTATTGAGTAGGATGGTGAGTTAGCTAGCTATTGCTTAGATCGTTAGATCTAATCATTTTCTCCTCATTTTCTCTTGCAGGGGCTGGCATGGAGACAAGACATGACAGGGCAGCGGGACGCGATTAGCGACACGGCCAGTCATTCCCAGTATCAGGCAATGGCTGGCTCCCATGAACCTTCTCTCATTTACATGCTTTCTGTACTTAGCATTTATGCTTCTCTTTAAGCACTTGATTTATTTATTTTTCTAATGAGGTTAGTTTCACGGCCTGTGTGAAACATAATGAGCATTCAATTAAATGAACAATTTACATTTTCAGAAAAGCGTGAGATAAAATCCATTTTCCTTTCATATTGTTGATTACTTTTCATCATAAAATGTAAACCTATATTTGCAAAACAAACCAATTGACTGTCATAGGCAGCAAGCATGTTAATTTTATACACGAATGAATAGTTCCGGCCTTGTTGGCTGTACCAATTTGACCTCAAAATTGGTAACAATAAGTAAATCATTGGGACGGGTGAGAAGATGTCCTTGGAGTGGCCGAGGAAGTTGCACGTGGAAGCTGGGGTTGAAGAAGCCTCAAGTCTCTCTCTGCACCAAGTTGCTTTTCCCTTGCTGCTTTTAGCAACCTCAAGGCCTCCATAAGGTCCTTCTCCGCAGTGGCCAACTTTTGCTCCTTCTCCATCCGCATTGCCCTCTCCTGGTGCAACTTAGTGTCCAACTCCTGCACTCTCCTCTATAGGGCCTCTTGCTTTTCTTCGGCCTTGCGGGCTTGCCATGTGGTCCTCTGTAGGCACAAGAATGTCTCCCTAAATCTTTTCTCCATTTGGATGAGTGTCTATCATGCTAGACTGTCCTTTGAATCCAACCACGATGTGAGGAGTATCCCAATCTTTCTCCCTGTCCACCAACTCCATCTTAGGCCATCCTTTCCTTGAGAGGCGCTCACTAAACTCTGTGTGGCAGCCATTTATCA
Organism: Chamaecyparis obtusa; assembly: GCA_027943335.1. Lineage (NCBI taxonomy): Eukaryota > Viridiplantae > Streptophyta > Pinopsida > Cupressales > Cupressaceae > Chamaecyparis > Chamaecyparis obtusa. The sequence goes on along the minus strand of BSBK01001267.1, from coordinate 406,018 downwards.
TAAATTTCAGCAACACTTTAGGTGCCAAAGTCAGGGATCCTGTATCCATCTCTCTCGCTTGGTCTACCATGTTTCGCGTGGCTGAGGCCATAGTCTTGAGCTTTATGAGAAACCGCTGGACATAATCCCCAAAATGAGGGGCATGGCTTCCCTTTGCAGCCACTACTTCTTCCTCCATATGTTGAGTCCCCCCATCTGTTCCTGTACCTAGATGGCCTTCCTAAGCTTCTACCTGTTGCTTCCCCCTCATGAGAGAGGGCAAGGGTGCTGGGATATCCTCTACCTCCATTTGAAACTTGGGTAAGAGGTTATTTGCTTCTGAATCTATTCCGCCATTTCCTTTCTCTTTCTCAGGGAGTGCGGTGGGAGGTGGTCTCACCGTGTTATTAACCCACTCTTCACTGCTACAGGGGTGGTAGTCACTATGGTAGATGGAGTGACCACAGGGTGGGGAGACGTCACTGGTGTCTGTGTGATCAGAAGTCCCACCGGCTATATTATCTCGACACCGTGTGAAGTGGTGATTTTGAGACTATGAGCTCCCTATCTAGTCAGACGCAAATCTACGACCTTGGCCTGTGGTATTTCCTTAGGAGGGACCAAGTGCGCTATGACTAACAGTTGGGATGGCGTGAAGGCTATGTGTTTCACTCCCCAATCCAGAAAAGATGATGCCTTGTAGCCACCATGTTGCAGTGTAGTGGTAGTGCCGCTCAATGCCATGGTACTGTCACCCACCACCATATCTTCCTTTTGTTGGACTGCTTGTAGGGCCTCTTCCATCTGTGCATCCAATTTCCTCCTCACCGTTTCTATGTCATCCGGCATGAGATCCTTCCGTACGGTTCTTGCTAATCAGCCTTGCCGTACTGCTGCCTCCTCCACTTCCTCAGATGACTCCCCTATGTCCCCTTCTCTTGCAGTAGATTAGCAAGGTGCTGATCTGGACTCTTCCTCATCCTTTGAACTGGAAGAAGTCACATGGGTATCTTGTTCAGTGGTTCCTTCCTCCTCTGAGTTGCCATCCTCCTCTGTACTAGCTGTGGTCTCCTTCCTAATCTTCTACTTGAGGGGTTCAATACCGCATGATGAAAATGTATCTAAGTGTAACTAGTAGCCCATGGTGGGCTTGTATGGTTCCACTGGGTTGGAAGGAATAAAATTACCCCAGTGCTCAGGTGCTACTTGTGTGCGGAGGGCATCCATGAAGAGTGCTATGGCATGGTGCGAAATATAAAATGTTTTGTGCCTTAGCCGCAAGAATTCCTTGATTTAGTCAGACAATGATTGACCCCAATTGTATATTGCGCCATTGTTTAATCCGTTCATGAGCCGTGGCATCCAGATAGCAATGTTGGATGCCCTACTTCCTCCTGTGAGTTTGCTTTTTAGAAAACCCATGATACACCTCCATTCTGAAGAAGATATGAAGGGTTACTCAAACCCCTATTGTTGCTGCTACTCCACAAACTATCCCATTGCTTTTGTGTGACGTCTTGCCTGCATATACACTGGAGCAATAGTTTCTTGTCCTCTATGGACATTTTTGATGATGGTTTTGCTGTTGAGTTTTGGTGCAGGGGCACCTCCCTCTACGAATTTTATATTGTTTAAGTCATCTTAGAAATGATTTATTTATTAATTCATTGGAACCATAGTACAAAATGGTTTATTTATTATTTTTATTGTAATCTGGATCATATGAAATTTTTAAGGAAAAGACCGAATGGGAATACAAAAGGGTCGAAGGGTAAGTGAACGATTCCATAACTGTCCAAGATTGTCTTTAAAAAAAGACATTATTGTAATCGCAAGGAGAGTGTCGACAAAGAGTAGATTGAGGAGATAGAATAGAATTGGTGGAAAAGGATTGGGCTCTCTAGCTAAAGGCTAGAGAGTCAATCATAATGTATTTGCCAGTTGTATTTCAATGTAATTGTTCAGTTCTAGAATTGTTACCTCTATCAGGCAATGAGGCTAACAACAATTCCAGTTGACAATGGAAACCTCTCCTAGCTATGGGTGGACTATGATTGGAGAGGAATCTCCGGATTCTAGGCCGGTTCCTATAAAATATTGGCTATCACTTTACTAACCTGAAAAACTTGATGGGAAAAGGGTAAAGGGAACTGAAAAAAAACTTAGAAAATAAGGTGATACACCAATGACTGAATCAGAAATCAGAAAAGAAAACAACTCCAGACCTAGCTCACAATGAATTTCAGATGATTGGAACACTTTTCATCATATAGGCTAATGAATTTGATAATTAGGGATTAACCACAAACTATTGAACTCTTAGCAACATACGTTTCTCAAATAAGGTTTGATTAATCAGACTTATCAATCTTGGAAGGAACAATGAAACATTCACAAAATCAAAATTATAAACACTTACTAAAGAAGATGGAAAGGCATGATAATCTGAACACAAAAATGACCTGTAATCTGGTATATTTCCTTCACAATTTCTGCAAAAATGGTTACAAAAGTGGCCCTTGAGCTTCTAGGAACAAAACAGTTCACTATAGGCTCTCTTTCCCACACATGCGACCCCTAGAAAAGAAAAAACTTCCTTTTTAAAAAGGCCTCCTCAAACCCTAATCCGGGAATGCCTATCTCTCCTAAAAAATGCTCAATCTTTGGCCATAAATCATGCCAAATATTTAGGTCACATGTTATCAAAACTGAAAAGCCCACCTTCCCCTAAATTTTGGCTTTATACAAGGAATAAATCCCTTTTATATAAAAATTTAAGCCAAATTTAATACATTCTTTTAATATAATTGGCTTTATAATTAAAGAGATAAATCTCTTAATACAAATATTTAGCCAATTAAATTAAAAGAAAACAAATATTAATAAAGATTTAATAATTGTTAATGTCACTAAATCATTATTTAAAAGTTTTAAATATAAATATCAAAAACTTAATAAATAATAACCTAAGTCTACCCTAACTTCTAACATACGAACTTTAGCAATTATGAAATAGGTAGACTGGCGAGTAAACTCGACCCACTTGCCTTTACATTTTGGAATATGCTATAAACATGGGACAGATGGCAAATTTCTCATGGCAGAACTGACCTCCTGTCAGTGTTAACATTGTGGACGCCAAGTTTTATCTTATTTTGTTTTGGGCATTTGATTCATTGCATACGAATAGGTATTTTGATTGGCATTTTGCAAAGGAAAAGGGTTTGAAACCCTTTTTTACTGCTCTCGACTGCTGGAAACATGGCTTTGTTTGAAGATTTCTTGCCAAAAATAAGGAATCAGTTCCCTTTAGAACTCGGCGTCAGATGCAACTGTAAGTTCTCTTTTCTTGAACCCTTTGTTCTTCCTTTTGCAAACTGAAGTCTGCCAAACGTGGCTTTTCATTATGATATTTGATGCTTCTTTGCTGGCCTATAAATATGCACTGTTATATTGGAAATGTACTTACAGTTTAGAGTTTGAAACTCTCTGTTTCACCCTTTGTATTGCAGTTTGAAATCAACTATATGAACTTATACTCAACCAGTCTTTACGTTAACACCACTCTATTTGATTTGAAATGGGGATTTTGCTGTTCACAAACAAAAAACGTGAGCTTATAATTGCTGTCTTCCCTCCTTTGAATAATACTTGCAAACCTGGACAAAACCGTGTGTTCCATACTTGGTTCAGTGATTACTATTTGTTAATAGGCATTTATCAGTTTGAAACTGATACTCACGATTTACTGGAACTTGATGTCTTTTTTGCTCATAAAAATGATTTTGAAAAAGTTGCTGTCTTATTTTCTTTTGAACAATGAGTACAAACTCTGTTCTTCATCATGCACTGCATGCCGATAACTCTCTGTTCTGATTTGAACCATGTACTATTAATATTGAAAATAGATGCATTGCTTCAAATATGCACTTGTAGTCCATTCATTATTCACAAATGATGAGTTGAAAAAACCTTCAGCATCCTTCACGGCATCCATTGTAAATGAAACTTACTATTTTATCAAGACCTTACTGTCATTTTTTATTTGATAAAGCACTGTTTCATGCTGATTCATTTGCATAAATATTGAGGAGATCATTTTTTCCTTACTGTTCTTTTCCTTTGCAAATTAGTTTGAAATCTCAGATGAACTCATACTCTCCTTTTGTAAACAGCTGCTAGAAGTCTTCAAATGATATTATTTTTAAAAATGAAACCCCTATGCTGAAAAGTGATCTTTCATTATTCATTTTAATTTGCAAATTTCACTTTACAATGTACTGTTACGGATCCATCATTCCAGTTTCAGCATAAGCTGAATGGTGCTTCCAGCATATAAGTCCGACAAACATCTCTGCAAGAAACTCTGAACATGAACTCTTCCCATTTTCTGACAAGTACTGTAAAATATGTTCAATTCAGCATTCCGAAGTTGTTCCTGTAGCTCTGTACTGTACATTTTTCCTTTGATACTGAACTTGGCAATTTATCATATGAAGTACAACAAGATACAAATGTTTATTATTTGTTAATGAAGTTCAAGCACGGGCTCGTGACACTCAAAAATGACAGAATGTTAATGAATGAGGTTCGAACACGGGTTCGTGACACCCAGTCATAACATTTTGTAAACATTCAAAATATGATTCAATCTTGAAGTACTTGAAAATATTCAGCATTAAATCATTGAAAGTTCTGAAAATGTACTTTGTTCATGACGAAATCAGCATCACTTTTTGGTGAAATAATTTGATTCCTTTGAAGATCAGCAACCTAGAACTTCCTATAGCAACTTGGCACGGAAACCAACTTGTTCTGCATCTTCAAAAATGACTGAAAATATGAACCAGTCAGCTATTATCTGCAAAATAACTTGTTAATTTTCAAACAATATCAATATGAAATATATCCTGAAAAAGGTTTCTCAGTTCAGAAAATACACTAAGTCCCTTTCATTCAAATTCTTGACTTGTTCAAAATGAAATCACACACCACAATAGGTAATAAAAGCGAAAGGTTTCATGTTCCAAAACACGCCCCTTTAACACTTTTTTGTAGTGAGTGCTGGTTTTCATTTTCTTACTACATTTGTTCTTAGATTGATATGCAGATAGTAATAGATAGGTTGCTGATGTATGTAATTGTTTCTCTTGCATTGCTTAGATCCGTCAGGATCTAACCATTGTTCTTCTCTTTTTTCAGATGATGCTTGCCCTAAGGACCTGAATGCTGATGGAGACCCGGGAATGACCTAGATGCGAGGACTTGACAGAGACCAGCAAAACCAACACAGAAACACAAGGCAATGCATGGGAACCTATTACACACTTTTGTTATCTATTCTTATTTGCAATGTACTCTGTTTATTGAAACATAAAATATGAATCAAATGACATTTGTACTACATTCTTATGAATGCACAATGTAATGATCAATGATAAATTTTTGAATTTGTAATAATTTGATCAATACTTAGAGTACATAAAATGAAAATATGATAATAAATGTAGTAAGTAGATGCAAATTAACAAAACCTACAAGACAGTGTTAATTAGATAACTTGGAATGTGCAAATTTCTCTTTTAGTGCCTATTATGTTGTATGGTTAGATTTTGGATAACAGTAATATCTTTTGATCAAATAATTTTTGTAAAGTTTTCATGGATTATCTCCTTCTGTTTACTATTAATTTCTCCTGCTATTCGATTTGGAAGAATTAAATTAACGTCTGGATGAAAGGCGGGTTCGAGAGTTCATTGTTAATGGACTGGTTATTGTATGTTCTTGTTTTCGATTTGACGAAAGTATTTGACAGTGAAAATGAATCAAGTTTCTCTTTATTAAAGGGAGACGATATTCAAGAATTCGTTTTGGTTATGTGAATATTGTGTTGAATCATTGAATGATATCGGATTGTCACAGTGAATGGTATTGGATTTTTGTTAAGGGAATTGAAGCCAGTGAGAGTTTCGGGTTTTCAATAACAGTCCCGATTTGGGATGTGTATGTGCGCTGTGTTAGGCAAAGGGTGGAGTTCAAATTCCCGAGTGTATTAAGTTTAAAACGGTTGTTCCAAGAAGCGTTATTCATATTGTATTGACTTCAATCTTGAAACCGTTGTCAAAAAGGTGGCAGATGGTGCTAATGATATCGGGCATTGTTAGTTGTTTAGACCTGCAAGGAATCGACCATTTGCGAAATGAACTTCATTGCAAGGTTGGTTGCATTCAAAATAGTACGAAAGGATATTGAATATCATCCTTAAAATGATAGCGAAGATCATCAGATTATGTACTCGGCCTTTGAAACAGAGGAAAGGGTGGCGAAATCTTCCGAGGTACATGTTCTTGCTTTGATAAGCCCATAAGATGATAGAATGGAGCTTGGTCCTTGGAAGCCATAAGGTATGCAATGATCGGTGAATATAGATCGACTTTGGGTGAGATGAATCAAAGATTAAGTTTGAAATATAAGTTATAGTTGATGTTGTTATTATTATTGAAATGCTGAAAGGATTTAGCCTCTAATTCGATGTTGGTAAAGATAGAAAATGAAGTATGCAAATTTGAAATTATTACCATCGATGCCCTCTGCATCAAGTGGTATTAGAGCTAGAAGCTCTTGAGAGTGTGAGGATTCACACCAGGACCTAGCCATATGTTGGGTTTGTTTTAGATTCTCGTTATGAAGTTTTGGTTGCAGATTGGTGCCGGTTCACTGAGCTGCAGGAGGTGGACAGGAAGGTCTACCAGAGGGACCATGGGAGATGGTCTCGTGTGTCACCAACAGACTGGGGAGAGAGGCATGAAGGGACTCCCAGGTGAGGGATAGGAGGTTGTGATGCGGTATGGACGAGTGGACTGTGCAATGGATGAAGCACCATTGGAGGCGACTAGCATAAACTCCATGGATAGGACTCACAGTTGAAAGAGATAAAGAAAGCGGAGGAGGCATTGATCCAGTGATGATGACGAGGCGATGATTTCGCAGATTCTCACCAATACATTTCCATGAGGACATGGAAAATTTTGAAGCTTGGGAGTATGGTACAAGGGCACCTCCCTCTATGAATTTTATATTGTTTAAGTCATCTCAGAAATGATTTATTTATTAAGTCATTAGAACCATAGTACGAAATGGTTTATCTATTATTTTTATTGTAATCTGGATCATATGAAATTTTTAAGGAAAAGACCGAATGGGAATACAAAAGGGTCAAAGGGTAAGTGACCGGTTCCATAACCGTCGAAGATTGTCTTTAAAAAAAGACATTATTGTAATCGCAAGGAGAGTGTCGACAGAGAGTAGATTGAGGAGATAGAATAGAATTGGTGGAAAAGGATCGGGCTCTCTAGCTAAAGGCCAGAGAGTTAGTTATAATGTATTTGCCAGTTGTATTTCAATGTAATATCTTTTGATCAAATAATTTTTGTTAAGTTTTTGTGGGTTATCTCCTTGTGTTTACTATTAATTTCTCTTGCTATTCAATTTGGAGGAACTAAATTAACGTCTGGATGAAAGGCAGGTTCGAGAGTTCATTGTTAATGGATTGGTTATTATATGTTCTTGTTTTCGGTTTGACGAAAGTATCTGACAATGAAAATGAATCGGGTTTCTCTTTATTAAAGGGAGACAATATTCAAGAATTCGTTTTGGTTATGCGAATCTTGTGTTGAATCATTGAATGATATCGGATTGTCAAAGTGAAAGGTATCGGATTTTTGTTAAGGGAATTGAAGCCAGTGAAAGTTTCGGGTTTTCAATAACAGTCCTGATTTGGGATGTGTATGTGCGCTGTGTTAGGCAAAGGGCGGAGTGCAAATTCTTGAGTGTATTGAGTTTAAAATGGTTGTTCCAAGAACCGTTATTCATATTGTATTGACTTCAATCTTGAAACCGTTGTCAAAAAGGTGGTAGACGGTGCTAATGATATCGGGCATTGTTAGTTGTTTAGACCTACAAGGAATCAACCACTTGCGAAATGAACTTCATTGTAGAGTTGGTTGCATTCAGAATAATACGAAAGGATATTGAATATCATCCTTAAAATGATAGAGAAGACCATCGGATTATGTACTCGGCCTTTGAAACAGAGGAAAGGGTGGCAAAATCTTCCGAGGTACATGTTCTTGCTTTGAGAAGCCCGTGAGATGATAGAATGGAGCTCGGTCCTTGGAAGCCATAAGGTATGCAATGATTGGTGAATATAGATCGACTTTGGGTGAGATGAATTAGAGATTAAGTTTGAAATATAAGTTATAGTTGATGTTGTTATTATTATTGAAATGCTGAAAGGATTTAGCCTCTAATTCGATGTTGGCAAAGATAGAAAATGAAGTATGCAAATTTGAAATGAATACCATCGATGCCCTTTGCATCAAGTTCCCCTTACTCGGCACCCCAAATACCCTACCAAAATCTTTTGCCAAGTAGGATACTATAACATTTTGATTCAAATACTTAAAAGTAGACTTATGTGTATGCTTGTAATAACCGTGAATCATTGTACGCAATACTGGCTCAAATTCTTTTAAATTAAAGATAGGCATAAAAATAATTTTATCTACCTCGGCTTTGAGCAATGAAGCCTTCAACTGATGATCCTCCTCTGCATTTTCCCACCAGGTTCGGCATTCACTTCCAGTGACGCTTTCAAACATAATGTTCTCCACTGTGATTTCCTCATCCTTGCCCTTGCCTGTGTCTTGCCCTTCTTTTTGCTTGCAGTCGCCATACTCTTTGATTTTGGGGGTTTCTTTACTGCCCCTGTGGCTTTATAGGAAACATCATAACTACTGTTGTTAGGGTTTCCAAAACTTGTCTTTACCATCCTTAATAGGTCACATAGTTTTTGTGTATTTCCTCCAATTCCATTATTCCTTCCACCAATTGTTGCCTAATATCCGTATAGATGACACCTTGTGGCAATGTAATATTTGTACGACCATGCAATTTGATGTTCATATGTACGGCTGAGGCAATTTGATGTTTGTATGATGTGTCTGACCTGTGTTCTTTTTCGTATGACCTATACAGATCCTGTCTACAGTCCCCTTGCTCGTACACATGTTGTTGTGGTTCAACTGAGCCATATGAATCCTCCTTGTCACTCATTTTTTTGTATGGCTTGTCTGCACAATGTAATCCCTAACTCCTCCACACGTACAGCTACCTCCTTGTTTCGTGCAGTCTGTACAGACCAATCTATTGTTCTGGCTGCCATCCATACGATTGGGGCAATGGTATGTGATTCTATACAGACCAGACAATGTTCCATGCAATCTTTACAAACCAATCTAGCGTAGTCCCTTGCTTGGTGTGTGTTGTTCGTACATGCTGTACGGTTATTGACCTTTTATCCTCTTTGCTTGCCAATGTCCGTATGATGTACGAATTTCTGCTTCTCCTGGCTTCCTTGACTTCTCACCATTGCACAATGATTTTCTTTTCCTCCCTCCCTCAATCTTTTGTTGTTGATTTCTAGGGTTAGGTGTTTTGCAATTTTCATCAAAAATTTAAAACACCCTTGCTTTTTATATCTTTTATTTCTTTGGCCTCCACTTTTAATTTTTATTATTTCCTTTTTATTATTTTGGCCTTTTAATATTTTCGCTGACATAAGTCTTTTAATAATCACTTTTGGTCTCTTTCTTTTTATGACCACTTTCCCCTTCATTCCTATTCTCGTAGCTTTAATTATTTTCATTTTATTAAAAAACAAGTTTTTCAAAGTTCCTATACCTTTTAATTTCTTTAGCTTTTGCGGTACTTGACATTCTTGCTTTGGCTTGGCAGTCTTTCCTTTAAATTTTTTAACTTTCCTCTTCCTAGTTTTCAACTTCTTTTCAATTCTAAGCTGCTTTTTGGGTCCCACCAGTTCCTCATTTTGTCTCCGTTTTATGCCTTTTTCTTCATCAACTCGAACCTTCACTTTTAACACATACTGTCATATACAAGTGCCAGGAGGTGTTTTATAACATTCATTCTCGCAGCACGTTCCTAGGTACTCTAGGTCAAATATTTTGTCAACTAAAGGTTCCGGTCCCACTCCTTTGAAACTTCCATCCACATACCTTCCTCCGTATGTCTGATACCAGGCCACCTCTTCTCCATTTATCGTCAAGGGTCCTTTTGGATTCGGAATCACTCACTGTAGAGAATTCCACTTGCTCTTGTACGGGGCTTGTTGTCCCTCCCTATTATAGTTGTCTATTATTTCTTCTCTATAGCCGTCTTCTTCAAAAATGAATAAATTGTCCATTTTCACCACCATTCTTAAGCATGGTCCCAAAGTGGCACCATATTCCTCCAGATCTACCTCCTCATCTATGTCCACTGCTAGAACATCACCCTTGGCTTCTTGTTCCTTCTTCCCTTGCTTCTCGGCTTCCTCATCAATGTCGAAGGCAACAAACCCCTCTCTTCTTCGTATGGAGCTCTCCACGTCCAATACTTGTTTATTCTAATCCAAAGGGCTGGGGATCCAAACAATGCATTTTTGAGGTGTTTGTGTATTCTCGGTACTACAACACCTTCCACATGCTTTCTGGCTAATCGTTCCTCCAAAGCCATCATAGGCTTGGCCGAGTCTAGGTCCGACCTATATGGTTCTTTTATGATTACTAGATCCTCTTCAATTTCTTTCCCTCGGCCATTAGTCCAATCTCCCTTTGTTGCGTATCCAAGCATATTGATCTCTACACTCTGTATCCCTCTCTCCTTATATGGTTTCAATTTGGATCCGGTCACTGGTTCTTTGATGGGTCTGTCTTCCAATGTTGCAAGTTTAACAACCCATTTATCCCTACTTCCCTCACTTTATATGGCCCAAGCCAACGAACTTTGAACTTCACAGGCTTAATTTCGTTACCACCTTTATATTTCAAAACTAATTTGCCCTGTCAGAAGTTCATTTGTCAGAGATGTTTATCATGCCAGAATTTCCTTCTCCGTTGGGCCACCTTCATTGCCCAGAGTGCTGTCATTCGTTTCTCATCCATCTTCATCAAACTGATTAGTCATTCTTTGAGACTTTATGTATCCCCCATTGGTTCTCCACTGCTACCCTCAGACTTGGCATTGTGTATTTTGCGGGTACGACTGCCTCCTGACCATACATTAGCTGGAATGGTGTGTGTCTTGTTGTTGCCTTGTACGTAGTCTTATATGACCAAAGTACGATAGGAATCCTTTCTTCCCAGTCGTAATCTTAAACTCAGCATGTTTTATAAAGTATTGAAATGAACACCTTATTTGTGATTTTCGCTTGTCCATTCTCTTGAGGGTAGTATGGGCTCGAGAGGTTATGGAATATCCGAAACTCCGAGGTCATGCTCCTGATTACTTGGTTCACAAAATGTACGCCTCGGTCACTGGTGATGGATAATGGTATTCTAAACCGGGTGGCTATCTTCTCGTATATGAAGCAGGCTGTACTAATTGTCGTGTTGTTAGGGAGTGCCCTCGCCTTCGCCCACTTTGTCAAGTATTTTTTTGTAACAATAATGTCCTGACACCACCATGCAATGCTGACCCTAAGAGGTCCCACAAAGTCGAGGCTGAACCTCTCGAACAACTCTTGACATTGTGAAGGGAATAGAGGCATAAAGTCTCACTACAAGGGTCTCCATGCCCTTTGGCATGTGTCACATCCGAATACCCATTCCTAAGCATCATTATGTAGCATTTGCCACCACAATCCTGCCAGTAGTACTTTCTATGCAGTTGCATAAGGGCCCATGTGCCCTCCTGCCAGCCCCTCATGAGATTCTCTAAGTATGCTTGGTATTTCTTCCTCCATAACACACCGATGAAGGACATGGTCCGGTCCCATCTTATATAATAGCCTGCTAACCAGCTGGAATGTCTTACTCTTGAGTGCCAACTTCTTACGTTCACTCGGTGGCAGCTCCCGAGGGAACGTGGAAGTGGAAAGGTATCGAACGATGTGTTCATACCTGTTAATCCTAACCGGTGACTGAGAGGGGGGGTGAATTAGTCAACTCAACTTCTTTAAAATTTTATCGTATGAAATAGAATACAGCTACTATGTGATGATGAAAATGTAATGCAAGTTTAACTAATTTGAACATAAATCACATACAAGAGCTAACACAACATTTATACGTGGAAACCCTCGATTAGAGGGAGAAAACCATGGTGGGACAGAATCCACAATCTTCACTACTACAGTAATAAAGTTGCCCTGTTAAAGGCTTACAACAACACTTGTTAAAGTGCTACCCTATGAAGGGATTTGATATAGATCGGTTAAGATCTTGACCCTATTAGGAGTCACCTTGCCAGAGGACTTAAAAACATCAATCAAGATGTCACCCGGTTAAGGGATTTATACAATGGAACCTGTTAGGGTTCTCCCTAATAAAGGGGATTTTACGAGCTTCAAACAATAAGAAAAAATGATCTTCTGTAGACACTTAATCTGTCATTCAGATCATACTTGTTCTATTCCTCGCTCGGCTTAGCTGTTCAATCTCTATTGTTCACTCTGGGTGACTGTATCCCTTCTCAAAAGACTCGGCTCTTCTGCTCTGCTTTATCTCTTCGCACTTGATTTCTCCAACCACACTACACTTATGCATGATGACCCGTATATATAATGATCTTCAGATTACAAAATGGAATTGTAGCGCCAAGCAATAAATCCTCCAAAATGTCGTTCTAGAAAGCATTCCAAAAATCTTGCATGCAAAAAACCAGTTCATGCCAAAACATTTGCATATAGAACTCTTCTTCATCCCAAAACATTCGCATACAAAACTCCAGTTCATCCCAAAATACTCTTTAAAAATTGGATCGGATTCCCACCAAAGCCGGATAGGAAATCATACAGGCACAGACCGGTAGGTCTGACACTATTGTGCAAAAATTGGTTGAGTCATCTACCTTTTGTGGTTTTCTTCTAGACCGATTAGACAAGACTGGTATCGTCGTGATTGGTGCAATTACACTGGTTACTTAGCAAGTTTGATGGTTGTCGACTGTGACAACTACTGGTTCACCACTACTTCTCTAACATAGTGACCGGTGTGTTTGATGTTTGCCAATGATGAAAACTAAGCGTAATGCCAACAATCTTCCCCTTTGGCATTGGTGGAAAAACATATCACAACTTGCAAAAGAGTATATACATATGAAGCTTTCATCATAATACTTCCTATGTCAGGTATCACCATGTTAACTGGTATATACTGTCACTACTTCCCTTGTGCATTGGCAACCATTGTGTCTGTCTCTACTTACCAAAAGACAATGATCTTCTCCTTTTTGCCTCCAAGGGAAAAAGGGTGTGAAGACTTAGATTTGAAGCAGGTTAAAAATGTCCTTGTAGATTTTCTAGGTTGAAACAAGGAAGGGTTTCCATGCAGATATGACATTGTCAATGGTGTACTTCATTGCCTGTAGACAAATAATGAGGTTCTCCATATCCTTAATTGTTTTGCAATCTGGCTCACTTAGAAGTGTATCAGCGTCCTTCGCTACCTTCTATATTATATCAAAAGTGGGAGCTATGTACAACTGAAATCCAATGAGATCTTGGATTCTCTTGGTATGCTCCTCAGATACTTTTTTTAGTGTGAGTGCTAAACTGGTGAGCTCACGACTATACTCTGTTATTGAAGAGGTTAGAGGCTTGAAGTGAGTGGTTGTCTATTTCAGCTCTTGTGTTGTTTGACTGGTTCTTTCTATGATATCCTTGACAAAATCTTCAAAATTGGATTGTTTTGTTATTAATTTTCCTGCTTCCTGAACCGGTTTCTTTGGTTTCTCGGTCCTGGAAGACACGGTTTCTTTGATGGCAACAATTTGTTAATGCAAGATATTGATTCTTTTTGTTTCATAATGATCAATAGCTACGGCTTCTAGATCAGTTATGTCCTCTCTGATTGTCTGTGCTAGAATTTCTAGCTGATCTATTATTGGTTCTTCATCAATATCTGCATCTGGAGCAAAATTGTAGAAAATATTCTTTACATTATTTAGAACCATATCTTGTTTTCTCTTTGTGAGCAACTTGAGTTGCCTAGTTGACATTTTGTTGATGTCAATTAATGATTCCCCTATTTGTGGAGTTTCCATTTTCTCTTTCTTGGAATCAGGTTCTGCTATGAAGGATAGCTTCCTTTTATTGAAGAGGAGCTTGGTATATCTCTTGGTTGTTTCTGTTGAGTGCCCTGTTCTCCTAATTTGTGTTCTTCTTCTGGTTGGTTTTCTTCTCTTCCCTGTTTGTCCTCTATATCTTCTTGTAGTCTTTGATCTTCTCGATTGATCTCTTTGCTGACCTGTAGAGTGACTCTGTCCTTCTGGGTGTCATCTATATCTTTTCCTTCAACTGTCTTTGTTGATGATCCCCATGTTACTTGGTCTTTCGATTTGATTGGTGTGGCCTGCTCATTGGTTGTAGTTTGCCCACCGGTTGTGTCATTTGTCTCATTACCTTTTTTCTTAGATACCTCAATGTCCATTGATATTTCTAGTAGGACTGTTGCCTTTGGCTGTTGAACTTGAGATTTATACCATGGACCTGTTGAATAAGGTGTCTCAGTAAATACTTGTGTTGATGTCACTTTTTCTTGCTTCTTTGCTGGAGTGGTGATATCATGATTCTTCCATAATTTCACTTTTTCTTCATAAACTTCTTGTTCTTGGCCATTTATGATTTTGGCCACTCTATCTCGATAGTCCATGTTCAGTATTTCTGCTTCAATGAGAATTTTGATTTCTTCCTCATCTAGACTTGGTTCTACTTGTTCTAGAATGTCCCTTATTATTTTTGCGTCTTTTTCTACCCCTCCATTTTGTTAGGAGCCTTTTATCAACTTCAGCTGGGAAGATGGACCTGTAATCCTTGGGTCCCCGGTTGAACTCAAAAAAACATTCTAACAGGGCGAGTTCTATTTTAGCCTTATCATTAGCGCCAAGGCACTGTACCATTTTGCAGCATTGCTAACCTTACCAAAATCTAAGATTTCATCAACTATATCATCAACAGTAAGTGTTTTTTCCATACCTTTTATTGGAGATGCTAGAATAGTTGGTGGAGTTAGATCACTACAAGTGTCTTCAGTGATGTTCACAATAACCGATTTGTTTGCTAGCTTTTGGTGGATGGGTGTGTCTATGCCCGTGTTGGCTAAAAATTTTGTTAGTCACTAAGACTACAACTTACAAAATTGTAGTTTTAGACAACGATATCGTGAGACAAATCTCTCCTCTCAGCAATAGGGGAGGCTCCCTTCTTACCGTAGGTGGCTTCAATGGGTACTTAACTGAAATTACAAAAAAGGGTAGTTCTCTCAATCAATTCCTCTTTTTTCAGGAATGATTCGCGTACAACTGTCACTTTCAAATTCAACAAAAAGAACCTAATTGCTACGATAATACCGGTGACTTAATAATTGATATAAGAACAACAACTAATGCAGCAGTTACTAATCTATAAGGTGAATCAACAACAAGGGCCCAAAGTTTCTTGCGATCAATTCTGTTTCAAAGTAATAAGAACTACTAGTGAGGCTCAAAGTCTCTCACTAATAATCCTAAAAATCAAGATAATACTTGAAATTAAAGCTCAAAGTCTTTTAACTCCAAATACTAGCAGCCACTATTATTATAGCAATCCCTCCTCTGTAGCTCAAAGTCTTCCAGAAAATGGATTGAAGCCTCCAATGATGCACACAAGCTTTGCTTTAGAAATGAACTTGGAAAAGATCAAATAATGCAACATAAGAAAACATCATCTAATCTCAAGATTTACAATACAAAGTTTGAAGAATCTTGCTTCCTTTATTCACTCTCAAAAACTCATACAATGAAACTCAGTTTTCATCAATTAGTTCTCAATAGGCTCTGCTTGTTTCAACAAAAGATAAGAGAGTATTTACAAAGAGCTCTCTTCTTTATATAGGGAAAATAGAAGAGAGAAAAGTGGAGAGAAAAAAGGGAAATCCCAACCACTTTGACTTATTCAACAACTAACTACTTGACTTATTCTATGTTACAAGCCTTAATGTACTTGTAACTTGATTACATGACTTATGCGTACAGGAATATGTTTTCCCATACTTACAAATATTTTATGAATTACATGTAACCTGTTAATCTACCTAAAAAGCATAGAAAAAGTGTTCTAAACACTTAGAATATTTATATCAAAGAGTATTTACGTAAGCTTCAAACTTCCGTAAAGACTCATGAATAACAAAAGGGTCTGGGGATCCTGTGTGACGAGCAACTGCAATTGCCTTTCGCAAAATGTGAGATTTTGTGTACCCAGTTGCTTGTTTCCATAATTGATTCAAAGATAACTTGCATTCCATGAACCAATCCAATGTAGCCGGACCAAAGTCATCAGTATCTGAATGTGAGCGCACTATCTCTAAAAACCTTGTCACTATGATCTCCCAATCAATCTGCTCACTATGCCTAGAAGAAACATCACAGGAAATCTTCTCAAATTCTTTCACCATATGAAGCTCTTGTTCCTCCCATGATCTCAGAACATCCTGTAAGTCTGTGGTCAATTTACTTAACACTTTTTCCTTGTTAACCATGAGATCAAGAGATTTAAAATATGAATCAGCAAAAGAGATGACCTCCAACTGATACAATTTCTCAAGATCGAAGTCCTGCAAAGTCTTCTAGACATTAAGATCATCTCCTAAAATCTGCAACTGCTGCTGAAAGGATGAGATATGCGCTCTGATTTCTCTGGCAGTGATATGAATATGCCTCAAGACTTCAAGTGAATCCTTAATCACTTGCGCACCCTGCGTCTCTATCTGTGCTGACCATTCATCCATTGCCTTGGCCTTCTTGTGATGCCTGTCATAGTCTTCAAGATGCGAGACTGAAATCGGAGCAGCATTCTGGGAGTTATTCATCATGCTAATAACTTCCAACAAGCGTGCATTTTCTTCTTTCAATTTATTTTTCCTCTCCCAAAGTTGATCATTCTTTTGAGAGAGCTGTAAGATAGCGTCTTGAGCATCCTGCTGACAACTCAAACGTGTCTGTTTCCCCAATTCCACTCTTGTGATCCTGAAATCAGAAGGCTGCAAACTGTCTGTAATTTCATCAACCAAAGGTTCAGCAATCTCAGCATATTTAGAATTGTCCTCCACCACAATACTTGAGACTGGCTTTGCCTTTTTGTTCTTGGGAGCTTTTGGCTTAGAAGCATACTTGAAATCAAAGCCCTCCAAAGGAATCTCTTCCTTCTTTCTTTTCTGTGTTATGATAGTGATCCAAGGAGGTAAAGAGAAAGAAGAGGAAGTTACTTCTGTAGATGTAATAGCCAAAGTAGTGACTGGATCCGCATGTGCAACCATGGCAACAAGAGGATGAGCTTCTTTCAAGACAGCCATAGGTGTAGGACTACCATGAGTAACCTTTGATATGAAATGATCTACCTATGCCAAAGTAGTATCCAACACTGCCGCTGAAGAAGTAACCATGGATGGGATAGTGATAGAGTATGCGTCAAACACACTCTCAAAACTATGGTAGGACTCCTCCTATACAACAATACGAGCAGCTGATGAAATAGGTAAAGCGGGTGTGACCAGAACCGAACCCATGGGAGGTGTGAGCCTTGTAGTGAATTCATCTGTAGCAGTGCCCATAGGTGAATCAGGAGATTCATCCGATGCTGGCGCAGAACCAAGAATAGTGGTGGTAGCTGAATCATCTTCAGGAGGAGGTACATCTGGAGGAGGCTCCTTTGGTACAGGTGCATCTGGTGAATCAGGCATCTCATCATCACTGGATTCAACTTGAATCCTCTCAGACTCTGTACCTTTGATCTCAAGAATTCTCCTGCTATCTTTACCCCCCTTAATGGTGAGCTTTGGAAGAGTGGGTACAATAGGAACAGCAAGATCAATTGTAGAAGATGAAGCACCATCTTTGGTTCTTCCCTTAATCTCTGACCGCTTGCCAACTGGGCCACCATGATCAAAATCTTTGCCAGCTTTTACATTAATGCTCTTTAGGCCCCTTCGCTTTAACTAGATATTGGTATTTGCAACAATGGACTGAAAGGGATCCCAGATGGAAACATTCTCCTTACCAGACCAAGAAGGAGATGTAATGGGAAAATTTTCAACATAGTTGCGGGTGTAATCTTGATCAAGGATGTTATCATCATCCTCAACACATGGTGGAATATCAACAAGATTAAAGTCTACAATCTGCCTGAGGGATAGACGCTGATAATCCATCTTTCTTATGTTCGTCTTAGTACGGAGACCTATCCAGATATCCTCCAATCTGTAGACATGTACAAACTGCCTCCTCATTTTATCATTAAGTCCCCGCCAGTCAAAGTGACTTCTTGCCATGAACTTCTTCAGAGTAATGCGTTGAAGCTCATATTCCATGTTCTTGGCCTTAGGAACTGAATCAATAGAGTACTCGCCGATCTTCAAAGGATTCCGAGAGGAAATCCCCACACCAGGTCTATGTAATGCATTTTGATGCATTTGGACAGACATAAGTTGCCAGGCCAGCTCCATAAGAATTATCTTATCAGTGGGATATCTGGGTAATCTATGCGGCTCACCCTTGAAATAACCCACCCTCATGTATGTGAAGCTAGGAAACTGGAGAAATAGGCAACCGTACTCATTAACCTTGGCCCATGCCTCATCTGACACCCACCGGTTTGGAAGATTCTTATCGAACATGCACATGAAATGCCCAAAGAAGGCATCCTGTACCCTACGGTAATGCGAGCAGCTTGCCTTCAAGACAAGCTGAGGATAGTACTCCCAAACTGGAACTAATGATCTATCTCCCTTTGTAGATAGTTTGAAAAAAGACTCGAGAGATGCAGCAATGTAAAACAGGTAGGAATTCATGTAAAATGTACAAGTGTCAACAACATGGGTAAGTTGTTCACATAGCATATCACTGATCATTTCCCCCTAGAAAATCTTCTTCTTTGATCGGATAATGAGGGAAATATATTTATACATCCAGGGCTCGAAGGTGTTTGAAGTCTTCAACCCTGCCAAGTGGTTGAACAAAGTGATGAGATCGCTGATTTCTTCTTTGAACTCAGTGCGCCGTATCCCTTTTGGCCATCTAGCAATACTCGGTCTCTTATGGAGCAGCCAATTCTCATTTATGAATTTGGTACATGAGGGAGTATCTTCATTCCATCTGTCTAGAGCCTTCTGCTTTGTGATGTTGATAGTAACAGAGCTCACAGGTACTTTGAATATTCTATCCACCGTTTCTGGATCTAGACTGATGATGGTCTTACCGTCTTGATCCTTAATGGTTCTGGAAGTAAGATCAAAATTCTTTGCGCAAGCAAACACGAACTCTGGTTCTAAGGCAGCTAATGGGAAATTTAGAAACAAGATGTACACTGCTCTGTTTGATGGAGAGCATATCCTTTGTAGCTGCAGCATCTACCCTTTGAAAAAAAATTTCAAAGTTCATATGAGAAACGTCCGTGTCTCTCACCTCGTCACAATAGGAAATCATCTATGAAGGTGTGATGGAGTTACTTCCTGTGAATGAAAAGCTGTGACATAGAAATCCCATAACGTGAGAACATCCTCTTGAGAAGGATTCATCAGCAAATGACAAGAAGAGAAAGGAGATGACTGATTTTGGGAAAAATGAATGGTTTTTGGGTGAAGGAAAACTCAAAAATGGGTTTTTCAAGGATGATTACATATGTGGACAGCATGAAATGTAAAGTGAAAGGATAATGGATGATATGGAAGGATAGTATTTTATAATGGAAAGTCAATTTTGTCATCATTATGAGTTTGACGTCATATGATGACGGTAGGGACAGCAATTTGATGCAAGTGGGAATAGGAAAACAGCACAAAAGGAACTTGCATTTGTCTTTTTTCTTTATAGGACGGGGTTTTTAATCCCGACTGCATGTACAAGAAAGATAAAGTTCTTACACATGCATCTTTGGAAAATTGGTGAAATAGGAATTGAAGAAACATGAATGCCATTACATGTAAATTTAAATTGCAAACTTAACATGTAAAATAAGCAAATTGGAAGAAAAACATGAGAAGGAAGAAGGAAAATTTACCTCAATCAGCAAAACTAAATCTCTCAAAATCTTGAGCCCAAATCTGAAAATAAATCCAATTGATTCCCAGATTTAGAAAAGATTGGGTTGAAAGAGTATAAATAATGCATTTTCCTATTCTCCCTCTCTTCAACTTGAGTTGTCAATGACTATGTACAGCCAAGTGGGAAAGATTGAGAAGAAAATTGCAAGAAAATAGCAACCTTTGACCATTTCTCATGCACATGTAATGAGAAGGAAAAACGGCGTCTAGGGCAACAAAGCAACCAAAAATGATGAAACAAATCATTGAAATGCTTACCAAATTGATTCAATGGCTGAGGGAATGATTGATGATGCTGAAACTCTTCAACTACAAGGTGTTTTGATGGAAAAAGAGCTCCAAGCGGACTGTTTTTGAAGAGAAACATATGCTGTTTATGTTAAACAGTCATATGTAATGCATGAGAAAATCGACGCCTATATGCAAATGCCTTTTTTCAAAAGTCTTTGTATAGCATTTGATATGTGAAAGGGAAATAAAAATCAACGCCCTTGACTTGAGAGTGAAAAACGCTATTTGAGAAGAATATTACGTATGCAATCAAGATTGTTTGAAAACACATGTACATTTGCTGAGAATTGACGCCTTCTTTCTCTCATTAAAAACCTTTTTCTCCAAGCCCTTTGCATATGCAATCAAACACTGGGAAGTATTGTTTCAAATTGCATATGTTATCTCAATAAAAACCAATGCTCATGCTGAAAATGGCAGTCACTAAAATGAGAAGAACTTTACATAGCATTTTGATGAGTTTCGAATGCATATGCAATAAGACTAAGAATCGATGGCTTCATTCTCTTGTTAAAAATGTTACTTTTGAAGGCTAATACATATGCGTTAGAGTTCAAACGTATATGCACTTGAGTCCAAAAATCGATGCCAAGCTGAGAATGAGAAACGTTAACTTCAAATACATATGCACAAAGAGTTCAAACGCATATGTATTTGGGTTCAAAATTGACGCCTAGCTATGAAGTTTAAAAACACTGTTTCCAATGATTAAAACATATGCATTTGAAGGAGTGTTTATGCATATGTAATAAGGTTCAAATTCGACGCCCAGCATATGCAAGTTAAAGACGTTATTTTTTATAACTCTTAACATATGTATAAAGAGTCGATTAATAACATATGCAATGCTGTTTGAAATCGACGCCAATATGCAATATAATCATTAAAAACATTCTTTTTCGAAGACTATTACATATGCTATCAAGTTAAAATTCGATGCTATATGCTCATGTTGGAAAAAACATTAAGGGAAAATATCATTACACACATGTAATAGCTTGAAAATTCAATGTATAGAGAAGATTAAAGAATAACTTTTACATATATTTAAAATATATGTAATAGCATTTAAAAATAACGTATCCAGGGAAGGATAAAGCATTTTAAAAGTATTAACATACAAAAACATATGTAACGCTTTTAAAATTTGACACCAAGGGAAGAGAAAACATGTTATTTAATTATGCAATCGCATCGAAAAATAACACTAGTTTGATGATTAAAATACGCCTTTTAGAAGATCAACTGCGGAATGTAACGAAAACATATGCAGTCAGTAATAAAAATAACGTATTTTAAAGGGAAAGACTTAAAAGATTTAAATCTTTTAATTTCGAACTAATTTAATATAATTATAGTATTTTAACTAGTTTATTTAAAAACTAATTTTATGAGAACGCTAAAAACTATATTAAAATCAACTTGGAAGGAGTTGAAATTTTAAAATGAATTATAAAATTCACTAATTATATTAAATATAATTCAATAACGTGCAATTGACTTAAAAAATCCCACCTTTTAATGGATTTCAAAGAATATGCAGTCAGCCCGAAAAACCCCACCTTTTTTGTCATATTTGGAGTTATACAACTCCGATTGACGTCTAAGTTAGCTCGAAACGAGCGTATTTTAGAGGGCTTTCGACTCGAGGGAAAATCAAGATTAAAAACAAATGGGAAGAACGAAAGAAACGCATGAGAGTGTGTTATTAAGAGCTTTTTAGGGATAACGAATTGCCTTTTTACATCAACTCATCATAACGTTCAAGACCTAGAGGATACTCCTACAAATTATCGAGAAAAATTCGTAGGGTTGCCACAATTTTGTGAATTCAAAATTGAGGACAACAGCTGGCTCTAACTGGGGAACGTACCTCGTTTGTTCTTGGAAACAATGAGGAATGTAGAATCCAGACCTCTAAGTGCCTTCATCTACTCCATTGGGCTATAGAGTCAAGCGACCAAAAATAAAAGACTCAAAAACCTAAAAATCTAAAAAGACTTGGACATTATGTACAAAGGGTACTTATTTGGAGCTCATTCAAAATAATGCTTTAGATGCTGTGCACTATATGGCAGTGCGAAAGGAGTTCCATCACGGTAAGCCAATAGGAAACTGTTTTCTCCAACTACTTGATGCACTGTGAAAGGACCTCGCTAGAGAGAGTCAAACTTGCTATGCATTCGTTTTGGTTCTCGCCTTTTATCCCATAACAAGACTCGATCACCAATTTGAAATTCCCTCTGCCTTGTTTTTTTGTCAAAAAGATTCTTGACTTGCTGCTGATGTGCTGTAAGACAGTCCACCACTTGAGTTCTTTGTTCTTCTAACTGATGTAAGAACATGATTCTTTTATCCAAAGAACTTTCATAAGTGCCTTCTTCAATGGCCTTAGCCAATCTAAGAGCGGGAAGCTCTAAAGTTATAGGAATTTCTGAATCTAAACCATAGAGAAGCTGAAAAGGTGACATGCCAATTGCTCTCTTAGGTGTAATCCTGTCTGCCCATAAAGCATCAGATAAAGCCTTATGCCAAGACCTTTGATTATCATCCACAAGCTTGCGAATGATAGTAACCAGATTTTTATTACTAGATTTAGCCTGACCATTTCCTTGCGGATAATAGTCAGATGAATGTGAAAGAGTAATACCATGTTCAAAACAAAACTGAGTAATTTTTGATGAAGAGAAAACCGAAGCATTGTCTGTCACAATCTTATTGGGAACCCCAAAATGAGAAATAATATTCTCCTTCAAAAATGAACATACCACTGATGATGTTGCACTTTTGACTGGAATTGCTTCAACCCACTTAGTGAAATAATCAATTGCGGTCAAGACATATGTATGACCCGCACTGGATACTGGATTAATAGTACCAATGAAATCAAGGGTCCATTGCTAAAATAGCTCCTCAATCACCACAGGTTTTAGAGGTAATGTGGCCAGCTTTTGCTTTCCTACAAACTGCTGACAATGATCACATTTGCGTACCCAATTGTATGCATCTTGGAAAAGAGTTGGCCAGTAGTACCGCGCTCGCAAAATCTTATGAGCAGTCACAGGTGCTGAAAAGTGCCCACCACATGCCAAATCATGAAATGATTCTAACAATCTGTCCTATTGTGCTTTATCCACACAACGAAGAAAAATGCCATCAATGGTACGCTTATACAATCCACTGTCCCAAAGGACAAAGTGAGCAGCTCTCAACTTTAAACTTCTCCTTTTCTTGTAAGTCAAATGAGCCGGACACTCGCCATATGTGAGAAAATATGCAATATCAGAATACCATTCATCAGTTGCACTTACAAACAAGACCCTGGGTAAATCTTCAGGAGTTACCTCTTCTGGTTCATTTTCAGCCATAAGCTGACACAAACCTTTACCACGAACTAACTTGGTTGGTTTGATTTCAATATCATATTCCTAAATCTTGGCAATCCAATTGCCGCTCTTTGTCCCAAATTCCTGTTGCGTCAAAATTGACTTGACGGTTGTATCAGGAACCAACACTTCAACGTGGGAATTGAGAATATAGAATCTAAAATATTTGACTGCCTTTACAACTGCAAAAGCATTTTTCTCCATCAATGAATACTTCAACTCATGTGACTTTAGAGGACAACTCATGAATGCGATAGGAGATTCTATATTTTTAGTATTCTTCTGCATGAGAATAGCTGACATAGTATGCTTGGAAGCATAACTATACATGATAAAATCTTTAGTATAGTCTGGACAAACTAAAACTAGCGCTTGAGCAGTTGCTTCTTTAATTTCCTTGAAAGCAGCCTTTCCTTCAGCACTCCAGCGAAAAACAGACGCTTCTTTCATCATATTTGAGATATGACGAGTCTTCTCTGCGAAGTCTGGAACAAATCTCCGTAGGAAATTCACCTTTCCAAAGAAAGAATGAACCGCAGTCTTACTTGTGGGTAATGACAAATTTTGATAGATTTGACTCGTTCAGGATCAATCTTTATTCCTTCTTTGGACACAATATGTCCAAGAAGTTTACCTTCAATAACCCCAAAGATTGACTTTTTAGGATTAAGAGAAATTCCATGCCGTCAACACCTCTCCAACACTTGATGCAAAGGATATACATGGTCTTGCCTTTGCTTAGAGAAAATGGTAAGATCATCAAGGTAAACCAAGATGAATTTATCCTTGATCTCATGGAAAGCTAGATCCATTGCGCGTTGGAAAGTAGCACCTGCATTGATCAATCCAAAGGGCATCCTGTTGTAAGCAAAAGTACCCCATGGAGTTGTGAATGCGGTTTTATATTGATCATCTTCTCTAACTTCAATTTGATTGTAGCCAGAAAATCCATCAAGCATGGATAACATCTAAGAACCAGTCACTGTTTGCAACACATGATCCATGATTGGCAAAGAATAATTATCCTTCAAGGATGCTTGATTCAGATTACGAAAATCTACACAATTGCGAATTTCACCATTCTTCTTACGCACTGGAACGATGTTAGCCACCCATGTAGAATGCTGGATCGGGAAGATTATTCTTGCATCTAACATCTTCTGAATTTTTGACAAAATAGTACCAGATATTTTAGGATTATACTGACGCTGCTTTTGCCTGAAAGGAATAGTTCCAGCTTTGAGAGGAATATCATGTTGCAATATTTTGGGACGAAAAGCTTTCAAATCATCATATGAATACGCCAAAACATCAATGTACTCACACAAAAGATCAATGAATTGACCTCGTTCCTCAGGTGTACAGCACTTTCCAATGTTCACAAACTTAGGATCACTTGCTGTGGTTGGTGCAGAGATAGTTGATACAACAATTGCCACTGATCGTTTAGTTTCTCTTGACGAGGGAATTGTTATTGGGAATTTATATGTCAGCTGTCATAGTGTATCTCTAGAGCGAGAGGCAGCACCTCTATCAAGTGGAATAGCGAGAGCCAAGAGCTACCCTGTTGTGGTATTGATGATCAGGGCGTTATAGCGGAGTCAGTAGATGGTGGTTCATGCTCCAGCATTATTGGTGTATAGTCTGACGTCGAGTCATGTGTGCAGAGTCAGGTGTTAGTAGTTGAGGCTTTAATAAGAGATGTGGATGCAGATAGTATGGACACATCTGATGATTTATTCGATGATGCCATGAGCCGCATTGGGTATGACACCCCTTGTGAGATATTGGGTGATGACTCCGAGGAGGTTTTGGTTGAGTCCTAAGATCAATGTTTATAGGATCTTACTATTGAGGTGGAAGTTGAGACATGCGAGGAGATTGATATTGCGAGGGCTTCCATTTCTTCGGATGAGGAGTTGGTTGAGGTACATAGTAGTTGTATCTCGGATGTAGAGTTGTGAGGGGACAATAGCACACATATGAGGCGATCTTGTGGTGGACAGTTCTAATTCAGTCTCCTATCACAGTGCAGTTAGTGGGACACAGAGCTTGCATAGGAGGCAAGGCTTACATAGGCATCATGTGTCTAGTCAGTTGAAGGTGAATGACAGAGACATCTCTTCAGCTATTGAGCATTATGATGCTATTCGTCAGATGTTGGCCATATCTAGTCGGGGTGCTCCTATGTCAGATGAGCACAGTGATAGTAGTTTTTCCCTAGCAAAGGTTCATGCACTTCAAGAGGCTGTCAGGGTCTTAAAGCATAATTATTCACAGTTAGTCGCTGACAGGGATTACCTTTTGGAGTGGGGGATTACTTGTTATGAGACATTGTTAGGGAAAGAGGAGGAGGTAGTTGAGCTCACCCATGAGTTAGAGGTGACTGTGGACTCACTACAGTGTACCCAGTTGGCTTTCCAGGGGTCACATTCACAATTAGAGGTGACCATGGAGTTCGAGCATGTTCGGTCCACACCAGTCCTAGACTCAGTTCGGTTGCACATTGAGGTGGTTAGTGGTGAGTTTGCGTCTACGGTTGGGGATGAGGGACATGATGATGTGGCAAACACATCTGTCCAAGATATGGGTGCAGTAGGTATGGATGAGGTAAGAGTATCAATGGAATCAAACTCTCATGTTGATTTTCTTCCTTTTGCTAGAAGCGAATCTATTTCTTCATCTCATATAGCTGATAGCATTGGACAGTTCGTAGTGCCACATGTTCAGAGGGATCGATTGTGGGTCGTAGGGGACTAGGTTGATGCTTCCACATATAATTTCTACTGCACAGAGTCCTTCATGGAGTATCTATGGGAGAGTTCAGATGTGCAAGAGGATTCATATAGAGTGTCTGAGGGTATTCTCATCTAAGGTTCTCGTGCTATTTGGAGGTTGGCGGGAAAGATTGTAGAGACTCTATCTACTATGCTTCCCCAGAGGGATTTTGAGGTTGGGTTTGCTGAGAGGATTGCTCAGGATCCTGTCTGACCGGTAGTTCAGAGTCAAAGATTGGAGCCATCTTCTAATTCCCAGACTGATACTAATGAGCCCTTGACAGAGATTGGGAGTTTTTATCAGCATTACACTATGAGTACTCATCACTTTTCGTTTGACCCACAGGGAGAACATTTGGTTTCGCGTCGGTGTGGGTTGGCTCTAGTTTCATACCATCCATTATGGGATGGGTTAGCTCCATCTTGTGTCGAAGGGATCGACGGTTGCAAGTTAGACTACTTGCAGTATCCACACACCCAGGACAGTTTATCAGAGGTTAGAGTTGGTAATAGTGATTTAGGTACATTTGGTCATTGTCATCTTCTCAGTGCAGTTGGGTGTGAGTATCAGTTTGGTGGGGACTCGGGTGTGGACAGAGTTGATATTTCAGTTGGGCTGAGTTCTGATGAGTTGTTACGAACATCAACGCCTACAGTCAGTTATCAGATGTTTATGTCATGGATATCAGTTATTTGGGTGTTGGTGCTACATGAGTTGTTTGTACACATCAAGGATAGTACAAAGTTCTACCCTTGGGATCCAAGTGGATTGTGATGTTCATTTTGCTTCGGATTTCTTGGGGACAAGGAATCTTAGGGAGGGAGGACTGTAATGTCCCCAATTTTGCCAGCATCGGTGTTTCAAGGATTAGCCTATTATTTTGATCCTCGTAAGTTAATTATTGTGGATAGAGGGTCTTTTGAAGCAGTGGCTTGGCTTGGGAGGGTCTTGTCTTCTCCACAATTCAGTAAGCTACAGGTTGGTCTTTGTTTGGCTCAAATTGGACTTCATTTGGTCTTAGATTTGTGTACTTACTATTTGTGGTAAGTTGGGTGTTGATTGAGATGGACCCTTTCTATTTTTGGAAAGTGCATTTGGTCACATGGAGAAATAATAGGTATAACTCCTATTTCAGATGACATATTTAAATGATGAGTATTTTGGGAGTTATTATATTTTTAGTGGCCAAATTATTATTAAATTATTAAATGGCTTATTATAAACTTATAATTTAACTTTATAATTTCACTTAAGTTGAGGGTTGAGTCATGATTGGAAGGGGGCCATTTATTATATGCCTAAGCCAAGTATTAAATATTTAAAGTGAAGTTGTGTTGGAAAGTTTCAAGAGCTAAGTTCTTTTGGGAAACTTTCACAATTTCAGAAGTTGAGTTCTTTTGGAAACTTTTATCAACAAAGCATTATAAATATGAGCTCATTTCATTGGAAAAAATATGCTTGAATATTTATTTTCTTTTGTTGCCTTTGTGACTTTCTGAGGTTATGAATTGTGCCCTTGCTGAAGGATAAGAGTTTTGGTCTACAGTTGAAGTATTGTAGATTCATATTGCAATTGTGCTGAGGTATACAATTTGCAAACTCTTTCTACTGTGTTTACTGTAGCTAAGAGAAGAGTAATTTCTATGATTAATTATAGTAGACATCTGGATGTTTGCTGAGGTTATTTGCACATTGAGGGTGCAAGAATTTGTGGTATTCATTTCTATGCTACAAGCGATCTGCTGGAGATTGTTATATTTATTTGCTGATTGATGATGGGAACCGATCTGTTATTGTTTTGGAGATTTTGAATTGAATTTACATTGCCAGCTGAATGGTATCTTCAACAAGTGTGAGCTGTGTTAGAGAAGGAAGCCATACAGTTTAATGCTGGTACCGTACAGATCTGCAGGGTTATCTGGACAGCTGGTGTGGTGTCTTCCTTGCATGAGCTGTGTTTGAATATTTTTGGGAGTCCTTGATCATAACAAGGCTGCATTCAATCCAGTCACAAGGAACCAACAGAATAACATGTGCTGACGTCAATCTACAACAGCACGTGAGGGATTTACAAGCTGTGTTTTTCTACCAGCTAGTGACGTTTTGTTTATATGCTGGCACGTGTTGGTTGTGGAGTGGTCTTCATGGCTTAACGTCACTGCAGACTTGGGAACCGTATTAGATATTACATATTGTTCATAAGTGCTGCATATGGTTGCAATGATGACTTCCTGGCGTATCATGTAGGGAGTCTCTGCTGGCACGTTTCCATTGTTGCTGGTTGCATTAAACATGACAGGGAATTTGGTGTTGAGGCAGCGTTTCAACATTGGCTGGCTGCGTGGTTGAAGGTGCAATTTAGAATCAATTAAATAATTTACTGCACATGTATTGTGGAAATATAATTATGGAATTATCAGCGAACATTTGAAATTCTATGAAATTGTTATTTGTTTGTTTAAATTGGAGGGAAATTAAAGACTTTATATTTATCTTCCGTGAAATAAAATAACATTGCAAATTTATAGTAGAAAATACAAGTGTTTAACCAAGAGCCAAGTAGGCTCTTCACATAAATCACCAAATATGGCTAGGAGTGTTTTCATCCTCGAAACTTGTATTTCTTAAAAGGTTTTCATCCTCAAAACTGGTATTTCTTAGAGGGTTTTCATTCTCATGAAATAAGAAACTTTCAGACTCTTCAGAATAAAAGAAGATATGAAAGATGGTACCCTTCTCTCTTCACAGCTCCCTTTTAGCTTTTTTTGGTGAATAAATTAATAATTTCTCTATTTTGCTCCATATTCACTTTAGTATTTGAAAATCATTTTAAATTGTGCAAAATGACTACCTTTTGTCTTCTTGAGTCTAATGCCTATTTTTCGCACAACTTAAAGTCACTTCTAAATTTTTATATAGTTAAATAAATTGCCAATTTAAAAATATAAGAACAATCACTCTTGACAACTTAATTATTTAATTTACATTTTCCTTTTTTTGATGCCAATTAGCTTAGGAGAAAATATGGGAAATAAGCTAATGGCTACAAATTTGCTTATGTGCAAGAAAGGGACATTATAGTTTTACCACTAGGGGAAGAAGAGGAGGATGCAGATTGTATTTGGTAGTTTTTGGACATATGTCAACAGTATAGAGCATACAATTAATGTCTATAATTATTTAATAATACAGTATTGTTTGACTTTGAAATTTCAAATTTTGAGCATTTGAGAGTCATATGAGATGCAATCTTTGAATTGTGACAAAATGCTAATCAGAATAGACTTGTGTTCGTTAAATTCATTAATTTCTGAGTTTTGCTAAGCCCCAAGTCCAAGTTAAAATTTTGGGAAGTTAAAATTTTGGGCTGTCAAATCTGAGTTTTCCAAGTATAGATGATCTAATGTGGTATTCCAATCACATTTACTCTCCGTGCTTAAAATTTGAGTTAATTTGGTATTTTACTCATTGCAAGATGACCAATATATTGCAGAGTGCAGACACTTTGTCATGTCCCCATTTTGGCTGACATCGTTTGGCATGAGGGATTTGCCTATCATCGACTCTCGTAGGCAAATGGTTTGGAGAGAGGGTCATTATGTTGATCATTTGATTGCATATTGCTGACAGAGCCTACATTCGGTAGAGCCTACATCCAGTTTGAGCCTACATCCAGTTGTAGTAGAGCCTACGTTCAGTCTTGAGCCTACATTCAGTTGTAGTTGGGCCTACATTCAGTTATGAGCCTACATTGTTATAATTTTGAGTTGAGAAATGTACTTTATTATTATAATGTTATTTTATTATAAAGTACATTATAATTGGATGTTTCTAGAAGTTCTAGCAACTTCTCAAGGAAAAGAATAAATAGAGGGCTTGGGCATTCATTTTGACATGCTTGGATTTGGATTTTCTTCTACTTCTTCATTGCGAAGCAATTTGTAGTCTTTGGTCTGCAAATTCTATTCGATCTTTGGGAACGAATCACTCCCTTGGATTGGCATAACTAAGGTAGTGAAATATCTACTGAAGGGTTGCAAATTTGGAGTTGGTACTAAGCCATCTCATTGGTACTTCATTGAGAATTTGATGTAAGGGTTTGTTTGTGATTAAAATAGCATTTCAGGAGGCATTTTTAGTAGGTCTGAAATTATAGGCGGCCGTTTTTAGCAGGTCCGAAAAAGCAGTCCGAAAAAGCAAATCCGAAAAAGCAGACCTGAAAAATTGATATTGAGGGTTTGCAATTGTTTGGAATAAGGGTTTGAATTCATCATTTGCATTGGTGAATCATTTTGGTGAAGATTGGATATCAATTTGGCACATTTTCAGAATTGCAATATCAGGGTTTGGAACCAATAATTTGCTCATATCTCCTAATCTACTTGGAGAATATTTTTATGCTCTTGGGAGGATCTTAGTACACCCCTGGCGGTCCTTTTCATAGCTTTTTGGAGTGTCAAAAACCCTGCAATTATTTTATGCAGGAGCCGTACATGTACGACCTGGTACAGCTCTGTGGTGTGCAGCACATAGCAGAGATTCAAGGGCAGTTTGGGGGCGAGTTAGGATTGCTTGGTGTTGGTCTTCAGCAGCATAGCAAATCAGAGTAATTGGAGCGGTTTCCAGGTGCACTTGTTGATAGTAATGAATGTTAAACATTACATATCTATTGTATATGACAGTCACTAAAATTCATGTCTGAATATGTACTGTTCTTGCACCATTCTGCTGTGATAATCAATTCATATATCTCTGTTGTTATAGTCAGTCCTCTATCTTCAGATATGGATATAAGTTAGCAAGGGTATTGCCACATTGTCATAGCATTGTATTTTGAATATTGTCACAGTCATACATAATCTGAAAACAGTCATTGAATTCAGACTTTGCATTGTAATTGGGTGCATTGATAGGACTACGTTCATTCATTGGTTTCATATCCAAGTCCATATGTTGTACACAGTCCATAAACAGTGCTTATATGTGTTAGATGTAACAGTTGCATGAATTCTGGAAAGTGCAATCAGAATTAGAGAAGTTTTTGATATCTTGTAGTAAGTCTTTACATTGCTTTGAGATTCATTGCTGCTCTATTGTATTTCATTACTACATTGGTATTGTTATCTCAATAACATTTGGTGCCCAAAACAAATAAACATCATTGCAAACAAGACCATTCAAGTGCATGCCAACTGTTTGACGAATTTACACGGATCAGATTTGGGGTTTTTAGTGATCCTACTAGTGAGGGTCATTACACACTTTAGGATTCCCTTGAAGATATTACAAGGCATTTGAGGGCTTACTTTATTTATTGTTTCTGGAAGATTTTTGCATAAATTTCATATTTCTGACTCCCTTGTTTATTATCACTTGTTAACGAAACAATTTCTTTGGAAAGAAGAAAAATAACATGCACTTACTCTATCTGCAAAAAAGTTCTCTTTTGTGGGACACCTAAACAGTGCTAGCTGGAATGCTTCCTGAAGAGAAAATCAAGAATGGTTTTAAAATGTATAAATCAAAGGAAATGTTCATTCAAAGATATTCAATATAATCCCCTCCTCCAGTATCTACAGAATACTAAACCCTGTGTATAAGTGTAGATAATTCAGACCACTTCCATACTTATCATTCAGTAATCTAAACTAATTACCTTCTATTTTAGTTTTTAAAATTGACCATTGCAGATGTGATCCAAACTAATATGCATTCATGTAAAGAACATGTATTCTATACAAAAACAAATACCTTGTGTACCAAGCCATCGTCAATTATAGAGCAACTCAGTTTCCTAAATAGCTCATACAAGGCTTCAACATCATTTATGCTGACTACCTTGCAAAAAACAAAATGAATGGCATATTATTAGACATATAGAAGGAATATCACCCATGAAGAGGAAATGTGTTTTTTGAGACCGAAAAACTGTAAACTTGAAAATGAATAGAATGAGGAAAAACTTACAATAGAGAAGTAAAATAGACAATTACCATGTACCTAAAATAAGAATGATTACATATGATAACAGCTAGCAAAAATAATTTCTAATATGACCTTCATATTCCCTGACACACTACACAAAGCAAAGTAAATAGCAGCACTATTTTTATAACAGAGAATTTATTATCGAGAGAGCGTATTTAAACTCAATTGAATTTACATCCCAAGCTATTAATATACAATCACTTTTGGATTTATCAACATGATATTCTGGAAGTTCAAAATTATAGTGTTATGGATCCATTTGTAGCAGAAAGATTTTAGGTAAAATAATCTACACTTAATGGGCTCAAGGGTTATTGAATTGTCTTTCAACAAATTCTGCAAGAGTCATTAACAGAGTGTATGCTTTTTTAATGAATAGAAAGTTGGGTGTAAGCAATATTCTAAGAAAAAAAGTAGTCTGGCAGACCCATTAATGGACCAAATTCCTTGTTTGATTATCAAAAAATTGACTAAATCCACACCATTTTTCAAGGTCCTTGATGTTGTACCCATATGATTTTTTATTTATTATGTCAAGTTTCAAGCTAAATTGTCATTTCCTCAAACACAAGTTTCAAACGTCTTGTTTGTCCATATTCTTTTTTTTG
Source organism: Chamaecyparis obtusa (assembly GCA_027943335.1). Classification (NCBI taxonomy): domain Eukaryota; kingdom Viridiplantae; phylum Streptophyta; class Pinopsida; order Cupressales; family Cupressaceae; genus Chamaecyparis; species Chamaecyparis obtusa. Next base: position 372,856 of record BSBK01001267.1, on the reverse strand, counting down.
TTCCTCATTCTAATCTTTGCAGATCAAAGAATTTGGCTCTCAAATGCATTTGTTATGACAAAGAACGAAGTTCAAATTGTAAATACATTGCTGAGTGCGCAGTATAGTATGCAGACCAGATTTTTGCCAAGAAATGGGTGCACACCCCTTTATGAATATATAGGACTTAAAAGCAGCAGCAACAGTTGTATATAGGCATGATTAGCGCATAGTGAACTCATTTTTTAAATAGCAGATCAAAGTTAAAAGCAGAGAAGCTATATACAGGCAATCAGGAACTGAAAATAGCGAAGGTTTTCTGTGTTTAGCTAAATCTGCATTTCCGCTCATCTTTCACATTGTTTGTCAGTGGGAGATTTTATGAGCAGTGGCCTTGTAATTCCTAGAGGGTTTTATGATAAAACTCAAGTCATATTTTCAAAATACAGTGATTTCCATGGGTATCAGCGCCTAAGTTCATCATTTCAGCAAGGGTGGCCGAATTTCAAAGCGTTCTTCATCAATTATTGAGAAGGATTTCATCATTTTAGCAGGACTTTCACCCTTTCAAGTTGTTTTAATCCATTTTCAAGCGGATTTTCTTCCTAGAAAAAAGTTTTAACTTCTATAAAATCAATTTTAATCAGCTGCACCTACAGTTTTGGATTAATTTTCAACAGTAAAATTAAATAATAAGATAAAATGCTTGTAGAAAACAATCGTGTAAATGTTTTTTGAGTCAACATTTAGAATCACTCTCTGTGATTCATCATCAGGACAAGTATTGTGATGAATCGAAATATTGACTCAAAAAATATTTGCACAGTTGTTTTCCATAAGCATTTTACTGTGGAAAGATTATACCAGCTAATAATTAATTAATTAATTTTAAATTATTGAAAAACATCCAGTAAAATACAACTTTAATTAATTATATATAAAGTGACTGCCCAAAATATGTTAAATCCTGATAACTTGATCATATTAATGTTCTGATTTTTTTCAGATTAGACAGATAATATATGTATATATAATAATTCAATTCTCATAATAACTATATAATCAGTTTTATTTATCTGACCGATGCTACATACATCAACAAAATATTTATTACTTAAATAAGTCACTTTGTGTAGCAATAAGGGTAAATAAAAATTATAAAGTGATTTTAATTTAATTTCCCCAAGTTTTGTGGGAAGGTTATAAAAGAAGGCTGGGGTCTCATTTGAGTATAGAGAAGATTGATAGCCTTTTAATTTCCCTGCAGAGATTTCTGGTTTGAGCTTGACGGCAAACTTTGAATGGAGGACGAAAATCCCAAAGGTCTAGAGTTGAGGATAGAAACCCTCATGTTCACTGGAGCGGTTCCACATAGAGATTAGGTGAGGATGAAACCCTTCATTACATCTTTGAGATTCTCAGGTTTCAGTTAAATGATTGAAGATTTGCAAGAGATTGATTGAAGAAAAGTTTATTTTAAAATTTTTGGGTTTGGTAGAAAAAAATCAGTTTGTTTGAACTTGTTGTATGAGTCCATCTATTTTGAAAAAAGCTTGTAAGCAGATTTCTTTTAGGTGTGGCCCTGAAGGGTCGATGTTTTGAAGTTACTAGTTTTCTTTTTTGGAAGGGTTCAATAGGCTCGTGCTCCCTTATCGGGTAGCTAAAATTACTTCGTCAAGGCCCTCACTAGGCTGGTCTGCTCACAAGGTTCGTGCCCCTGCTGGGCAACTCATGGTCTGAACCTCCATCAAAAAAGGGAAGAAGAAGACAAAACTTTTGAAGTTAAATTGCAAAAGGGGAAAATTTGGATTTTGGTATTTTGTGACAACATTGGTAGACAAGAGGATTTAAAGGCAGAAAAAAGAGGAATTGTGGTTTGTGATGAAGATGTGGATTTTGAAATTGAGATTTGTGGTATTTTAGTCTCAAATTTGGGAGCATTGGAAAATTATTGGGGGTTTATTCCTAGGGTTTTCATGACTTTCAAGTCTGTTTTTTTGGCATGAGATTTCTTGACTTGGGCTTCAATTTACCATTCTTGGTGTTCAACAAAGTCCAAGAACAAAAATCATTTATAGTGTGATGCAATTCTAAAAAGGATTATTTGGTTTTAAAAATTTGGGCTTAGCTCTCATTAAAGGAGCGATTTCCCTTCAATCATATGGCTAGCTTCCGTGTCAAAATTAACAGTAGGAGGACCAACATAGAAAAGAGCATGAGAAAAAATTAAGGATGTCATGCACTTTCATTCATTCAGAGTCTCCAAGCTGAGGTGGATCCTACAAGCAAAAGAAAGACAAATTATGATACAAATGGAATCACAGCTAACTCAGTTTGGAGTTTTCAGATAAATTGACTAATGCAAGGTAATGAGAATCTCTTGACAGGGCGCAAGTTCTATCATTTAGGCAAAAGGCAAACCTTGAGTCCAATTCTTGAATAGATGGTAGAGACAAATCAAGCTCAGATGGATCCTACAAGCAAAAGAAAGACAAAATAGGATACAAAGGGAATCACAGGTAACTGAGCTTGGAGTTTTTCGACTAATGTAAGGTAATGAGAATCTTGTGACAGATTAATCACAAGTTCTATCATCTAGGAAAAAGACAAAACTTGAGTCCAATTCTTGAGTAGATGGTAGAGACAAATCAACTTCGTTAATGACATAAATATTGGTTGATAAGACAAAATTGATAAAAGGCAAGTTTGAGTTCGAGTTTGGCAACAACAAAATTTGGATGAAGTTTGCCAAGAATAAAAATTCAAAAAAAAATTGTTATTAAATTTGTTTTATATATTTAAAAAAATATATATATAGATAATAATTTAATTAAATTGTCAAAATACCTTAACTTTTTTAGATATAATTGAAATAAAATGACAAAATTTATAGTTTTTTAAAATAAAATAATATTACATTAAATTTCACAATTTATATAAACATTTCACAATTAATAAATTAAAAATAAATAAATATTATTTTAAAATTTGGATTCGTTATAATAAATTTAAAAAATATTATAATATAAATGTATTTAAAAACAATCCAGCCGCCCAGCAGGCACAATCTCTCGTGCGCGGTGTGATGGAAGAAATACCCTTTTTGTTTGATAAGCTTTCTTTCTGTGACTTTGAAAGAGTTAAATGAAGTTGATTCCGATATGGAAGTTTTTTGCATCGTTTCTTCATTTCTGCAAGAGATTCTTGCATTGTTAGGTTTTTACATTCCGTCCGAGAATGTGTATCAGGCGGCCGAATATATTTCGGTTAAAAATTCCCAAACCTTGTTTCGTACGAATTTTGGGCGAATTAGAATGAATCTTATAGATTTTATTGGGATTCGCCGAATTTCAAATTTCATATAAGAAATGCGGCCAATCTTGTGACGCTTCGAGGCTATTACTTTTGAAGGAGAGATTATTTTCTCATCTCTGCAGACGAAGAATGCTTGTAATGTCCCCATTTTTTAGTCTCTTGAGATTAGCTTAGTTTGGGGACCTTCGCAAGCTAATCATGTGATCAGAGGGGGTCAGTTGGCAGAGCTAGTAGTTGGATTCCATTTTGGAGGTTTTGGTTGTCAGGTTTGCTCTTCGTTTGGGCCAGATTGGATGACTTACTATTTATAGTAAGTGTTATTTTGGGCATAGCTTGGTATAACAGGGTGCCTGCACAGTGTCATCAAGTTTTGCAGGATCGTTTATTGGGGATCTCCAATTTGAGAGACTTACTATTTATAGGAAGTCTATTTTTGGCAGATGGCTATTTATGGCAGGGCAATTTGAGCTTGGGGCTCTGTTGTGAGAAATTAGTTTGTTGCAGTCAGATAGATTCAGTGGCTTCATATTTTAATTGTCATTATTAAATTAAGTTATTTTAATTTAATAACTTTACGACTTTATAACTTTGATGTTATAAAATGATGTGTTGAAGAAGCCACTTAAGTGAAAAAGTAAAGTTGAAGCTTTTTCAAAAAGCTTATATATTCAACTTGAAAAAGCACTTTACTCATCCATTGTTCATTTGATGAAAATTTTATTAAGTTTCTTGGCTGTGAGAAATGGCTAGGGTTTGAGGACTGATTTCTCTCTTGGCAATTTGAATCATCACTGATTGATGATGAATTTTGCAAATTGAATTCTGAAATTTACTACTGAATCTATGGATATTATTCTTGGTGCTGAAGTATACCAAGTGGGAGAAGAATTAAGCAAATTAGATCAAGCTGCAAATTATCAAGACTGGAATTTTGAAATTCTTCTTATATCGATTTCTTAAGAGGCTGGATTATTCTCATTGGCTATCAAAATTGATAGCAAGTGCTACGTATGAATTCTGGGAGGCTGCGTTTTGATACTGCAATACATTACAAGTAGCTGCATTTTTTTTAACGTGAATTGCTATTCATTTGAAGAGCTGCATGAGAGAATGGAAGAGGCACGTGTGGTCTAGGGAGGCTGTCACCCTTCTTTAAGGCTGCATGACCACTTTGGGAAGTAGGTTTATTAATTCTCAAGCTTGCGTGAGTTCCCAGCAAGCTGCATTTCTTCAAGAGACAGCTGCATTTTCATACTGGAGGCTGTCGTACATTCCTACAAGCTACACCAATGAATGTGGAGGTCTACACAACCTTTCAATCACACAATTCGACTTCCAGGTGCTAATAAGTTGTAAAACAATTTGTTGTTTATAAGTTATTTTAAATCAATAAATTAAATAAGTGATGACATTAAGAAATTATTCAGTTTAAGGTTATTTATGATATTCAATGCTGGTGGAAAATAAACAAAACAAAAAAATATCAAAGACACAAGGACAAAATTTGTAAGTGTTTAAATTAAAAACATTATATTGAGCTAAGAGCCAGGTAGGCTCTTTACAGTGGTATCAGAGCATGTTTCCTGTCATCCTGTGGGGAATGAATTCTTTTATATTTTGATGATATTTTAAAAGTGATCAGCACTCTCTCTTACCTAGCTATGGACAAATATAGGAGGCCTAGTTTTGGAAGTTTCCGTAACAATATGAGAAAAGGTGAGGAATTAAAAGGCTTAGTGGAAAGTATGGAAAGACTTAGGCTTCATCAGCAGAGATTGGGGGAGAGCTTGTCGGATCTAGAGATAGTATATAGGGCAGCGAGGTATATGGTCTCTGCTTTTAGGAGACCAACATCGAGATTGTAGGGAAGAAAGCTTGAGTCTTCCCTGACATGTACCCATGATGCAGATGTACCTATATTTAGTACGACACCTACTAGTCCTATCTTCAGTGTTGATGATGGATTTATTTCACAATGACATGTGGATGTATCAATATCATTGGTTGACAACAGCGCTGAGCATCAACAGGTTGAGGCTCTCAGAGTAGTCGCTTCGGATTGTATAGAGGCAGTTGATGCTGTAGTTATCACTGAGTGTTCAGACTCTTCCGTGGAGGGAGTTGTTATTGGAGATTTTTATGTCAGCTATAGAAGTGTTGCTCCAGTGCAGGAGGCAGCTGCTTCCTCAGATGGGACCGATGCATGTATGGAGTCTCCAAGCTATGATGTTGGTGATCTGGGCGTTACAACGGAGTCAGTTGATGATAGTTCATGCTCTAGCATTATTGGTGCACAACCTGACATTGAGTCATGTGTGCAGAGTCAGGTGTCAGCAGTTGAGATTTTAGCAGATGTGGATGCAAATAGTATAGATACATCTGATGATACTTTTGAGGATGCTGTGAGACGCATTGGAGATGACACCCCTTGTGAGATGTTGGGTGATGACTACGAGGAGTGTATGAGCTCTAACAACTCTGAGGTTTATGATAGCAGTCGCAATGTGGAATAAGTGCACGAGACGGTGGCCTTTTCTTGTAGTGAGGATGTGAGCATGGAGCCATCTAGTGATGACACTCGTGATGGGAGTGTTGCAGTTGAGTTGGGTGACATAGATTCATGCCACAGTGTAGATGATTCACATGATGACATTGAGTCATGTATGCAGCCAAAGTTAGTGGAGGAGTCGCGGTTAGATGATGTGGACACTAGCATCACAGATATTTCTGATATTGAGAGTGAGGATGATGGGTGCTGCAGTGTTTCTGGCTTTTTATATCTGACTTTGGGTGTGGACTTAGCGTTATCATATGGAAGTGGTGGGTTCCAAGATTCTTTGTTACAGGGACTCATGGATGATGATGGGGAAGCATATGAGTGGAAAGAGTTTGTTACAGCCAGGGCTTCCACTTTTAGAGAGGGGGTTACTTCTTCGGTGACTCATGAGGATGATTCTTCTTGTAGCGAGACATGTTTGATTTACCAGACCTTGGGGGAGGACTCTGAGTTGTTAGTGAGTGAGGATGGATCCCAGGATCTGGATTGTCAGGCGGTTGCAGAGGACGAGGTAGCTGGAGATTGTGTTGAGTCGGATTTAGCAACAACTTCCTTGGGGTTAGTTGAGGATGAGTCTGATGCCTATACTCAGTTTGTAGGTGTGTACTCGGATGAAAGTACATAGAGTTACGGTGATCTTGAGGGGAGTTTGTTGGATGCAACTTCCTTCCATAGTGTGGACAGTGCAGTTGAGATTGTACATAGGAGGCCCATTGTACAGAGTCATCATGTGACTAGCTAGTTGCGAATTGGTGAGAGAGATATTACTTATACTCTTGAGCATTTTGATGCCGCTCGTCAGTTGTTGACTGTTTATGATTGGGGTGCTCCTATGACAGATGAGCATAGTGGTGGTTACCTTTCCTTGACAGAGATCCATTCGTTGCATGATGCTGTCAGGATTTTGAGACAGGATTATTTACAGTTGGTAGCCGACCGAGATCACCTAATTGAGTGGGGGATTACAACATATGAGGCACTGATGGACAGAGAGGAGGAGGTGAGTGAGGTTACTCAAGAGCTCACAACAACTTCTGAGGTTTTAGAGGGCACTTAGTGGGCTCTTTAGGAGTCGTAGATTCAGTTAGAGGAGGTGACTATGGAGTTGGAGCATGTACGGTCCACACCAGCCCTAGATCCAGTTCGGTTGCACATTGAGGTGGTTGGTGGTGAGTTTGCTTCTATGGTTGGGGATGAGCGACATGATGATGTGGCAGACACATCTGTTCAAGATGTGGACGCAGTAGGTACAGATGAGGTAAGAGTATCAGTGGAGACAAGCTCGCATGTTGATTTGCTTCTTTTTGCTGGAGGTGAATCTATTTCTTCATCTCACAAAGTTGATAGCATGGGGTAGTTGGTAGTGCCACATTTTCAGAGGGATCAGTTATGGGTTGCGGGGGAGCAAGTCGATGCTTCCATGTATAATTTCTACTGCACCGAGTCATTCATGGAGTATTTACTCGAGAGTGCAAATGTGCGAGAGAATTCACATAGAGTGTCTGAGGGTACTCTTGTTCTTGTGCTATTCGGAGGTTGGTAGGAAAGATTGTGGAGACTCTATCTACTATGCTTCCCCATAGGGATTTCGAGGTTGGGTTTGCTAAGAGGGTTACTTAGGATCCTACCCAGCCTGTAGTTATGTGGAGTCAAAGATTGGAGCCATCTCATGGTTCCCAGTTGGGTAATGATGAGCCATTGATGGAGATTGGGGCTTTCTACCGACATTATACGGTGGGGTATGCTCATCATTTTTCTTTTGACCCATAGGTAGAAGATTTGATCTCACACAGGTGTAGACCAGCTCCAGTTTCTTATCATCCATTATGGGATGGATTAGCACCATCTTTTGCAGATGGAATTAGCAGTTGCAAGTTAGACTACTTGCAGTATCCACACACCCAGGACAGTTTATTAGAGGTTAGAGTTGATAATAGTGATTCAGACACATTTGGTCATTGTCTTCTTCTCAGTGCAATTGGGTGTGAGCGTCGGTTAGATAGGGACTCGAGTTTTGACAGATTTGATGTTTCAGTTGGGTTGAGTTCTGCTAGGTTGTTTTCTGCATCAACATCTACAGTCGGCCTTCAGATGATGTTTTCAGTGATGTCAGTTATTTGGGTGTTGAGGGCGGTTTTTCTGTTGCAGGTGTTTGTACTGTTGATGTTGGGATTTTCTTCACAGGAGTATGGTGAGGATCGGGACATTACTTATGACCATCCTTGGGATCCAAGTGGTCTGTGATGTTGCTTGTTTTTCCTGATTGCTTGAGGACAAGCAATCTTGGGAAGGGAGGCCTGTGATGTCCCCATTTTTTAGTCTCTTGAGATTAGCTTAGTTTGGCGACCCTCGCAAGCTAATCAGGTGATCAGAGGGGGTCAGTTGGTAGAGCCAATAGTTGGATTCCATTCTGGAGGTTCTGGTTGTCAAGTTTGCTCTTTGTTTGGGCCAGATTGGATGACTTACTATTTATAGTAAGTGTTATTTTGGGCATAGCTTGGTATAGCAAGGCGCTTGCACAGTGTCATCAAGTTTTGCAGGATCGTTTATTGGGGATCTCCAGTTTGAGAGACTTACTATTTATAGTAAGTCTATTTTTGGCAGATGGCTATTTCTGACAGGGCAATTTGAGCTCGGGGCTTTGTTGTGAGAAATTAGTTTGTTGCAGTCAGATAGATTCAGTGGATTCATATTTTAATTGTCGTTATTAAATTAAGTTATTTTAATTTAATAACTTTACGACTTTATAACTTTAATGTTATAAAATGATGTTGTGTTGAAGAAGCCACTTAAGTGAAAAAGTAAAGTTGAAGCTTTTTCAAAGAGCTTATATATTCAACTTGAAAAAGCACTTTACTCATCCATTGTTCATTTGATGAAAATTTTATTAAGTTTCTTGGCTGTGAGAAATGGCTAGGGTTTGAGGACTGATTCCTCTCTTGGCAATTTGAATCATCACTGATTGATGATGAATTTTGCAAATTGAATTCTGAAATTTACTACTGAATCTGTGGATATTATTCTTGGTGCTGAAGTATACCAAGTGGGAGAAGAATTAAGCAAATTACATCAAGCTGCAAATTATCAAGACTAGAATTTTGAAATTCTTCTTATATCGATTTCTTAAGAGGCTGGATTATTCTCATTGGCTATCGAAATTGATAGAAAGTGCTGCGTATGAAAACTGGGAGATTACGTTTTGATACTGCAATACATTACAAGTAGCTGCATTTTTTTTAATGTGAACTGCTATTCATTTGAAGAGCTGCGTGAGAGAATGGAAGAGGCACGTGTGGTCTAGGGAGGCTGCATCACCCTCTCCAAGGATGCGTGACCACTTTGGGAAGCTGGTTTATTAATTCTCAAGCTTACGTGAGTTCCTAGAAAGCTGCATTTCTTCAAGAGATAGCTGCATTTTCATACTGGAGGCTGTCGTACATTCCTACAGTTTGTGCCAATGAATGTGGAGGTCTACACAACCTTTCAATCACACAATTCAACTTCCAGGTGCCAATAAGTTGTAAAACAATTTGTTGTTTATAAGTTGTTTTAAATCAATAAATTAAATAGGTGATGACATTCAGAAATTATTCAGTATAAGGTTATTTATGATATTCAATGCTGGTGGAAAATAAACAAAACAAAAAAATATCAAAGACACAAGGACAAAATTTGCAAGTGTTTAAATTAAAAACATTATATTGAGCTAAGAGCCAGGCAGGCTCTTTACAATGCTCATGCGTGTCAAGGTTTTGAATTGATTTTTTGTCGGTAATATTTTGAAAGGAGACTTATGGCAAGATGTCTCTTTTTGGAGTCATTTTAGGAGTCCAAAAAAATGTTGTTCTTTTATTTGCCGATCACCCATAAGCTGAGCATTTTCTCTATGGGAATTTACATTAGGTTGAGTTTGGGAGTTCTTTAGTGCAAAAGAAATTCTTCTTGTAATCGTCTAAGTTGAAGATAACTGCTGTTGCAGTTTGGAAGGGTTATTCAAGTCTCTTCAGCTATTAGTAGCAACCCAGCTACAAGGGTAATGGTGTGGAAAGTATTATCAACGGTAGCTTTCTTATTGTGGGTGTTGAAATTGCTAAATTCATCAATTTGAGCACATTGACCTATTATGGGATGTCCAGAATAGCTACAGAAGCAACCAATTGTTGAAGCATTGGGTTATTTCATGACTTCCATAGGGTACTGCAACTGAAAAATGTTTTTTTCAGCGAATGTATAATGATTGTCTCCATCTGGAAGGATGCATAAGTTCTTTATCGCTATTGGAGTGGGTGATATAAAGTTCTTAAGGCGATTCATTGCTGTTGTATACTGTAATGTTCTAAACTCGGATGAACTCTCTGTTGTGCGACAAGGTGGTAGAAGGTGGCCGAACGTACGAAACAGAAGCTGGGGTGCCGTACAGATTGGAGGGGCCAGAGAAAACACCTGAGGTTGTACGGTACAAGGACCGTATGGTGACTATTGCAGGCCGAATGGTGGATGTGCCCTATCATGTCGATTGCAGGCTGTACAGTGGAGGCTGAGGGCCGTACGATGGAGGCTTAGGGTCATACAATGAAGATGTCGTACGGTGTCTGATTGCGGTCCATACAGTGAAGTATGCAGACTATATGGAATGAGTTGGGAGTATGCCGAGGGATGAGAGCCGTACAATGGGGGGGAGTTTCCAGCCTTAATATGTTCTAGTCTTTAATACCATCATACAATTCGGAATTAAACACTTGCAAGATGAAATATGAATAATAGATATCGCTTCAGATTGCCAACTCCAGAACCAAAGAACAAGCAGAGTAGGGTGAGGGTTGAATCCAAAACTGCGAAATACCAAATAGGGAGGATATTATAGCTCCAAAATGGCAGACAACAGAATCCCAACAGGAATTCGCAAAATACAAATGAAGTATCAAATCTTAACATATGAAAAATACATCCTACACACCAGTCATAAATACCCCTTCAGAGAAACTCCCAAGGGTTTACAAAAGAAGCCAACACGACAAACACCTACGGAACAAAAATAAAAAGGGACCGAGATAAGCTAAATCAATCGGTCAACATACAAGAGATTATTAATTTATTTATTTTATGATGGGGACATTACAGTCCTCCCGTCCCAAAGCTTGCTTGTCCTCAAGAAAATGTAACACTGGATGCTGGAGAATGTTTTCACCTTCCCAAGTAGCATCGTCCAACAACAAGTGCTTCTAGCATACCAAGTATTCCTTCAGGGTATGGTTCCACAGTGTCTTCTCCCGTACATCAATGATCTCAACTAGGTCCAATATGAGCTTCCCTTCTTCATTGAGTGGCAGAAGATCTGTGGTTACTACAATGTTCTGTCCCATGGCTTACTTCAGGTAGGAGACATGAAAGATGTTGTGAATGCGGCTCCCTTCTGGCAATTCAAGTTCATAAGTAACTTCATCGATACAGCGGGTTATAGGATAAGGACCATAAAAACGTGGCCTCAGTTTTTCTTTCCCTTTTGCCTCCAATGATGTCTACCTGTACGATTAGAGTCTGAGATATACTAAGTTGCCCACCTCGAAACTTCTCTCTATTTGGTGCCTGTCAGCATAGATCTTTTGTTGATTCTGTGCATTTTGTAAGTTTTCCTTCAAGACTTTTAGAATGTCTTGCCCTTCTTGAAGCCAGTCCTTTGCCCTCGGTGTGCGACTGTCACCCGGAACCATGTAAATAAATGAAAGGGGTTTGTACCTGTAGAGTGCTTTGAAGGGTGCCATCCCAATAGACATATGATAAGTTGTATTGTAACAATATTCTCCCAAGTGCAGCCATTTGACCCATGCCCGTTGTTGTGCTGAAACGTAGTTCTGGAGATAGCCTTCTACCCATTTGTTCACAATTTTCGTCTACCCATTGGTTTGAGGGTGGTAGCTGGTGCTTGGTGACAATTCTGTTCCTACCAACCAAAATAATTCTGTCCAGAAGATACTGAGAAACCGACCATCCCTGTCACTAACAATGTTTCGGGGTGACCCGTGCAGATGAAAAACTTCTTTGAAAAATAAGTCGGCTACCTATGCAGCCTAGAAATCTGAGGAGATAGCGAAGAAGTGTGCATACTTTGTCAGTCTATCAACTACTACAAAGATACAATCCCTTCCATTTACCTTAGGAAGTCCGGTGATGAAGTCCATGGAGATACCTTCTCACTTTTGTTCTGGTATGGGCAAGGGTTGTAATAGTCCAGTGGGTAAGGTGTGTTCGGATTTGTTTTGCTGGCATACTACACATTCCCGCACGTACTGCAAAACATCATCTTTAAGTCCCTTCCATGCGAACCTCTCCCTAAGCTGTCTATAGGTTTTGAGAAACCCCGGGTGTCCAGCCAATGGTTAGGCATGTTCCTTCAAGATTTTTTGCTACATTTTGGACTCAGGTACTAAGTATATCCGATCCTTATAGTAAATGATGTCATCCACCACCTTGTAACGGTCGTCCTGAGTGTCACCGTCCATTAACTTACATGCGAATGTGTTTTTAGAATATTCCACTAGTAAGTGTGCTTTCCAGTCAGCTAAAATCCATTTTTGTTGCCTCTCGTTCAAATCTTGTTGCTCCAAAAAATATCTTAAGCTATTATGATCGGTACAGACAGTGAACTTGGCACCCACTAGATATTGCCGAAACTTGTTCAGGGCATGCACAATGGCCAACATCTCCTTGTCATAGATGGAATATAGGCCCTTAGCTTGCGTAAGCTTTCCAATCTCGTAAGCTATAGGGTGTCTTTCCTGCATTAGTATCGCACCAATGCCCGCTCCGGATGCATCACATTTCAGAATGAATGGTTGAGTGAAGTCAGGTGCAATAGAATTCTTCATAGGCCTATAAGTCCACCAACTCAGTAAAGTTATATTCATATCCCAGTCAAAGTATATTACAGAGATTCTTAAAACATTTGGACTAGAAGAATCTAGACCGGTTGGTACACCAATGATAACTAATTGCAAGTTATCAAAGGAGGACGATGCCAAAGCGGTTAATGATCGGTAAGCTTCAGTATGTTGTGCACAGTAGACCGGACATTGCACATGTGGTAGGTATTGTGGCAAGATTCTCTGCAAATCCAAAAGAGACACATTTGATAGCAGTAAAGAGAATCTTTAGATATCTAAAGGGAACTGAAGAATATGGTCTTTGGTTTCTTCACAAAGGAGGTTTTGAGGTAAAAGTATTCACCGATGCAGACTGGGCCGGTAACATTGATGACAAAAAGAGCACAAGTGGAGGTGCATTCTTCTTGGAGAAAGGATTGTGTCATGGACAAGCAAGAAGCAAAACTGCATATCACAATCCACATCAGAGGCTGAGTATGTTGCTGCAACTATCAACTGCACATAGGTGATCTAGATAAAACAGATATTAGAAGGTATCCAAGAATAGGTCCTTGAACCGATAACAATATTTTGTGACAGCACGAGTGCAATCAACATATCCAAAAATCTTTTTATGCACTCAAAGACGAAGAACATTGCTATAAAGTATCACTATCTAAGAGAGCAAGTGCAGATAAAAGAAGTCAGGCTGGAATATGTTTCCACAAAAGAACAAGTAGCTGACATATTCACAAAGCCTTTATCGAAAAGTACCTTTGAATATCTCAGAGGTAAACTAGGGTTAATTTGCCTTCATGATCTTCAATAAAAGGACAAAGGAGATCATCAATCAAACAAGTGCAAAAGAAGGAAACAGTTTCATCTAAATCGGATTGGTGACCGAGGACTACTACTCGTAAGGGGAGGGGTCATCATAATGGAAGGTCATTTGACAAGCCTTTGGCATTATTGTCAAAGGGGGAGATAATCAAAGAAGCATTAGTGAATCAGTAACATAGTATGCATTAGTGAACTGGTAACACAATATTGCCATCAATGCCAAAGGGAGAGATTGTTGGCATTATTGATAAGGATGCAACCGGTAAAGAGACCACCAATGATAACAATGTCCAAATGCTAGGGAACTGGTGACATAGTGATGAGAAAAGTGAATTCCAGCAACGTAGTTGAACAGAGTACTCGGCATAGTACTAACTATTCAAAGTTGGTGACCGGTGAAGACAATGACCAAAGTAGTGACCGGTGAAGACAATGATTGGAGTAGTGACCGATGAAGACAATGATCGGAGCAGTGACTGGTGTAGACAAAGAACAGAGAAGTGACTGGTGAAGACAAAAACCAGATCATTGCTTAAGGAAAGGTGTAAACCGGCCTACAGTGATCGTTAAGATATCATTGAGATCGATGTATGTCTTTTATATGTTAAGACTGATGAAAGGTATAGTTGACCAAAGAAGATGGGTTCAATTAATGGATATTGAGGAGATTCTTTGATCGTGATTTGTTGCACAATTCATGGAGGATTTTCTATTAAGGGAAAGTATGTGACACGCATCTGATGTTTCCTTTAAAGACTGAAACACGACTGGATGGTGGATTCATGGAGGATCTTCTATTAAGAAAAAGTATGTGACACACATATGATGTTTCCTTTAAAGACTCAAACACGACTGGATGATGGATTCATGGAGGATCTTCTATTAAGGGAATGTATGTGACACACATCTGATATTTCCTTTAAAGACTGAAACATGACTGGATGCTTGATTCACAAGAGATTTTCATGGGGATTGCAACGGCAAAGAGCGGGAAGATCTTTTGAAATTGAATTTGAGAGGTCTGTGCTTCTTTCTCTCAACTGTACAACTGTCCTATGCTCTGTGGTAAGTGTATACATTCTTTAGTTAACAAAGAGAATCACTTGCCATCATTATCCAAAGAAGAAAGAGTGAAATAGTACACTGATCAAAGCTACTATAAAAGAAAGGGAAAAGGAGAGTAGAAGAAAGGGAAGAGAGTGTGCAAGGAAGCACAGTAACCTGAGGGGAGCATACCAGTGGTGCCCGATGGTGAATTTCAATGAGTGAAACAGTGATCTTATCAGGCTCTGCAAAGCCATTTCAAAAGATCAACCTTTCTATTGCTCTCCAACAATTACAATAGCCAAATCCCAGAATCTAGGTGGACATTAACAAGTCCCTTGTACTAAATCCTTTAACTGAGTGACATCTAGTTGATGTGTTAAACTCCTCTAACAAGGTAGGCTTTAACAAGTCTTATTCAAAATCCTTTAACCGGGTCACACCTAACAGTACGTTTGTAATCCTTTAACAGGGAAGGCTCTTCACATGGCACACTTCAAAAGAGTACAAAATTTGTGAGTTCCAACTCACACTGTGGTTTTCTCCCAATTTGGGTTTCCACGTGATATATCTGGTTTTCTATGCTATTGTGATTTTGTGTTATTTATTTCCTTTATAGGATATGTTTTGCATGCAATAATAGTTAGTTGATCTAAGAGTGACTTCGAGTTTTATTGGGTGCCAATTCACCCCTCCTCTCTCAGCAATGGTTGGGACTATCATCTTCCCCTTCATTTTTTGGAGAATTCTTGCTTTGATGCTATTGGTAACTCTATTGGTTGTTTCTTAAAGGTGAACGATACTAAGGATGTGATGGGCCTTTCTACCTTTTCTCGCATTCTGGTTGACATTGGCATATCCACACCCCTTCCGGGGGATGTGGTTCTCATGCTCGAGGAAAAGTCTTGGATCAATAGATGGATTATGAGGGCCTACCGTTTCGATGTTAGCGATGCTTCTCTATGGGTTATCTGGCTACAAATTGTTCTCTCTCACATCGTAAAGGTGTTGCTACTTAGTGGAAGGACGCAAATGATGATCATTTGACTGTCCCAACCTCTATTTTTTCCTCTATTGATGACTCCCCCCAAGATGATGCTCCTGCTGATTTGGCCTCCTTAGACCCAGTGGACCCAACTCGAACTCTTATTGTTGGTGCGGTCCCCTCTAGCCGCATGGACCCTCCTCTAATTACTACTGCTCCTGATTTGTTGCAACCTTTTGGCGATGAGGTACAACATTGTCAACACTCTGATCTTGGTGGTTATTCTATCAAAGAGAGTGTTCCAACACCTTCCCCTTATAGTGGGGACCTAACTAAAAGTATTTCTTGGAAGGTTGTCCACTGGCGAATGAAAAAACACTTTGCTCTCTCTCTCTCTCTCTCTCTCTCTCTCTCTCTCTCTCTTTCCATTATATGGATGAGTTGTCTACCCACACTTGATGTGGGTTACTAGCCGTGCTGCTAGCCTATTGTAAATGGTCTGTTATTGACCTTGTTGTAAATAGTTATTTTTCTCTGTTGTTTTAAATGACGCCTTTAGGTTGTAGTTTTGTAAGGAACACCACCCTTGTTTTCCTTATTTTTATTTTCAAAAATATTCTTTACTTCAGATTTAAGGTTTCTTTCATACGTAATTTATTTAGGAAAGATTGAATCCTCTTGGGGCTTGACTGAGCAAGCTCTTTTTACAATGCAACACCATTTTCCTTCATATTTTACATGGGTTTTCAAATCCAAGAGAGAAGAATTACAAATATAGGAAGAGTGGACTAAGACAAAGATATCCATATTTCAAAGAAGCAAAAAAGTATGGATGTTGTAGCTTAGCCACATGGTCCATCACCTTTTTCCCAATTTTTTTGGGAGATGACAAGAACGGCATCTTGAGTGAGAATGTGTTCATGATATCGTCATTAGAACCTCTAAAACTATTTCACCTAGCCACATGATCCAACATTTTTAGGCCCAAATTTTGATGACAGGTTCCTCTTTGATTGCTTATTCCAGATTTGTATTTAGAGTTTGCATATTTGATTCGTAGCTTATTATTTATTTTGATTTTTATTAATATTACATCATTAGACCTGGTTTTTGCTCCATCTTATCCAATCATCTCAGTAAACTAAAAAAAAATTGAATGCATTTAATTCATTTGTGCCCAACTCTCACTAACCCAATTGGTTTTAACTTTAAGTTGAACCAATTAGATAATTGTTTTAGGAAGAGTTGATGGAAATGGTTTGATTCCTATTTTCATGTTTATGCTAGTGATCCTTATTTCCCAACTCTTTAAGAAGAAAATCAAGCAACCATATTCTGAACAAAGTGAAAATACTTCATGTTTATTACCCATCTTCAAACATAGAGTATCAAACTTTGAAAATATCATTTTCATAATGATCACATTGTTTGATTTTATGTACCATTTTATGAATTGTTAAATTGTGTACACCATTTAAATCTTCTTTACCAAATGACTCATTTACTCACCTAACAAATCCACATGGTAAACAATTACAATTATGAGAAGCTAGTTTTCAAATCCACTTTTCAACTAAATTTCTTCTATTTTGGATTCCATTAACCCATATGGTTACACCACATAGTTGTTCCTTTACTTGCCTCATCAAGTTGATCATTGGAATATTCCTATTTATGGTATCTTACTATTTCAAATTTCATCCTGCACTTCTCTACATTCTATTTGAAATGGTTAGAAGAAAATAAATCAACGGACTTACATGCTTCCACAAAAAAATATAACTACTCATTCTAATTCTAATTGAAACCACCTTATTGACATATTTTTTCATGGACTAGCCCCATGCTGAAAAGGTCTTCCGATCTATCTTAGGTGACGATATTCAAGGTGGCACCAAGATACTTTACTACTTTGGTATCATCTCTAATTTCCTGTCTAGACTTTGTCTAGGATATGTACTATCCATTTACAATTGATATACATTCCGAATTTTCTATTATCATCAACTATGTATAGTTAAGTTGTCATTGTCTATAATAATATAGTGGGTGAATCTCAACTAGGGGATTTATTCCCTCATGAAATGCTAAATAATTTGCATGCAATTTCTTATGTTATCAATACTGTGTGGACTATTCTAACTTGTAATTTTGTATTTTTCATACCTGTCATGCACTTTTATAGTAGCTTCCTAGAGAGTATTTGTTAGCTAGGGTGTTAGAGATTTTTATGGCACTCTAATTACCATTTTTGGATGTTTCCTCCTTGACATCCTACTACCTCTCCTTCCTCCATGTCCACTTTAGTTGTCATCTCCTCAACTAACCACTGATGCTTTTATCCCCCTCTCTCTCTCTCACTCTTTCTAGCCACCACACTTATCTTTATATTCCTATTTTAACTTTTTTTAATTAATATATTTATTATTGGTAATATCTCACCTAAACAAATACTATTTTTTAAATAAACTAGAAAATATGATATTCTAGACAAGACAATACTTCAAGTTAGATGATAACAATTTTTGAGTTTTTTTAATATTTTAGGAAAAGTGTGATATTTTAAAAACTAGCCTAGTATTTTTTTAAAAAATTAAACAAAAACTTAAAACATATTAAACATTAGAGATTTAGCTATTTTAGATCATTTTAAATATATATGCCACTTTTATGTGCTTCAAAATAAAAAGTTAGATGATATTTCCTTTATTGTGGTGTGTCATGGTATTCAAATTTCACCTACTTGAATGTTCATAATTCTAAGGATCAAATTTCAGTTAATATAACTTTAGATCCTTAAATGATAGGAATGGAGATGTTACAAATTTTTACCTTATTAATTTAAAAGTTATACCAAATTTCCTTATAGATCTATGGCTTGTTGCAATTGAACACATGATTGAACAAATGCATTATTGGTCAACTCATATGTCAAATTAATTATAATAAATATCTAAAGCATGCTAATTTTACATATTTATATTTGTGGGGTCTAGTTATCCTTAATTATGCACTACATTGAATCATTTAATAAAAAATAGTTCAAGAAAGCATAAAATTAGGATAATTAAACATAATATGTACTACTTTCGTAAATTTGGGTTTAAAATAATTAAGGATCTATTTAGTAGGTCCCATAACTAATTATATATTGTAATTTGTTTGTAAGATGCTCCATGTAAATGTAAAAAATAACTTAGACATTCCACACCACATGAGAGTGAATTGGAGTAATAAAGAATGAACCAATTTTGATGGTTTGATAAACCATGATCATTAGAATACTCACCATGACTAATCATTTTTTAATTGAGGGATAGACTATTAGCTGTTAGGCAAAAGCCCAAGACAAGGTGCACAAAAGGCATGAAGAATCCTTCTAATTTGTGTGAATTTGTGGGAAGAAGTAGACTTATATAAGGAATTACATGAATATCATTAGTGGAAATTAGGAAAGAAAGGAATGCCCATACAATGCAATATAATACTAATACATTTGGTATTAGAGCAATGTTTGGGAATATGTGAAAAGAATGTCAGTCATTGTGGAAGTGGTATGAATTTGTGGGAAGAAGTAGACTTATATAAGGAATCACATGAATATCATTAGTGGAAATTAGGAAAGAAAGGAATGCCCATACAATGCAATATAATACTAATACATTTGCACTATTACATTTGGTATTAGAGCAATGTTTGGGAATATGTGAAAAGAATGTCAGTCATTGTGGAAGTGGTGTGTTAGTGTGTAAAGGAATGTAGATATGCTTGTTACATTCAAAGATGGTATTAATCAAAGATATAGACATTTGAAGATGATGCACATACCTATTAATATTAGAGTAGGATATAATTCAATGTAAATGTGGTTTAGTAGGTGGTAACATTATCAAGGTGTTAGAAGACTAGATAGGTGAAATATTTAAACCTTAACAAAAAATTGAATGTTAAGGAACATGTGAGATAATAATCATATCTATAAAGATTTTTAATAATGGCCATGGAAATAGTTCTTGACCCTAGACTAAGGAATTTGTCACCATTCATGAAAGAAAATCAACATTGAATTAAGGAAATGAAACCAAAGAAAATTAACAATAATTACATTCTAGCAAACAAGATCCCAATCCAACAATTTGTGCCTAAGGAACGGAAGTCATCACATTCCATATCACATGAGAGTGAATTGGAGCAACAAAGAATGAATCAATTTTGAGGGTTTAATAAACCATAAGTAGAGAAGGGTTTCTTCAACCCAATCTTGATGATCATCTTTGTCTTTAGACCCAACTTGGTGTACTTCCGATGAAGATGTGTGAAGGTCAAGGGAAGGGTGATGGGAGAGGGGGTTAGGGAACTTCACATTGAGGGAATGAGAAGAGATTAAAGCCTCATACACTATAAAATTGAGCTTAATAATAAGATCTAATAACCCCTCCAAATCATGTTTATCCATATCATAGATCATTTTGGTGTTGAAAATATCTTTTAGCCTAGGTGCATCCGTAAGACCTACGGGATCAACAACCTTAAAGCCCACATGTTTCGTTAACCGAGTTTGAGATTCACCATCCATATCTCCTTGGACAATCAAATTTGAAGTAGGCTTAGAGAAGATGATCATTTGATAACAACTAAGCTTAGAGGATGAGTTGTCTATATTTCAAATGTTATGAAATAAATTGCGTAGAAGATGGCCTTCGAATGTTATGAAATGGATTGCACAAAAGATGAAGATAATATGAAATATGTTGCATATACTTGATAGTAATATGCCACTTTGATGGGGCAACCTCCTAATCCACTTCAAGGGGGATACCTCCAATATTGTTCAACAAGAACACATTACTCAACATGATGATAATAACTTATACATCCTATATATACCATACTTATGCCTTGGATACCACCTAAGCTAACTTCCATACTAAAATATAGCTCTTAGAATAACCTAAATACTTATATATGATTATAATAATGACTTTTTATTACTTTGGATTTAAGGTAGTCACTTGCCAACTATGTATAACACAATACGCACTATAGGGTTAGGAGTGTAACATTGCCTCCCTCTTTACAAAAACATTGTCCTTAATGATTTCTTTTTCTTCTTCTTCATCTCCATTTTTTGGTTTTTCTTCTTTCTCTTACTTTTGTTCTTGTTCTTTCCCTTACTCTTTTTTTTTTGTTATTTTTCTTGCTCTTGCTCTTGCTCATGTTCTTCTGCCTTTTCTTTCTCTTCTTTTTTCTCTTTCTTCTACTATTTGTTCTTGTTCTTTTTTCTTTTTCTTCTTCTATGCGATAATAAAAATCTCCATAAAAATTAGCACAATTGCAACCTTGAAAGTGAAGTCAATGGAAACCATATTGCAATAATTCACTTATTTCTACTCCAATGTCTCTTAAATTTGGACTTTAGAATCTTCAATGATACTCTCAAACACCATTTAAAAATTAAGAAAAAAATTCACTTAGATCTAGGAGACATTTTCCTCACAAATATTCTTAGCAGAAACTCTAATCATGGAATAACTAGGTCAATTCTACTACGATTCCTCCAACAATTGGATTGAATATGCTTCAACATGTTCTTAAAAAAACCTCCAAGAATGCAAAACAAAATCACTCAAATTTGAAATATATGTGATTTCAAAAACGACCTCCAAAATTGAAAAAAAATGACTTTTCCTCATGGTGCCAAGATCATGCTTTGATGCTACTTATTATGAAATAACTTCCACAAAAATGAAGATAATAAGAAATATGCTACAAATAGTTGATTAAACTGTCACTTCAAGGGGGCAACCTCCTAATTCACTTCGAGTGAGATACCTTCAATAATCTTCAACAAGAACACAATACTCAACATGATGATAAGGGTGTGTGAACCAAAAAGTGGGCACTCACAAAAAAAAAATGAGCTAATGTGTGCTCACTTTTTAAAAATTTAAAAAACATATACATGTTATGCTCGAAAAATCTAAGCCAAAATATGTAATTGTTATTTGAATTAAAAACATGCACATGTTATTTGAAATAAAAATGCATGTGTTTTTTGAAATAAAAACACACACATGCTTTTATGAGAACAAAGCATGTACGCATTTTGTTGAATAAGCATAACATGTATGCGATATGTTAAACAAGTAAAACACATATGTGTTTCTTTGAATAAAAGCTAGAGGAAAAATATTTTTTAGCTTGAATTTTTTAGTTTTGAAAACATGTATGCGTTTTGAATGCTAATTATTTTGTCCTCGCCTTAGTGGTTGTTCATTAGGATATATACATAAAATATAACATTTAGAGAAAATACAACTTATACTTCGAGTTATATTTTATGTATATATTTGTCAAGATGTTTGAGAATGGTTTTAGATCTCTAGTAGGCAGAATGCATATTCTAGATTTTAGGGGATCTTATAATTTTTAAGGCTTAGTTAAATTTCAGTAATTAGTGGACTTCTATCATGACACTCTTGCTATCTCTCTATCTCATGATCTTTGTCTCCACCAATCTCAAGACCTATATGTTTCCTATCATCATTCTCTCTCTCTCTCTCCTAGACATACCTCCCCTCACTCCCTCGCTACCTCTATTTCTCTACATACCTGTCCCTACTTCTCCCAATTTCTCTTTTCCTACGCTTCCATGCTCCCTCTCCACTTATCTCTTGCTCACCTCTTCCCCCTCTACTTATCTATATCTCTTTCTCCTTCTCTCAATACTAAAACCTCCCTCCCTCCCTACCCCTATTTACTTACATAAATCTCCCTCTCTTCCTCTATCTCCTTCCCTCCCTCCATCTCTTTTTCTCTTTATCTGACTCTCTTTTTCTTCAAGATTTACACCTAACTATCTCCTATCACACTCTCCCTCTCCCCTCTCTAATATCTCATTCTCTCCTCTGTCCCCTAATATTTAGACCTATCTTTCCCATCCTTCACTCTCTACTCTGTCTCTACATGTACCTCCCTCTCACTTCCTACCTCCATTTCTTTACATACCTCTCCTTACCTCCTCTCCCCTTTCTCCCCTTTCTCCCCTTCTACCTCCACTTATATCTATCTCCCCTCTTTGTTTTTATAGACATGTCTCTCCCTCCTTCCCTACCTTCCCCTATTTATGTGCATACATCTCCCTTCCACCCTTTCTCTTTATATCTACTTCCCCCCGTCTCTCTACTTGTCTCTATCTACCCTCCCTCTTCACTTATTTATAACTCACCTCTCTCTATATGTCTCCTTCCCTCTCTAGATTTCTCTCTCTATCTATCTCCCCCCTCTTAACTAATCTCCATCTCTCCTCCCTCTCTTTCTCTACATATATCCCCTCCCTACAAGACCTTTATTTATCTCCCTCCCTCTACCTCTCGAGCCTTCCCTTTTCACTTCTATCAATCTCAACTCTCTCTACACTCTCCTTCCCCACCTTTCCCTCTCTAGCTCTCTCCAATTCTACATATGTCTCCATCCCTACCATTTTCTCTACCTCTATCTCTTTCCTTTTCTCTCTACATATCTATATTTGCCTACCTCTACCTCACTCCCCCATACTCTATTTATCTACATACCTCTCCCTCTCTCTCCTATATTTATTTGTCTTTATCCCTCTCTTTCATTTTATCTCACCTCTATTTGTATATTTATCTTTACTTATCAATAGAGAGAGAGAGGGGTCATTATTTTTTAGTATTTATTAAGGTTAATAACATGGTAGAGAGGGAAAGAGAGCTAGGGAGGGAATAATGTGTGTGTGAGAGAGAGAGAGAGAGAGGTCATTATTTTTTAGTAAATTTATTAAGGTTAATAACATGGTAGAGAGGGAAAGAAAGGTAGGGAGGGAATTGTGTGTGTGTGTGTGTGTGTGTGAGAGAGAGAGAGAGAGAGAGAGAGCTTAGTGATTATTGAAATTTGACTAAGTCTGAGAAATTATAAGATACAGATCTTGGGGAGAGAGGAGAGGGAAAGGTAGAGAGAGATAGAGAGGGAAAATGGGATTGATAGGGAAATAGATAGGTCTACAGATTGTTGGAGAGAAATAAAACAAGATAGAGAGATAGCAAGAGAATCATGATAGGAGCTTGTTGATTATCAAAATTTGACAAAGCCAAAAAAATTATAAAATCTCCTAAAATCTAGAATTTTCATTATGACTCTGAGACATCTGAAAACATTCTCAAACATCCTAACAATATATACATAAAATATAAGAAAGGAAAAAGACAAAGATAATATAACTTGTACTTAAATGCAATATTTTATGTATATATCCTGATGAAAAACACTATGGGAAGGAAAAAATAATTAGCATTCAAAACACATACGTGTTTCCACGAACAAAAAGCCCAAGTTGTTCATGTTTCTTCTTTGAATTTATTCAAATAAACATGCACTTTGGTTTGCTTGTTTAACATAACAAATATGTATTATGCTTATTTTAGAAAAACACGTACATGTTTTGTTATCATATTTAAGCATGTGTGTTTTTATTTCAAATAATAATTACATTCTTTTATTTTAAATAACATGTATGTGTTTATAATTCAATAATAACTATGCATTTAGGCTTGTACTTAGGCTTGGATGACAACCCTTAGGCTTGAGAGCTTCATTTCCCTCCTTTTGACATGTCTTTTGTTTCAATCTTATTTCTCAACGTCCTTATCATCAAGTTTACATGTTATCAACTAGGTATTTGTTAAGTTACTGCCATAATTTCACATGTATTCCGAGCTTTGTAACCATATAATTTTTTAAAGATTTGAACAACATTAATATATTTATTTTAATTTGTTTTACAAATATTTCCATAGTTGTCAGAGACATGTATCATTTTTTCAATAACTTTTGACCCACTTTTCCAATTTTGAAATAAATATATATTATTGTACTACAATTTAAAAAAATTATATTCTCTATTATTTTGATGCAAATTTATCCAACCCACACAAACATGTATCTAATTTTTAGGATGCATCTATTTTGAAAAATCATAAAAAATACTTTACAAAAAATACACTTCTAGTACTCACTTTTAACCATCTTTCTACCAAAGGGTGTTTGAAAATACTAAATGTAACTACAACTTTTTTGACCCACACTTCAGACAATAAGTGATGTCTTTCTATAGGAACACTTTTGTGTGCAAGAAGAATTAGATGACCTTTTTAATGTATCCATTTTTGAAAAACTTTAATAATTTAGAAATTAGATTTAGAGTACTACAATTTTTATTGTTTTGGTATCTTCAAATTTTGAGTGCATGAATCTCAAATTGCTCCTCTAAGTTCAGGTTTAGCTGATTTCAGAAAAAAGAAAGTGGTCATTCCCCACCCCCTTTTGTTCACCATCTGGGTGCACATACCTATAATAATTAACCCATACCTTGTATATATAGCATACTTACACCTTGGATACCACCCAGGTCAACATATATACTTAATATCACTCCTAGGACAACATAGATATATATAACATGATTGCAATAATAATTATGTAACTTATTTTAGAGTTAAGATAACAACAAGATAACTATGTATAACACAATATACACTATAGGGTATGGGGCATAGCATCAAACATCCACAAAAATTAGAGTGTTAATGCCAATTTTCAAGAACAGTCTATGCAAAAGTAAAGGACTGAAATGTTTCTAAACACTTGTAATAGATTAATCATAGTTAAAAGGATGAACTATGATCGAGTCATGAAGGAAAATTCTCATATCTCAAAACTAATAGATGTCCAAGCAAAGGAAAATCAATGATCTAGAGGCAAAAATCTTGAGAAATTTAGCTAGTTAAAGGTGAAAGAACATAATTTCTTTTTTCACAATTTAACTACCTAGAAAACAAGGAGCTATAAAATTCACTTCTATCAAATCTGATAGGGAGAGGGGATGAAATAATCACTAGTTCATGCTTCTTTGTCTATGTTTGAGACTTCAAGTGACTTGCCAGTACACCAAAGTGGACTTATAGGACCTTCTTAGGCTTAGATCCCCTGATCCTAAACCCCACTCCTCTATCTTGATCAGAAACTTCCCATTTGTCACTTTCTAGGCTTCCATGCTGAATAAGGAACACACAAGGCTTTTAAACTTTCCAAAGGTCTTTCTTCACCATTCTTTGCTTACACTTTGTAGGGTCATGGAGATGCTTTTAGACCTCCCAAACTTCTTGTTTCAATGCTTGGATCAACCCTAAGAACTTGGTTTCTCTACCGATTCTTCACTTTTCTCCTAAAATAGGGCTACTAGAAGGGAGCCCCAATTAGCCCTCTTGCTCTGAGAAATCAGGCTAATGCTCCATTGTCCTCCATTGACCTTCACAAACTTCCTTAAGAGACTTCCATTCATTTAGCCAACCCTTAGAGATTTTCAAGGTTTTGGGTCTCAGGAAGGCCGTACTATACCTCTGCACAAAGTGAGGGTTTGGAGGGTTTCTAGGCCTTTTCTAGGCCTATCTGCTCTTTGGTTTGGTTTGATACTTTGTGGGATTGCCACAAACTTCTCCTCTTCACCAAGGAACCTTAACTCACTCCTCAAGCTATCCCATGCCTGCTTCCTTCATCATCTTCACAACCCTGCAAGTTTCAAGCACTGCAACAGCACTCTTCCCTAACCGAGCTTGCTCAGGCTCGCCTAGGGCAAGAGATTAAAAATGCCTCCATAGGTTTTGAAGGGCCCTCCTCCTACAAGCATATAGTACAATGAACCTACTCACTATCCCCAAATGGCCGTACTGAGTCTACGGTGGGATAATGAGCTACATGGCTTACAAGTTCAACTGCCTGGTTCAAGACAGCAGACAGGCACACTCAAACTAATTACAAGCTTAGTAAAAGAAAACTATTTACACACCAACTAATGAATCAAAGCTACTTCAAACAAGACTAACTACAATGCCAAAATATTACAGTATCAAAAATAGCACACAAAAACCTTCATTTCATTCACTGTTATCCCTTTCATGTATAGAGCAGTTACACCAGTCACCTGTCCGTACTTAGACACACACCTTATGGCAGCTTTTAGGGTTTATTAGGCTTATACATGATCTTTTAGGTTTGTAGAATCTAGTATTAGGTCTGCTATCGGGCCAAAATTTTATTTCCACCATTTTAGGGGATAGCCGAGCAACATTTACAAAATTGCAAAGTTGCACTATGCAACTTTTGCAACTTTGTTTACAACTTTTATAAACTTGCTAACTCTTAACTTCCTAAGCCTAAGAACTCTTCCTAAGTGACTCTTAGGCTTTTAATCCCTATTTCTAACTTCAAATGACTTTAAAAAGTTTTAAAAGACCCTTGTCTTGATAGTATGGCTTTATGCCCAAAAGAACTAACTAGCCTTGAGGCCTATCCAAAGGACTTCTAAGGACCTCTAAAACCCAACTAACATTGCCATTTACTCAAAATGGTCCTCAGACCTTTATTCTACTTACAAGGCTCATTAAGAGCACTGTACAACAAAATTTCAAATGGTGAGGGCCCTGTTTCACTAGGTGCCCATGCACCATACTCCCACCAAAGAAGCTAAGTCCCAGTTGGAGACAAGAGGTGGAGATCTATGCCCTGAAGGTGAAACTGATTCTCAGGGACCCAAGTTGCTTCTAAATCTGGTTTACCCTGCCACTTGACGAGGTGTTCTTTATAGACTCCATGCCTGGTCTTTTGATGTACCCGAGAGTCCAATATCTTTTCTGCTCTTGGCTTGATTGATGGAGGCAGGGCTGCTACTTGAACTTCCTTCTTAGCTTCCTCCACATTCTAATCTACCTCAGTAAGAAGTCCTTTGTACCTAACCAGGTCTGCAATGTTGAAGATGGGGGAGATAGCTAGATCATCCAGTAGATCAACTTTATAAGCATTCTGTCCGTACTTGGCCAATATGGGAGATGGACCAACTCTCTTCATTTGGAGCTTTGTAGGGACTCCTTTTGCCATTCTTGCTTTGTTTAGGTGGACCATGACTAAGTCACCTACACCAAACTGAACCTCTCTTCACTTGAGGTCAACCTTGTCTTTAATCTTCTTGGTGTTGTCAATGAGGGACTGTTTCACTTGGTCATGTGCTTCCTTCATGGATTGACTAAAGTCTTCAGCATAGCCACTATTAGGGACTTGGTTGTCCAAATTTCTTAGTTCACATACACCCCTAGGATGTATGCCATAGACAATCTCAAAGGAACTCTTGCCTATAGTCGTGTTAATGCTATCATTATAGGCAAACTCTGCTTGGTGAAGGACTAAATCCCATGTCAAACCATATTCTTTGGTTAAGCATCTTAACAAATTTCTAAGTGTCCTATTGACCACCTCAGTTTGACCATCAGTTTGAGGATGGTAAGCTGAACTAAATGCTAGATTGGTACCTAGTCTTTGCCATAAGGACCTCCAAAAGTGTCCCATGAATTTGCTATCCCTGTCAGATACAATACTACTTGGCAAGCCATGAATTCTTACAACTTCCTTGAAAAACAAATAAGCAATATGGCTTGCATCATGAGTGACTTTGCATGGGATAAAATGACTCATTTTACTGAATCTATCCACTACAACATAGATACTATCAAAGCCACTCTTTGTCCTAGGTAAACCAACCACAAAATCCATACTTACACATTCCCATGGTCTGCTTGGTATTGGGAGGGGCTGATAAAGTCCTGAATTTGTAGAAGTACCCTTGGCTCTTTGACATATGATGCATTGCTCAACATAGGTCCTAACATCTCTTTGCATTTTAGGCCAATAGTAGTACCTTTGGACCAATTCCAAGGTCTTGTTGAGGCCAAAGTGGCCACTCAAACTCCCATTGTGTTTTTCTTGAATGAGGTTCTCTCTCATGGATCCTTTTGGAACACACAATTGCCCTCCCTTAAATAAGAGCCCATTCTGCAATGTATACTCTACAAATTCACCATGAAAGTTATTTAAAACACACCTTGTATGCTGCTGCAAAATCTTCATCAGTTTGGTACAGCTCCTTGAAGTTATCCAATCCTATGTTTTTCATTTGGACTTCTTGAACGGTGAGCAGCCTTCTACTCAAGGCATCTGCTACTTTGTTGAGCTGCCCCTTCTTGTGCTTGATGGTGAAGGTATAAGACTATAAATACTCCACCCACTTGACATGTCTGTGACTCAACTTGTCTTGGGCGTTGAGAAAACTCAAAGCCTGATTGTCTGTGAACACTACAAACTCTTTGGGCAAAAGATAATGCCTACACTTCCTAAGGGATTGAACAAGTGCATAAAGTTCTAGATCATACAAAGAGTACTTTTGCTTTGCTGCATTTAGCTTCTCACTAAAGAAAGCCACTGGTCTATTGCTTTGACTCAACACTCCTCCTCCTGCTATGTTACTAGCATCACATTCAATGACAAAGGGTTCATCAAAGGTTGGCAACCTTAGAATAGGTT
This sequence comes from Chamaecyparis obtusa, assembly GCA_027943335.1. Lineage (NCBI taxonomy): Eukaryota > Viridiplantae > Streptophyta > Pinopsida > Cupressales > Cupressaceae > Chamaecyparis > Chamaecyparis obtusa. The sequence continues at coordinate 343,848 of BSBK01001267.1, read as the reverse complement.
TAGTAGCTACCTCTTTCTTTAATGTCTCTAATCCCTTATTTGCTGCAAGTGTCCACACAAATTTAGTTTTCATTCCACCCTTGATGGTTTCCATCATTGGAGAACATATCCCACTGAAGTTCCTGATGAACTTTCTATAGTACTGAGCCAGGCCATAGAAACTCCTCACTTCACTGGCATTCTTGGGAGTTGGCCAACTTAATATTGCTGCAACTTTAGTGTCATCCATCTTTAGATCTCCTTGAGATAGAACAAAGCCTAAATAGACTAGTTCCTGCTTCATAAAATCACACTTATCTAGATTGATGGTTAGGTGTTCCTCTTTCAATTTAGACAACACAATCTTGAGATGCTTTAAATGTTCCTCTTTACTCATGCTGAAAATTAATATGTCATCTAAATAGACTACCACAAACTTACCTGTGAAGTCTTTCAACACCTCATTCATGAGCCTCATGAATGTGCTTGGAGCATTGGAGAGGCCAAATGGCATGACTAGCCATTCATAGAGTCCTTCAATGGTTTTGAAAGCTGTCTTCCACTCATCTCCCTCTTTTATTCTTATTTGGTGATAACCACTTTTAAGGTCTATCTTTGTGTAATATCTTGCCCCTCCTAGGCAATGCATTAGATCTTCAATCCTAGGTATAGGAAACCTATACCGGATTGTGATCTTGTTAATGGCTCTGGAGTCTGTACACAATCTCCATGTTCCTCCTTTCTTGGGTGCCAAAATGGTAGGAACAGCACATGGACTGATACTCTTTCTTATTAGCCCTTGATCCATCAATTCTTGTACTTGCTTTGCAACTTCCCTGTTCTGTTCAGGAGTTAGCTTGTACGGTGCCTTGTTTGGCAATGATGCCCCTGGAATCAAATCTATTTGATGGCTGATTGCTCTCTTAGGTGGTAAGGTTGGAGGTGGTCCATCTGATATAATGTCCTTAAACTCCTTCAAAATCTGCTGCACTTCATGAGGGATGCCCACTTTCTTGGTCTCTATGTCCTCCTTGGGTTTTACTACAATAGCATAACCCACTCCTTCCTCTTTCTCAAGAGTCTTCATGAACTCTTTCCCCTTCAACATCAGTACATTAGGTCCACTTCCTTGGCTGTCTTGTTCAAGTAAAGACTGAATTTTGTAACTCACACCATCCTTCACAAAAGTGTATGAGTTGAGTTCACCATTGTGCATAGCCTTTGTATCAAACTGCCATGGCCTACCTAATAATAGGTGACATGCATCCATTGATAAAATATCACATAAGAGCTTGTCCTTATACCCACCTATAGTGAACTCAATCCATGCCTACTCATTAACCAAGACATGCTGCCCTTTATTCAACCATGTGACCTTATAAGGAGTGCTATGAGGTATTTTAGGAATCTTGAGTTTGGTAATGGCCTCCTCGGAGATTATGTTATCAGTAGACCCTGAGTCTATGATAACTTTGCAGACTTTTCCAATTATCTTGCATCTTACCTTGAAGAGTGACCTTCTTTGTTTGGGCTTCTCCTTGACTGGTTCTCTGATTAGGACCCTCTTTATCATCAAATTTTCACCACTCCTTGAATCCAATTGAATGTCAGGAGACTTCACACTTGAAGTATCTTCATGTACATATGCCACTTTCTTGTCACCTTGTGAAGATGATCCTTTTTCAGGACACCTATAGGCGGGATGCCCCAATTGCTAACAGTGGTAACACTTCATGGTGGCAAAATAAGATGGTCCTCTTCTTCCTGGTGATCTACCTCTTCCTCCAAATCCTCTGCCTCTGCTTGAACCACACCTTTGGCTGGTCTCTCCACTTTGTTCAGTCAGCTTGGACTCAACTTGAGGTCTATTATCATTGCTTCTACCTCCATAGCTTCCCCTATGTCCTCTACCATTTCTATCTCTTCCCCTATTCTTTGAGGTGTGATCCTGCTTCCTCTTTCCTTTCTCTTCCACCTTTAAAGCAATTTGGTAACATTGATGGACTATTTTAGGAGTGACCAGGCTCATCTCTTCTTGGATGGACCATTTAAGACCATTCAAGTATCTTGCCAACCTAATGCTTTCATCCTCCACCACCTTGGACCTTAAGCATAGCTTTTGAAACTCTTCAGTATAGGAGTGTACATCCATCTACTTTTGTCTAAGGTTCTATCTCCTTCTATGCAACTATATCTCATAATCATCAGGAATATAAGCCTGCCTAATTTTAGTCACCATTCCTTTCCAAGTACCTATGGGACTCTTCCCTTCCTTCTCTCTTTCTGTTTGGACAAATTTCCACCAGGTTCGAGCAGAGCCTCTTAACCTTGACTTTGCTACCTTGACCTTCTGAGTATCAGAGACACCATCACATTCAAAATGGTTCTCCATTCCATCACTCCAATCCATGATCAGATTTGGATCCATCTTGCCACTGAACAAAGGAATGCCTTCCAAAGCTTTGCTATTTATTGCCTTTAATGCCTTTAAGAAAGGCTCTTCTGGTATAACAAGGTCTAGTGTTGGGGTTTCCTCCTCCAACTCAAGCTCCTTCTCTTTGGCTTCCTGCTCTTCTTTTTGCTCCATCTTGTCTTTAACTCTGTCTGCCTTGTCTTGGACATCACTTAACAACCGCTCCAGTTGTGTTAATCTTTCTCTCAATAACCTATTATCCTCCTCTTGCTCTTCTACTTTCTTGGCCAATTCCACATTGGTCACCATCTTGCTTGATCCACTGGATTCAGGAGGTGAAAGCATCCACCTTGCTTTGCAATTACTTTTCCCACACCTTTATAAGGCTCTGATACCACTTGATAGGGAGAGGGGATGAACTAATCACTAGTTCATGCTTCTTTGTCTATGTTTGAGACTTCAGGTGACTTGCCAGTACACCAAAATGGACCTATAGGACCTTCTTAGGCTTAGATCCCCTGATCCTAAACCCCACTCCTCTGTCTTGATCAGAAACTTCCCATTTGTCAATTTCTAGGCTTCCATGTTGAATAAGGAACACACACGGCTTTTAAACTTTGCAAAGGTCTTTCTTCACCATTCTTTGCTTACACTTTGCAGGGTCATGGAGATGCTTTTAGACCTCCCAAACTTCTTGTTTCAATGCTTGGATCAACCCTAAGCACTTGGTTTCTCTATCGATTCTTCACTTTTCTCCTAAAATAGGGCTACTAGAAGGGAGCCCCAATTAGCCCTCCTGCTCCGAGAAATCAGGCTAATACTCCATTTTCCTCCATTGACCTTCACAAACTTCCTTAATAGACTTTCATTCATTTGGCCAACCCTTAGAGATTTTCAAGGTTTTGGGTCTCAGGAAGGCCTTACTATACCTCTACACAAAGTGAGGGTTTGGAGGGTTTCTAGGCCTTTTCTAGGCCTGTTTGCTCTTTGGTTTGGTTTGATACTTTGTGGGATTGCCACAAACTTCTCCTCTTCACCAAGGAACCTTAACTTACTCCTCAAGCTATCCCATGCCTGCTTCGTTCATCATCTTCACAACTCTGCAAGTTTCAAGCACTGCAACAGCACTCTTCCCTAACCGAGCTTACTCAGGCTTGCCTAGGGCAAGAGATTAAAAATGCCTCCATAGGTTTTGAAGGGCCCTCCTCCTGCAAGCATATAGTACAATGAACCTACTCACTATCCCCAAATGGCCGTACTAAGTCTACGGTGGGATAGTGAGCTACATGGCTTACAAGTTCAACTGCCTCATTTAGGACAGTGGACAAGCACACTCAAACTAATTACAAGCTTAGTAAAAGAAAACTATTTACACACCAACTAATGAATCAAAGCTACTTCAAACAAGACTAACTACAATGCCAAACTGTTACAGTATCAAAAATAGCACACAAAAACCTTCATTTCATTCACTATTATCCCTTTCATGTATAGAGCAATTACACCAGTCACCTGTCCGTACTTAGACACACACCTTATGGCAACTTTTAGGGTTCATTAGGCTTATATATGATCTTTTAGGTACGTATACTCTAGTATTAGGTCTGCTATCGGGCCAAAAGTTCGTTTCCACCATTTTAGAGGATAGCCGAGCAACATTTACAAAAGTGCAAAGTTGCACTTTGCAACTTTTGCAACTTTGTTTACAACTTTTATAAACTTGCTAACTCTTAACTTCCTAAGCCTAAGAACTCTTCCTAAGTGACTCTTAGGCTTTTAATCCCTATTTCTAACTTCAAATGACTTTAAAAAGTTTTAAAAGACCCCTGTCTTGATAGTATGGCTTTATGCCCAAAAGAACTAACTAGCCTTGAGGCCTATCCAAAGGACTTCTAAGGACTTCTAAACCCCAACTAACATTGCCATTTACTCAAATTGGTCCTCAGACCTTTATTCTACTTACAAGGCTCATTAAGAGCACTGCACAACAAAATTTCAAATGGTGAGGGCCCTGTTTCACTAGGTGCCCCTGCACCAAAATCTCATAAAGAAGAATATCTCATTGAGCCTAAACTCTTTAGAGTTGAATGAAATTTCTTTTTCAGTGAATTACATGGATGTGAGGGGAATCCAAAATTGTAAGAGAAAATAGGCTTCTTATATTTCATTTGCTTCATTGTCACAGTGAAGATCATCAAATATCAATAGTGTGTTTCACAAAGGAGATAAACTTGGATTCCTTTGAAATGAACTCAAGAAAATCTAAAACGCCTAATTGTTTTCATGTTGCCTTATAGAAATGTTGGCATATTATTGAAAAAGAGGTTGTGACGGTTTTAAGTGAAGCCCAAAGATTCAAAATGTACTAAAATAATTCAATTGTATATTTATTACACTAATCCCCATAAATACTTCCCTCGAGTCTTAACAAATTTTTGAGAAATCTCCCTTTATAACACTCTATTTAAAATCCTATAAAATTTAATAAAGAACCATCTAAAAATAGACACCCTCTTTTCTAATCTCCCAATTATAAAGTGGCTTAATCTTTGAACTATTATCATTGAAGGTATCAACATTAGACATAAAAGTAGTCACTTAATTTCCAATACAAATAAAAAAGTATTATAATCAAGCTCAATATTACCAAATCATATGATGGACTAATTGGAGGTTTCCCATGAAAATCTTAGAAAAAGTTGGTTTCTATGATATTATGAGGGAATTCATCTTGGAATGAAGTAGTAGTTGAAGCACTTTTCTTGGTTTCTTATTGTTTAAATCATGTAAACAAAATAAATTAAGGGAAAATTTGTGGTGATCATTCTATGTGTATAGAAAATATGCTACTGTTGGCATTAAGTGATGATAACTGGTAAGCCTATCACCGGTAGTCACCGGTACTGGTGTTGTCATTGATTGGCAAAAAGAGCATAGAGACTTGCCATCTCTATAAAGTCCAACTACCACCGGTCACTATACAACTCCTTAGCCATTGGGCTATGTATACAGTAAAGAAAAAAAGAGGTCTCCAGCATCGCTGAAGAACCGTGCTGCAAACGGTAACCAACCGAGGATGGATCAACCAGTATGCTGAGCAACGGTAACCGACTGAGGATGGATCAACCAGTACACCGTGCAAAGGATAGAAAACCAAGGACTGTAGAAACCGGTAAGCCGCAACAGGTCAAAGACTCCAAAGGATAGCAAACTGAGGACTATAGAAATCGGTAAGTCGCAACAGGTCAAAGACTCTCACTAGTTTATAGCATAAAGTACTCAACCAATATATTATAAGACTCTGGTATGAACTGAGAAAGTCATAGTCAACTGTCTGTTCCAACCAACTCTTGTTGACCAGGATTTATTACAGTAAATCCGGGTGACTTTGAGTTACCTTGGTGATCGGTTTGAGGCGCAGTTGAAGGATTTAAAGCCGGAATCAGTGGCTTTTTGAGGTGCGGTTGAAGGATTTATAACCACAATCAGTGGCTTTAAATCAAAGTGTTATCTCCTGTGAAGGAAAGTTGCCTAGCACGCAACCACCATTTTCTTCATTAGGCAGATAAAGCAAGGGCATGCATCAAATGTTTTCCTTAGATAACTGACACTTCACTATAGGATGAATCCGATATGGATCTGAAATTAGGTCATGCATGATGAGCACAATTAGGGTTTGGACCCTATATATTCTACTGCCTAAGGAAAATAAAAGTTGCCTTCATTCTGCCAAAAAAAAGGAGTGAACCTGTAAGCTGCTAAAGCTAGGGTGAAATAGATAGAAGAAGTGAAAAAGAAGAATTGTGTTAAGAAGCACAGAAGTAGAGAAGACACCAGCACCGACCGGTGTTACTTCTCAATTGAGCACGAATAGAGATCTTATCAGATTGTGTGTAGTCAACTGTAAAAGGTCATTCATTCTATTGTTTTCTAGCAAACTACAATAGTTAAATCCCAGAATTTGGGTGGACTCTAACAGGTCCCTTGTATCAAATCCCCTAACCGGGTGACATCCTTCAAGGTGTTCAAAGTCCTCTAACCAGGCAGGTCCTAACAGGCCTTATTGTAACAAATCCCTTAATAGGGTCACATCTAGCAAATGCATTATTATCCTCTAACCGAGAAGGCTCCTAACAAAGCGTACTCTAGAAGAGTAAAAATTTTGTGAGGTCTCCTCACACTATGGTTTTCACCCTAATCGGGTTTCCATGTGATAAATCTGGTGTCATTGTGTGATTGGTTGCTTACTGTTATTGTATACATGAATCTATTTTCCTTTCAGCTGTAAGTTAACTTCATTAGATTTGTAGGAGTAAAGTTTTAGAGGTACTGATTCACCCCTCCCCTCAGCACCGGTTGGGACTATCAGCTACATCACTTTGAATGAAGTTTTTGGTGTACTAGGTAGTTTAACATCTTCATTCAAGCCACATATTGCTTTCAATGGTTGGCTTAACCTTAACAAGATATCGGACCAGCAACACATTTAATCTTGATGTTGCTACAATTATTCCACGTGCCTATGTTGGAGTGACACTTCCCACACATTTGGTTTAGTTCAAGTGGGTTTTGGCCTCTCATTAGTATTTGCTAGTCGATTTTCACTCCATAGCTATATGATCTTAATTTGTTTTCTCCCTTTCTCCTCTCTAGGCTCTTTATGGTACTAAAACAATGACAATGGAGTTTCTCATTCACTTTGGTGGTAAAATTATAGTAGACAGTCATCCTTGTGGATATCAACAACTTTAGATTGATAAAAATTATCTTCTTCCAAGGTGGTAACTTCCTAATCTTGAATTTAGAAGTTCTTGGCATGGATCTCATCAAAGGATTTATTTGACACAATGTCAACTTTGACATCTATTCCATGTTTGTGTCCAATATTTATACCCTCATTAGAAGCAATTATTGACAACATTGCTCTTGTAACTAAGTACTCTTCCTCTCAAAAGATTTGAATGCTATGGATTTTCTTTGATTGATAAATTCATTGTGTAGATAAGGAAAATGTAAATATTTAAAATTCTCAAAGGTTTGGTGGGTTTTTACAGCTCATCATTAGATATTGGTACATATAAAATTAGTTAATTTGAGCGGTTGTCTTTAAACTATGTTGGCACATACTTCAAGGTGAAGATAAACTCTCTTAAATACAAAGATGCTAGCTAAATTCAATTTTAGTATCACTTAATAAAATTCTTATATTATTTAATTGAAAAATAATATATTTATATAAAAAATGGTATTTTAGTTGAAAGCAATTTCAAGATTTGTAAGTGGTCTTTTGGGTCATGTTTTTAATATATGTAAAGGTCATGGACTTTTAGGTAGAACACATCTTTAAAAGGTGTTTAACAATAATCATGGCTTCATCTTGGAGTGATTGGGAGTTACATTGGACTCCCTTAGTGATAGGAATCAATGGTATGGGAAATTACATTTTATTCTTAGAGGGTTTACTTTTGGAGGATATGCATGCTCATCTTGAAGTAGTTGGACTAAGACTTGGCTCGTGATTTTGATCCCATAATTGTGGAATCTATTGATGGTTTCGTCAATCTTCAAAGTCCATATAGGGATGGAGATTGTATGGTCAATTGTATTTAAAGTTATGCTACTAGAATTCTTCTAAATACATAATGTTATCTCCATTAAAACTCTCTACAAGTCAATATATATTATAAATTTATTTGAAGAAATTAATATATTTAGATTTTCTTTTAGTACTCAACTTTTTAAGTTACAAAAATTCTTCCCAACATTATTATCATTACTCTACAAAAATTATCTAAAATAATTTAAATATTTTCCTTTGAAAATGCTTTATCTTCTCAAGCCAAAGTTTAGGGACTTTCCTTTGCTTCAATTCCTTGTCGAACTCACACCAATCAGGTGGATCATGGTATAGTTGGAATCAAAACATAGTGATTGGCTCGAAATCACAATAAATTAATCTCCCAAAAGGAAAAGTCATACTAATCCAACTAACAATGAGAAATTATCCTAATTTTGCTTACTACAAAAAAAATGTTCATCACCACATTCAAAGATATTAACAATGCTGGCATAGAAAAATAAAAGTAAAACTTACAGTTAGTTTTGGATGCTAGCAAAGCTAGATCTTCGTAGTGGGGAGGGTGTTTGTGAGAGTTAACTGTACAAAAATCCTTGAAGATGGTAATCACAGGCTCTACACATGCTATCACTGAAAATATTTTAATACCAACTGTCACCACTAGGTTCCTCTGTTGCACCACCCATCCCTAATTCACTACTATAATTATAGGGATTTGTGAATTTGACCACTCTTTCAAAGAAAAGAGAAGTGAAAAGATCTTTTAAACTCCATAATATGAAGAAAAAGATTTTTCTAAGTATAAAATAAATAGCACACTACTTATCCAATTACACTTAAATGATAGGTAGCTAATAGTATATGAAATACATATACCCAACATTAATCCTTATTGTGTTTAGCGATTCCCCCCTTCTTTTCATTATAAGTTATAGAATTCACACAATACACAAACTTCTCATGCTTAGTCTATAAAGAACACATACACATACAATTCCCCTCTTTTCATTATAACATTTGGATGGTACATACACTAGAAAGTTGATTGTGCTCAACTTTTAAGACGTACACACCCATACTCCCTTCTTTTCATTACATTATATGGAATGTAGATAGTTCACAACTTGACCGTGCTTAGCTTGAAAGATACATATACCCATACTCACTTATTTTAATTGTACCATATGAAATGCACATACTTGCAACTCTAATACAAGTGCTGCCTTTAAGACACACATGCCTATTCTCCTCCCTTTTCATCAATACAGTATATAGAAGGTGATGGTCCCAACCGGTGCTGAGAGGGGAGGGGTGAACCAAAACTTTACTAACTTTAAAAACCAATTTGATATAATCTAACTAAAACTATATGCAGAATTGATTCTATCACAGAAGTAGCTATCACAAAATCAAAGCAATAGAAAACACTAGATATATCATGTGGAAACCCAAAACGGGAAAAAACCATGGTGTGAGTAAACCTCACAAATTTTGCACTCTTTTGAAGTGTGCCTTGTTAGGAGTCTTCCCTGTTAAAGGATTACAAACGCATTGTTATATGCGACCCGGTTAAGGGATTTGAGAAATAAGGTTTGTTAAAGCCTGTCTTGTTAGAGGACTTTTAAACATCTACTCGATGTCACCCGCTTAAAGGATTTAATACAAGGGACCTGTTAATGTCCACCCAAATACTGGAATTTTGCTATTGCAATTGTTAGAGAGCAATAGAGGGTTTGATCTTTTTGAGATGGCTTTGCTGAGCCAGATAAGATCGTTGTGTTTATCAACTGAGAGTCATCACCAGGAACCACAGGTATGCTCTCTCTAGATTGTTGTTCTTTCTTGCACACTCTTCTCTTATTCTTCTTTTTTTCACCCTTTTGTAGCTTCTTTCAGCGTATAGGTTCACTCTTTTTCTTCTTGGCAGAATGAAGGAAAAAGATATTCTTCACAGGCTGAAGAATAAATAGTCTTCTTGCCCATCTCGCTTTTTGCATGCGCAACCTCCGCAAAGATCTCCTTTGGATCCATCATCCAATTGAGTCTCAGTTCATAGAGGAAACTATTATACACTAAGTTTGCACCCTTGTTTCAAGCTCTCGTAGTCTTGATAACCTAGTATAACATGGGAATCATCTCCAGGTTGTGGGACCTATGCTAACTGAGATGAGACCTCCAAGTTCTAGGCTGGTTCCTCTTGGATAATCACCCTAATTTGCTTTTAGACATGAAAAGTAAATATTTTGAGGGAAAGGGATAGAAGGAATGCTTGAAAGGGAAATGACTGAAAGCAAACTATCCTACTAGGTGATACACCGAAAATATGGTATGAATTACAGTATAAAAGATGAAATCAATGAATAGACTTAGGCCTAGGTGATCACAACTCACTGAATAGGTTTGCATAAGTACTTCATAGAAGGGTCTATAGATAAAAAGAGTTATTCAGGGAAAGAGAGATTCTTTCACAAACAATAACACCCCTTGGAATTAGACAACAATCTACGACCTGCAAACAAACATTCACCTCTGCAACTAGGTATAGGAATGAGACAAGATATTTAAGGGGTTGAAGTATACCCACAAAAGCACTCACATCCAATCATCCACAATGATACACAAAATTGCAGAAAGAAAGAGGGATCAAGAATCCTAAGATATTGTTACCCAAAAATTCCCTATCATTCATTTTTGGCCACAGTCCTGTTTTCCAATGAAGTGCTCAAGTGTTGAAAACCCAGTGTGTTTTCGACCTCCTCTCTGAAGGCTCAGGATGTTTCTGCCTTTTGGCCCGAAAGCTCGGTGTGTTTTCGACCTCCGCTCTGAAAGCTTAGTGTGTTTTCGACCTTTGCTCGAAAACCTTCTGTGTTTTCAACCACTTCTGCACTTTACACTTCTCCAGCGTCAGTGTTTTCTATCCGCGCAACTCCGACAAGTGGGGCCCAGTTAGTTTTCGGCAAGCTATTATGCGGGTTGTCGCATGATCGCATAAGTCCTTTTCCCCTTATGCAACCATGCGACTAACCGTTGACGGTACTGTTGAAGGATGCTAGCGGTTTGTCGCATGATCGCATAGTCCCTTTTTAGGCTATGCGAACATGCAACTAGCCGTTAACCGCACCCTCTTCTATGCTTCTCACTTCTTCCTCTGGCGGCAGTTTTTCCATGTGCGCAACTCCAATCAGGTGGGCCCGGTGGATGGTTTTCCGAAACCGCTAGCAGTCTGTCGCATGATCGCATAGCCCCTTTTTAGGCTATGCGAACATGCGACAAACCGTTAGCCGTGTTGATAAGAGGTTGCAGTTTGGTGGTGGGCCCAGTTCTAAGTTCGGTCAGGTAGTCTCGCAATGAAAAGAGGAATATCCTTTCTATCTGACGATTATGAGACTTCCTTCAGTCGGGTAATCTCCTGATAGAAAGGAATATGCCAAAGGTATTACGTGACTCAGCGACTGCCGTCAAATAAAGCAAGGATCATGCTTGTCGCATGATCACTGGATAAACCCAGGGTTAGTAAAAAGTAAACACGACTTGGCGACTAAAGGGAAAATAAACCCAAGGTTGTTCTTGCAGTCAACAGCAACAGTTTTGGTGGTGCTGCCAGCGGTCATCGGGGAACATCTTACAGTTGGTCGCATGATCGCATGGGCTCTTCTGAGCCCATGCGACCATGTGACAAGCCGTTAGCGGGCGGTCGGCGTAGTAGTTTCATGCTGGTCGCATGATCGCATGCGGCTTCCTAGCCGCATGCGACCAGGCAACAAGCCTCGTGTTCGGTCAGCAGAGACTTTGACTTCGGCAGCTGCAGGTGGCGGATCTTGTGGGCCCGAGTGTCTATGTGGCAAGCGGTGCCAGTTTCTAAGAGCTTGTCGCATGATCGCATAAAAGCTTTTGAGCTCATGCGATCATGCGACCAGTGGTATGTCAAAGCGATGCAACCATTTTTCGCAAGGTTTCTTCCAAAGTGAACATTTTGCAAGTGCAGGTAGCTGAAGAAATTGATGATTTCTGGAGGCGGTTGCAGTTAAAGATTTTGCAGAGGATTTAGGCTACCATTTTTGGGTCCTTTCTAGTATCTAAAATCGGATTTTGGGCATTCATGACAGCTCGACTTGCAGAGAGGTAGATAGATTGAGGCTTTTGTCTGTGAGCAGGATCAGTACAGGCATGGGCATGCAAGGAGAAATATCTGATCGGTTGAGATATTTTCAGAAAAACATTTATGATCAGAAATGACTGGTTTAGGGTTGGATTATTTTATGCAGATTTTTGTAACCCTGGTTAGTTTTGACTCCTGCCTGCGTACAGTAGAGTTTGTATATAACATTTTTTTGGAGCCTGTAGTCCTCAGAATTCACATTTTTGTAAAAGAGAGACTTTTCTTGGAAAACTATTTGTAGCATTTCTTCCTTCTCTCTGTTTTTCCACATCCTATAAATTCTCATTGATAATACAAATATTGCAAAGCATTCTGTGACATTTTTTATGCCCCTATGCCTTCCTTGTTTGGCTTATCTCTTATTGGATTGAAGTTTATGAATGCTTTCAGTGATACTTAGGGTTCTTGATCCCCTTTACTTTCAGCTTATATGTGCACTACTGTGTTTCATCTGATCTGAGTGAGTTTGTGGTATTCTTTAGCCCCTATCATTCTGTCTCATTCCTGTGTCCTTTTGCTGAAGAGAATGTTTGTTTGCAGGTCATGGATTGATGTCTAATCCTGAGAGTCTTGTTGTTGTGAAAGAATCTTTCTCTTTCCCTAAACATCCTCTTTTGTTTGCAGACCCTTCCATGAAACACTTATGCAAGCCTATTCAGTAAGTTGTGATCTCCTAGACCTAAGCCTCTCACTAGTTTCATTCCTCTATACTGAGATCCAAACCCTAGTTTCGGTGCATCACCTAGTAGGTAGATTTGCTTTCAGTCATTTCCCTTTCCAAGCATTCCTTCTATCCCTTTCCCCTCAAAGTTTACTTTTCATGTTAAGAAGCAAATCAGGGTGACTATCCAAGAGGAACCAGCCTAGAATCTGGAGGTCTCATCTTGGTTAGCAAAAGGTCCCACAACCTTGAGATGATTCCCATGTCATACTAGATTATCAAGACCAAGAGAGCTTGAGATCAGAGGTGCAAATTCAGTGTATAACAGATATCACTGAGAAACATGTAAATACTGAATTCATTAAGAAATAACTCACACAAGAAGGCATAGGGACATGAAGAATGTCAAAAAAAACACCTTCAATATCTAAATTATCAATGGGAGGTTACAGAATGTAGAAAACCAGAGGATAGAAAAACTGTCTCAGATAGCCTTCTAAGAAAAGATATTTTTTCTCTTTACAAAATGTGAACTTTGAGCTCTAAAGCTCTCAAAAAACAATATATACATCTCTTGCACGCAGGCAGGAGCAAAAAATCTAATTAGGGTTACATAAATTTTCATATAATAATCAAACCCTAATATTTGGCCATAAATGCACATGAAAATATCCCAGCTGATCAGATATCTGTGTTTGCATGTCCATTTCATGTTTATACCTGCAAAAATCCAACCGCCATGATCCATCTACCTACCTGCAACTCGGGCTCGCCATAACTGTTAAAATCTGATATTTTGAGATATTTGAATTTAAAATATGATAAAATGGTCACAGGTGGCGCTAAAATTCCCTATCGACAGTCGGCATTCAAAAAATCAATCTCACTTTAAAACGCGACCGTCAAATCTTTCTTTTTACCCAGGCTCGGCACTTGACTGCAAAACTAACTCAGTATTTACCTCGGGTTCCAATTTTCCTTCAGTCGCAGAAACGTTTAAACTTTTAGTTGACTCCAGTTAACTCTAGCAAACAAGAAGATATCCCTTAGTCACTGATTCACAGAATACTCTTAACCCTGGGCCCAGAATTGCCACATGTCATTCTTTTATTCACCCTTGATTGCTCTGTAGGCATACACCTCAGCAACCCCTGACATTGGTCCCACTAAAGACAAGATTTTGATCCAATGGCGGGCGCATGATCTCATGGCGCCTGAATATTCCTTCAGATCATGCGCCAGCCGTTGATCCTTTTAAACTGGAACCCCTTCTGACAAACGGACCCACCTGGAAATCTTCGTCAGCACACGGAAACCAATCGAATTCAAGCATGTCAGCATCAATTGTCAGAGGACCCACCTAGCATAGGTGCCGAGAAATAAAGTAAAATCGATGGTCGATCGCATGATCGCATACTTTGACACAAATCCTTGTGAACATACGCGAACCGTAGATTTCCTGCAGGTGTCAGAGCCTTTTGAAATGCTGGAAACCTGGTCCCACTGACATGTTGCTGAATCACTACCATGTGGACCAATGAGAAGTCGCCGTCTGTGTACACGTAGCAGTGGACCCGCCAGGCATGAAGAGTTACGTCACCAAGGAGAATCAACGGTTGGCGTATGTTCGCATACCTTTGACACATTTCATGAGAACACACGCCAACTGTAGATTTCCAAGCTTCTGACATCCCTAGGCTCGCTAACAAAAATACAAGTCATCATCCCTCGACCAATAAAAAGCCTCCAAGTAGGACACTGTGGCAGTGGACCCACAAAAGCTTGAAGTGCTGAGAAAAGGGAAGATTGACGGTTGTCGTAAGATCGCAAGCCTCTGACAGACCCTATGAGATCACTTAACCCCAGAAGTCTTAGTGAATGCGCACCCAAAGGAAATTCGCTCATTTGTTGAATAGAATTCTTAACCTCGGTTAAGTCTGAAGAATACGCGAACAAGGCATTCGCAGAATCGTTAAACCAAAACTCCAACCTGGGGTTTCAGTTAGCGAATGCCCGACTGAAGGCAATCCGTGAAGTCGCTGAATGTTTAGAAGCTTCACCATTTTATCTTGCGACTAAGAAAAACACTGCAGTCGCCAGTTCGTCGAAAGGAAAAGGTAATTGTCGGAAGAATAAGAGAACTGGCGACCGAAGGAAGAATTACGCACATGGGAATTGATGGAACTTAAGTGGCCGATAAAGTAACATGAAAATAGAATGAAGGCTAGGGTTTGCAGGGTTACTTCTTAGAAACGGCTACTTTTATGAATTTTAAAACTGCAGACCAAAGAATTAAAAAAAATTTGCAGAGGCCAGAGAATAGGGCATAAGATCATAAAAATTTCAGGGATGCTTGGCAAGATAAAAACAGAGACCTGGGGATGGATTTTAGCCAAATTTGCATGCATATGAAAATTAGGGTAATAGAAACATCAGATGCATGTCATATGCTTTTTTTGTTTTATAAAGGAATCGACAAATGTGTGCCTCATACTTTCCTTTACTCCTCAAAGGTACTCTTTGGTAAAGGCTTTGTGAATATGTCAGCAACATGTTCTTTTGTGGGAACATATTCCAATTTTACTTTTATTCTGACCCGCTCTCTTAGATAATGATACTTTATAGCAATGTGCTTTGTTTTTTAGTGCATGACAGGATTCTTGGATATATTTATTGCACTCGTGTTGTCACAAAATATTGCAATAGGTTCAGGTACTTGTTCTTGGATATCTTCCAATATTTGTTTTATCCAGATTACCTGTGTGCAATTAATTGTTGTAGCAACATAATCAGCTTCAGCTGTGGACTGTGAAATGCAGTTCTACTTCTTACTAGTCCATGACACAATTCTTTGTCCATGAAAGAATGCACCTCCGCTTGTGCTCTTTCTGTTATCAATGTTATTGGTCCAGTCTGCATCGGTGAACACTTTTATCTCCAAACCTCCTTTGTGAGGATACCATAGACCATATTCTTCAGTAGTTTTTAGATATCTGAAGATTCTCTTCACTGCTATTAAATGTGTTTCTTTTGGGTTTGCAAAGAATCTGGCCACAATGCCTACTGCATGTGCAATATCAGGTATACTATGCACAACATACTGTAATTTGCCTATCATTGACCAGTACAATGTCTCATTGACTTCTTTAGCATCATCCTCCTCTGATAACTTGTAGTTGGTTATCATCAGTGTGCCAACCGGTCTAGACTCTTCTAGCCCAAATGATTTAAGAATTTTCTTAATATACTTGGATTGAGATATAAAAATACCTTCTTTGAGCTGATGGACTTGCAAACAAATGAAGAATTTTATAGCTCCAATCATGGACATTTCAAATTCTTTCTTCATCTCTTCAGTGAAGTCTTTGCTCATTTTATCATCTCTTGCAAAGATGATATCATCCACAAATATTTCACCAATCAGTTTCCCTTCTTTACCAGTCTTGAGATACATATTTTTGTTATCTCCTATTCTTGTGAAACCTATGGTCAGGAGATATGAATGCAACTTTAAAACCAAGACCTTGGGGCTTATTTCATCTCATAGAGTGTCTTCTTCAATTTACAGACCATACTATTTTTTTTTGTTGATGAGAAGCCTTCCGACTGTTCTATGTACACTTCCTCCTCCAATATACCATTCAGAAATGTAGAGTTTACATCCATCTGGTATACTTTGAACCTTTTATGGGCAGCATAAGCAACTAGAATTCTTACTCCTTCTAGTCTTTCCACAGGTGCAAAGGTTTCTCCATAATCCAATCCTGCTTCCTGTGCATATCCTTTGCAAACTAGCCTTGCCTTGTTCCTTACCACCTTTCCTTCTTCATTTAGCTTGTTCCTGAACACCCACTTGGTGCCTATGACATTCTTGTCCTATGGTTTGGTAACAAGAGTCCATGTTTCATTCTTTTCTATTTTCTCAAGCTTCTCTTCCATTGCCTTAACCCAGCTGTCATCTTCTAGAGCTTCTCTAGTAGTTTTGGGCTCTATATTGGAAAGCAAGCAAATACTTTCCCTAGCCTTTCTTTTGGTCATAATATTTGCATGCTTGTCACCAATAATGTTATTAGTGGAGTGATATGTGATGTACCTTGGTAGAACCGGTTGGTGGTCCCGGTCTTCGTTTTTCGGTTGAGCAACATTTCCAGCGAGATCATGAACAACTTCCTGCTCATTTTCCTCAACCGATCTTATGTTTTGATCCCTTCCTGGCTCAGACAAATTGCCTTGTTCCACGGGTCTATTTACCTGTTCTTCTTCATCAGCGGCAATCATTTCACTGAAGTCCAAATGATTATTAACATCATGATCCTGGTGAATGTCTGATTCAACATGATTGTTCTTTTCCCTTGGTTTTGAATATTCATCTATCTTTACATTGGCACTTCCACTATTTTTCTTGTCCTCTTATTCAGACACCGGTAAGACTCCATACGAGGACACAGTTGCTACCAAAAACTTTGAAATAGCTTACACTTGGGGTATGACCAAACCATAACTCGTATGGAGTCTTACTGGTTCCTTTCTTGACTTGAACCCGGTTCAGTGTATACACAGCGATGCTGATTGCTTCTCTCCAAAAGTGATGGGGAAGATCCTTCTGAATCATCAAAGCTCTAGCACAGTCTATCAGAGTCTTGTTTCTTCTTTCAACGACTCCATTTTGTTGCGGGGATCTCAGTGCAAACATCTTCCTTTTTATCCCCTGTTCCTCACAGTATTGAGTGAACTCTTGAGAGGTGCACTCACCTCCTCTATCTAACCTCAGACACTTCAATCTTTTACTGGTCTCCTTCTCCACTTGGGCCTTATAGATTTTGAACATGTGAAAGGCAAATGATATTTCCTTAAGGAAGAGTGTCCATACCATCCTTGAAAAATCATCTACAAAGAGCATGAAATACCTGTCTCCATAGTAGCTCTTCATCCTCATAGGTCCACACAAGTCTGTGTGAACAAGGTCCAGCACTTTTTCAGCAGAAAAAGATTTGTTGTTGAAGCTTGTACCTGTTAGTTTTCCTAACTGACATTCTTTACACATAGCCCTATCAGGATTTGTAATATTAGGAAGCCCTTTGACTGACTTCTTGCTTACTTTGACGATACTATCAAAGTTTATGTGGCAGAGCCTTTTGTGCCACAACCAGCTATTGTCTTCTTTTGTCATAAGGCATATTTTCTATGTCTCTCCTTTTGCAGTAGCAATGAGGCAAGCCCCCTTGGTTGAGTTTAGGTAGAACAGGTTCCCTTTACTCTGTCTACCGGTGGAAACATGGGCTCTTGATTGATTCTTGACAATACAAGAACCTTTCCCAAACTCCAACATGTATCCTTTGTTGTTTAGTTGAGCCACACTCATTAGATTGTACATGAGTCCTTCCACCCAATACACATCTTCACATACAACTTCATTGCCAAGTGCTATTGAGCCTATGCCTTTGATAGCATAGGGAGCATTGTTACCAAATGTCACCGATCCTCCATCGTTAAGCATCAGACTGATGAACTTGTTCTTTTTACTAGTCATGTGGCGAGTGCATCCACTGTCAATGATCCAGTCATCACATTGATGAGATCTTGAGATAAGTGTCATTTCACTTATCATTGTGATATCTTCTTTTATTGCTACAAAGGCAATTTCATCATCTCCCGATTCTTCATATTCATTGTCCGTGACACCTTCCTCAACAAGGTAGCACTCCTTTCCTTTGTTCTTGAATCGGTTGAACTTTTCTTTATTTTCGTTTTATGTCCACACCTTGCAGTAATGTGTCCTATCTGTTGGTGTAATTAAATATTACTAATTATACTTTACTTAAGTTTACTTAGGATAATGCATTTGCATATTACTTGTCATTAAGACACCTAGGAGTTTGCATTTCATTTTAGCACATGGTTAGGAAAAATTCCACTTTACATGGTGATAGTTGTCATCTCATACCTCTTTGTGTGTGAGATCCACCTTTAGTGCTCTTATCACATTATTATCCTCTCATTGTTGGACATGTTGCACATACTTTGATGTACAATGGAGGATGATCCACCTTTGGTGGACATGTGATTCCACCTAGTGTGGTCAATAGTTTATCATCTCCTTATCATGTATTCTTATTGCATTGCCTATATATTCAAGCACTCCTACTTTGTATTCATCCATTATCATTTGATCATTATTAAATCTATTCATTTGATCATCTTGTCTCTCTTTTTCTATCTCTTGAGCTTCTAGATCTTGGCATTTTATTCTTTTCTTTAGGCAAATTCTTACATGGTATCAGAGTGATATCAAAATTCTTACATGGTATTAGAGTCATAGGAGTATCATTGTATAGCCTATTTTGAGATAATTTTGTTGTAGGTCAAAATTGGAGCTTGTTGGTGCAAATCACAGGTTGGTATCACATTGAGAAGGTCCAAAAACCCCTAAATTGAATTTTGTTTTATCCGAATCGGACATTTGAAGGAGCCATTTGAATTTTCAAAGTGCGGCGACGACGATTCAGAAAAAATAATTTTAGAGGCGATTTTCAAACATCGATATCAAAATTCTTACATGGTATCAGAGCGATATCAAAATTCTTACACTATCTTATTGCAAGAAAAGTACTTCAAAAGAAGTTTCCCTTTATACTTCCTTTTCCCTCTTGGAAATCTCCTTGCGATGGGTGCTTCAAACTCATCCTGCTCTAATTCTTCTGAGAGTATATTTTCAATAAACTTCCCAAACTTACCGGTAGAACTATTACCGGTCTCTCTTCCTTTCTTTATGGAAGCAATGTTCACAGAAGACTTAAAAGAAGCATCTAACATGGGTAAGCTATTATCATAATTGCTTAATTCAAAAGCAGTTAACTTACCGATAAGAGAGTCAAGGGTGACTTGAGATGCGCTTACTGATCTAAGCTCCTGTATGGCTGAGATCTTGATAGCATATTGTGGTCTTAGCGTCCTCAGTATCTTTCTTACCACATCTTGCTCACTCAATGTTCCTCTAGTGCTTTTGATAGAGTTCATCACTCCTTTTATTCTATTGCTATAGTGTTCAATGTCTTCTCCTTCGTTCATCTTCATGTTATCATATTTTCCTCTGAGGCTTTCTACCTTTGCTCTTTGAACATGTGGGTCGCCTCCATACACAGTTCGTAGCTTTGCCCACATTTGGCAAGTGATAGTTAGATGTTCAATTTCAGCATAGACATGATTAGGGAGCGTACTAGCTATCATATCCAGTGCAGTTGTATGTTCACTACTGACCTTCAGTTGATCAGCTGTCAAGGTACTAGTAGATTCGCTGTAATCATTGATTACATGAGTCCAGTATTGATCTCCGGTGGTTTTCATGTACAACTTCATTCTGCTGCACCATAAGGTGAAGTTTTCCTTAGAAAACTTGGGTCCTTCCTTCCTCATCATTAGATCTTTTCCTTGATGCGGTTAAGCAACTCAGAAAAAGAACTTGGCTCTGATACCAATTGATGGTCCCAACCGGTGCTGAGAGGGGAGGGGTGAATCAGCACTTTACTAACTTTAAAAACCAATCTGATATAATCTAATTAAAACTACATGCAGAACTGATTCTATCACAGAAGTAGCTATCACAAAATCAAAGCAATAGAAAACACCAAATATATTACGTGGAAACCCAAAGCGGGAGAAAATCACGATGTGAGTAAACCTCACAAATTTTGCACTCTTCTGAAGTGTGCCCTGTTAGGAGCCTTCCCTGTTAAAGGATTACAAATGCATTGTTAGATGCCACCCGGTTAAGAGATTTGAGAAATAAGGCCTGTTAAAGCCTTCCTTATTAGAGGACATTAAAACATCTACTCGATGCCACCCGGTTAAAGGATTTAATACAAGCGACCTGTTAATGTCCACCCAAATATTGGGATTTTTCTATTGCAATTGTTAGGGAGCAATAGGAGGGTTTGATCTTTTTGAGATGGCTTTGTTGAGCTAGATAAAATCGTTGTGTTTATCAACTGAGAGTCATCACCAGGAACCACAGGTATGCTCTCTCTAGATTGTTGTGCTTTCTTGCACACTCTTCTCTTCTTTTTCTTTTCTTCACGCTTTTGTAGCTTCTTTCAGCATATAGGTTCACTCTTTTTCTTCTTGGCAGAATGAAGGCAAAAGATAATCTTCATAGGTTGAAGAATAAATAGTCTTCTTGCCCATCTCGCTTTTTGCATGCACAACCTCCACAAAGATCTCCTTTGGATCCATCATCCAGTTGAGTCTCAGTTCATAGAGGAAACATCAAATGCATGCCATATGCTTTTTTTGTTTTATAAAGGAAATGACAGATGCGTGCCTCATACTTTCCTTTACTCCTCAACATGTGATTCCCCAATGTTTTAATGCCTTAATTGTCAGCATTAAATCCTTCAATTGTGCCTTGCACCAGTCTTCTTCATAACAAAAAATCTTTTAGATTTTGTTCAACAAATCTCGGTCGAAGAGTCACATAAGTGTTTGTCAACTGTGACTTTCACCGGTTCATCAATCTCGATGATATCTCAATGATTGGTTTACATCCTTAGGTAGTGTACAGGTCTCTTCTTTTCTCTATCTATACTGGTTTGATTCCTTGGTTCCGGTTATTTATTTTACCGGTCACTGTTTTGGATGCTCCGATTACCTTCCTTGGTTACCGGTTGCTCCGATTATTGGTTAGAGACTTTACCAGTCACAATACTCCTTTCTCAATATGTGTCACCGGTCTCCTAACTAGTCTCTCTTGTAAACTGCAGTTGTGTATAATTATTGTCAACTGTCCTTGATTGAACAATATTTGCATCCTTAGACATCAATGACAACACCTCTTTGCCATGTACCGGTTTCATCCTTACCGGTTAATGCCAACAGAAGGCACATACTATGCAATCTTGACTATGCTTTGCTTGTAAGACGTGCATACTCATACACCTAGAAAGTTAACTATGCTTAAACTCTATGATCACATACTCACCCACACTTCTCCCTTCTTTTCATTACATATATACAAGGCATATACTCCACAACCTGACCGTCCTAAGCTTGAAAGATACACATACCCATACTCTGAGCACTTCTTTTAATTATACCTGTATAGAAGGCCCATACTCTACAACCCTAATCGTGCTTAGCTGATCTAAGACACACATACCCATACTCCTCCCTTTTTTTCATTACAGTATATAGAAGGCACATACTATGCAATCTTGACTGTGCTTAGCTTGTATGACATGCATACTCATACTCCTAGAAAGTTGACTATGCTTAAACTCTAAGATCACATACTGACCCACACTCCTCCCTTCTTTTCATTACATATGTGCAAGGCATATACTCCACAACCTGACCGTGCTAAACTTGAAAGATACACATACCTATACTCCTCACTTCTTTTAATTATACCTGTATAGAAGGCCCATAGTCTACAACCCTAATCGTGCTTAGCATCTAAGACACACATACCCATACTCCTCCCTTCTTTTCATTACTGTATATAGAAGACATACTATGCAATATTGACTGTGGTTAGCTTGTAAGACACACATATTCTTCCCTTCTTTCAATTATAATATCCATACTACTCCCCTCTTAACATATAGTATGTATATGGAGTGTACATAGTAGTAACATACTCTACAAACTTGACTGTGCTTTGCCTGTAAGACAGGTATAAACGTACTGTTCTTTTGTAGTCATATGATTTCCAGTCCATAATGTTATTGTACTTAGTTTCTGATATCAACTGTGTGAATTTATTTCTTTAATGTTTCGAATCAAATTCCATTCTATTCTCTCATCTTGCGCTCTTCTTCAATCATAAAATTTAATCTGAAACATCACTCACACACTTGATACCAGAAACTAAGAATAATACTCTTCCCTTCTTTTCATTGTAACATATAAAACTTTGCAAAACTTACTGCGTTTAACCCATAAAACGCACATACCCATACTACCCCAACTGTACTTAACCTATAAAACGCAGATATCCATACCCTTAATTTGACAGCTCACTGAAAACATAAATAAAAAAATTCAATTATATTTAACTAAAAGTATTTTCTGTTCAAATCTTAGATCCAATTAAATATTAGTTCATCAATCTTTGCTGAATTCTCTGTTAATTTTTTCAAATAGACAGAAGATTAAATTTAGCAGAATTCCTTAACCTTATCAGAAACAATAATGTAGAAAAATATGAAATGAAAAAAAGAACATGACTGTAACACAGAATTACCAAAACATCATCATATAGATATCCAGAACTGTGAAAGCTTAAAAAATCTGCTAATCAGTGCATAACAGTTAAAAGAAAAAGAAGAAAGCTACACAATTTTACAAAAATACCAGTGAAGGTTTCTAAAATATTTACATACTTTTATAGAAGAGTAAAATTTCTGATGATGTTGAGCAGGTTCAGCAGGGGATCTGCTTGCCATGGCCTTCTGCAAATCTCTAAAATATCTAATTACTTTTATAGAAGAGAAAAATTTCTGATGATGTTGAGCAGGTTCAGCATGGGATCTGCTTGCCATGGCCTTTTGCAAATCTCTACTCTGTAATATTTGCTACTTTAAATTTTGATACAAATGTTTATAATTGTATGGTAAACATATTTATATTATTCTTCATTTAATTTTATATTTATCTTATTTTTTTATTTATTTGGGTAGATTTTTTTATGTGATAAGCCTTAAAAAAACACTGTATTAAATATAATAATACTGTATTAAAAATCTATTAAACCTGAAAAAAATACTGTATTAAGCCTTAAAAAAATATTGTATTAAATATAATAAGGGGAATTTTTTAGTCATCGATTAATTATTTATTCAGATTAGCATGGAAGAAAAGTGGCCCTCTCTAATGGAGTACACATTTATAAAGTACACAAATTGCCCTTTCAAGATGTTTTATGCCTTAAAGGTTTAGGAACATTGAATTTAATATTTTAAAGTGGTTAGAGGGTTAACACAAAGGTTTAAACAAGTCTAGTGAAGATACAGTGTTATATCTGTTTGTTACAGTTATTTAAAATATTAAAAATATATATAATTATTTAAGGTAATAATAATGATTGAAAAATAGTAAGTAATAAGAGTTATTTGATTAGATTGTGTTGAATATTTTTGCATTAAGGTTTTGGATGAAAGATAGTATAAAAGAGCACAAAGATAAAATTATGATAATTTAGTATTAATTTAGTATTTAAAAGTTATAATATTTTTTTCGAGGTAATAGGTATAGAGTAGTTCATGTCGGGGTTGAATATGTTTTTCATATATGGTTTGTATGTAGTGTATGATATTGTAATGTATTTTGTTTTGGTTATAAAGTGTGGATTTAGTGGTTGGTATGGAGGAGTTGTTAGTATCAATGACATCAATATATGTGAGATTGTCCTGAGTAACTTCTAGAAATAATCCTCTGAATTACATATGATTTTCTATTTGATGGTTGGCTTTGATGGCATCTTGTAGAAGATTTGACAAATTAAGCATCTAGAGAAGGATGTTAGAGTAAATATTTTGGACTACAACTTCTCAAAGAGAACATAAGTAATTAAAGACTACAATACAACATTCTTTTCAAATATGATTAATTATAACTTGCCTAATATATTCATAAATAACATTCACCAAATATCAATAGATTAACTTTTGGACCTATTGGGGGACCATAAATGGTCAGGGAATCCTTGAAGATAGCATTGACAATAGAGAGCTAAATTTGCAATCCTAGAATAGGTGTTTAACATATGTTTGGCGAAATAGTAAAACTTGTACAAGATATGTAGTTGAATTTTTTTTTTCTTCATGAGGACTTTGAAATGCAAAATCTTGTAGATAAGGAATTGAGAGTTGACACCTTCTTTGGAATGACAAATGTCGGAACTTAGCTTGGACCAAATCGCAGTACTCAATTGGTAACTTCACTTGACATTAGGGCAAGGAAGAAGGAAAAGATTGGTAAGAAGATGCAAGTAGATTTTCTTGAAGGTAAAGAAGGACAAATGATGTGAGAAAATTTGATGCAAATGATGAAGTAATAAGGGATCGGGTAGAAAGCTTGTAGTCATCTTGGGAGGATAAGAGACATAATGAGATAGATCAACTTCATATCAAACGAGGAAACTTCAAACTAGATGCAAAGGTGGTTTTAGGAGTTTCATGTAAAGATTGTGTAGTTATATGGATCACTAGATATGTAAATATCTCTATGAAAAATGTAATAAAATTCTTATATTATTATGTTGAAAAGTAATGTCTTTAAATAAAAATTGGTATTTAAGTTAAATGGATTTTAAGATTTCTAATTAGTGTTTTGCGTCATGTGTAATTATTTTCATAATAGATACAAAGGTCATTGAATATGGGTTGTTAGGTGGAGTGTTTAAGTATAATCATGCCTTCATCTTAGCATGTTTGAGAGTTGCATTGGACTTCCTTGGTGATAGGATTCAATTGTATGAGAAGTTACATTTTATCCTTAGAGGGGTTAGTTTCGGAGGACACACACACTCATGATTTTGATCCTAATTTTGAAATCTATTGGTAATCACTTGAATCTTCTAAGTCTATATACAAATGAGGATTGTATGATCATTTGTATTCAAATCTATGCTACAAGAATTATTCTAAATAGAATACATACATATATACATACATACATACATACATCCATCCATGCATGCATATATACATACATACATGCATACATACATACGTACGCACATACACAGACATAGACATACATACATACATACATACATACATACATATAGTGCAAGAATTGAGTATCACCCCTATATACTAAAATGCATTTTAAGGTGATTAGTGGCACTAGTGTGACATGCGCTTTGGTACCACATGGGTTGAGGAAGACTGGACCTAATGACCTTATGGAGAAAGCCCTCACCAATCGAACCACACCCCGATCCCTTGAAGATTAATATATCTAAATTTTCTTTAAGAATTCAATTGTTTTATTATAAAACCCTTCCCAATGTTATTATCAAATTATTATACTAAAATTATTTAAAACATGATTCAAATATATTTATTTTTTTCATATATTTATTTTGTTCTTTAGAATGCCTTGTCTACTCAACTCAAGCCAAACTCTTGGGGACATTCCTTTGCCTCAATTCCTTCTTGAACTTGTACTATTAAGCTGATTCATGGTATAGTTGGAATCAAAACATAATGATTGGCATGAAATCACCATAAATTAATCTTGCATTAGCTGCTACCAATAAGCCAAAGTCATACTAACCACCTAGCAATGAGAAATGATCCTAATTTTTCTTACTACAAAACATTTCTCCATCATGGCATTGAAAGATATTAACAATATCAACATAGATACTAAATGCATTAAAAAATAAAAGTAAAACTTACAGGCAGTCTTGGATGCGAGAAAAGCTATTTCTTCATAGTGGGGAGGGTGTTTGTGAGAGTTAAGAGTACAACAATCCTTGAAGATGGAAATCACAGGCTCTACACATGCTATCACTGGAAATAGAATAATACGAATTTTTGGCACCAGGTTTGTCTGTTGCAAAACCCATCCATAATTTACTTCTCTAATTAAAAGTATGATAATTAGAACATGAAACAATAGTATTCCACTTTTAAACACATTTTTTTGAAGGAATCATAATAGAGAAAGTTATGCATATATTCAAAAATAGGTTTGTGGGCAGATGGGTACACCCACATAATCTAACAAAAGAAGAATAAAGTTCAAAGAGCAAAAGGAAATTTAAGCAATGTCAATAGAGAGAGGAGTCTGATCATCAAGCTTTCCCTACATATAGGGTCAACATCATCAATTAACTGTCATCCAGTAAGAGAATCCTCCTCTTCAAATTCTCTTTTTGAATTGAATGGAAATTGAAAAGATTAATTCACCATTAAAAATAAAATTTTACTGTCAATGTTAGTTTTGAATTTATTATAAGAATTATAAATTAGATGTTAAGAACTTTATAAATATTATCAATATAATATTTTTATTTATATAAATTTAGTTTTAATTATAAATATGTAAAATTTATTATATTTATTTATATTAAAATTTTTATCTAATTATTTAAATTTCAAATTCAAAACAAAATTTTCTGAATCAATTCATTCTTGAAGGAAAGATCCTTTTTAGTCCATAATATCTAGGATGCTATCTCACTTATTAAAGAGAAATTTTTCACTTATTAAAGAAATATATTTTTCTTAAAGCCTGTGATAACTAGCACACTTCTTATCCATTGTGTTTAAAATGAAGGTACTTAATAGCATATGAAAGACACATACCCAACAAACCATCATTTCTATACAATACACATACACATACACATACATGCCCCCTCTTTTCATTATAGCATATGGAAGGCACATACGCTACAAAGTTGACTGTGCTTAACCTCTAAGACATACACACATATACCCCTCCCTTCATTTCATTACATTATATGGAACACACATACTCCACAAATATGACCATGCTTAGCCTGGAAGATACACATACCCATACTCCTCACTTCTTTTCATTGTAGCATATGGAAGAGACATACATACTCATACTCCTTCCTTCTTTCCATTATAATATATAGAAGACGTATACTAAATCCTAATTGTGCTTATCTTGTAAGACACACATACTCCTACTCCTTTTTTCCATTATAATATATAGAATACACATACTCTACGAGCTTGACCATGTATGCAATTTTGATTATTCTTAGCTTGTAAGATACACAACTCATACTCCTCTTCATTACAATGTATGGAAGACACATACTCTATGAACTTGACCATGTATGCAATCCTGATTGTGCTAGCTTGTAGGACACATGCACTCATACTACCTTTTTCCCATTATAATGAAAATATAGAAGACACATACTCCACAAAATTGAACATGCTTAGCTTGTAAGCCTCACATATCTATACTCCTCCCCTGTTTTCAATATGGTAAGTATATGAAAGGTGCATACTCTACAAACTTGAATGTGCTTAGCCTACCAAACATGCTTAAATATACTCTTCCCTTCTTTCATTATAGAACATAAGAGACACATACTCTATAAAACTTATTGTACCATATGGAATGCACATACTTGCAACTCTAATACAAGTGTTGCCTTTAAGACACACATACCCATACTCCTCCCTTTTTTCATTATAGTATATAGAAGGCAGATACTTTGCAATCTTGACTGTGCTTAGCTTGTAAGACTTACATACTCATACTCCTAGAAAGTTAACTATGCGTAAACTCTAAGATCATAAACTCACCCACACTCCCTTCTTTTCATTACATATATGCAAGACATATACTCCACAACCTGGCCGTGCTAAGCTTGAAATATACACATACCCATACTCCTCACTTATTTTAATTATACCCATATAGAATGCCCATAGCCTACAGCCCTAATCGTGCTTAGCATCTAAGACACACATACCCATATTCCTCCCTTCTTTTCATTACTGTATTTTGAAGACATACCATGCAATCTTGACTGTGCTTAGCTTGTAAGACACACATACTCATACTCCTTTATTTCCATTATAATATATAGAAAACACATACTTTGCAAACTTGACCATGCTTAACCTGTATGCATATCCGTAGTCCTCCCTCTTAAGATATAGTATGTATATGGAATGTAAATACTCTACAAACTTGACTGTTCTCAGCCTATAAGACAGGCATAAACATACTTTTCTTTTGTAGTCATATGATTTCCAGTTCATAATGTTATTGTGCTTAGCTTCTGATATCAATTGTGTGAGTTTATTCCCTTAATATTTCGAATCAAACTCCATTCTATTCTTTCATCTAGCTCTCTTCTTCTTATTATAAAGTTTAATCTGAAACGTCACCAACACACAATTGATACCAAAAACTAAGAATAATACTCTTCACTTCTATTCATTGTAACATATAAATGACACATAGATTGCAAAACTTACTGCGTTTAACCCATAAAATGCACATACCCATACTACCCCAACTGTACTTAACCTATAAAACACAGACATCCATTCTCTTCCCTTGACAGCTCACTGAAAACATTAATGTAAAAAACCTCAATTGTATAACTAAAAATATTTTCTGTTGAAATCTCATAACCAATTAAATATTAGTTCAAATCTCATAACCGATTAAATATTAGTTCAACAATCTTTGCTGAATTCCCTGTTAATTTTTTCAAATAGACAGAAGATTAAATTTGGCAGAATTCCTCAACCTTATCAGAAACAATAATGTAGAAAAATATGAAATGAAAAAAATAACACGACTGTAACACAGAATTACCAAAACATCATCATATAGATATCCAGAATTGTGAAAGCTTAAAAAATCTGCTAATCAGTACATAACAGTTAAAAGAAGAAGAAGAAAGCTACACAATTTTACAAAAGTAGCAGTCAAGGTTTATAAAATATTTACATGCTGTTATAGAAGAGAAAAAATTCTGCTGCCTTCTGCAAATCGCTAGTTTGTAATATTTGCTACTTTAAAGTTTGATACAAATGTTTATATTTGTATGTTAAACATATTTATATTATTCTTCACTTTATTTTATATTTATCTTATTTTTATATTTATTTGGGTAGATATTTTTAAATGTGATAAGCCTTAAAAACAAATACTGTATTTGACTAGAAGTCAAAGAAAATTCAACATGACATCAGCAATCTGATATAAACATGATGTCAATATTGTCTAAGTATCCATGACCGCCCATCTTTTTTTTCATATACCTAATACAATTATCAGCTCCAATGTCTCTGTGTAAATTAAATATGTTTTTTTGCTTGGTAACTATATTAAAAATGTTTTTCTATTGAAAATATAGAGTCAACTGAGTACAACTGATAATTACAACCAGAATATGACTGGTTGTCAAAACTTTACACAGGAATTATATGTCCAGTAGTTACAAGAAGCTAATTACAGAGTATTACACAGGCTAAGCCAGACCGGAGACAAAAACATTTCAAAATCTCTGCTGATTAAAGACTGAAAACAGAACAAGGGTTATCGTTTTAGGACATATCAGTCCCAACCTTTCTCCTGCCCAATTTCTTCACTGTAATTTGGGTTGTATTCATTAACTCTCCAATGGTCTTCATTGTTTTCCTTATTTCCACCATCTGCATTTTTATCTGTATCATCCCTTCTATCTCTGTCATTGTTGTCCTGCGGCAACAGAGTGTCTTGAATGCTGGGAATAGATGCATCACTGCCAAAGTGTTCTTCATACCTTTGAGTCTCTCTATATGTTGGTTCAGGAACAGTTACAGTCTGGATATCTTTTGCAAACAGGATTGTAGCCCCTTCCTTTATCAGTCTTTGGACTCTTTCTATCGAGATTTGGATAGTAGCTAAGTTACTGGTTCGAGTTCGGTTCGAAGTTCGGGTTCGAAGAACCGGTTCGCAAGTTTGAGAAAATTTTGAAAAGGGGTTTGGGTTCGGGTTCGAAAAAATATGAAAGATTTAATATATATATATATATATATATATACATATTTTGAAGCCTAGAAGCATGAGTTAACATTAGAATGTCACATAGTATCATAAAAACAACATTTAAACAACAAAAACACCATAAACTTATAATCATAGCATCATGAACCGTGATCATACCATCATATATTTCAAGTTCAACATCAAAGATTCAAAACATTAAAACTAAAATTATCATAACATCAAGTTCAACTGTTCAAGTATCAATAATATCATTGTTTCAAACTTTCAAGTTCAACTAATGAATTAAAAATCAGTATTCATCTTCCTCTTCCTCTTCATCTTCATCTTCATCTTCAACATTAGTTGACTCAACAATAGAGTTAAGGCCAATGGGATCAGCAACAGCAACAATAGTATTGGCGTCAAAATCTGCAAAATCATCTAGTGAAAGCCGAGAAGTGGAAGCATCCAAGTCCACAACCTCTGCATTTACATCCCACCTCTTTGTGTCCCTTTCTTTGTATTCTTTAGTCTTGTGTGAGAGAAGGCGCAAGTTGTAATGCACAAATACCAAGTTCTCTGCTCTTTTTGATTGCAATCTATTGCGCTTCACTGAGTGGATGAAAGAATATGTGCTCCAATTTCTTTCCGATGCAGATGAACTAGCAACCTATGAAGACAAGACAAGGTAAGCAATTAAAATAAAATTATATAAATTACTTGCTAGTCATGAAGATCAAGTAAATTTAAAATAAAACTTACTTGTGATATGATTTTTATTGCAAGGGGTTGCAATGTTT
The DNA here is from genome assembly GCA_027943335.1 of Chamaecyparis obtusa. Taxonomy (NCBI): domain Eukaryota; kingdom Viridiplantae; phylum Streptophyta; class Pinopsida; order Cupressales; family Cupressaceae; genus Chamaecyparis; species Chamaecyparis obtusa. Next base: position 312,777 of record BSBK01001267.1, on the reverse strand, counting down.
GGAATCTTTGGCCATGGAGGTACCACCAACTATGAGCATCTTTCCTAAACCGATGATGAAGAGCATCATTACTTAGACCTCTTGCATTCACAAACTCTATGAACTCATCCGTAATCATATCTCTCATATCATCATCAGGAAAGAGTCTTTCAAATGCTGCCTTGTATCCATTAGACACTTCTAAATCTCTATAGGGTGGTAGCCTTCCTGGTAGATCAAGATATTGGTTGCTATAATATTTGGGTGTCAATGCATAGGCAAGCAAATGTAGAGGTGTAGTCATTTTGTTCCACCGTTTTACAATAATTGTTTGCAATTGTTTGAAGAGGGTCTCTTCGGGATCTTGCTCTTTTTCATTTACAATTTGCTTGATCTTCTCAAGCGTTTAGTCTATGTCATCATAGATCTCTCCACGGCAAGGCCTATCCATGTCAGCGTACCTAAGCATGCTCATAATGGGCTCGGTGAACTTAATGATATATTCCACACGTTCCCACCATAAGTCATCCAATATCCTGCTCTTTATTGAAGCTGCCCTCTCAGTGTTTCTTTGCTTCCATATAGCCCAATTGTCGCTGATTACCATACTGCAAAGTGGCTCTTTCACTTGCACAAGTCGTCTCAAGACGATTAAATTTGATGCAAAACAAGTTTCAACAACCTGTAACATAAATTAGAGCAAAAAAATACAACTATTAGATACATGCTTTATAAAAGAATACACATTACACAATAAAAAAAATAAAAATCAGAAATTGTAAGATACTAATTTTTTTTTAAATTCACTTACCTTCAGTAACTCCAAACGTGAGAACATTCTGAATATTCCTTGAGTCATGTGATGTTTTGTGATGAACATTTGGATGTCCTCAGCCTCTTCATACACTTGTTTGATCCACCCAATTGTGTTGCCAATCTTTTGTAGCATAAGATTGAGTGAATGGACTGCACAAGGTGTCCAAAAGATATGAGAATAGCGCTCTTCAACCAACAAACCAGCAGCTCTACAATTCTTTGCGTTGTTTGTTATGACTTGGACAACATTACTAGCACCCACTTGTTCAATGGCAGAGATGAGAATATTAGCAATAAATTGCCCATCTTTTACTTGTCCTTCACAATCCACCGCTTTCAAAAACATTGCCCCTTTAGGGGACACCGCTAAGACATTGATCAAGGGACGGTTTCTAGCATTTTTCCACCCATTTGAAACAATTGTTACCCCTATCTCGATCCGTGAATCTTTTATGGGCTTCAATTGATCATCAATCCACTTGACCTCATTATCCAACAATGTGGTTCATATTTTCTCAAAACCGGGGCCCTGATACCCTGTTGGAGCTGCATTGGCACTTCTCAACATTTGTCTCCAATATGGAGAGTGAGCAACATTAAAAGACAGCCCATTTGCAAACAAGCATCTTCCCACATCAATGTTGGAAATTTCCCAACTTTGATTTTGAAATGCAGTTTCTAAAGGTCCCTTTCTTTTGTGTATAAGGCCAAGGGGTTCTTTTTCAGGCTTACGGGTAACTGTGGTAGTAAAAAATGGGTGGTCTTCTATCACAACATCTATGGGGGGTTGTGTTACCCTTGCTTTTTTTTAATTTTTACCTCTATTGCAAATGCCATCAATTGAAATTTGCCTACGTTCTTCTCTCTCTTCTACTGCCTCATGCTCTTGAATATACTTCTGTACAGTTTCATTGGGTATAGGTACACCTCTTTTTCCAGGGCATTTTTTGACTCCTCTACCAGAGTATCCACACAAATGGCCTACTATACAAAAATATGAGCTATTTCTTTCTACATCACAACTCCTACATTTCCAACAGAATGCACCACCTCCAGGAAGGGCTCTTATAATATCAACATATTTCAACAAAGGAGAATCAGTGTTGGGTTCTATTCTTTGTTCGGTATTGCCTACCGAGGATGAGGTAGATGCCATTGTAGTTCCTTTTCCTATGGGAAGAAATTTTAAATTGTATACATATTCATTATTCAATATAAAACTTAAAACTTGAAAGTTTAAAAACAAGAGAATGAAAAATTATCGAAAAAATGGCTAATATAAAATATCTCATGGAGAATGAAAGATAAATGAAAAAACTAAAAAACTTAAACAAAAACAAAAAACAAATGAAACAATAACTTACCTCTACTCATTGTAAGCTTGCAAAGGTGTACATATGAGGCACAAACTCTTGAAGAAAGCTCACAAACCAATCTTGAAGAATCTTCCAACTCCTTGCACAATCACGAACTTGCTCTTTTGCTCTTGCTGAAGTCAAATAGCCTACTTGCACACAACAAATGATAATGAGAAGCACAAATTAGGCTTTCAAAACGAACTTTTAGGGTTTTGGATGCCAAAAAAATTAAATTTTTGCAAATTTGTCACTTAAATGACATCCGGTTGGCGAGGTTCGCCGCAGTTCGTACGGGGTCCGTTTTTTTTCCTTGTGGTCCGCCCGGGTTCGAATTGCTGGACTTGAAGTTCGAACTGGGTCCGAAAATTCGGACCCTGCCCGAACCCACAGGTGAACAGGACCCGAACAATTTGAACTTGGTCCAGTTCGGAGGGGCCAAGGGCGAACCCTGGTAACTTAGGATAGTAGTAGTGACCTAAGACAAGATAGTAAAATATGTGAGTTTAGGATTAAACTCGGTAAGGTCCCTCCTCTTAGCTTGGAAGATGTCTTCATTTCTCTGTTTCCGAATAAGCCAAAGAACTTCAATAGTAAATGTGATCCAGAAGTGATTAAGCTTGCTATCAAATTTCTCCACATATCTAGCCAAAATTTCATGCCAAGACAGACTCAAATCAGCATTCCTCGAGACTTTATTATCAAAAAAAGAAGACCAAATATTGATAGCCCACAAACACTCAAAGAAAAGATGTTCATATGACTCAGTGCAATTGCAAACAGAACAAAAGATGGTGTTTTTAGAACCTTGAGACACAAAATAACCAATAGCATTCTTTTTCAATAGAAAAATCCACTTAAAACAAACCTTTTTGGGCTCAACATGAGAATGCCATAACAACTCAAAGATTAGATGCCACTTATTGCTCGACTAGTTCAAGCCCCATGCTTGGTTGATTTCATTAAAGATATTGTCATTGTTAGCAAGCATTTTATAAATTTTCTTGCAAGAGAAATTACCAAGAATATTACCATCACTCCATTTAATGTAAGAAGGATTTTGACTAGAAACAATGCACTTGCCAGGAAACCAATTACCCATAGCCTTTGTAATGAGAGTGTAGGTTTTTTTCTGAGAGGGAGGAATATCAAACCTGCTGCTTAATTCTACCCAAGAGGAGATTCTGTTATCAACCAGAATATCACTGATGAGGGATATACCTTTTTTGTTCCAGCACTTAGCTGAATAGCACTGAGTGAGGGCAAGGGGTTTATCATTAAGGTATATCCCCCACCAGATAGATCTATCTAGAACTGAGAAGTATGGGTTTCTCCCTATGGCACTTCTTGAACATAAGAGTGGTTTAATATGTCTCCACGCCTTCCACAGAGCAGAGAACACCTTAGATCCAAAAAATTTCACATCAAAATCTCCTAGGAGGATGTCAATAAATGGGACATTACTCCAGGATTTCCCTTTTTTAATAGTGGGCTTGATAATATTATTTATAATTGGGACTTTCCATGGCTCATCACTAGAAATAGCTTTGACAATCCATTTGGAAGTTAAAGTCATACCTTGATTTTTAAGATCTTTAATTCCCATACCTCCCTGCAATCTTGGGGTACAACACCACTCCCACTTGACATTATGTCTTTTCCTATTCCCAATACCATCTGACCACAGAACATCTCTTAGAATCTTCTCAAGCTTATTTGTTTGGGAAATGGTAAACAATCAAGTTGAAGCATAATAGATGGTATGAGATGATAATACCTTTTGGACTATCTATAGTCTTCCTGCAAGAGATAACATACGAGTTTGCCACTTTAAATGTTTCTTTTCTATTTTCTTAAAAATCCAATTCCACATTTCATTAAGTGAAGGATCAAGAGCAAAGAGTATTCCCAAATATTTGACAATAAAGTTAGGCCCTGACCACTGCCATCCTTTTTCACCAAGCCAAGGGGGAGGGGTGTTGTCCTATCCAAGAATAACAGATTTTTGAGGGGCTACCTTAGCACCAGAAGCTTTACAAAATATATGAATCTTGCAAACCACTCTATCAAAATTTTGTTTGGAGAGTTCAACAAAAAGAGCAGTGTCATCTACAAATTGCTCAATGAGTAGTTCTTCTTTATTAGGAAGGGAGATATCTTTAATAGGGGGACCAAACTCAGAGGCCTTAAGGATGTAAGTCATAGCATCAACAACAATCACATACAGGGCAGGGGCTAGTGGGCATCCCTGTCTAATAGATCTACCCAAGGGGATAGGATCAGATAGTTCTCCATTAATCTCAATAACTGTATTAGAATCTTTAAACAAAATCTTTACCCAGTTACAAAAATAATCTGGGAAGCCAAACTGTTTAAGCATAGCAATCACAAAGTGTTGTTCAATTCTATCATGTGCCTTTTCAAAGTCCAGGAGGATCATAGCCACATTTTGATTGTCAACCTTTGCCCAATGCATTGTTTCTCAACTGGTGATTAGATTTTCTAGGATAAATTTACCTTTGATAAAGTCTGTCTGAGTCACTGAAATTATGTCATTTCGAATTTCAGCAATTCTTTTAGCCAATAGTTTAGCTATCACTTTATAAGATATGTTTAAGAGAGTGATTGGTCTCCAGTTTTTGACTTGAGTTTTATCACCTTCCTTAGGGAGAAGCTTGATTAATCCTCTGTTGACCTTTTCACCCAAGGTCCCATTATCAAAAGCAAATCTATATAATTCAAAAAGTTTAGTAGAGATCCAATCCTTGTTTATTTTATATAATTCAGCCGGTATGCCATCAATACCCAAAGATTTCCCATTAGCTAGTGATGCTATGGCATCTTCTATCTCTTGAATGGAAATTTCTTTGCCCAACATATCACCTTGCTTCTTATTGATTTTTGTAGGAATGATACTCATCCATTGGTCCATACATAATTGATTGCCTTCATTATGTTCAGATGTGAAAAGATTCTTGTAGAATTCCACAAAGGCTGTCATAATCTCTTGATTATTGGTGCTAATTCCTTCCTCAATTTGAATACCAGTGATTTCTTCTCTGCATTGTTTGGCTATGATGATGCTAAAGAAGTATTTAGATCCCCTATCACCCTCTTTGATCCAATTAGCTTTAGCTCTAACTTTCTGGCCCTGTATTTTGTATTGCTGAATAATTCTCAGTTTCCCTTTTGTATCAATTAACTCTCTTTCTAAAGCCACATCACTTCCTTTATTTTGGAGCTCTATCTCTATTTTTAATAGATTGAAATTGAGGATTCTTTCTTCAAAATTCCCATCTTTAGCGTCTTTTGTTCCAATAGTTTGGAACAGTTTTCTCCAGGAATCTATTAATAGATTCCACTTCTCAATAGGTGAGGAATCTGCAGATTGAAATTTGGAAAGAATAGTAACCATTCGGAGGGCATCCAGATTATCCTGATTGTTAAGAAGGGAGATATTTAGTTTAAATAATAGTCCCTTAATACTATTATGGGCCTGATTTCCTTGCTCTTTGAGACAGATACAAACACTGATGGGGGAATGATTAGACATGCTTGAAAGAATGACACTAATAGGATAGTGTCCTACTTTATGGATCAAGTTCACTTCATGTTTGTTAATATACACCCTGTTAAGTCTGCAGTAAATTCTGGCTTTATTGGCTTGATTATTATACCAAGTGAACCACATTCCTTCATGACTGCCTTTGAGCCCTTCCATTGGATCATAAATAGCAAAGTGTCTCTTGAACCTAGTCCAGAAGAAATGTTCATTTCCTTTCCATTCAAATTTCCCTCCTCCTGATTTATCCTTAGGGCATTCAATCATGTTAAAATCACCAACAAAGGTCCATGCTGCATTGGGAAGATTGATTGATAGCCATTCCCTCAAATTGTCTCTTTCCCTGTAATCATTTGATGCATAGATATAATGTTATCTTTATGCTTGAAAGTAACCCAAAGTGCCTTGTCGCAAGGTGACATCCCATTAACAATAATTTTATCATTCCATGAGGAATTGATCATGATTGCTACACCCCCTTTACCTCTACCATGGCTAGAATAGAAACATTTGGAGTTGCCCTATATGAACTTCAGTACATTAAATGCCTGATATCTAGTAGTTTTTATTTCTTGCAGACAGATAATGTCCTTTCCTTTAATATTATTACGCCATCTTCTAACAATGTATTTTCTATCTGTCATTTCCAACCCTCTAACATTCCAGCTATGAATTTGTATTTTCATTATTAACAATTAGAGGGGATAGTGATCTTGCATAGCCTAGAGAAACAATCTGGAATCGCATTCCCTTTAGTCTTATTAGCCCTATCTTTGTTCTTCAGGCTGTTGCTTCTTTCATAGGTCTTTCTTTTCTTCTTCTTAGATAGGACTTCAGCGAATCCCTCATTATTAAGAACTGCATCACCATTGACTTCGACCTCAGCTTGTGTCTCACTGCTCTGTGGAGGAGTGGCTAAGGGGGGTTCATTCCTATGTTCTAGAGGTGATATGGGGATTGAAGCAGGATTAGCTTCCTTAGCTCCAAATTTAATTTTTTCTAAAGCAATCTGTTGGGCATTCTTTTTGCCATTATTAACATCAACATTTTTTTCCCTAGGGACCGGGATATACTGAGGGATAGCAAAATTCTTATCTCTTGGTACTGGATTAGCAGCAGGTCTAACTTCAAAATCCCCTTCAAACAGAGGGTTAGTTAAAGTGACAAAGCCATTAGTCTAAGTATCAAAAGTGTTATTAACATGGATAGGGTTTGGACTGCTACCCTCAGGATTGGCACCCTGAAAGTCTTTTGAGATATTCTTAAGCAGTGGGCATTCTTTTTTGCTATGCCCATTAAGTTTGCAATGGAAGCATGCTCCAATGTCACCCAGTCTAACTACCTTCCAAATAAACAAATCATCTTCAAATTTCAGAGAAATATTGTTTGGAAAGGCAACCCCCAGGGTCGGAGCAAGATGAACACGGGCATTAAGATGGGGCAAAGTAATTTTAGTTTCTTCAATCTGCAAGACGGACTCGAGAGATTTTAGAATGTGCGGCAAGAAGGGCTAGAATTCAAGCTAAACCCCTAAAATTTCAATCCAAAACGGGGAGGTGTCATGAGCCCTGACTGATGCATACTATATATTCCTAAATACATAGACTCTTTAAATATTGCTCTCATAATAAACACATAAATTCTTTATTTTGATTATATTATACTAATCAATGTAAGCATTGATTGCTCATTATAATATTAATCTATAATATTAGTCAATATGATATTAGTCATAAATATTAATTTATATCAATATAATTACATTACCCAAATAATATTAATATTAATTCCCCAATAATAATCTTACATCAAATATAAAATTAATCTATAAACATAAATCACGGGTATCAATCCATGATACAATATTTTAGAATACCTTATATAGGCAAGTCAAATAATGACATACCGTGAACAGCAAACCACGACAAACACACATATATATGTATTAATAAGAATTTTTATATTGGTCCAATATCATTGTAGATTGACTATATGTTAATTATATCAAGAACTTGATTTTATGCAATCGGGTTTAATTCATTCTCACGAAAACTATTGAATTAGCGCAGCAATTAGTAAGGAAGCGGTAAGACGTGTTGGCATCGTGGCTTATCATTACAAAGACAAGGTGTAAGAAGGTATTAATAATAAAAAAAAAAGTAAGGAGGGGAGAGATATCGGATATAATAAATTACATGTATTCAGCACCGTAGTATATAGTAGCAGTGGGAAAGTAAGATGCAACATTCTTCCGCATAAGGACTGACGGGGTAGTAGAGTGAGAAGATTGGCATCGAACTATGGCCAAGAAAAGATAAGAACATTACCATAGCCTGACAAAAAGACTGAGTCAACAGTAACAATAAATAGGGAATTATAGTACAGTCGTGCATCAATGTTTTACCTCAATATAACCTTTCATCCTTAACATCATTCAAAAGGATTATTAATATTACTTTGGGAGGATTGTTATATACTTCCATTGATAATGGAAGATAGGAGGTAGATAGTAATACATGCTGCCATAAGTCAGACAGAGAAGAGAAAAGATATGGAATAGAAAAGAAGAACAGGAAGACAGCGATAACAGAAATGTATTAAAAAAGGGACAAGCCACGATCTGCAGAGGAAGGTATAATACCGTTTGTTTATATATATATATATATATATATATATATATATATATATATATATTTATTTATTTATTTATGTTGTATTTAAATTTGGGAATATAAATATATATATGTATATGTATATGTATATGTATATGTATATGTATATATATGTTAAGTTTTCAGAATATATTTATGAATATACATATTTGTTTTCAGAACTTTAGTATTCATTTTATGAATAATTGTATCATAATTGAGGAAGGGAATTATTTACAATTATATTTCTAATATGGATTTAACATATTATATATATTTATTGATGATGATATGAACCAAAAAGAATGAATAAAGTATTCATTAAAAGATGGGTTCATATCTGGATGGGGCTAGAAGAAATTATGATAATTTCCTAGTCTAGAGACTCAATATCTCAAACAATGATGATGCAGAAGGATCCTCGTATCTGGAGGGGGCTAGAGGAAATTAAGACATTTCCCTAGTCTCGAGATTTTATCTCACATAGGCAATATATCTACTGAAGCCCAGTCATATGCATATGCGTAGGCTTGGAATGCAATAAGCTGCTTCCAAGAGATTCTTGTGGGCAGTACTCTAGGGATGACAGTCGATAGCCCGATTGCTTAGAGGGAGCGAATGTCTCTCAAGCTGGGAATTCTGTGAAGCCCGACATAGAGGCAACCTTAAGAATCAAATTTCCCCCTTACTAACATAGAGTAGAGTATGAGTCATATAAATGTTACATATTATTTTGTTCTAACATCGGTTTTGCAGGAAATTACATAAAGGAGAATAAGAAAGGACTTTACAATATTCTTGATCAAGGTTATATATTAATTGGTTGTTTGATATCATATAAAATATTAAAGATGAATAATAATCAAAATATAATACATCATTAAATAATAATATCTTATAAATATAAATATGATATATCAAGATATAAAGAATTAATGATAAATAAACAAATCTATTATTGATGAAATATAAGTTTAAGTAAAGAGATACAAAAAAATTAGTTCACACAAAGCTTAAATGAGAAATTTATGTAAGGTCCCGACTAGGGACATTACAGGAGGCCTGAAAAACAACATCGTCAAGCTTTCCTTTAGGGGACCAAGGTAGGGCTCTGAACATAGTTTGGCCAACATTCCAAAAAAATTTACTCAAAACTTTTTCTTGCATAGCATGGTTCTTGAAAAAAATCACAAATAAACCTTTTTGGATCCTCCTACTGAAACTAACAACAATGCCAAGTTTTTTACCCCACAAATTGTTAATCCAGTCATCAAGAAATTTACGTGCAGGAAGAAACTTAACATCCATACACACAAAGAAAATGACAACATTTTTAAGTCTAGATTGCTCATCTTTGATAGCATTCACCATATCAACATTTGGAGCCAGAGAAAGAGTGCTACCAGCAAGGTTCGGGGCCTTACCTTCTCCTCCAAGGGCTTCACTGGAACTACCTGAGCCATTATCGGTTCCTCGTCTATTTCCATTGGAGTTGCTTCCTCGGTTTGCGACATCCTCCTCCACAAAAATACACTCAAAAAATGCAATGTCAGGGCATTTGACTGTAGGTCCAACCACCACTACTTTGAAAGATGGCTTAAATCCTCCCGTACCACATTCGCCACCACCACCATCATTCTTTGGAGCGGAAACATCCCGCCTCTCCTCGCTATGATGAGGGGCATCCTTTCCTCCCTGCTTGTCGATGACCTCATCCATGAAAAAACCTTCACCCACGACTCGAGCGGCCGAGCCCTAAGCGGCACAAACCAAAGAGCAAACAGCATACACAAGAGCCCAAAAAGAAACCAACACAAAACAACACAAAAAAACAAAAAAAAGAGTTTAAAAACAAACAACAACAAAACCAAAGGACCGGTTGCCACGACAAAGACACCCCACACGAGGAACGCCTACAGGATGGGACACATAGCAATCAGGGGAGAAGTGCCCACTTGCAGAGCGATCCTCAAACTTCCTTAAACACTCATGTTAAATTAAAAATGTTAAACTTATGCTTATTATTTATATTTATTCAATTAGTCTAAATAATTCAGCGAATAAATTATTTAGCTTTGGCAAACTAAACTTCATTTCATTTGGAGTGTTTACTTTAACTTTTTTATAATCTTAAAAAATATACTTATATATTACTTTTTAATAGTTTATATCAGTATATATTTTAAAATTTTGACGTCTTTATATTTGAAAAATAAATCTTATCTTTAAATAGTTCTATTTTTCTTACAAAATTATGAGATCAAATGCTTCTTTGAGACTATCAATAGTATGCATAAATTATGGAGGAAATGGTGGGAAGGTCGTTCAGGAGAGGAAATTTGAGAATCATAGAGGAATCTCGGTGGGATGTTGATCGCAAATGGAGACCGTGGGATTGGAGAACGCAAGGGAATCATGATCCCTTTGTGCGGAACTGGTAGAAGAATATCTTAAGGAATAGAGAAAGGAGGTGGGAGGTGAGATCCAATGAGGTGCATAATTAAAAAAGAGTTATACAACCACAACCCCAACAAACTCAGAGGATCTCGAGTGCTTTTCTCAAAGGACAAATCAACAAGAATAGCAATCAACAGAGAAAGGATCATAAAGCAGTGGATCAATACTCGAACAAAGGGAACCCTAATCTTATTCCAATCTTTCCAACGACAATTATGGGAAGGCCGTTTAACCCTCCTTTGTTGAAAAAAGTTTGGTCCTAGGAATATTGGGACATACACACTAAGAGACAAAGGATTCAGAAAGGAGATAACAGATTATTGTTTGGAAAACCAGACTGGGGAAGCCTAATGAAGGGGAATGTTAACCCCCGCATAAATCTTCAATGGAAAAAAGGGGCACAAATGAGGAAGAGGTAAGGTTGGGATAGGAGGACCTGAATCCAAATGTAGACCAACAATCACTGGAAAAACCCAGTAGAGAAGAGGCGACAACACCAACTGAAGCTACAAAATTTGGGGCACCTTTGCAGCGAATCTACACAAGTCCAGAACTAGACATTACTGTCTCAGAAGAAATCTTGGAAGTGAGGAGGAGGACATACTTGCAACAATCCATAATCTGTAAGTTCTAGGAAACCAACTTATCCTTTTTTATTTTACAAATTAGGCTCATCAACATTGGAAAGAAATATCCATGATAGAATCTATAGATCTAGACCGAGGTTTTTTCTTAGTAACATTCAAGACAAAGGAAAGTAGAGAAAGAGTTTACAAGAAAAAAGGTTGGTTTCATAACAAAAATAAACTGCATATGACTATGTGGATCCTCAACTTCGATAGTAGGAGGCACACAATCAAATTTATTCCAATGTGGGTAACATTAAAAAACCTTCCAACAGAATACAAAGAGACAACAACTCTAGAAATAATTGGAAAAAATTGGGGATTTATTTGAGACATACAATTCAAGCATGTGAAACTAGTGTAAAGCTTTGCCTTATTGTGAACACTTAAGGATTTACTTGATTCAATCAAAATAATATCCAAGTTTGGAGTTTGGGTTCAAGAAATAAGGTATGATCATTTGTCACCTACAAAAGAATTCTATCAGGAAAATATATCGGGACAAAGGGACGTAGTGGAGAAAATTATAAAGGAGACCTATGGTGTGCAAAAGGGGGAACTTTTATAACGGGTGAAAAGGATGAGGCCCAAAGAAAATAATGGGAACCAAATGTCCTATTTCCATAAATTGCAGCCTCTTTAGAACCAAGGATTTTGAATTCAAGTCAAAAGGCCGATGCCTTCATATAGGAGGTCAAACTATGTCTTTGGATGTTATACAGGAGATTAATAAATTATTATCAGAATAGCAAGCAAACATTGCTAATCAAAGTCCCAAAGGACACCAAAGACAAAAATTGTCTAAGGGAGGAGTTAGACTGCAATTCATTAAGGATAATAAGGTCTCCTCAGACTTTATCCACATGGGGTATTAAGCCATCTATGAGGAGGAAGGGTCAAGATCCAATTAGTAAGATAAGACTAATAACAAGTGCAGAGGTTCTGCTAGATGTTTACATCATCCCATCCAAGGAATTAATTTTGCAGAACCAAAACAACAGAGGCGCCACAATCTCTTCATACATAATCATCCCATAAGATTCAACCATAGACAAATGTAAAAACTTATTCTACAGTGGCTAAGTGAAGTAGTTCAAAATCTGCTAATTGAGATAGAGGAAGGTAAGCTTGATCCTATTCTTGCAGAGGCAGTTGATAATTATTTGACAATTTTTTGTGTCCCTCATATCTTTGTAGCTATCCTCATGTGTCCAATGCAAAATATCCTAACAAGGAAAGGTAGCTATTTTTCACAACCAGTGAATGGTTTTGTTTGACCAGGTTTTTGTAACTGGTTAGTTTAGGATAGGTTAGGTTTTCTTGCTTTCTGTCCCTGTTTTCTTGGTTAGTTTCCCTGTTTTCCAATAAGTGCCCGTGCACAGTTTTGTCCCTCTGGTTCCAGGTCTGTCTCTCTATGAAGGTTTCTTGTTCTCAAATGTTGACCCCATGCCCAATGGATTGCATTAAGGCCACTGGTTTCAATGTCTAACAGGCTGACATCCAACAGAAATCGCCAAAATGTTACCCAAATTTTCCTGTCTTATACAAATTTGGCTAAATCTATCCCAAGGTCTCTTTTTTTACCCTGCCAAGCATCCCTGAAAGTTTCATGGCTTTAGGTCTTGTCTCCTGGGCTCTGCAATTCTTTTTATCCCCTGGTCTGCAGTTAAAAAAATTCATAAATATAGTCGTTACCCCAAAAAAACCCAAGCAAACCCCTGCGACCTATTCTATTTCACCGTTACCTTTTTGGGCCACTTAAATCCCTCTAAACGCACGTGCCCTTTTAAAGTGACCACCTTCATGTGTTAAAGTCTCTAGGTTGTCAGGCGGGGTCCCTTTTAATATTTCCTACAAAAGCCTAGGTCTTCCCGGCAAATATTTCCTCCCGACCTCCCCTTTTTAACTTGTGGCTGTCACATGTTCGCATGGAATCTTCTGAGCCCATGCGATCATGTGACAAGATGACACCTGTCTCGGCAGGCCCAGTTCTCGGTCGCAAATAGGATCAACGGTGGTCACATGATCTCATGGGATCTTCCGATCCCATGCGATCATGCGACCACCATCTGATGCAAGGGACCGGATTTCTTTTGACTTTTGCGGGTCCGTTTGTTGAGGTGGCCAATTTTTATTGGTCCGGGTTGCTATGATGTGGCCTTTGACTTTTTCAAAAGAGGATTGCAGTATCTTTCGCGGGTTTTCTTCTGTTTGTTCCTGTTGATCATTTGCAAGCGCGGGTAGAGCTCAGAATTTATGTTTTCAGGGGCAGTTGCAGTTGGAATAGATGAGGAAAAGATCTGGGCAGCCGTTCTCGGTGGATTCTTACTAGAAGAGTATCGGATTTGAGCATTCATGACAGCCCGACTTGCAGAGAAGTAGTTGGATCAAGGTCTTTTGTTTGCCGACAATTTCAGTACAGGGATGGACACGCAAAGATATATCTGATCGGTTGAGATATTTTCAGAGATACATTTATGATCAGACTTGACAGAATTAGGGTTGTGATTATTATATGGAAATTTATGTAACCCTAATTGACTTTTTCTCCTGCCTTTATTAGAAGAGATGTATATATTGTTTTTTGAGAGCTTTTAGAGCGGAGAGTTCACATTTTGTAAAGAAGAAGGTCTCTTTCTTAGAAGGCTATCTGTGGCATTTTTCTGCCCTCTGGTTTTCTACATTCTGTAATCTCCCATTGATGCTCAGATATTGCAGAGGTATTTTGTGACAATTCTTCATGTCCCTATGCTTCCTTGCCTGAATTATCTCTTATTGAATTGAAGTATATGTATGTTTTGAGTGATATCTCAGGGTTCCTGATCCCTCTCCCTTTCTGCAATTATTGTGTGTTATTGTGGATGATTTGATGTGAATGCTTTTGTGAGTATACCTCAACCCCTTAACAATCTTGTCTCATTCCTATGCCGAGTTGCAGAGGTGAATGTTTGTCTGCAGGTTGTAGATTGTGTCTAAACTTTTAGGAATGCTATTGTTTGTGAAAGCTCTCTCTCTTTCCCTGAATAGTCTCTTTTCTATTGCAAACCCTTCTATGAAATATTTATGCAGGCCTATTTAGTGAGTTGTGATCTCCTAGACCTGAGTTGTGATCTCCTAGAACTAAGTTGCTTATTATTTTCATCCTCTATACTGAGATTCAAACCCTTCATTTTGGTGTATCACCTAGTAGGTAGTTTGCTTTCAAGTCATTTCCCTTTCAAGCACTCCTTCTATCCCTTTCCCTCAAAAGTTTACTTTTCATGTCTAGTAGCAAATTAAGGTGATTATCCAAGAAGAACCAGCCTAGAACCTGGAGGTCTCATCTCAGTTAGCATATGTCCCACAACCTGGAGATGATTCCCATGTTATACTAGGTTATCAACACTATGAGAGCTTGAGACAAAGGCGCAAACTTAGTGTATAACAGTTATAGCAGAGGATCCAAAGATGACTACAAAGATAACCTCAGATCCAGCAAAAGAACAGGGGTCGCCGAAGCACATATGTGGGTTGTTGGAGGACTCAAGGACTTCAGAGATAACCCCAGAATAGAAAAAGGTTAAGGCATCCCACTGAATCCAAGTAAACACAAATATGGGTCGCTGGGGGAGTTGGGGCGAGTGCTATGAAGATACCTACAAAAAAATGGATAGGAATTAGAAAAGGGCTCTTTCTCCTAGCAACTTAGAGGAATCTTCTTGTGGAGAACCAAAGGATGGGAAGGAGATTGATTACAAGGAGGAAGAAGACATATTGCAAACAAAACTGGGTGACATGTTAAAACAAGTGAGAGACAGAATAGGTAGCTCATGCATCGGGGAGGGGGATGATGGAAACGATAAGCAAGGTGTAGTTAAAAAGGATACTCAAGACATGGGAACTACTCAAATCAGTTGCAGGAAGTCTGCAAGGTTATTAGGCAAATGGCAAGTTGTAGATGCCCAATTGGATCCGGTTATTAGCTACAAGGGGAAGAAGACTAGAGAGAAAAAAAGAGGAACCTTGGTAGTTAAAGGATCTAGGGAAGACAGTGTCAAAGGGGGAGTTATCCTCCTAAAAAAAGAAACCAAGAAAAAGAAGAAATTGGCTTCGGGGAAGGAGAATCAATCATGGAAGGACACAAGGGAAATGGACTCAAAAGAGAAGTGCCAAAGTCTGATTATCCCACCCAAGTTACAAGCAGTCTATGATATTTTTGGTTTAGGCCACCAACCTTCTTCCCCTAGAGCAGATCTCAACTCTCAAGGACATTCTCCTACAAGGGCATTTGTAGAGAGACTACTAGACTTAGATTTATCGGAGGATGAAGAAAGACTGGAGGAGTTGGAAAGTCTATTCTTAGCGGACTCACAAGACCAAACTACCAAAACTCCAAGAAACACAATAAATAGTCCGGAGAAAGAACCACTACCTCCTGCACAATGACAAGATCCAAACATCAGCCCGGGCTCAGATTCAAGTCCGAGATTGGGTTTTCTCAAAAAGTCTAATTCCAAAAGATCTTCGGATTGTGGAACAAAGAAGACATTAAGGAAAGGTCAAAGATCTTCAACAACTTTGAGATCAGAAATAGGTGAGGACCCAAATCAAATAAAAATCATAGCTTATCTGCATGCAGGGAAGGGGAAGATTCTTCCCAATCAATAATGAAGATCATTTGTTGGAATGTTAGGGGCCTAATTACCTCTAACAAACAACATTTAGTGAAAGGTTGTATTTTCTCGACCAAGGCAGACATAGTGATGGTGCATGAGACAAAAATGAATATAGATCAAATGGATACATTCTTAAAAAGGCTAGGGGGGTGGGCTATGGAATCTGTAGAGGCGATTGGCTCCTCATGAGGGTCAGCAATATTTTGGAATCTAAAAAGATTAGTTTTTAATAAAATTGGGGGAAAATCTAATTGGATGGGAGGAGAGATAATGAGCCTCAATTCCATGCTAAAATTCCACATTTTAAATATATATGGGCCAACCTTGAGTAAGCAGAAAAAGGAAGTTTGGGAAGACATTAATGATGGACTTAGAGTTTGCAGGGATAAGGATGTCGTAATAGGGGGAGATTTTAATGCAATTGTCCATCTCTCTGATAAGATAGGGGGAGTCCAGAGGGAAACACAAGCACAAATTGATTTTAAAGAATGGATTGATAAAGAGAGTCTACTTGAGATAGAAATGGAGAATGGTAGCTTCATGTGGAACAATAGAAGACTGGGCTCCTGCAATATCTCAAAGAAATTAGATAGATTCTTCTACAAAGGTGACTTGACAAAATTTTCCTTTGACTTCAAAGCCTCAATTTCTCTCACTTTAGGGTCAGATCATTTTCCAATCCAGCTTGAGATATTGGGGGAGGACAAACCATTACTTAGTTCATTCAAATTCAAAAATATGTGGATGCAAGATAAGAAACTCAATACACTGATAGATCAATGGTGGTCAAAGTATGAGTATGAGAGCTCCAAACTATTTTTCTGTGTAAAAAATCAAACACATAAAACATAAGCTAGTAGAATGGAGTAGAGAGCACTTCAAAAAGAAAATTGCTACAAAAATTGAATTAGAAGATAGGATCAAAGAGCTAAATGAACAAGTAATCTTAGAAGGGATGAATGAGGAACTGTATCACAAGGAAAAGGAACTCCTCAATAACTATGAGGACATACTAGAAAAATAGGAGACTTATTGGAGACATAAATTAAGGGAAATTTGGTTGGGTGAAGGAGACAAGAACACCAAATATTTCCACAACAACACTAAACAAAGAAGTGTTAATAGAATTTGCAAAATTAAAAACATTAGGGGACAAATAATTGAAGATAACAAGGAGATCCAAGTAGAAATAGTGGAATTCTACACGCATCTTCTCAACAATTATGAAGGATCACATATTACCTCTCAAAAGGAAATGTTGGAAGACATCCCTGAATTAGTAAACGATGTGGACAACTAGATGCTAATGGAAAAATTTACAGAGGAAGAAGTGCACAAGGTTCTAAGTCAAATGTCCCCTGATAAAGCTCCAGGTCCAGATGGTTTCCCACCAAGCTTCTTCTAGAGATGCTTGCCAATATTAGGTAAAGAAGTGACAAACGCCTTAGAAGGAGCCAAGTCCTCAGGAAGATTTTTGAAAGATCCCCAATTCTGGTGGCCTTGTAAATTACTGTTTGTTTCACAATTTGAGACTTTTACCAGCATTTGTACCTCTGAATGGACTTTGTTAAATTCTGATTTTTTTTGGCTTTTTTCTTGTTTTCAAGTTTTTTTGGTGTTTTTGAAGATATATGCAAGTAAATGACAAATAACAAATAACTTCGAACTAGAAATGGTAAGTAGCATTCATATATTAAATTACTTAACAATCTTAGAATGATTCAAATTGTACCAGGCATAATATTCAGATTTTCGCATTCAAGGAATAAATATATCAAATGGATTTGTTGTTGTCCAAAGAGAACTTGACGCCAGCTGTAGAAATGTTTGGAAATCACCAAAGATGAAGAACTTTCTGCCACAAACCCCTGTAATATCTCCAAACTGCAATACGTTGGTTGCTAAGAAGGAATGGCTCCCAAAGCACAAGCCCGAGCTGTCTCTGGAAGAATGCCCAAACTGGAATAGGCTGGCCACTCGGCTGAATATGATTTTTCCTTCTGATAAATGGTGTTATGAAGATTGTCAATCCTTGCCACAAAGAATAGCACTTCCCAATTCCACTACTGAATCACCAAATCCTTGTTGAGGTTTGCGTCCCAACAATCCAGACTTAGGGGTTTCCTCCCAAGCTTCTAAATCGCTCCACCCGAGAAACTTCAAGTTTTCACAAGTTTCAAATGTCAAAAGATAATTAGAAATTAGGTCTCCATCTCCTTATATCCCCTTCCAAGTGCAATTCGAACCCTAAAGGGAAATTACACTTTGCACTTTAAATAAAATATAATAAAATAACATTTTCCCAATTAAAGTTGTCCAAACTCTAGGAAAAACATTACTTTATCAAAATGTCATAACTCATGGTGCCAAATAGCCTCCGGATAGTGAAAATAGTTTATAATAATTCGAGACCTTTCCAACGAGCCCCCATACATAGGTATATGTGCTTAAATCCATCAGATATCCCCTTATTACTCTGAAATGGCTATATAAATAGCCTTATTATAAATTATTTAATTGCCAACTTAGAAAATATTAAAATATTTCACCATATGCTTCCAAAAGCCCAAATCAACCAGATAATCACAAAACTAGCCATGTCACCTATCTGTGACTGATATTGGCTAAGGTGGTTCAACTGACAATCCCTTGCCTAAAATCTAGGGATGCTCCTAGAAACTAGGGAACTCATTCTGTCATCCCGAAACTGAAACCATGGACTAGTCCTGAGGAACCTCATATCTGGAAACTGCCACATCCTCATAAATTTTAGGGAAACCTAAAATCAAGGAATTGCTCCAAACTGGCCCAAAACTGCCTGAGATGGCATGCGCGGCCACTGAAAATCCTAGGTGAGTCTCTATCCAACATTGCTAGACTACGAGACTCCCATGATAGGCTAACTCTCATGATTCCAAAAGTCGAACTAAGGAGGGAACATGACAATCCTCCCCTCTCGGAGATGCTTGCCCTCAAGCAACTGCAATGTTGGGTGCTGTAAAATAGATTCACCCTCCCAAGTGGCATCCTCTATGGGAAGATCTCTCCAATGTACCAAATACTCTCGAATCACCTTGCTCCTTAGCCATCGTTCCCTTACCTCAAGAATCTCATCTGGAACCAAAGTCAACCTGCCTTCCTCATCCAAAGGGGGTAAATCGAGTGATGCTAAAATATGTTGTCCTAGTGCCTTTTTTAGGCATGACACGTGGAACACATTATGAATCCTACTGTCAAGTGGTAACTCAATCTCGTAGGCAACCTCTCCAACCCTCTTGAGTACTCTGTATGGACTGTAAAAGCGAGGCTTGAGCTTTTTAGCTCCCCTATTTTGAGGGTGCTCTGCCTGTATGGCTATAAGCGAAGGAAAACCATATCACCCACCTCAAATGTTGATCAGTGTACATCTTTTTCTGATTTTGAGCATGTTGTAAGTTCTCCCTGTGAGAACTCTTGATATCCTGGTTCTCCTGTAACGAATCCTATGCCAAAGGAACTCTATTGCCACTCAAGGCCAAATCAACAAAAGATAATGCATTGTAGCCATACAGGGCCCTAAAAGGAGTCATATCTATAGACATGTGGTGCGTAGTATTATAACAATACTCACCCAAATACAACCAGCACACCCATGCCTTCTGCTGCCCTGACACATAGTTGCGCAGATACCCCTCAATCCACTTATTAACTATCTTGGTCTGTCCATCTGTCTGAAGGTGGTAGCTGGTACTAGGTGTCAACTCTATGCTCGCGGGCCTAAAAAGTTCTTGCCAAAAAGAACTCATGAACCTAATGTCCCTGTCACTCACTATGGTCTTAGGAAGACCATGGAGTCTAAACACCTCCCTGAAGAATAGCTCAACTACCTGGGTTGCTGTGAAATCAACTGCAATCGGAAAGAAGTGAGCATATTTAGTTAATCTATCCACCACAACATAAATACAATCCTTCCCCTGAACTCGAGGAAAACCTGTAATGAAATCCATAGAGATTCTTGACCACTTTTGTTCCGGTATAAGCAAGGGTTGCAACAAACCAATAGGGAAAGTGTGCTCCGACTTGTTCTGTTGACAAGTCATGCACTCGCGAACATGGCGTAAGACATCATCCTTGAGACCCTTCCAAGAGAATCTCTCCCGAATCGCTCTGTATGTCTTACTATACCCTGGATGCCCTGTTTTAGGAGTATCATGAAAGGCATGTAAAATTTGTTCCTTCAATTGTGATTCAGGAACAAGATAGACTTTGTTTTTGTAGTAGATGACGTCATCAACCACACTGTATTTATCATCTTGTACCAATCCATCCATGACCTCACAAGTATGCTGATTTTTGGAATACTCAACTAAAAGTTGAGCTCTCCAATCTGCTGCAATTTCACTCAATGAACATAGGGCAGCAAGTGACGGTTTTCTAGAAAGTGCATCAGCAATAGTATTTTTCTTCCCTTTAATAAATTCTATGTCAAAATCATAGGCTTGTACCTTGGTTACCCATTTTTGTTGACGATCATTGAGCTCCTTTTGATCAAGGAAATATTTTAGACTATTGTGGTCCGTCCATAGCACAAATTTGTTGGCAACAAGATACTATCTGAATTTGGCTAATGCATGCATAATAGCCAACATTTCCTTATCATATGTAGAATACAATCTCTCATTATCATGCAGCTTCTTACTCTCGTACGCACTGGGATGTCGGTTCTGCATCAAAACTGCTCCAATGTCCTCACCTGAAACATCACACTCAAGTACAAAAGGTTGCAAAAAATCAGGAAGTGCCAAAACTGGACAAGTGCTCATAACCTCCTTAAGCCTATCAAAAACTCTCTGTGCCTGCTCTATCCATCTGAAGGCCCCCTTCTTCATGAGATCTGTCAAAGGTGTTGCTAACTAAGAGAAACCCCCCACGAATCTCCTATAATAAGCACATAAATCAAGGAATCTGCGTAGGTCTGTAATGTTCTTGGGGTAGGGCCAATCTCGAATTGCTTGAATTATCTCCTCATGCACTTTCACCCCATCAACACTGATCACATGGCCAAAATATAAGATCTCCGTAAGTTGAAACTCGCATTTGGATAATTTAGCAAATAGAGACTGACTCTCCATGATGCTAAGTACCTCCTCTACGTGCCTAAGATGATCCTCCCGTGTACGACCGTAGATCAGTATATCATCAAAAAACACTAGAACCGATTTCCTCAACTGTTTGTTGAACATGTGGTTCATACAGGACTAGAAAGTGGTAGGTGCATTTGTGAGACCAAAAGACATCACCAAGAACTCATAATGCCCATAGTGACAAGGGAAGGTAGTCTTGTGTGCGTCTTCATTTTACACACGAATCTGATGATAACCTGAATGAAGATCGATCTTAGAGAAGTATATAGCTCCATGAAGCTCATCCAAAAACTCATCAATTCGGGGAATGGGATATCTATTTTTTATTGTCTTCTTGTTCAAGGCTCTGTAATCTATACACATCTGTAGAGTCCCATCCTTCTTAACCAGCACCATAGAAGAAGCAAAACAACTAGAGCTAGGGTGAATGAACCCCATGTCCAACAACTCATGAATGGTCTCCTCAATCTTATCCTTGTAGACTCTAGGATGACGATATGGGGTAATAATTACTGGCTTAGCACCCTCCTCCATCTCTACCCCATGCTCAAAACCTCTATCTAGAGGTACACCAGGGGGTATGTCACCAAAAAATCTACCATGTCGTCCATCACCGATTGTATGTCAACATGAAATGCCCTACTATCCTAAGGTGTAGGTGTTTTGGACTTCACATAACATGTAGCCCAAATCACATCATCATGTCTAATGATAGACTCCATTCCGCGGGAAGATACCTCTCTAGGTCCGCCATCGGAAGCTGCTCTCAAAACTGTCTTCTTCCCTCTAGAAAGGAACTCTAACTACATACGATGGTGATCAATAATGTATCAGCCAATACCCTGTAACCACTACATGCCCAAACTACATCATAATCCTCTAACAGTAGAACATAGAAATCATCTGTCAAAGTATAATCCCCCATCTAAATGCTAAGCTGAGAAATCCTCCTAGTATAGCCCAATATTGCACCATTTGCAACCTTCACTCCAAAACCAAAAAACTCCTCATACTGTAACCCACGCCTATCAACTAACTGTTATACACTGAATTTGCGCCTCTGATCTCAAGCTCTCATAGTCTTGATAATCCAGTATAACATGGGAATCATCTCAAGGTTGTGGGACCTTTTGCTAACTGAGATGAGACCTCCAGGTTCTAGGCTGGTTCCTCTTGGATAGTCACCTTAGTTTGCTCTTAGATAGGAAAATAAACTTTGAGGGGAAAGGGTTAGAAGGAGTGCATGAAAGGGAAATGACTGAAAGCAAACTACCTACTAGGTGATGCACCGAAACTAGGGTTTGGATCTCAGTATAGAGGAATGAGACCAATGGAGGAATCAGGTCTAATAGGTCACCACTCACTAGATAGGCTTGCATAAGTATTTCATAGGAAGGCCTGAACAGAAGACTCAACCTATGACCTGCAAACAAACATCCTCCTCTGCAACTAGGTGTAGGAATGAGACAAGACTACTAGGGGCTATAGTATACCCACAAAACATCTAAATCAGATCAAACACAGTAACACACAAAATCACAGAAAGTGAGAGGGACTAGGAACCCCAATTTCCATTAACAGCATTCATAAACCTCAATCCAATAAGAGATAATGCAAACAGGGAAGCACAAGGACATGAGGGATTGACACAAACTGCCTCTGCAAAAACAAGATCAAGTTCACTCACCTCAAATGGATCATATGGAGGTGTCTCAGTGAACTCCTTCTGGGCCGAGTATCTGATGGGGCAGCCTCTTGAAAGTCTGAAGGCAGGACTTTCCTTGACGGTTTCTTCTTTATCTTCATGGTTACCTTCCATCATGGACAGCCATGTCAACTCATCATCCGTGGACAGGGGACTGTCATCCTCTTCCTTTAAACCAGCCAAGAGCTCATCAAAGTTGTCAATGTCTTGAAGATTTGGAACTGATTCCGAATCTTGCTCATGCAATAGCTCCTTGTGAAAAGGGCAATCCAAGACCAGGCCCTCTTCAATAGGCATATGACCTTGAACCTCCACTCCAAGGAATAGGGGTTCAACATCCAATTTGTCACAAAAGACTTCAATGATATCCAAAAATTCATGCTCTTCTTCAAGGCTTTTGTCTTTGTCCTTTTCTTGGAAAGCCTCTCCCATGGCTTCATCATCCTGCTCCATAAAACAAGGTAACTCACCCATCAAGGACATGGCGTTCTCTTCTGTATCAACCTTCTGTTGATGGTGA
Organism: Chamaecyparis obtusa; assembly: GCA_027943335.1. Classification (NCBI taxonomy): domain Eukaryota; kingdom Viridiplantae; phylum Streptophyta; class Pinopsida; order Cupressales; family Cupressaceae; genus Chamaecyparis; species Chamaecyparis obtusa. The sequence continues at coordinate 289,328 of BSBK01001267.1, read as the reverse complement.
ACCTTTTGTTCTGACTGACCCTCAGCCATAGGCAATGGCATGGTCTCTTCTTCATCATCAACAAAAAGAGGGAGCTCATCATACAAATCAGCCACGAGCTCAGGCCGAGCACTAAACTCCATCACCACACCTTGCTGCTCCATTTCACCATAGTCATCACTTTGCATTGATACCTCAGATTTCTTCTCCTCCTCTTCAAATGAAAGTTCATTTACCATAGGTCCTTGCTCAGACACTAGACTAGTATCCTTGAAAAGACTTGGCATTTGACAGCCAGGAGGGAGAGTCCATTGGGGAATCCGAATCACCTCATCATCCTGAGAGACTAGAGGGGTCTCTTGGGATAACTCACTTCTCTGAATAGGCTGCTCTTGTAGAGTGGTGGGCTGAATCTCAAGCACAGGCTTTTGAAAAGAATTTTTTGCCTTAAAACTTGGGATATGAAACTGAGGGGGAGAGGGGGGAGACAAAGAAGGCAAAGCTACTTCGAAGCTTGGAAATGAAGGCTTTGCAGGCTCCACATGTGTAGGTTCTTGAGGCAGATGGGCCCTCCAGCTTGGAATCTTAGGCCTAGGAGCCTCTTGTTGAGAAATTTGTGATCTTAACCTTGCTGTCTCAATGTCAGCTCGGCGTCTAATCTCCTCTTGAAACTGCCTTACTTGTTGCTCATCAACAAGAGTCTCTGCTGCTTGGTAAGGAATGAACCCTTGCTCATATTTTTGAACCTCCATCTCCTGGTAGGGAGCTAACTCCTCTTCATAACTTTGAGCCTCCTGCTCTCTCTGCTCCTTGAGCTCAGACACTTGCTTAATCAAATCAAGCAACAGACTCTTTGCCTCCTGCATCTTCCTAAAGTCTGAGCTCAGAGTCTGCATCTGTTGCTGAATAGGCTGAGAAGGGGAGGGTGGGTGGTAAGTGTTATACATTGAATTTGCGCCTCTGATCTCAAGGTCTCGTAGTCTTGATAATCCAGTATAACATGGGAATCATCTCAAGGTTGTGGGACCTTTTGCTAACCGAGATGAGACCTCCAAATTCTAGGCTGGTTCCTCTTGGATAATCACCCTGATTTGCTTCTAGACAGGAAAGTAAAACTTTGAGAGGAAAGGGATAGAAGGAGTGCATGAAAGGGAAATGATAGGAAAGCAAATCTACCTACTAGGTGATGCACCGAACTAGGGTTCGGATCTCAGTATAGAGGAATGAGACCAATGAAGGAATCAGGTCTAATAGGTCACCACTCACTAGATAGGTTTGCATAAGTATTTCATAGGAAGGCTTGAACAGAGGACTCAACCTATGACCTGCAAACAAACATCCTCCTCTGCAACTAGGTGTAGGAATGAGACAAGACTGCTAGGGGCTGTAGTATACCCACAAAACATCTAAATCAGATCAGACACAGTAACACACAAATCACAGAAAGAGAGAGGGACCAGGAACCCCAATTTCCATTAACAGCATTCATAAACCTCAATCCAATAAGAGATAATGCAAACAGGGAAGCACAAGGACATGAAGGATTGTCACAAACTGCTTCTGCAATACTTGTATTATCAATGGGAACTTATAGAATGTGGAAAACCAGAGGGCAAGAAGAAATGCCACAGATAGGTTCCCGAGAAAGAGCCCCTTTCTTTTTACAAAATGTGAATTCTGAGCTTCAAAAGCTCCAAAAACAAATTATATACATCTCTACATGCAGGCAGGAATCAAAAAATCTCCAAATCAGGGCTACATAGATCTGCATTATAATAATCATCCCTAAAATCGGTCACTTCTGATCATAAATGTGCTCTTCAAAATATCTCAACAGATCAGATATCTTTCCTTGCGTGTCCATCTCTGCCATGAATGCTCAAAAATCCAATCAGATCCTCAAAAGGACTAAAAAAAATGGCAGCCTAAAAGATCTCTGCAAACATTCCAGCTATAATTGCCTTTGGAAACATTAATTCTCAGCTACCCGCGCTTTGCAAACATCTCTACAGAAAAAAGCTCGCCAAAGCAATCACGCCGCCCTTGTAATAGCAATGGTCGCATGATCGCATGAGGCCGAAAGGCTTCATGCGATGATGCGACAACTCCTTTGAGGCTGCCACCGCTTGACAAAGCAATGGTCGCATGATCGCATGAGCAGAAAGGCCTCATGCGATCATGCGACAAGTCTTTTGAAATCTGCCTTTGCCCGCGCAAGACACCTGGGGCCCGCAAAACATAACACCTGTCAAACTTGCCACGTGGCCCAACAGGAGCCGACCACACGGCCTTGAAAAGTCAGTGGTCGCATGATCGCATGAGCCCGAAAGGCTTCATGCAATCATGCGACAACCCTTAGAAAATCTGCCTCCACTTTGCCACAAAAGCTCGGGCTTACGATCGCACTGCAAACTTAACCCCGGTTTCACCCCGGGTCACCTTTCTCCTCTAGTCGCTGAATCGCTTGTTTCTTCCTTAACCCCGGGCACCCCTTAGCGACCACGTGAAAACCGTTGATCTTTGCTTCATCCGACGACAGTCACTAGGTCGCGTTACCTTTTCGGCATATTCTTCCCGTTAGGAGATTACCCGACTAAGGGAAGTCTCGTAATCGCCAGATAGAAGGAATATTCCTCTTTTTATTGTGAGATTACCCGACCGAACATAGAACCGGGCCCACCTCCAACTACGCAACCGCGCAAAGCTTGCCAACCCTGAGCCCAGAATTGCCACGTGTCACTCCCCCATTCGGTCCGACCGCCACATTAGCAAACACTGCCTGCAAGCATGCTAACCGCTGACGGTTTGTCGCATGGTTGCATGGGCTCGGAAGAGCCCATGCGATCATGCGACCAACCGCATGATGCTAGCCTCTGACCGCCACCGCTAGAAATCGGACCGCCTATCGCTTGTCGCATGATCGCATGCGGCCAGGAAGGCCTATGCGATCATGCGACAACGTCAACCTGTGACCCCTGCCTTCAACGCTGCCGGCTTGTAATCACCGTAACCATAGGCGGTTAGTCGCATGGGCGGAAGAGCCCATGCGATCATGCGACTAAACAGAAGATGCTCCCCGATAACCGCTGGCGCTTGTCTTGACTGTCGATCCTTTGCTTATCATTTGTCGCATGATCGCATGTGGCCAAGAAGGCCCATGCGATCATGCGACCGACTGCATGATGCCAACTGATGACCGTTACCGCTTGGAGTTGGCCGCCGAATCCTGACCGCCGATACTGCATCAATGGTTGTCGTATGATCTCATGGGATCGGAAGATCCCATGTGATCATGCGACAGCCGTCGGATCTTTTCTGCACTGAACTGGGACCCGCCTATCGGAGTTGCGCACTTAGGGTCGAAAACACAGAAGGGGTGTCAAAAACACAAAGGGTTTTCGAACGAAGGTCGAAAACACACCGAACTTACAGAGCGGAGAGGTCGAAAACACACTAAATTTTCAGACCAAAAGGCAGAAACATCCCGAGCCTGCAGAGAGGAGGTCGAAAACACACTGGGTTTTCGACACTTGAGCAGAAAACACACTGGACTCTCAACACTAAAGGGCAGAAAACACAGAGAGCTTCGACACTTGAGCATTTCTTTTGGAAAATAGGAACCGTGGCAAAAAATGAATGAGAGGAAAATTTTGGGCAATAGTAAGCATGATGGGGAAGCTGGCTTTGCATTTGTTGTTGTGCCTCTTGTGCCCATGATCCATCTTGTCGAAGGGCCCTCTCATAACTTTGCACAAGGGAAAACTCATTTGGGGCATACTGGATATATTGATACCCTTGAGAAGTATAATAGCTTGGGGTAAAAGGAGGCTTTGGGTGGCTTTGACAAGGCTGAAAACTAGCCGGTTGAGCATTATTCTCACAATAGGATGGTGAGTAACCTGACTGTCCATAGTAACTTGACATGTCTACTCATGCAATTAGCTGGAATCTGAATATGAAAGATTTGAAACATACCAGCACTTGACCTTTGAAACCAGTAGACTTTCTGGAGTTGCCAGATATGTAGCAAAATGACCTCTTCTAGGCTTGTAGCATGCTATCAGCATATCAGAGATAGCATACCTTGAACATGAATCTGAACTTCAGTCCCACCGAGCGTGCCAAAAATGTTATACACTGACACCAAGGTGGAGAATCCTTGAGCTTGAGTTTATACTGATAGGCCTTGTGTACTGAATTTCTCTGATCCTTTTGCAGATGAACCAACAGGAACACCTTTGAACTTTACTCTGATCTTCACTGTGGTCCCACTGGGCGTGCCAGAAATGTTATACACCAAATTTGCGCCTCTGATCTCAAGCTCTCGTAGTCTTGATAATCCAGTATAACATGGGAATCATCTCAAGGTTGTGGGACCTTTTGCTAACCGAGATGAGACCTCCAGGTTCTAGGCTGGTTCCTCTTGGATAGTCACCTTAGTTTGCTCTTAGATAGGAAAGTAAACTTTGAGGGGAAAGGGTTAGAAGGAGTGCATGAAAGGGAAATGACTGAAAGCAAACTACCTACTAGGTGATGCACCGAAACTAGGGTTTGGATCTCAGTATAGAGGAATGAGACCAATGGAGGAATCAGGTCTAATAGGTCACCACTCACTAGATAGGCTTGCATAAGTATTTCATAGTAAGGCCTGAACATAAGACTCAACCTATGACCTGCAAACAAACATCCTCCTCTGCAACTAGGTGTAGGAATGAGACAAGACTGCTAGGGGCTGTAGTATACCCACAAAACATCTAAATCAAATCAAACACAGTAACACACAAAATCACAGAAAGTGAGAGGGACTAGGAACCCCAATTTCCATTAACAGCATTCATAAACCTCAATCCAATAAGAGATAATGCAAACAGGGAAGCACAAGGACATGAAGGATTGACACAAACTGCCTCTTCAATACTTGTATTATCAATGAGAATTTACAAAATGTGGAAAACCAGAGGGCAAGAAGAAATGCCACAGATAGCTTCCCAAGAAAGAGTCTTTCTTTTTACAAAATGCGAATTCTGAACACTAAGGCTCCAAAAAAATATTATATACAAACTCAATTGCACGCAGGCAGGAGTCAAAAGTTAACCAGGGTACAGATTTTCCAATTTAATAACCAACCCTAGCAGTCAAATTCTGATCATAAAAGATATCCCTGCAATATTAAAACTGATAAGATATTTCTCCTTGCGTGCCCATTCCTGTACTTGATCATGCCTGCAGATAAAAGACCTCGATCCATCTACTTCTCTACAAGTCGGGTTGTCATGAATGCTCAAATCTGATCTCAGATCCTCGAAAGGACCCAAAAACGGCAGTCTAAATCTTCTGCAAATTCTCCCAACTACCACTGCCTCCGAAATCATCAATCCTCAGCTACCCGTACTTGCAAGCATTCTCTACAGAAAAAAGCCCGCCAACAAAGTTTCACCGCCTTGAAAAAAACACTGGTGCATGATCACATGAGCTCAAAAGCTTTTATGCGATCATAAGACAAGCTCTTTGAAAACTTGCCTCTGCCACCACATAGACGCCTGGCCCCACAAGAAGTAGTCACTTGTCAACCACGCGGACCAACAAGAACCAAACACCTCGGCTGGACCCACGACCACACCACAGGAAATGCCCCTTAGAATCCAACGGTGGTCTCATGATCGCATGGGATCGGAAGATCCCATGCAAACATGCGACCACCGTAGATCTTGCATCTACGGGGCCACATGCTACCGGGCCCGCAACAACCTTCGCTGACCGCCAGCCAGCCACTGAGAAGCAGACACATCACCAAACTGCAGGCCCACCGCCAAACTGCAAGCTCTATCTGCACGGCTAACGGTTTGTCGCATGTTCGCATAGCATAGAAAGGGGCTATGCAATCATGTGACAGACCGCTAGCGTTCTTCGAAAACAACCACTGGGCCCACCGATCGGTTGAAGATTCTCATCCAACGGTAGTCGCATGATCGCATGTCAGGAAAGATACCTTAGCGATCATGCGACCACCGTTGATGCCTTTTGAAACAAGACCCACTGACAGAAAGGTGAGACGGAAGGACGCGGACGAATCAGGAGCCGCCAAATAGGATTATGTGGCCTGGACCCACTACACCAGCGTCACATCGGCAGGAAGATCGATGACCGTCGTTACACCATGCGCTTAAATAGGCAACATCTTTCCTTAGCGGTGTAGCGACAACCACAAGATTTTGCCGAGCTTTAACTTTTTGCAAACGGAGAATGGGCCCACCGACAGGTGTCATCCTGTCGCATGATCGCAAGGGCAAGGAATATTCCTTGCGAACACGCGACAACCATAAGAATTTGAGGAAAGCCAGCCACGGGGCCCCACTAGGTCGGAGTTGCGCACTTAGGGAAGTGTTGTCGCCAAAGTAGAAGTGTGAAACATGAGGGGTCGAAAACATAGAGGGTTTTCAAACTGGAGGTCGAAAACACAGAGAATTTTGGACCAAAAGTCAAAAACATCCTGAGCCTTCAGAGAGAAGGTCGAAAACACATTGGGTTTTCGGGCCAAAAGGCAGAAAACACACTGGACTTTCGACACTAAAAGGCAGAAAACACAGAGGGTTTTGACACTTGAGCATTCCTTTGGAAAATAGGACCGTGGCCAAAAATGAATGATAGGGAATTTTTGGGTAACACTAACTTTTGATCAATAAAATTGTGTGTTGCCCTTGTGTCTACCAAGCTCATAACCTGTTGGCCCCGAAGTGTACCTTTCAACCAAAAGGCATAAAACTTGGGATAACTGGAGAGAGTAGCCATAGTCACCTTGGCTGATGCCAAAGGCTTAAGAGTGTCTAACTCCAACTGCGGGTGCTCCTGCTCAACCTCCTCCGAACTATCCTCAAAATTAGTGTCAGGTATCTCCTCATCCCCCATCTCGGATGTCACCTCAATCAAGTGAACCTTGCCTTTACCCAAATAACGGTGACCCGACTCCCATGGCTCCTTACAGGAGAAGCATAGTTTTTGTGTTCTCAGCTCATTCCTCGTCTCCTGGTCCAACCTGGGAGGTATGAATGGTGGTCCACCTCTACCCTGGGAAGTGTCGGCCTTTTGTGTAGGCTGAGAGTCAACCTTGAATGGCTTCTTATCTATCTGGTAAGAAGTAGGAGTGGTGTCCAATCTCAATGTCACATCAATGGCCTCCTTGAGAGTGTCTGGTTTGAATGCTCGCACCAACCCCTTAAGCCTGTCTTGCAATCCCTCTATAAAAAGCATCACACTACGCCTCTGAGGCATATTAGGTACCATGACTGCAATACGTTGGAACTCATTAACATAGGTCTCCACATGCCCTGACTGTCTAAGATGTGCCAGCTCCCTATAGTAAAGCTTTGTGTCTTTGCGGTCAAATCTGGTAATGAATCACTCTGTGAACCTGCATAGGAGTGAACCAAGGCATGATCCTGGGTGACTAATCCATGGTGCCACCAATCATAAGCAATCTCGTCTAAATGCAAGACAACAAACTGGATAGCCTCTCTCTCAGGCATGGGCCTTAAGGATAAATAAATGTCTAGCTTGTGCACCCAAGCTAGTGCACTCACACCACTAGTGCCATCATAAGTAGTCAATGTGATCTTTCTAGTGGCCCTACTGAGATCCATGTTTTGTTGTGGCCTATGGCCCCTATCTCCTCTGAACCTGGCAGTACCTCTATGCAATGCACAATATTGGGGAAGAGGAAAAACATCCCTAACCTCTGGAGGTAGGGCTCTCCACTCAGCTATGGCTTCCATAATTGACTCCTGGAATCCCATCTCGGGTAGCTCTACCTATGTCGGTTGCTCACATGATATAAATTGTAGAAGCAAAGGTCTATCCATAGCAGTTATATTAGGTCATTCCTACCTATGGGAATGAAGGGAGCTTCCTACTGATGCATGGGATCTATGACTATGCTGACTTCTTGCAACTGAAACTGGCCTACTCCACCCTTGTCTGCCTCTATGTCTATCCAACTCCATCTGCTCCAAGGCATCCTGTAACCTGTCTAAGGTCTGAACTATCCTGGGTTGTGTAGTGATGAGAATACGCATCAACTCTCTCTCTTCCTCCTCTTGTTGGTTCTGTCTGGCACCTGCCTGTGCATCTGCCATAATGGGTTCCTGTTTTGGACCAAATTCTAACTCGTACTGAGCTCTCCTGCAAGTGTAATACCTATGTATGTCCGCTCTCCTGGATGCATAGAAATTTTAAATAAATTCACAGGCTGGCAAAATCATGGCTCTAATACCACTGAAAAATTCCCAATCCCAGTGACCTTGTAAATTATTGTTTGTTTCACAATTTGAGACTTTGACCAACGTTTGTACCTCTGAATGGACTTTGTTGAATTCTGATTTTTTTTGGCTTTTTCTTGTTTTCAAGTTTTTTTGGTGTTTTTGAAGATAAATGCAAGTAAATGACAAATAACAAATAACTTCGAACTAGAAATGGTAAGTAGCATTCATATATTAAATTACTTAACAATCTGAGAATGATTGAAATCGTACCAGGCATAATATTCAGATTTTCACATTCAAGGAATAAATATATCAAATGGATTTGTTGCTGTCCATAGAGAACTTGACGCTAGTTGTAGAAGTGTTTGGAAATCACCAAAGATGAAGAACTTGCTGCCACAAACCCCTGTAATATTTCCAAACTGCAATACGTTGGCTGCTAAGAAGGAATGGCGCCCAAAGCACAAGCCCGAGTTGTCTCTGGAAGAATGCCCAAACTGGAATAAGCTGGCCACCCAGCTGAATATGATATTTCCTTCTGATGAATGGTGTTATGAAGATTGTCGATCCTTGCCACAGAGAATAGCATTTCCCAATTCCAATACTGAATCACCAAATCCTTGTTGAGGTTTGCGTCCCAACAATCCAGACTTAGGGTTTCGTCCCAAGCCTCTAAATTGATTCACCCGAGCAACTTAAAGTTTTCACAAGTTTCAAATGTCAAAATATAATCAAAAATTAGGTCTCCATCTCCTTATATCCCCTTCCAAGTGCAATTTGAACCCTAAAGGGGAATTACACTTTGCACTTTAAATAAAATAATATTTTCCCAATTAAAGTCATCCAAACTCTAGGAAAAACATTACTTTATCAAAATGTCATAACTCATGGCGCCAAATAGCCTCCGGATAGTGAAAATAGTTTATAATAATTCGAGACCTTTCAACAAGCCCCCATAGGTATATGTGCCCAAATCCATTAAATATCCCCTTATTACTCTGAAATGGCTATATAAATAGCCTTATTATAAATTATTTAATTACCAACTTAGGAAATATTAAAATATTTTACTATATACTTCCAAAAGCCCAAATCAACCAGATAATCACAAAACTAGCCATGTCACTTGTCTGTGACTGATATCGGCCAAGGTGGTTCAACTGGCAGTCCCTTCCCTAAAATCTAGGGATTCTCCTAGAAACTAGGGAACTCATCCCATCGTCCCAAAACTGAAACCATGGACTAGTCCCGAGGAATCTCATATCTAGAAACTACCACATCCTCCTAAATTTTAGGGAAACCTCCTAAAATCAAGGAACTGCTCCAAACTGACCCAAAATTGCCTGAGATGCCATGCCCGACCAGTGAAAGTCCTGTGTGAGTCTCTGTCCAACATTGCTAGCCTACGAGACTCCCATGATAGGCTAACTCTCATGACTCGGAAAGTCGAACTAAGGAGGGGACATGACAATTTTTGAGAGACAAGTGGTTAACACAGAGAAATCACATCTTTTTCTTCTTTTTCAATAACAAAATTTGGCAGCAAATTGTCAAAGTGTTAAGATTTAAGGAGAGGAAGCTTCCCTACTCTTATCTAGGAACCTCATTTGATAAATATCTAAGATCAACAGAAGCTTGGAAATCAATAGGAGAGAAAATTGAAAGAAAGATGGAATCTTGGAAATCCAAGCAGAATCTTGGAAATCCAAGCAGCTCTCTTGGGTAGGAAAAATTATCATGATAAAAGCAATCTTAGAGCCATACCAATCTACCTCATGTCTTGTTTATCATTACTAGCAAGAACCTATTTAGACTTAGTCAAGAAATTGAGGAAATTCTTCTGGCAAAGCATAGACACCAAAAATAAATTTGCCTTAATAGCATGGGACAAAATATGCAATCCAATAGAGAAAGGAGGAATGGCTATAAAAAATCAACTACACCAAAATATGGCTCTAGGTGCCAAGTTATTTTGGAAAATCCACCAAGAAAAGAACCTTAAATTGGTGAGGATCCTTAGAGGTAAGTATCTTTCGAACCTCAGGGTGGAGGAGACCATTAGATTAAACGAACTTCCAAGAGGCTCAAGAATTTGGAACTTCATTGCTAAATCAAGATATATAATACAAGACCACATAACATGGAAAATAAATGATGGAAGCAGTGCCTTATTCAAAGATGATTCTTGGGGAAGATACCCAATCATTAGCCCCTTGATGAATTCAGATAGAGTCAAGGAAATAAGGTCGACATTTGGGGAATTCATGTCAAAGATTATATCACAGTCACAGAGAATAACCTAGAAGGGAATTGGCAGTGGAAATAATTTGAGGAGTTCAATCTAACACGGAGAAATAGCAAATCTAAAATTAATTTTAAAAGATAGATTCTTCATTTTGAAGGACAGTGATGAAATTATATGGAATAGATCAAAATCAGGTAAATACAATGTGAAGGAAGGATACAAAGTGGCCTCAAAACAACTCAATGAGGAAAAGACACAAGTGCCATTACAATTATGCTAGAATAAAGTTTTCCTGCCAAAGGTGGGTATCTTCTCTTGGGCAGCTTTGCAAGGCAGAATCCTAACAACAGACTGGTTCAAAAGAATTGGTTATCAAGGCCCTTCCATGTGCTCACTTTGCAAAAATAACGAGGAAGATGTCAATCACCTTCTACTCACACACTCCTTCACAATTGCTTGTTGGCAATGGCTTTGTGCAAAATTAGTTTGGGTTTCTTCTTTATCAAATGATATTGTTTCGTTGTTTATGTCCTGGCCAGTATTGTATAGAGATAGCCTTTGTGGTAACCTATGGATCATAGCTCCTTCTATCTTGATCTGGGAGGTATGGAAAGAAAGAAGAAAAAGAGTGTTCCAAAGCACTGCCATGAGTTGTGAGTCACTAACCAACAAAATGGAGACAATAATAGTAGAAACAATGAAATCGTGCATACATGCTCAAAGCTCCTCCTCTAAATATTACACCAGTTGGGATGATTTAATTTTGAAGTGTTGTTATGGCCTCAAGACCCCTCTAGCAATAGGAAAAGGAGGGCAGGTGGGGATTAAGAACAGGGCTAATTACATATGGAAGCCTCCAACAATAGGTTGGCATAAATTAAACTTTGATGGGGCTTCAAGAGACAATCTAGGGCCCTCAAGAGCGGGATGTGCTATACACACCAGTCAGGGGAAGCTCATAGCTAGATTGGCCCCTCCCTTGGAAGAAGACACAAATAACGTGGCTGAGTTAAAGGCCCTATTGGCGGGAATGTTGTTGTGTTTAGAATTAAATTTGAAAAGAATCAAAATAGAAGGGGATTCAATGGTGGTGATAAATGCAATCAGAAACAAAACAACTCCAAATTGAAGATTACATTCGATAATGGAAGTAATTATATCCCAGATAAACAGACTAGATCAGTTGACGGTAAATCATATCTATAGAGAAGGCAATTTGGCAGCAGATGAACTGGCCAAGCAGGGGGCAACAGGAGTCCATATCAAAGAATTTTTGAAATAAGGATAAATAGTTGTCTCATTCCCAATAGCAATAGAAAATGACGAGGACCTTTAAATTCAAATCCCAACGGGTGGCCAATGGGCAGTTGACCTCACACCTATAGCCTAGAGAGGTGTTGATGGGTTGGGAGAAAAATAATAAAAAGGTCTTTCATACTTAGAGAAACGAGCATTTCAGAGTAGGTATGGAGTTTCTCAATCATGAGTAAAAGGTGGCCTTCACAGAGAGACGAGACAATACACTTACAAGTGTTGAGCAAGAAATCACAAAAGGTTGGAAAAGACTGCTGTAAGAAAGGACGAAAGATAATCCGGTGGAAAATCCTCTTTCAAAGATGAGCTAAATTTAAACACACAAAAGCGACAAAAGAGGAGAATTGGCTAAATTTAGTGGCGGTCGTTAGAGGCTAGAGGACTTTTAGCGATCAGGAAACTTCCCCATCGAGTGACACAATTTGTCGGAATCAGTAAGAAATTAGTCTAAATCAGAAACAACTATGGAAGATAGGATGCGTTCTTGAAAGAGAAGTCTTTTTGACCTAAATACATGTGGCTGGAGATGAGGAGGAAGAGGATGAAAATGTAGAGGTTGGCTCTAAGGAGGAGGAGGATGATAACGAGGATGAGGGAGCTGCAGAGGTGGAAGATGAAGATGCAGATGAATAAGAGGAGGTGGTGGCTTCAGAGGAGAATGAAGAAGACAACCTAGGATCGTCTAGAACGTCAGAGGAGGACGATGAAGACACCTCGAGCTCCAGCTGAAGAGAGACAGATAACAACATCATTCCCTATGTCTGCATGCGCTTGGTCTTAGTTAACCAAGCTTTAGTTTTTATCTTTTGAGAATTCATAGGCCTGCTGCTGATGGACTAGGAGTATTATGTTGCTCCATTTTGATCTTTTTAGACAGTAGCTTTAGTTTAACTGCTTTTAATTCATATGTTTCTATGAACGCTATGGTTTTTTCTTAATATATCAAATCTGGCTTCAACCCCTTATTCACCCCCAAACAATTTGTATGCATAAATTTATTTTTTAATTACATATTGAATTTCAAAACTGTCAATGGTGAATAAATTTGTTTATTTGTTGCATACCAAATTCAATTTCATTTCATTTGTATTTACTAAAATTATTTGGAGTGGTATTATTAAACTTGTTTATTTTATTTATTTATGTAAAAGTAATTAATAATTGAAAAAATCTTTATCATTTATTCATCTATATACAACTGATTTTACATTGTAAAATTTTGGTTGGAATAAGCAAATACTAAGATTGAAGTAGGAAAATGAATGAATATCCAAACAGAGTAAGTGTAGTAAATGTCAAATATAAAAATATGCATAAAAATAGATCAAATATATATATTATGTTAAAAAATAATTAAAATAAATTACATATATAATTAATAAAAAATATTTATTTTTTAAAAAATATCTTAATTCATTTAAATAGATTATTTTGAATATATATTTTTTTTTGGTTGATAGAAGGCTCAAGTCAAAGGATTTTATTAATTTAATAATAAAGAGTATAAGATCTTCGTTCAAATACAAAATTCATATGAAGACATTCCTTCATTTACAAAGGTTTAATCGGCACAAACCGTCTAAGGACACTCCCTTAGTTTTTCAAATAATTCTATGCCTATATAAACATACATTTACATAAGAGTACAATGATTTTATACAAAAGAGATATAATCCTTCGTCTTCCTTCCCTTCCAATTTTAGCTTGTTTCACTTCGCCCTTACTAAAGTGCAGTTACATGTTCTTGCACAAGAATCCACATCCATTCTATTCTACCATATACAAATTAGCAAACATATATGCCTCTCAATAACCCATATAGAAGAAAGGAAAAATTAAAAAACCTGAAGAACTTAAGTTATTAAACTAAGTTAGTCTGAATAAAGCACTTTCTCGAATGTGACAATCGTAATTATTACAACTGAAGAATATAACTATAATTATTTTAAAACACTTATATATACTTGTGCATACTTACATATACATATTGAAAATAAGCATATTTATATATATATATGTATGTACATGTACAACTATATATATTGGAAATTGTCATGATTCATAACAGACTTTATATTCCTCCTAAAACACGGTCTGTGCTAAACTCTATCCCCTAAACTATATTCCTCAACAAATTCTGAGTCGTAAGTGACCAAGCCCTGCTAATTTATACAAACCTCTATGCATCAAAATGACAATTTACTCATCTAAGGTAGAACCTATTATCTGAAAATTACTGAATACCGAAAACTAGGATTATTCCATCCTACCTAAAGCATAATCCCCTTTGAGCAGCCTTATAAATTTTCTTTTACTACCTAAAAATCCTATATCCCATATGTGGTTATTTTACTAAAATGTTGATCTGTTTGTGACTTCAAACCAGAAACCCATCCACTAACAAAAAAATAAAAGGTAGGTCTCAATACCTTGCGTCCCTTCGAGGATGACCATCCATCCTTTGAGACGCTTCAAGGTTCACCTAAGATTGGGGATTCAAAAACAATACAAAAGGACGGCACTACCAATGTTTACTCATTCAGAATCACATACCTTCTATTCCAAATACAAAGAAATATTGGTCCATTGTTTGGTACATTGACACCTCAGAGAAAGCATAATAAATCATCTTCAAATTGAATAAAGAAGCCAAAAAGCCTCCATTGTTTCAACATCTTACAACCACATAAAATGAAGGCTATCATGACTTCAAGAATCATCATCATGTGCTTATGATTCCTTTGGGGCTTCATACCTCTTCTTCCTCTTCCTCCTATGACCGCCTTCCTCCAGCCATATCTAAACCAATTCCTTCGAATCCGAATCACTAAAACAGTCTCTGTCTGTCATCCCTACATCATCTTCATGCCAATAGGTATAGAACCAATCCTCCTCATCTGGTTCCCTTACATGCATGAAGAAAAAGAGAAATTCTAGGTTTCTCTTTATGATGGGGGTTCTGGAAATGAGAGTAGTTAAATTATCTGATACCAAAACCAGGAAGGAAGGGACGGGTCTTCTGTTTATCATAGGCATATCGTAAAATCTGGATCTAGCTATAGTCAAATCCCCCCTAATATTTTGTATCACCTTATCAAGATCCCCTAAATATTTCCTTTTGAAAATGCGAGAACATAGTCTTCCAATATCTAATTTCCCAGGCTCTACCTGGATGGTCATAGCTATAAACATTGCAGGAATGTCAGAATTCACCCTGTATCGATCTTTATTAGTGAGAAATTTCCCTTCCTAAGATACGATAGTCTGCTCTGAGGATAAGAGAGTGAGTATTTAACATAACCTGTTAAGGAATGTAGCTTTGTTCAGATAAAATTATTGTTATTGAATTATCAAATACACATCGATATATATGTAATAATAATAATATGTATTATAATTATATATATATTCATATAATTTATATAAATAGATTATTATCATATTGTGATATATACATATAATTAATATTATGAGAATATAAATTAATATTTATTATTATTAATATAAGTTGATATTTATTATTATGAGACATATAATAATAATTATATATATTAATAATAATTACTATTTAAATAAATTAATAAAGATTAATGAATAGACATGTTTTTTTAAAAGACATGTCTTTTCTTATTGTCTTGTATAAGTACAAAGAGATTGATGCATTTGGAACATATAGACTATGATAAATGCTATTACATTTGCAATCGATCATAAAATAACATGGTATCAGAGTCAAGTTTGCAAATGTATAAAAGAATTTGATAATCTCATAAAGATTCTAAAATAACAGAGGTGAAGAACAAAATACATGCATTTGTAACAAGAGATAAATCACACCCACAGACAGAAAAGATTTATGCGATGTTGGAGAACTTGAGAATGCAATTAAAGGGGGCAGGATATGTACCAGACACAAACTTTGTCTTGCATGATGTGGAGGATGAACTGAAGGAATCTATTCTATGGCATCACAGTGAGAGACTTGCCATCGCGTTTGGGCTCATTAGCATCCCCTTTGGGACCCCATCCGTATTGTCAAGAACCTTCGTGTGTGCGGTGATTGCCACACTGCTACAAAGTTCATCTCCAAAATTATTGGGCGAGAAATAGTTGTTAGAGATGCCAATCGGTTCCATCACTTCAAGGATGGTCTTTGTTCATGTTCGGATTATTGGTGATTGAAGTGCGGAAGAAAACTGTAGGCAGCGTGAGCGAGAGACTGGATGACATTGTCACCTCGGGTCAATTGGATTCAATTCTTAGCTTCAGAACACAGACATTTAAATCGCTTGGGAGTTCTCTAGGAGAGAGATTCATGCGACATGATAGCATCTGTAGCAGTATTTTGGACAGCCTTGAAGGCCGAGAACCTTATATTGGTAGGGTTATTTAATTACGAAGGAGTAGATTCATATTCGAAGGTGATAGTTTCAGAAGAATAGTTTGTGAGAGGAACAAGTTGCGAACGTGAAGATATGAATACATTAAAAACCATCACCCTTGAGAAACGTCGTGTTGCAAGAGTGGCAAATCAAAAAGAAAAAGATGACAGTCTGGTTGGAGCATGAAGATTCTCGGTCACAACCGAGAAGAGTCCAATTAGAGAATATTTTGTTTGAATTTGGAAATAGAGAGACGTCATGGTCAGACTGTAACTTCGTTTGACCTGGGTGTACATAACTACAGACGTATATGTACCTATAAGATGACATAAAAGACAGTAATTGTACATGACCTTAAGTTTGGAGGAGATTGTGCCCTAGTGCAGAGATAATAGACAATACAAGTCTTCCACCTTCGATCAACGGATCCATATATTAAGAGATGAGTATCACTAATATATATGTATAATTTTGATTTCAGTTTATTAATAATTGAATTAATGCATTTATTAAATATGCATCATATAGAGATTGTATATAAATTGTATTCTTTTGAAAAGGAAATTAAAATCCTACAATCAGATCTAAAATCATAACTTCTTGAAGGAAGATTCGATTAGATTGAAGGTTGTCATAGTGTGTAAAACCTTTGGACCATAGAGAGATGGATTCTTCAATGATATTTACTGTATGGGCTCACCTTACGAAAGGAAATATTTGAAACATAAAAAAAAGGAAGTTAATGAAATTGAGCTTCAGAGGGAGTAGAAGGTTCAGTCAACTTGTGACAATCTCGATCATATTGATTGAGAGGGAGTTCACTAATGAAGGTGATACACTTCTGAGGTAAACTTAATTTAATTGATTATTATACTAATGAAATCTTTTAGTGCGTTTTGGGCCCTCTGTAAATCATGAGGAAGTGACGACTTCCAAATGATTATCACTTGTATTTTTGATGTTATTGTGAGGTGACGATCTTACAATAACTTTCTTTTATCATGATAGATCTTATGAGAAGGCTGAAACAAATCATGATAAATGAATTATTACATGGTGGATTGAGTTCCTTAAAATGACCATAATCGCGTACTGTGATAGTCATCATGTGATGCTGAAACAGATCACAATACTGAAGGTGATAGTCGTCATGTGACGTTGAAACAGATCACTGGTACCTAGTTATTGTGATAGTCATCATGTGACACTGAAACAGATCACAAATATTGAAGGTGATAGTCATCGTGTGACGCTGAAATAGATCACCGGTACTTATATTGTGATAGTTGTCACGTGACGCTGAAACAGATCACAATTATTGATCATGATAGACCAAGCGATAGCTGAAACAGATCATGATTAAGAATTCTTGCGTGGTGAATTAATTTCATACTGTGATAGTCATCATGAGGATGCTGAAACAGATCACAGTTATTACAAGTGATAGGCAACATGTGAGGTTGAAATCATGGTCACTGAAGGTGATATACATCCGACGATGTTGAAGCAAATCACCATTTTTTCATATTGTGATAGACATCATGTGATGTTGAATCAGATCACAATTATTGATATTATTGAGTTAATGTAAAATATATACTGATTTTATCTTCTCTAACTAAAAGGGAGTGTTAAAGAATGTAGCTTCGTTCAGATAAAATCATTGTTATTGAATTATCAAGTACACATCGATATATATGTAATAATAATAATATGTATTATAATTATTATATATATATTCATATAATTTATATAAGTGGATTATTATCATATTGTGATATATACATATAATTAATATTATGAGAATATAAATTAATATTTATTATTATTAATATAAGTTGATATTTATTATTATGAGACATAATAATAATTATATATATTAATAATAATTACTATTTAAATAAATTAATAAAGATTAATGAATAGACATGTCTCTTTAAAAGACATGTCTTTTCTTATTGTCTTGTATAAATACAAAGAGATCGATGCATTTGGAACATATAGACTATGATAAATGCCATTACATTTGCAATCGATCATAAAATAACATAACCAATTTAAGTCTTCTTATGGTTATCTCACCTTCAAAGGTAATTTAGGTCTTAGTTCCCTTCAGTTTGATTGGAGTAGACATTTGACAGAGACCCAATAAGTCACCCAGGGAAACTACTCATAATGCTCTAAAGAATACGTTTAAGAAGACTCTTCAAATTCCTAACCTTCACTCCGGAGACCATCTATCAACCTATTCCTTCCAAAACGATTTGGTCTTATGATCTTCTTATTCAGTCACGGGTCCTTAAGGAAAACAACTCGTTGCATTAATTCATCCAATGTCTTAACCCTCAAGCCATAATTTTGTGTTTATTACGAGATCAACATTTCAATAATTACTAAGGAAAAGTGCAGTTTTTTAAAGGCTTTACAATGAAAACCATTGATTTAGCTATACACATTTTGTTCAACCTAACCGGCCTAATTTCATAGGGAGTCCCTCTGTCATAGTATTACATTACACCTTTATCCAAAGGTGTCAGCCATGGTCATCTACATACCAGTCAAAGAAAACATTAAATTTGTTATAAGTTTGAAAAGGGTTCAAGCATATAACCTTGCCTCCACTTGGAAAATTCAACATAGCTTAGAAACCTATTAATAGGGCAGATATATGTCATGTCCCCATTCTGGCTGACATCGTTTAGCGTGCCGGATCAGTCTATCACAGGCTCTCGTAGACTGGTGGCAATGTGGAGAGAGTCATTTTGTAGATCAGTGGTCGTATTTGCTCTTGGAGAAGTGATTTAGAGCTTATTTTTATTATTATGAGTTATGCGGGCCCCACATGTTATAATTTTAAGTTGAGTTGCACTTTTTTTTTTATAAAGTTATATTATTATAAAAGTATATTATAATGGGATTTTATAATGGATGCTTCTAGAAGTTCTTAGTAACTTCTCAAAAAGTGAATAAATAGGGGGCTTGGGCATTCATTTGGACAAGCTGATTTGAGGATTCTTCTACTTTTCCATATTGGAGCAATTTGTAGTCATTTGGTCTACAAATTTTCATTAGATCTTTGGGAACGAAAACTCCCTTGGATTTGCATAACTGAGGAAGTGAGATATCTTCTGAAGGGTTGCACATTGGAAGTGGTATTCAGCCATTTCATGTTGAGCTTATTTGGAATCCTCAGATTTACCTGAGGGTTTGAGTTTTGGTTGCAAGAGGAAGAAAAAGCAGGTCCGAAAAAGCGATCCGAAAAAGCAAAATGAAAAAGCGGATCCGAAAAAGCAGTCTAAAAAAAGCAGGTCCGAAAAAGCAAATCCGAAAAAGCAGTCCGAAAAAGCAAACCCGAAAAAGCAGTCCGAAAAAGAAGACCTGAAAAATTGATATTGAGGGTTTGTAACTGGTTGAATAAGGGTTTGGAATTCATCACTTAATTGGTGAATCATTTTGGTGATAGATTGAAGACATTGTAGCACATTTTCAGTCACTTCATACCAGGGCCTGGATTCAGAATTTTGCTCATATCTCCCAACATACTTGGAGATAATTTTTATGCTCTTGGAGGGAGATTAATACATCATTGGCAGCCAAGTTAATACTATTTTGGGGTTCCAAAAACCCTGCATTTATTTTCTGCAGGAGCTGTGCATGTACAGCCTGGTACGGCTGGGCATAGTTGCAGTGTTCGGGACGGATTTGGATCAGGCCTGGGTCTTCCTAGGAACGGTCAGCATCAGCATTCATAGCAGGTCTTTGGAAGCAGCTTCCAGGTGCATATGTTGATGTCATTGAATGCCATAATTTGCATATGAATTGTATGTCACAGTCCATTAATATATCAGTCTGAAAACTGTACTGTTCTTGCATCAATCTTGTCATTGTAATCAGTCACATAATATATCTCTGCTATAACAGTCAGTCTTCTAACATCAGATTTGGATATATGTTAGCAAGGGTATTGCCACATTGACATAGCATTGTAATTCTGAATCTGAGAACAGTCATTGTATTCAGACTTGTTATTGGTTTGGAATGGGAAAAGTGCATTGATAAGACTTGTTCGTGAAAGATGGTTCATATGTCTCATGTCTTAGCTATTGTGTTGTAATCAGTCCATAGACAATGCTTACATTCTATTGTTGGAACAGTCATTCATTGCAAATCAGAATTTGAGAAATACATGATACATTGACATAGGGATCATTGCATTGATATTAGAGTTGCATTGTTGTTCTTTGTGCTACTCTCTATATTGGTATTGTTATCTTTTTGATGCCCAAAACGATTATCACACTGAAACACAACATTGAAACAAGACCATTCAAGTGCATGCCAATTGTTTGACAAATTGACACAGATCAAATTTGGGGTTTTTAGTGGCCTTTATAGTAAGGGTCGTTACAATATATCTGTGTGAATAAGCAAGTACAAGTAAGCATACAATTATGTATGGAAATTAATATCTATACATTTGTATGCTTACAATACCCGTACTTATGTGAACATAAATAAGAGAGTATTATTTTAAGGAGGTAGGGTAACAACATAGTAGGTCCAAAACCTATGTTCAAAACCAGTCAAGCTTAATCATTTAAATATGGGCAAGATTAATGTTATTTTAAAAAGATTTGATATGATTACCATTAGCTCCTTCATTAGCTAACATATCCGATTTTTTGTTTCCCTCCCTATATATATGTTTAACTTCTACATCTTGAAAAGCATCCAAAATGTCTAGGACTTCTTCCAATTTAGAGTTCAGCAACCAGTTAGGGGTTTGTCTAGATCTAATGGCGTTAATGATGATTTGAGAGTCGCCTTCAATTTCTAATTTATGAATTCCTAGTTCTATGCTAAGTTTTAAGTCTGCAAGGACAACATGACATTTGGCCATGTTGTTGGTAGTATGACCAAGGGGACTAGCATATTTAGCAATGATATCTCATGTCCAATTATGAATAATACAACCTACCCCTAAAACACCCAGGTTCCCTTGAGAAGGCCCATCGAAGTTTAATTTGTACCAACCAACTTTAGGATTTTGCCATTTGCAGTTTAGTCTATCAATCTTACTAAGAATACCTCCTTTCCCATATAAAGGAGGGATTATTAAATTCTTCCATTGTTTCCTAATATTGTTATCCTAGTTTGAGGAGTCTTTTGAATTGATTTGTTTACAAAGTCTATTGTTTGAAACTTCAACTATAATCACTTCTATCTTGTTAATCAAAGTGTTGTGGTCCATTTTCTTATCATCGAAGATTCTTCTATTTCTCTCTTTCCATATCTCCCATACCATAATAGGTGGAGCAATTATCCATATATCTTTGTATAATCTTTTTTGATATAAAGAGGGCCATGATCTAAGGAAAGCAGTGATGTCTGTAGGAAGGGCAGTTTTCCATCCTAGGCAATTTCTCATCCAATCCCAACATGCTTTGGCAAACGAACATTCCAAGAGAATGTGATAAGTTGTTTGCTCATGTTTCTCGCATAATTGACAACCCATAAAAAAATTCCTGCTTTAGGAAGGCAAGCTTTGTTCCAACAAAGGTTTAAAGGAATATTAAGAGAATCCAATTTCTTCTCTTTGACAATAGCCCTATACCCATCTTTGACCTTGTATACCCCATCATTTTCTCCACTCGAATTAAGTTTATCTGACCTATGCTTAAGGGTAATAGATCTTTCTTTAAGCATTTCTATTAGTTTCTCTCTATTAAAGGGTGATATTTGAATGTTATCCAGGTTTTTCCATTGATTTCCTAAGAGGGGAATTTCAACCTCTGTGGAAAGATAGTCTTTGACTGACTTTTCCCATAGCTGGATAAGAATTTCTTTTGTATCTAGAGCAAAACCCATTTTGTCTAGAGGAGTGTTGCCATCCCAAGAATCCTCCCAAAAGAGAGTTTCTTCCCCATTACCTATATCCCACGTGAGTCTATTATTAATGATGTTCCTATTTTATATAATAAAATTCTAGATTCAGGACCATTTAGCATGATTCTTTGATTTCAAGATATTGATAGGGTTTGCATCTAAAACATACTTATATAAAAGAACTGTCGCCCCATTTGTTATGTGATTCTTTAAGTAGATGCCATACTAATTTTACTCCCAAAGCCCGATTTTACCATTGAAAGTTTTTGATACCTAGCCCACCATACGAGGTAGGTTTGCAAATATTTTCCCATTTAATAAGAGCAATTTTGTTCTAGTCCGATGTTCCCTGCCAGAAGAAGTTCGTAAGTTGTTTATCTAAACTCTATCGGATGTTACCTGGTAAGGGAAGAACTAACATTTGATAGGTTGGAATTGCTAATAGCACAAATTTAATCATTGTAGCTCTACCAGCACTGGATAGCCATCTCCCCTTCCAACTTTCTTTTTTGGCTTTAATTTTATCCAACACCGGGTCCTATAATTTAGTACTGCAAGCACCTTTATCTATTGGAATTCCTAGATATTTACAGGGGAATTCACCTAGTTTAAATCCTAACGTGTTATATATTTGTCTGGCCTTAATAAGGGGTGTGTTTAGAAAGAACACTTACGATTTGTTGGCATTCACTTTTTGTCCTAATGCTTTCATATATACTGATAAGATATCTTTAAATGATTTGGCCTCTTTCTTTGTACTAATGCTTGGTAAGATTGCACGTCATCAGTGAATTTTTGATTAGTAATGTTTGGAACATTTTCAGTTATCTTAATGCCTGTGATTCTACCTTCCTAATGAGCTTTAGTGATAGATCTTCCTAAGACTTCTACCATTATAATGAAAAGGAAGGGAAAGATAGGGTCCCCTTGCCTTATGCCCCTGGAAATGTCAAAGTAGCCTTCAGGACTGTTGTTTATGAGAAGAGATATTGTAGGGGTTGATATACAAATGTAAATTAAGTTAATCCATCTCTTTGAAAAGCCAAAAGCTTCCAAGCATTTACATAAGAATCTCCAATCCACTTTATCATAAGCTTTTTGAATATCTAGTTTGATTAACATACAAGACTCTATATTAACCTAGGTTGTATGAATAATTTCTTGTACTATGATGATTTTGTCTAGAATCAATATTTTGGGTACAAAGCGTGTTTGCTCTTCCAATATGATCTTAGGTAAAAGTTTTTTTAACCTATTAGCTAAGGCTTTTGACAAAATTTTATTAATGGTATTACATAAAGCTATAGGTTGAAAGTCCCCCAAGTCTTTGTAATCACATTTCTTAGGATGAGGGAGAGAAATGTATTATTAATTTCAGTTAGTAAAGAGCTTGAATTTCTTGTGGCTTCCACTGCTTCCCAAATATCTTTTCATAAGAAGTGCCAACATTTTTTTAAGTAACCAGTCTGGAACCCATCGGGACCGGGTGATTTATCTACATGGAGTTGAAATAAAGCCTTCTTAACTTCTTCTAGAGAAAACTTACTGTTCAACCATTTGTTATCTATGTCTCAAATGAGTTTAGGGATTGTTGATCTTAGCTCCTTTTGGGCTGCTAGATATAAGAATTCATAATTGTTTAGCAAATCTGAATAGAAATGGACAAATTCTGAAGAAATCAACTCAGACTTGTCAATAAAATTCCCATTAAGGTCTTTGATTTTGGTAATCCAATTAATGTTTCTTCTATTTTTTATGTTTTTATGAAAGAATTTTGTATCTCTATCTCCTTTAGATAACCACATTTCCCTAGATTTTTGTTTTCAAAATAATTCCTCTTTATGCAGAATTTTCGAGTGTTTGGCTAATAATTCTTTTTATTTTTGGTATCTTGATTCATCCATTCCATTCTTAATCACTTTGTTATTTAGAGTTTCAATTTCCTTTT
Organism: Chamaecyparis obtusa; assembly: GCA_027943335.1. Classification (NCBI taxonomy): domain Eukaryota; kingdom Viridiplantae; phylum Streptophyta; class Pinopsida; order Cupressales; family Cupressaceae; genus Chamaecyparis; species Chamaecyparis obtusa. The sequence goes on along the minus strand of BSBK01001267.1, from coordinate 265,319 downwards.
CTATTTTGAGTTTTGTATCAAAAATATTAATAAAGCTTTCCTTGTTCCATTTTAATATCTTATCTTTAAGAATTTTTATCTTGGAGACGAAACAAAACATTTTTGAACCTTTGACATGTTCTTCTTTCCACCATTTCTCGAGTAGCGAAATAAAATTGTCATCTTGAAACCACATGTTTTCGAATTTAAAAAGATTCCTGGATGGTTTTTGTTCTTCCATAAGGGTGGCTGCAAGAAGTTGAGTCCCACTTTTGGGCAAAAAGTGGAAGTGTTTTCCCTTTTTTTTTCAAATGTCCTGTCAATTGATGTCTAAATTTGAGGCACTTAGAGATTGAATTTCAAAAAACTTTAGTAATAGAAAATGTAGTTCTCGGAGTCTACTTTTCAAATATGTAATTTATTTAAATACCCACATGGTATAAATTTTTTTTTAGTAGGAATGTTTAAAAACTATGTTTTCAAAATGTATGTTTCAGAACCATACCATAGCCGTGTATGAACACCATATTTTGACTTAAATAAATGAATTTTTGCAAATCCTTTTGGGGAAATATACCTAAGACACCAAATATTGGTCAGCATATTTTTCCTTATTCTTTTATTAAATATATATTTTTTTATTAATTTTTAATTGACTATAAAATACTTTTTCAAAACCTCTGGTGTACGGGCACCATAATTTGACGAGAATTTCATATTTTTTCAAAATTCTTTCTTTTATCTTCAAGAGAATTGTATCTAGATTGGTGTCATATAATTTATTTTCTAAAAAATCTAAAAACAAAAAAGTTATTAACATTTTAGTGAACCTCGCTATTTTACATTTAGGTACCACTTTTAACTAATAAATAATGCAAAAATAGTAAAAATAATCACATCACTATGAAATTTACATTTTTTAAATCAGGACAGTGGGAACTCTAATGGGTTTTTTTTCGTAAAATGATACGATCAGGAAGGCCCTCAAAAAATTACCGCAAGGCAGAAATCTAGCATTCCAGTGCCTTAACCAAATTTTTGGAGGTCAAGACATAGGCTTGGTTCTACCAAACCTAAACCAAACCGACTTTGGAATGAAATTCGAGGCAAATGTGTGCTTCCCGCTCATGTCTTAAGAAATGGACGCCCGTTTTTTTAATTTTTAATTTTTTAAATCAAAGTGTTAAAATGCATTTTTAATTCTAAAAAAAAATAAATAGAAACAGGCACCCATTTTGAAAAAAAACGGACACCCATTTTTTGAATTTAAGATCGGGTGCCCAAACCTAAAACGGGCACCCATTTTTTGAAAACAGGTGCCCGTTTTGAGTGACATCTCTCATTTCTACAAGACTTCCGTGGAATTGATACCCAACTTTGTGCATTGACCCATAATACATAACTTGACTGGGAAATGATCAGAACCTGCGGTGGACAATATTTCTGCTGAAAGAGTGTGATTGAATATGCTCAAATCTCCTTAGAATAGGAACCTATCTAATCTTTCTGCGATTTGACTAAAGCTTGATCGCCTATTATTTCAGGTAAATACTCCATTGTCTGTTTTTATATCTATCAGATTATTTTTGTCAAACCAATGATTGAAGTATTTCTGAACTTAGGATACAAACTGAGAACCTCCAAACTTTTCTTTACAGTCCAATATTGCGTTAAAATCCCCCTCGATTATGTGGCAGTCCTCTTTATTAGTAAGAAAACATTCTTCATTTATTTCCCATAGTTCCTTTTTGTCTAAAGTACTATTTGGACCATATATATTGATAATATTAACATTTAATGAACATTTGGTACTCTTTATAGATCCATACATCCAATTACAATAATTCAAAATTTGTTTTTATTCTATGCTCCTAGGGTCCGAAATGATCTTGACATTCCGCTTGAAGCACCTTCTGAGTGTACCATATCAGATTTCCAAATTCCAAATTTTTTATTTAATTTCGTTCTTTCCTCACTACTTAGTTTTGTTTCTTGTAAAAGAATTATGTTCGAGTTAAAAAATTTGAAGTTCCTTTTAAATAATATTTACATGTTAGGGGTATTCAAACCCCTAACATTCCATGTTGTGATTTTTATTGTGAAGCGGGAAGGTACTTCCCCTTTTCTGCATGATATAGATTGGTTATCTTAATCGGATTCTCCGCTTTCCCATCTTGATTTCTTAATTCTTGGACTGATTTCTTTCCTCTTTTCTTTAGTTGTTTAACAATGATAGGGGAGTTAAGCCCATCTGTGTTTGTCGCTATACCTAAGTCTCTATCAGAATTTTTGATACCATGTAAGAATTCTGACATATCATGTGCAACTTCCAAAGGACTTGTCTCCTGAAAAAACTCTTCTCTCATTTCTTTACTAATTTTTGCTCCAGCTAAATCTTCATCCCGATAACTTATTAACTTCCCTTGTTCCCCCATCATTGAGTGATGATTTGCATCTAACCCGTCCTCAATATCTATTATTCCTTTACCGTAATCTTCAAGGATGTTGTCTGTATTGACTTAGATCCCCATTTTGGAATATAAAGCATCCATTTAATTAGAATGGATATCTTAGAATTTTCTAGGTTGTTCTTATTTTCCATACGGCTATCTTTACCTGTAATGGGTAATACTTCCGGAGCTGTCCCTGAAGCTTCGGTCATATGCCATTGAATTAATTGCTCTCTGACCTCATGTTGGACTCCAGAGAGATCCGACATCATCTTTCCTATTATCTTCATATTCTCTTCCACTTTAGATACCAAATCTGCTTGGGATTGTTGGCTACAGTTGAAAGTTTCTATCTGCTTATTCTCCTCCTCTATTTGATCTTCTGCCACTAATTCTTCTACAAATTCTTCCACAACTTTTCCAAACACTTAATTGTTAATCTCAGCGATTTTGTTTGTTAATGATCTCTCATGTCTTACTACATCTACAGCTGCAGTAGAGATTTGAACGTTATTTTTATCCATATTTTTATTTGAGGGCGATGATGATCTTCTGCCACTAATTCTTCTACAAATTCTTCCACAACTTTTCCAAACACTTAATTGTTAATCTCTGCGATTTTGTTTGTTAATGATCTCTCATGTCTTACGACATCTACAACTGTAGTAGAGATTTGAACGTTATTTTTATCCATATTTTTATTTGAGGGCGATGATGCCATTGCTTGCCCTAACTCCGGTTTAGCAAGGGAAACCTCAGGGGTATGTCAATTACAAACCCCCCCCTCTGCTCATTGAAGAAAATGGATATGTTTCCTTGAGCACTGATCCCACCAGATTAGGGATCATAACATTCTGGAATATCCTCATCAACTTCTACAATTTTTGCTAGAAGGATAGGTTCTATTCTGAAAGAGGAATCCCTACTCTTAATTACTATAGGTCTGAGAGTTTTAACATCAATATTCATCCTTACTATGATAATAATATCCGATTAAGGAAACTCAATTTCTATTGAGCCTACAAAGGTGCCTAGCAAATTACCTATTTTCCTAAAGTATTCTTTGTTAATGAGTTTTGCAGGAAGGTCTTTAAGAAAAACCACTCTTTCAACCATTTTTAAAAAAAATTGCTAGGGTTAAAAGAGGGAGACCAATCAATGAAAGAAAAATCCGATCCATATAACCTAGGGCATCCATCATTTAACAATTTTTCCTTTGATTTCCTATCTTTACAATTAATTAAAATAAATTCATCAAGGAGCAGAACAATACCTACCTAGTTGGAGAATTTTTCCTTTAACCATCTCGTGATTTTCTCTGAAGAGATCCCATAACCATTCCATCTTGAAAGGACCCCATATTCTTTATAGAGTTCTTGAGATCTTTCTATCATGTCGTCATGGGTTTCCAAGATCAAAGAAGACTCTTGAAGTTGGGTTGAAATGACCTCTTGTTTATGGAGGGATGGTATATTTGTCTGATGATGAGGAGAATATAGATTAACATTAGGGTTAGGGCACGTTTTATCACCAATTACTGATTTGGGATTTTCCCTGGTTTTCTTCGTGTTCTAGATAGACGAATTTTGCCTCCGATGGTGAGGATAATGTGGGACTGCCTTAAGGGGGGAAGGGTTATTGACCTTATTATCAGAGCTTTCTTCCTCCTCCACTAATCGAAGATTTAGGAATTTGTTGGTTGTAGGGATCGGATGGTGCAAGTTGGAATTCCTCAATTTTCCAACTCCAGTGGGATGCTCAAAACTTGATCGCCTAGATCGCTTACTCCTAGAATTAACTATTGTCCATTGATTGATGTTCGTAGCGGGTTTTGAAGAAATGAATTCCTGATTAGAAAGAAAATTCTTCAAGCCCCATGAGGAGTCGCAGACAGCCAAAATTGGGGGAAATCATTCCTTCCATGAAGATGGAAAGGGTTAACATCAACAGAGAACCCCAAGCTGTGGGCAAGAAGAAAGTATTTAGTATATCGAAATGTTGAAATTTGCTTCTTGCCCCGATCAAACCAGAATTTATCATTAGACAAATTTCAAAAGTTTTGCTTATTGTTGCAGATCCTTTTTTTTAAAACTAATAAATATTTTATGAAAATTTCTTAAAATTTTTGAGCCTTAGTTGTAAGCTCTATAGGAAAGAAGCCCCACTATTTCACCAAGGGTCAAGGTAACAACTCTCCATTGAGAACCACGGTAGAGAGAGACCCTATGGGGACTTGAACCTTGGTTGTAGGCACTATAGGCAAGAAGCCCTACCAGTTCACCAAAGGGCCAAGCCCTCTATTTTGAATATATAACTACTAAATCTTTCATTCACAATAAGGTCAAAACTAAATAAAAATTAACATGATTATTCAAGTTTCATAATTTTAAAAAATCTTTCAAGTCCATATTATTATTCTTAAATAATTGAATAGAAACTTTACAAAAAAGACAAGATAAATAATTCTAATATAAGATTCTTTTGAGTACTAGGAATTTGTTTGAGATAGAATTCATGTCGGACAAGAGACAAAAGTGAGTTTACATTATAAAGAGACTGAAATGCATGGCTAACTACCACATATCTTATTTAAAAGACACATGTAATGTCTGAAAAGTAAATTAGAATATATTTACAATATTTTCTCAGTACTATGGAAATTTTTGGAACCCTCTTACATTGCATATTTATTAAATATAATAATGAGAATGTTTTATTCATCGATGAATAATAACTTCATATTAGCATGGAAGAAAAGTGTCCCTCTCTAATAGAGTACACATTGAGGGAATCAGAAATAAGATGTATTTAATTTGATAACGCAGAGGAGAACTTATACAACGCAAAGCTAGACAGTTACTAACTGTCATGTAGTTGGACAGTTACATGTATTACGCCAACATTCCCCCCCTTAATACATTGATCCTCAACATATAAAACAACTATTTTCCCTAGGGATCCCCCCCTTAAGGCTTACATAACAAAACATGTTGATTACATAATATGAATACATATATTGAGAAAATCTTCTTTTTGAAGTTGCAAATCCTAAATCATGAAAGGCTCCATCAAGCTGTCTTGTGACCCTCGGAAAGGTGTAGCTTCAAGTTGTGTTCTGAAGCTCCCAGTCCCGAACTCTTGAATCGCAGTCTTGAATTATTCAACAATGATCCCTAAGAGATGGGATAGATCTCTATCATTGTCTGGTGACTGTGAAAGGGTATAATTCTCAATCATATACTCTGAAGCTCGCTTGACAGCAATCCATATTGAGCGCACTACCAAATCTTAAACTTGTCTCCAAAATGAGTCTTCACAAGACATACATTCTTCAAATTTGTTAGCATTAGAAAGCAAAACAAAATAAAAAGCCAAAAATGCTTCTCATGCAGAACACCATCTCAAAGCGAGAAGCTAACTTGAGATGATAGAAATTCCTCCATCCTCCGATGCCGCCAACCTCCAAAAATGAAGGTTCAAAGCACAAGATTGTGATTAATAGGAGACTGGAAATCATTAACGACCTCTCCATTGTCCGATGTATCCTCATTTTCAATGCATGCAACATTTCCTTCTTCAGATTTTTCTTTGATTTTCCTTTAAGAACATCACTAGTTCTAGTTCTACAAATCCATGCTATGTGCCCTTTTTTCTTACAATAAAAATATTTATTGTCTCTTCTATTGTTATTTGACCATTTTTTAGTACTTTGTGAGTATAATGCTTGATCTATTTGATGAGCTTCGTCTATGACTTCGTTTGTCGTGTTTTCTTCTGCTAGAAGGGCTGAAATCATATCCTCTAGAGTTTGTGAAGTGAGCTGACTTAGTGTAAAGACAACATTACTATATTTGGAAGATAAACTATTTAACAAGATGGCCTTAGCATCATCGTCATCAACAAGAGCCTTAACTTCTGCAAGTTGTCTAATGGGAGACCTTAAATTACTTATATGATTGGACATTTTGATCCCATTTTCCATTTTGAATCTAAACAATTGAATATTGAGAGAAAACTTTGCATTGACAGCTTTTGCTCCAAACAGCTTGTTTAGATTATCCCAAATTTTGACAGAAGTGTTATCTAGATCTACGTGATGAAGCTCAGAATTGGCAAGAGCAAGACCAATAATAGCTTTGGCTTTATCATTTCTACTGTTCCACTCCAACAATTTATTTGCATTTGTGGGTGGTTTTTCTTTTCTGCTTACTATGCCCCATAGATTTTTATTCATCAATTGCATTTGAATTTTTATTCTCCATGTATGAAAATTGAAACCAGAGTATTTATCTAACAGAAACTCCATTTCAAACCAATACAATCCAAATCAACAATTTTAAATGCAAGTGTGCTCACCTAAAATGACATTATGAACAATCAGCATGTCGTTCTACAAATGCCCACTGTTGGAAGAAATGATTCACTTCAAGAAACAGTTGCAACCATTATGACAGGGACAAGTTGTCATCACAATCCACAAATCTATCTTAGGAACAATCCACATATTCCACAAATTAATCCAAAGATCGCGCCATTATGTTGATAAAATCCATTACCATGCAATCTTCGGCCCATCCAAATGCAAGAACTCTGAGTCATCAACTCCCATCATTCTAATTTTGCAAGAACTCTGAGTCATCAACTCCCATTGTTTGAGTTTCTGGCGAGATGAGATGAGTTGCACCACATAACAGAGATGAGTGTCACCACATAACAAACTCCGTCCGCAAGTTTTGAAACCCAAAATGATAATAACAATTTTTGAAACCGTTCAACATAATACACCAGCAATTCTACGCACACACTTCAGCAACTCTGATTTAGAGGCGTCGATGGCATCCCACAAACCTGCATATCTTCTTTTCTATTTCTTTATAAACGTAGATTAGAGGCCCTCAATCCTCATATACACCATTAATAATAATGCATCGATGTTCCAAAACAATAATGATAATAATATCAACTTTATATTTCCTTTCCTTATCAGTAACACAAACTCACCCAAAACTGATCACTGGCTTTGTATGTCTTACAGCTTCCATAGCTTGAGAGTACATTCCACCATCTCGCGATTGGATCCAATACAAATGACTGCAAGTTTAATTCCTTGCGGTCTCCTCTACGTGGACATTGGTAACTTAAACACATAAACAAAATAGACATAGAATTCAAAGATGCTCTAATACCACATGAGGGAATTAGAAATAAGATGTATTTAATTTGATAACGCAGAGGAGAACTTATACAACGCAAAGCTGGACAGTTACTAATTGTCATGTAGTTGGACAGTTACATGTATTATGCCAACAGTTACATGTATTACGCCAACACACATTTATAAAGTACACAAATTGCTCTTTCAAAATGTTTAATCACTTAAAGGTTTAGGAACATTGAATTCAATATTTTGAAGTGGTTAGAGGGTGAATACAAAGGTTTAAACAAGTATAGTGAAGATATGTAATGTTTTGATTATGTAAAATCAGGTTTTGAAAGGACCCGAAACCTTATACATGAGCATAAAAAGATATAGCAATAAAAGACCAAAACAATTGTGGTGCCCCACCAAACAAACCAAAAGAACAAACCAGAGTTCCTACCAAATGGACAAAAGCCCAAACCAGGTACAACAATGGGCGATGAAGATATGTAACATGTTATATATGTTTGTTACAGTTATTTAAAATATTATAATTATTTAAGGTAAAAATAATGATTAGAAAATAGTAAATAATAAGACTTATTGGATTAGATTGTGTTGAATATTTTTGCATTAAGGTTTTGGATGAAAGATAGCATAAAAGAGCACAAGGAAAAAATTATGATAATTTAATATTAATTTAAGAGAAAATAGTATTAATTTAGTATTTAAAAATTATTAAAAAAAAAATTGAGGTAATAGGTATAGACTAGTTCATGTCGGGTTTGAATGTCTTTTCATATATGGTTAGAATGTAGTGTATGATATTGTAACGTATTTTGTTTTGGTTATTAAGTGTGGATTTAGTGGTTGTTATGGAGGAGTTGTTAGTATCAATGACATCAATATATGTGAGATTGTCCTGAGTAACTTCTAGAAATAATCCCCTGGATTACATTTGATTTTCCATTTGATGGTTGGCTTTGATGGAATCTTGTAGAAGACTTGACATATTAAGCATCTAGAGAAGGATGTTAGAGTAAATATTTTGGACTACAACTTCTAAAAGAGAACATAAGTAGTTAAAGACTACAATACAACATTGTTTTCAAATATGATTAATTATAACTTTCCCAATATATTCATAAATAGCATTCACCAAATATCAATAGATTAACTTTTTAACCTATTGGGTGACCATACATGGTAAGGGAATCCTTGAAGATAAAATTGACAATAGAGAGATAAATTTACAATCCTAGAATAGGGTGTTTAACATATGTTTGAGGAAATAGTAAAACATGTATAAGATATGTAGTTGAAAAAGTTATTTTTTTCCTCACGAGGACTTTGAGATGCAAAATCTTGTAGATAAGGAATTGAGAGTTGACACCTTCTTTGGAATGACAAATGTCAGAACATAGCTTGGACCAAATCACAGTACTAGAGTGGTAACTTCACTTGACATTAGGGCAAGGAAGAAGGAAAAGATTGGTAAGAATTTGCAAGTAGATTTTCTTGAAGGTAATGAAGGACACATGATGAGAGAAAATTTGATGCCGACATTTGATGAAGTAATAAGGGATTAGGTAGAAAGCTTGTAGTCATCTTGGGAAGAATAAGAGATTTAATGAGACAGATTAACTTCATATCAAAAGAGGAGACTTCAAACTAGATGCAAAAGTGGTTTTAGGAGTTCATGTAAAGATTGTGTAGTATCTCTATGAAAAATGTGATAAAATTATTTTATATTTTTGATTAAGGAAAACAGGTTTTGAAGGGTGCCTGAAACCCTTTACACGTCAAAATATTTTCAAAAAAGCCCAAACAAAAGATACAACAGACCAAAGGTGAAACAGGTCATCAACCAAAATAAGGTGATCAGGGTGGGCTCACTGATAACACAATACACTTCTGCCACCTCATCGAGGGTTTTGCAACATGCTCCCTCAACCTGGACTAAGCAAAAAACTAGCAGCCCAGTAACTTCCCACGGACAACAAAAATAATTCCTTCCCGAATAGGCCTAGTTGTCCGCGAAGAAAAGCCCAAGAAATGTCACTTCTTCCCCTTCTGGGAACGAAGGGACATATCAAAAGATGGCTGAAGAATAGGTTTTTTCTTTTTGCCTTTCACAAAAGTCCACCCATCTTCCGCTTTCTTAGCCATATCCTACCAAGAAAGCAAATCAAGAACCGAAGCACCCTCAATCAGAGAGACATGAGACAGTCCCAAGATGGGGCCTGAAGAATCCAAAAGAGAGACATCATTAGCAACCAAGCTGGAGTGATCTACCAGAGCTAGATCAGAAAGAGGAATAGAGGTCTCGCACCCAAAAGAACCCCGGACAGCAGAGTCCGAATAGTGAGGCAAACCCTGGACGGGAACAACACCTGGGGGAGAGCCAGTCACAACCCTTGAAGGCATAGAGGCTTCTGTAGTCTCCTGTGAAGAAGAAACGACTTGAGAAAAGCTTCTGGTAGCTGAGTCTTTCACAACAGAGTAGTGTTGGGTGGAGGCCCCCTTCCACCAAGAAGCAAGTTTTTTGACCTTTTCCAATCCACATTGATCCACTAAGTGACCAGTTTTAAAACAACATCTACATCTGAAGGGGAGTCCTTCATAATCCAAAGATTGGATCCAGAAACCCTTGGGATGCTTCAACATAATCTTTTCCGAAAGACCCTTGGAATAATCCAAATCAACCAATATCCTTGCATAAGTGGAATGGAGAATGTCTTCAGATTCCTCATCAATCATCAGAAAATGTCCCAGAGCTTCACCCGCAGCCTCGAGCAGAGAGTTTACCCAAAAATGCAAAGGAAGGTTGGGAAGCCTTACCCAGGTAGGAACCTTGGAGAAAGTCTCAGAAGAGGCATCAAAGTCAAGATGCCAGGGCTTCATCATGAGCACGAACCTGTCATCCCAACTAAAGAAATTATCACAGAGAATCGAGTTCCTATCAGCAATATTCTCAAACTTGGCTATGAAGAAACCCCTTGTCAGAGGAAAAATGTGCACAGAATCTGAGATGATCGGATCCCACTGGCGTTTGATCCAAGCATGCAGCTCAGGGAGTCAAGGCCAGAAGCCCTTGAATCTGCAGATTAAACCATGCCCTGAGAAGATAGAGGACGCTCCATCTATGTCTTTCACAACCTCATCATCCAAAGAGAGGATTAGAGGGTTAGAGACACGGAGAGGAACAACACCCTTGTGTCCGGAGACCAGAGAAGGACGGGAGGCGGCCGATAAGCGCTGAGAGGAGCTCCCAGGAACAGAACCAACTACCCCAGCCTGCAACAAGGGGCCCGACGCCCAAATGCCATCAGAAGGAGGAGTTACCTCTGCAGAGCCTTTCGAGACCAGAGAACTGCCACTGGAAGGGGTCTTGCAACCAGCAGCCGCGTCGACTTGAGCACAGGCCGCAACGGGAACCCTAAAAGGGACGGCTTGTGAAATGCCGCCGGAAGGAGACATGGGCCCAGAAGTGGACACATCGGCGGCGACAATGCCGAGCACTGTGGAGGGAAGCCCGGAGGTGGAAGCAACAGTGGCGGCGACAGTTGCAGAGGCCGCTGTGGGAGCCCTAATCGCAGAGCCTTTTGACATGGAGCCCATTCTTTTATTATTATGTTGAAAAGTAATGTATTTAAATGAAAATTGGTATTTAAGTTAAATGGATTTTAAGATTCTAATTAGGGTTTTGCATCATGCGTAATTATTTTTATAATAGATGCAAAGGTCATTGAATATGCTAGGTAGAGTGTTTAAGTATAATCATGCCTTCATCTTGGAGTGTTTGAGAGTTACATTGGACTCCCCTAGTGATAGGATTCAATTGTATGGGAAGTTACATTTTATCCTTAGAGGGATTAGTTTTGGAGGACACACACGCTCATGATTTTGAGCCTAACTTTGAAATCTATTGGTGGTTACTTGAATCTTCGAAATCTATATACAAATGGAGATTGTATGATCATTTGTATTCAAATCTATGCTACAAGAATTATTCTAAATACAATACATACATGCATACATGCATGCATGCACATACATACATACGTACACACACACACATAGACATACATACATACATACTTACATACACACACACACATACACACAAAAATACATACATACATATATGCATGCATGCATACATATAGCGCAAGAATCGAGTAGCACCCCTATATACTAAAATGCATTTTAAGGTTATTTATGGTGCTAGTGCAACATGCCCTTCGATACCACGTGGGTTGAGGAAGACTGGACCTAGTGACCTCATGGAGAAAGCCCTCACCAATTGAGCCACACCCCCATCCCTTGAAGATTAATATATCTAGATTTGCTTTAAGAATTCAATTGTTTTATTATAAAACTCTTCCCAATGTTATTATCAAATTATTCTACTAAAATTATTTAAAACATAATTCAAATATATTTATTTATATTTTCTTTAGAATGCCTTATCTACTCAACTCAAGCCAAACTCTTGGGGACTTTCTTTGCCTTAATTCCTTCTTGAACTTGCACTATTAAGCTGGATCATGGTATAATTGGAATCAAAACGTAGTGATTGGGATGAAATCACCATAGATTAATCTCGCATTAGCTGCTACCAATAAGCCAAAGTCATGTACTAACCACCTAGCAATGAGAAATGATCCTAATTTTACTTGCTGCAAAATATTTCTCCATCATGGCATTGAAAGATATTAACAATGTCAGCATAGATACTAAATGCATTAAAAAATAAAAGTAAAACTTGCAGGCAGTCTTGGATGCGAGAAAAGCTATTTCTTCATAGTGGGGAAGGTGTTTGTGAGAGTTAAGAGTACAACAATCCTTGAAGATGGAAATCACAGGCTCTACACATGCTATCGCCGGAAATATAAATACCAATTTTTGGCACTAGGTTTGTCTGTTGCATATCCCATCCATAATTCACTACTCTAATTAAAAGTATGATAATTAGAACATGAAACGACAGTATTCCAATTTTAAACACATTTTTTTAAAGGAATCATAATAGAGAAAGTTACGCATATATTAAAAAATAGGACACCCACATAATCTAACAAAAGAAGAATAAAGTTCAAAGAGCAATAGGAAATTTAAGCAATGTCAGTAGAGAGAGGATTCTGATAACAAGCTTTCCCTACATATCATTAGGGTCAACATTATCAATTGACTCTCATCTGCTGAGAGCATCCGCTTCTTCAAATTCTCTTCTTGAATTGAATGGAAATTGAAAAGATTAATTCACTATTAAAAATAAAATTTTACTGTCATTGTTAGATTTGAATTTATTAGAAGAATTATAAATTAAAAGTTAAGCAATTTATAAATATTATCCATATAATATTTTTATTTATATAAATTTAGTTTTAATTTTATTATTTTTTTAAAAAATTATTTAAATTTTAAATTTAAATCAAATTTTCTGAATCAATTCACTCTTTAAGGAAAAGATCTTTTTTAGTCCATAGTATCTAGGATGCTATCTCACTTATTAAAGATGTATTTTTTTCTTAAAGTCTATGATAACTAGCACACTTCTTATCCATTGTGTTTAAACTAAAGGTACTTAATAGCATACAAAAGACACATACGCAACAAACCATCATTTCTATATGATACACATACACATACATGTCCCCTCTTTTCATTATAGTATATGGAAGGTGCATACACTGCAAAGTTGACTGTGCTTAATCTGTAAGACATACACACGTATACTCCTCCCTTCTTTTCATTACATTATATGGAACACACATACTCCATAAATATGACCATGCTTAGCCTAGAAGATACACATACCCATACTCCTCACTTCTTTTCATTGTAGCATATGGAAGAGACATACATACTCGTACTCCTTCCTTCTTTCCATTACAATATATAGAAAACATATACTATTCAATCCTAATTCTGCTTAGCTTGTAAGACAACATACTCATACTCCTTTTTTTCATTATAATATATGGAATACAAGTACTCTACGAACTTGACCATGTATGCAATCCTGATTATGCTTACCCTGTAAGACACACATACTCGTACTCCTTTTTTTCATTACAATGTATGAAAGACACATACTCTATGAACTTGACCATGTATTCAATCCTGATTGTACTTTAGCTTGTAAGACACATGCACTCATACTACCTTTTTGCCATTATAATGAAAATATAGAAGACACATACTCTACGAACTTGAACACGCTTAACTTGTAAGCCTCACATATCTATACTCCTCCCCTGTTTTCAATATGATAAGGATATGAAAGGTGCATACTCTACAAACTTGAATGTGCTTAGCCCAATAAACATGCTTAAATACACTCTTCCCTTCTTTCATTATAGAACATAAGAGACATACTCTATAAAACTTACTGTATTTAACAGATAAAACACACTCATATTCCTCCCCTCTTTTCATTCACCTAATTGAAAAGAAACATACTCTACAAATTCAACTGTACTTAATCTACAAAATACCTATATCCATACTCCCCCTTACAGCTCAAACATTAATATAAAACTTTTTCAATTATATTATAAAAAATATTTTTTCTCTTCCAATCTTAAATCCAAATTAAATTTTAATTAAACAATCTTTACTAAATTTTGCATAATTTTTTTAATAGATATTTAACTTCAGTGAAACACAGTTCAACTCCTTGACTTCACAAGACACTGAACTTTAAAAATAAAAATAAAAAAAATTTAATTTCAATATCATCATCTAAGATTTCTTGTAATGCTCTCAAAATATTCAAATTACCAAACTGCCAATCAACTTTCTAATCAACAATTTTAAATTCAAAAAAAATTTCTCTTTTTTGGTTAAATATAGGACCGAAGCAGAAGTTTTTTTATTGAGTAAACAGATAATCCAAAATGTTGAAAGTTTGTTTTACAATTCTGTACTAAATCTTTAATTTTTAATCTGCTTTTCCTCTCTTTTCTATTACCTTTTCTGCAAGAACTTGAGGGAAAATAAAAATAAAAATAAAAACTGAATTATTATTTGCGAGATTTTGGGAAGAACAGAAGACTAAATTTAGCGAATTCCTCAGCCTTATCAGAAACAGGTATTTTAAAAATTAAAAATAAATTAAAAGAAGAACGTGACTGTAACATCATCATATTTTTAAAAAAATAATAGAGAAAGTTTATAACAGTTATTTTTATGTGCAGAATTATAAAAAAAATTTAAAATTGGTAATCAGTACATAACAGTTAAAAGAAAGAAAGCTACACAATTTTTAAAAAATAACAGAGAAGCTCATAAAATATTTGCATAAATAATAGAGAAAAAATCATAAAATATTTACGTACTGTAATAGAAGAGAAAAAGTCTGGAGTGGATCTGCCTGCCATGGCCTTCTGCAAATCTATATTTGTTAATTTAAATTTTGATACAAATGTTTATAATTATAATGGTAATAAATATGTTTTTTTCATTTATTTTTTATATTAATGTGGATATAATTATTTGAATATGATAAACATTTAAAAAAGTATATTTAAGTTTTTAATTTTATAAGAAGTTTCATAAAAGTTGATATCATCAATTTGATTTTATTCAATAAGACAACAGCAATTTGATATTAGCATGACCTCTATTTCATTTTCATATATCTAATAAAATTATCAGCTCCAATGTCTTTATCTAGATTAAACATTGTTATGTTGATTTTATTCAACATGACATCAGCAATTTGACATTAGCAAGACGGTCTATTTAATTTTCATATACCTAATAAAATTATAAGCTCCATTGTCTTTATCTAGATTAAACATCAGCAATTTGATATTATTCAACACGACATCAGCAATTTGACATTATCATGACCATCCATTTAATTTTCATATACCTAATAAAATTATCAGCTCCAATATCTTTATCTAGATTAACCATGTGCTCATTATTTATATTTTTTCAATTAGTTTAAATTATTTAGAAAGAAAAGTATTTATCTTTAGCAACATTTCATTTCTATTTGTTTAAATTATTAAATTTCATTTTGTTCTTATTTTGAAAAAATAGAATAATTATTATATATTTATAACATTTTTCTTTCACAAACACCAAATTTAATGTTTCTTTAGGAACTATCAATGATATAAATAGTGATTCACAAGAACTTATCTCTCATGAATGGAACACTATTATTCAAATTTCATAATTTTTTAAAATCTTGAAGTCCATTATTAGTACTTGCCGGTAGGCTAAGTATCGGTTTTTGATGTTAACTAGTGATTAAATGAAAATAATTCTTTTTTATATTTCATTATAAGTGTTTTTTCATTTGTAAAATATAGATGCAAATTATTTAACTTATTTGAAGTCTTATTACACGAGAACCAATTAAAATTTGCCACATTTGTTATTTATTGTGCTTCCACTTATTTCATTTAATTTTCTTGTCATTTTCTAACTATTCTATAAAATGTGAAAGTTTCGTTGAATATTCTACATAATTACATTTTATAATTATATATTTTAAAATTATATATATATATATATATATATATATATATATATATATATATATATATATATATATATATATATATATATATATATATATATATATATATATATATATATATATATATATATATATATATAATGGATTAATTTCCTGTAAAATTGTGAAAAACCATATAAAATATATAATATTACAATATACCACATATTATAATAATGTAACTTTATTGATCATATATTTCTTAATTATTAAAAAGTTATTACTTCTACTAAAACTTTAAAAAATACAATAATTAAAAAATCAATACACTATTACTTCTCCTTTATTTCTACAATTTAACTAATAAAGGCAAGTACTTAGCCACTACGTGGCACTTGTTCTTTCTGAAAAATTAAATAGAAAGTTGACAAAAAAGACAAGATAAATATTCGTACATTTTGTTTGAGTACTAGGAATTTCTTTAAGATAGAATTAATTAGAGGTCATGTCCTACAAGAGAGACAAAAGTGATTTTACATTATAAAAAGACTGAAATGCATGTCTAACTACCACATATCTTATCTAAAGACTGAAATACATGTCTAACTACCACTTATCTTATCTAAAGAACATGTGTATAGTCATAAAATCATATTACAATACATTTGGAAAATTTCTCCCCATTATAGAATTTTTTTGGAATGTTTATAAATAATAATAATAATAATTTATTTTTTTAAAGTTATATAATAATAATAATAATTTAAAACTTTTAAGTCATTTTATGAATTATAAATTCATATTGTTGATGTTTTGTAGCTTCAGTCAAATAAACACTATGAGTCAATACTAGTGAAGATATGTATATGTATATTTAGTATTTATGAGATGTATATATATACTTAAATATATATATGTATATATATATTATTATTATGTAAATATTAGATAAATTAATATAACACTCAAGAGATATTATATATATATATATATATATATATATATATATATATATATATATATATATATATATATATATATATATATATATATATATATATATATATATATATATATATATATATATATATATATATATATGTTTGTATGTTTGTATGTATGTATGTATGTATGTATGTCATCATAGTTATCATTATATTAATTACATAATAATGAATAGACATGTCTCTTCTTGGCTCTTTATATAAATGCAAGAGATTGTTGCATTTGGAAAACACATACAATGAGATAGTGCTATTACATTTGCAATGATCCTAAAACTTTAACATGGTATCAGAGCCAAGTTGCAAATGTAAGAGAGTAGTTTGTTGATGGTGAATGTGTGACTGTCCCAGAAAATACAGTCTCAGTACGAGGACCATATCTCACAAATGCACCGTTGGATTTCACTAAGTTTTGGATATGTTTGTGATAAACCAATTTAGAAAAATCTCATCGGGGCGATTGGAGAGAAAATATCAGGTTCAAAAGTTATGACCGATTTTGTACAGGACAGAAGTACAAGATAATTTCATTTAAGGGAGAAAGAACTTGATGCTTGAAAATGAATTGATGATTGAGACTAGATGCAAAGAGAGTCTAACATTTCAAAAGAAGACAAGAAGTTGATAAACTTGAGCTTCAAAGGGAGTGGATGGTTTAGTTAACTTGTGACAATCTTGATCATGTTGATTGAGAGGGAGTTCATTATTGAAGGTAAAACACTTCAGAGGTAAACTTGATATAATTGATTATTATACTAATGAATCATGAATGTTTTTTAATGGGCCTACCCCCTGTGTAAATCATGAGGAAGTGACGACTTTCAAATGATTGTCACTTGTAGTTGTATGAGTTATTGAAAGGTGACGATCTTCCAATAACTTGACCTTCTATTGTGATAGACATCGTGTGATGGTTGAAACAGATCACAATAGATGATTTCTTGCATGGTGGATTCAGTTCCTTAAACAGACCATTGACCTTCTATTGTGATAGACATCATGTGATGGCTAAAACAGATCACAATAGATGATTTTTTGCATGGTGGATTCAGTTCCTTAAACAGACCATTGACCTTCTATTGTGATAGACATCGTGTGATGGCTGAAACAGATCACAATAGATGATTTCTTGCATGGTGGATTCAATTCCTTAAACAGACCATTGACCTTTTATTGTGATAGACATCGTGTGATGGCTGAAACAGATCACAATAGATGATTTCTTGCATGGTGGATTCAGTTCCTTAAACAGACCATTGACCTTATATTGTGATAGACATCGTGTGATGGTTGGAACATATCACAATAGATGATTTCTTGCATGGTGGATTCAATTTCTTAAATAAACCATTGAACTCCTATTGTGATAGATATCGTGTGATGGCTAAAACAGATCACAATAGATGATACCTTGCATTAAGGATACATTACCTATGAAATTTTTGAGTTATGGTGAATATCATGGGGCAAAAGCACAATAAGTTGTCACCCTTTTACAAAGGAAGAGGCTAACAACACCAAAACTAAAAAACTTTAAGGGCATATAAAAGTCACATTTCTATTTAGAATTTGAAGATGATGTAAATTGATGAAATGTGTGAAATAGGATGAATTTTATGCCTATAATTTTTTTTTAAAAATTTGGAGATAAATTAATATATTTTTTTAATTTCTAAGGTCTATTTTTCATGTCTTGAAAATACAACAAATCAGGGGGTTTACCTTCTGTCAAATAATTATAAGTAAAACATTGTTTTTTCCTCCAATTTCAAAATATGTTTTAGATGACATGTATACCTAGTGCAAGAAAAAGGAAAGAAGTGTTTTCGATCTATAATTTGCCCGTTATAAGTATTCAAAGTACAACTTACACGAAATCAGCAATTTTTGTCTCCCGCCACTTTTCACCTATCAAAATTATTCCAAAATCCAAATAAATTATATATGTTGAAGAAGATTCTCTTCTCTAGTGCCACATATAATTTTAAATTTTTTTTAATTGATTTACTATTTTTTTTAATTTATCGAATCGACAACTTCTCAAAGCTTTATATACCTACATGTAGTTTTTTACAAATTTGTTTAACATTTTCTAATTGAAATTATATAAAATTTATATGTCCGGAATTGTACTTTCGAGATCTACAAAAGGGTAGTTTTAATTTTTTCAAATATTTAATTTGCAGAAGAGAAAAAAACACCACAAGTGCAAATTCTGCATTTTGGGTGTTTTTGAAGTTTTGAATGCCAAGTTGGCATGCTACTTAGGATGACTCGGCTGAGTCCCCTAAGAGGTTAGCCCCTCGGGACCGGTCGCGTGGGCGACCCGCGCTTTCAATCGAAAGGCTATATATAAGTGATGTTTTTTAGAAAATATAATATTCAATTGCGAATTTACCTTCTTATTTTAGGATATAAGGATATTTTGAAGTAGGGAGTCATTTTTTCGTGGAAGTTACAAAGAAATTTTGGTTTCGAAGGAGTTTGAAGACAAGTTTTTCAGTGATGAAATAGTAAAACAATAAAAAAATTCTTGCTTAGATATTTGAGCAATGAGAAATAAAAGGACTAGAACAAGGAAGTATGATCGTAAAAGGGATGACCAAATGAAAGGTCATACGAAATGTGTCCAAGAGCAACCAGTCGATGTTGAAGATGAACCTATCATTGTAGAAGGTGCAACTCAACTAGGGGAGGATATTGGTAGTAGTCGAAGTATACATTTTTTTCCTACAATGCAGAATTTGATGGACATGAATGAGGAATCACTTATTAGTCAAATTGAACCAAAACACCTGGTACCTAAAAGCACTATTAAATTGCATCTCAAAAACATGTGGATGGAATATTTTGAGAGTAAATCTTTGGTGGGAAAAGCATAATTGTTTGCAAAGTTATTCAAGAAAAAAGAAATGACTCCGGTTTTGGAGTTGTTAGGTATTAATAAAAAGAAAATTGGAGGAGGTAAAGTAAAAGAGACAATAATTCAAAATTTACAAGATGCACTGAACATTGTTAACAGGGCAGATCATAAAAGACTAGATTCAAATGCAGCTAGAAGAGCCTTGATGACTATGATAACTAGTAAGAAATTGACACATAGAAATCAAGTTCGAGCAATTTTTGATTTACTCAAGGTATCTCGAAGAACAATACAGAGATATATTAGGAAGAGAAATATGTTGGATATGGATATTGAAAAGAATTGGGTACAGATTTGTAGACTTCCCTGTAAAGACAAAATTTTTGAAGATGTAAGAAGACGGGTCATTGGTTTTTGGACCAACCACTCTTGTGTTTCTTCCAATAGAAGGGACACTATACAAATGAACGATGAAGAGACCGGTATGAAGATTTCACATCCAAAACATTTTGTCGATACTACACAAAGTGAATTGTTTAAAGCATTCAAGCATGAATTTTCATATGTGAAAATATGTCAGAGAATGTTTGAGATGTTGCGTCCTTGCTTCATACGCATAAATAAGGTTCGTGAAACATGTTGTCGAAATCATGTTGAGTTTCACTTATACTTGCAATCATATAAAAGGGTTATGACAATACTTAATCTAGATACGGTTACTGGAAGTACAACATAATTTGTAAAGTCCATTTTATGTGATAAATCAGAAGATTCAGATGAATTCAATGTCCACTGTATAAAAAATGAATGCAATAATTATGGAAATTTGCAGCAATTTCCTTTACAATTTGATAATATTGATGTTACAACACCAGTCCAATGGAAGAGATTTGAATATGAGATATACCAAACGAAGATAGGAGGTGAATCAAAAAAAATTACATTAAAGGAGAGTGAATTACCGTACCTTCAGTTCATGGACAGATTTTGATCTATGATTTATCCACATATCCAACATTGTCATGGTGCACGATGGCAAGCTAAACAGTTTCGTGATTCCAAAAATTGTTTCTCACCTAGTTGTATTCTTTCAGTTGTAGACTTTGCGGAGAACTATACATTTTCCCCTCAAAAGGAGCTCCAGAGTCAATATTATCTTTCTGATCAAGTTGCAATATTTGTGCATGTGACCTATAGACATGCAGAATACGATTTGGATGAGATAGAATCTAGTATAGATCAAAATGAATGCATTATCATCAAGGAGGTTCATTTCTATATTAGTGATGACAAGGTTCATGATAGGAGCTATGTGGCTCATTGTTTCAACATGTTTTTCAACAATCTTGTGAGTCGTGGGATAAATGCTTCACAACATTGGATCTAGTCTGATGGGTGTGCAGGTAAGTGTGTACATGTGCATTATAAATTTTCTTTTAAATTTTCTCAATTCTAGATATATTTATGTGTCACATAAATACATTTTTGTATTTATTTAAATTGTAGGTCAATTTAAGTCTGCAAAAGCTTTTAATTGGTTAGCCATGCAACATGCTAGACACAACGTTAAGTTTGTTTGGAACTTCTTTGAAAGTGGACATGGAAAAGGAGAGCATGATGGAGCAGGAGCATGTGTGAAGTGTGCACACTCTGAAAACATGAACTTCAAGGTATGTGTACATACATTTGATATTCAACTTGTTTACTTGACTAGACTATTTAAAACTTTACATTACATGTACACATGTTATATATATACTAAATTGTTAAAAATATATCTCTCTAGGTAACATGATAGAGAATTCAAAGAGAATTGTTGAATGGTGTTAAAATCATTTCACTGCTTGAGACACAAAATACAACAAACGTTACTTTTGTGAAGTGATAGGTATTTATTTAATTTACTTTTATTTTTCAAACTCAAATTCAAAAAACTATATATAGGTCTGTCACATGTGTGTTTTAACTTGTTGTAGATCTATATATAGATTATAGCTCATGTGAACTACACAATGTATGAATGTGTATATATTGCATTTCACATTTTTCATGATTTCAAACTGAGATCTATATATCAATCCATCCAATCTAGATATCGATCGATTGAATCCCTATAATTGTCAATCAATTGTTGGAATTAGAAGTTTGCATCAAGTGATGACTACGGGACAACACAAGCCTCCATTGATTCAACTAAGAGATAAATCATGCTTTTGTGAAGATTGTCTTAACAACAACACAATGAGTCAAGGTGTTAATATTGCAAATGGATATTTTTCAAAATGGGATCATAAAGTGTTAATTAGAATGTCTCCTTATGAAGATGATGACAATATCATAGACATCCATGATCCTATATATTCAGCTGACTATGAACGTGTTTCTAATTTAGTTGTTACAGGTGCGTATTTTTTATTTCTAGATATATTTGTGATATATATATTATATTCTTGAGGTTTAAATTTAACATTTACTTGTACACATAAATATAAATTGTGGTGATATTTTTGATGTGGTTGCAGATCCTAAGAATATAGAAGGTGTAGATTATTATCTACTAAGATGCACCAAGGAAAAACACAAGTTGCTTGAAGAAGTTGTCGATGGTGATGGACAAACGTATCCGACCGGTTTAGTTGTTATTGAAGGCACCTATTATCAAGAAGCTAAGATCGACAAAAATGGAATTAAATTTGTTGAATACATGCGTGGAGAGAGAGTTCTACATTATAGTCACTTGGTTATAGCGACGAAATTGCAGTTTGAAACTGTGTCAAAAAAAGGGTCTAAAAACCAAAAGTGGAAGCTGCCTATTGAAGAGCATGAAAAACTTTTGGAGATAATAAAAGATAGAGAGGATCCAGACTACATGTATCAGGAGCTTTAGGTTGAAGGATTTTAATTTGTGCATACTTAATTTAAATCCTATTTGAAACTTATATGTAGACTTTAAATTTGATTTGAAATTTATGATTAGATTGAATTTATGGATCAAGATTAAACCTGAATTGAATTTTAATTGATGGGCTCTCTCTCTCTCTCTTTCTCTCTCTCTCCCCTTCCCCTTCCCCTTCCCCTTCCTCTCTCTCTCTCTTGTAGAACTTTCAATTTACTTTCTACTTGATTATCTATAGATTTATTAAACTAAATTTAAAAATGATTCTAGAACTTTCAATTTACTTTCTACTTGAATTTTAATTTCAATTTATTGATTAAAGATTGATTAGATAAATAAATTAGATAGGTCTATATTTCTATTTTTTGTTTAGATTGATTAGATTGATTAGATAGGTCTATATTTAAATTGAATTTAAATTGAAATTAGATTGATTCTTTTTTCAATTGATTAGAATAGATTGATTTCCTGAATTGAATACCTTTCTAGTCTATAAATTTCTATTTATTGATTAGATTGATTAGATAGGTAAATTGAATTTTAATTGATTAGATAGAAATTTCAATTTACTTTCTACTTGAATTTTAGGTCTTAA
The DNA here is from genome assembly GCA_027943335.1 of Chamaecyparis obtusa. NCBI lineage: Eukaryota > Viridiplantae > Streptophyta > Pinopsida > Cupressales > Cupressaceae > Chamaecyparis > Chamaecyparis obtusa. Next base: position 241,910 of record BSBK01001267.1, on the reverse strand, counting down.
TCTATATCATGTATCAAGTCTTTTTAATAGTTGAATGTTAGGTCTTAATGGGTCCTATTAAGTCATGTGTTAGGGCTTAAGGGGTCCTATTAGGTCATGTGTTAGGGCTTAAGGAGTCCTATTAGGTCATATTAGGTCTTTTAGGTCTTATAAGGTCTTAAGGGGTCATATTAGGTCATGTTAGGTCTTCAAGGGTCCTATTAGGTCTTAAGGGGTCCTATTAGGTCATGTGAGGTCATATTAGGTCTTAAGGGGTCATGTTAGGTCTTAAGGGGTTAGGGCTTAAGGGCTTAAGGGGTCATGTTAGGTCATGCTAGGTCATATTAGGTCTTATTAGGTCATATTAGTCAGATTAAGTCTTATTAGGTCATATTAGGTCATGTTCGGTCCTTAAGGGCTCATTTGAGGTCAAATTAGGTCTTAAGGGATCATTTTAGGTCTTAAGGGGTCATGTTCGGTCTTATTAGGTCATGGCTTAAGGGGTCATGGCTTAAGGGGTTAGAGCTTAAGGGCTTAAGGGGTCATGTTAGGTCATGTTAGGTCATGCTAGGTCATATTAGGTCTTATTAGGTCATATTAGGTCATATTAGGTCTTATTAGGTCATATTAGGTCATGTTCGGTCCTTAAGGGCTCATGTGAGGTCAAATTAGGTCTTAAGGGATCATTTTAGGTCTTAAGGGGCCATGTTAGGTCTTATTAGGTCATATTAGGTCTTATAAGGTTGTAAGGGATCATATTAGTCATATTAGGTCATGTTAGGTCATATTAGGTCATATTAGGTCATATTAGGTCTTATAAGGTCGTAAGGGGTCATATTAGGTCATGTTAGGTCATATTAGGTCATATTAGGTCATATTAGGTTTTAAGGGGTCATGTTAGGTCTTAAGGGATCATTTTAGGTCTTAAGGGGTCATGTTAGGTCTTATTAGGTCATGTGAGGTCATATTAGGGCTTAAGGGGTCATGTTAGGTCTTAAGGGGTCTTATTAGGTCATGTGAGGTCATATTAGGTCTTGAGGGGTCATATTAGGTCTTAAGGGGTCTTATTAGGTCATGTGAGGTCATGTTAGGTCTTGAGGGGTCTTTTAGGACATGTATTAGGTCATATTAGGTCATATTAGGTCTTAAGAGCTTAAGGGGTCATGTGTTAGGCCTTAAGGGGTCATGTTAGGTCTTAAGGGGTCTTATTAGGTCTCAAAGGATCATTTTAGGTCTTAAGAGGTCATGTTAGGTCTTAAGGGGTCAAATTAGGTCTTAAGGGATCATTTTGGGTCTTAAGGGGTCATGTGAGGTCAAATTAGGTCCTTAAGGGGTCTTATTAGGTCATGTTAGGTCATATTAGGTCTTAAGGGGTCATATTAGGTCATGTGAGGTCATATGAGGTCTTGTTAGGTCTTATTAGGTCATGTTAGGGCTTAAGGGGTCTTTTAGGACATGTATTAGGTCATATTAGGTCATATTAGGTCTTAAGGGCTTAAGGGGTCATGTGTTAGGGCTTAAGGGGTCATGTTAGGTCTTAAGGGGTCTTATTAGGTCATGTGAGGTCATATTAGGTCTTAAGGGGTCTTTTAGGACATGTATTAGGTCATATTAGGTCATATTAGGTCTTAAGGGCTTAAGGGGTCATGTGTTAGGGCTTAAGGGGTCATGTTAGGTCTTATTAGGTCATGTTAGGTCTTCAAGGGTCCTATTAGGTCTTAAGGGGTCCTATTAGGTCATGTGAGGTCATATTAGGTCTTCTTAGGTCATGTTAGGGCTTAAGGGGTCATGTTAGGTCTTATTAGATCATGTGAGGTCATATTAGGTCATATTAGGTCTTAAGGGGTCATATTAGGTCATGTGAGGTCATATTAGGTCTTGTTAGGTCTTATTAGGTCATGTTAGGTCATATTAGGTCATATTAGGTCTTAAGGGGTCATATTAGGTCATTTGAGGTCATATTAGGTCTTGTTAGGTCTTATTAGGTCTTATTAGGTCATATTAGGTCTTGTTAGGTCTTATTAGGTCTTGTTAGGGCTTAAGGGGTCATGTTAGGTCTTATTAGATCATGTGAGGTCATATTAGGTCATATTAGGTCTTTTAGGTCATGTTAGGTCATGTTAGGGCTTAAGTGGTCATGTTAGGTCTTATTAGGTCTTATTAGGTCATGTTAGGTACTTAAGGGCTTAAGGGATCATGTTAGGGCTTAAGGGGTCATGCTAGGTACTTAAGGTCTTAAGGGGTCATGTTAGGTACTTAAGAGTTTAAGGGGTCATGTTAGGGCTTAAGGAGTCATGTTAGGTCTTTTTAGGTCTTAAGGGATCATGTTAGGTACTTAAGGGCTTAAGGGGTTATGTTAGGGCTTAAGGGGTCATGTTAGGTCTTATTAGATCATGTGAGGTCATATTAGGTCATATTAGGTCTTTTAGGTCATGTTAGGCCATGTTACAGCTTAAGGGGTCATGTTAGGTCTTAAGGGGTCTTATTAGGTCATGTTAGGTCACATTAGGTCATATTAGGTCTTAAGAGGTCATATTAGGTCATGTGAGGTCATATTAGGTCTTGTTAGGTCTTATTAGGTCATATTAGGTCATATTAGGTCTTATTAGGTCATGTTAGGGCTTAAGGGGTCATGCTAGGTCTTGTTAGGTCTTATTAGGTCATGTTAGGTACTTAAGGGCTTAAGGGATCATGTTAGGGCTTAAGGGGTCATGCTAGGTACTTAAGGGCTTAAGGGGTCATGTTAGGTACTTAAGGGCTTAAGGGTGCATAATAGGGCTTAAGGGGTCTTATTAAATAAATTGATTATATTGATTCTACCTATAGATTGAATTTCTAAGATTGATTAAAGATTGAACATTGAAATTAAAGATTAATTTTAGAGTTAGATTTTAAAGATTCATTTAAACTTTCAATTCATTAAAAAATTTTCAGTAAGATTGATTAACTAGTTTTCAATTAATTGATCTAGATAGGGCTTAAGGGTGCATAATAGGGCTTAAGGGGTCTTATTAAATAAATTGATTATATTGATTCTACCTATAGATTGAATTTCTAAGATTGATTAAAGATTGAACATTGAAATTAAAGATTAATTTTAAAGTTAGATTTTAAAGATTCATTTAAACTTTCAATTCATTAAAGATTTTTCAGTAAGATTGATTAACTAGTTTTCAATTAATTGATCTAGATAGGGCTTAAGGGTGCTAATAGGGCTTAAGGGATCTTATTAAATAAATTGATTATATTGATTCTACCTATAGATTGAATTTCTAAGATTGATTAAAGATTGAACATTGAAATTAAAGATTAATTTTAAAGTTAGATTTTAAAGATTCATTTAAACTTTCAATTGATTAAAGATTTTTTAGTAAGATTGATTAATTAGATTGATCAATTAATTTTTGGCTTCAATTACAAAATCCAAACATGTATCAATGTACAAATAGATCAACATACAAAACATGCACATACATATCAATGTAAGTGGACCTATATATCTCAAAAATCAAACATGTACATCAATGCTTAAATGTCTATGTATATCACAAAATCCAAACATGTATCAATGTACAAATAGATCAATATACAAAACATGCACCTACATATCAATGTAAATGTACATATATATATCTCAAAAATCAAACATGTACATCAATGTTTAAATGTCTATACATATATCACAAAATCCAAACATGTATCAATGAACAAATAGATCAACGTACAAAACATGTGCACATACATATAAATGTAAATGTCTAGAGATATATCGTGCAAAAAGATCAAACATGTGTACATCAATATAAATGTCTATATCACAAAATCAAAACATGTATATATCAATGTAAATGTCTAGATATCACAAAATCCAAACATGTATTGATGTAAATAAATCAACATACAAATGGACCTATATATATCAATGTACAAATGCCTACATATATCAATGTAAAGCATATATCTAGGTCAATGTAAAACATATCTAGAGATCAACGTAACATAAATACTCTCTAGTACATGTGTGTACTCTAGATCAAAATCAATGCCATAAATCTAAATCTATGAACACATCAACTACGTTGATGATCACCATCACGTGCTAGATGTCCGGGTCTGTGTGGATCCACGTCCTGCTAGACCTGAGTCTGTAAATGTAAATATACATACATACATACATACATACATACATACATACATACATACATACATACATACATACATACATATATATATATATATATATATATATATATATATATATATATATATATATATATATATATATATATATATATATATATATATATATAAGAACTTGAAATGTAAATAAATTATAAAATTTAATTTTTAAATTATTTTGTGTACCTTTGTATCATGATGAATCGGATCAACGGGCTCCTCTAAATCTCCATATGCAGCACGTGTCGCAATGTCCTATACCACGTTTAAATAAATTTAAATTTAAATATAGAACTATATGTACACATGTATATCTATATAAATTGAAATTAAATCTAGATTTTTGTACCTATTGTAATGCACCTCCAAGGTCGGATAACTCAAAAGAGTGCAAGGACACTACATCAGGATCAATGGCCTCGTCCATAAGCAAATATGAGAATCTACTGTGAACTCGTGAGGTCGTAGCCTATGTCTACTATGTGGGAGCCTGTGTATGCTATGGAGGTGGTGTAAGATCATCCACACTCTGTCTAGAGGAACCTGCCTCTGCATCTGAGCCCTATCCTCGACTGCTGCCTGTGGAGGATCTATGACATTGTCCTCCTCTAATGAAAGTAGGCATATCGCGTGGCTCAATCCCATGCAACGTAGAAATCCTCTAGTAAGTAGCCAGGAGATCACTTACTAACATACCACTAATCTCACGAATGCAATCCTCAAGTAGTCATCCTATCTCATATGGAGTAGGAAGATCAAATCTGATGTACGGGTCATAAAATGGACTAGATGGTGATACGCCTACACTCGTCCGTGATCGAAGCATGTACCTACCCACACGATCAGATGAAAACTACTCGACCTAAGTTGCGATGGTGGAAATGCTAGAATACATATCTAAACGCGTGTCCTCAACTGTAACCTGCCCAGCTCCAGTGTAGGTCTCCAAACCTTTTGGAAGAACCAAAAGGTTTTGACCCACCAATGCCCTCTTACTAGGGGGTTGTGGTATATCAAGTCATCTACACTTATCTTGATATCTCCCCCGACCCTGACCAACATGTGGAGGTAGATCTGTGTAGTCAACATCATAGCCCAAATGAAACTTTGCAAACAATTGTTTGCAGAAATAGAGTGGCACTTCATCCTTTTGGGGCCACATATGATGTGTTGCTAACCATCTAAGATATATAAAAGGGGCCACTATGTCATCTGTACATTTTGTGACCCTATATGCTCAAACCACCCTCTTCTCGATGTAATGGGTGCCAAACACGTTCTTAACCTGAGTGACTGAAACATCTGAATCAACTATCCTCCAACCTACTGTCCCTATGACAGTGCTAGATAGGCTATAATAAAAAGCATCAATCAATACATCATCATATGGATTGTATTATTGAGCCTTTTGAATCATACTCATGAGCTCAGTGCGTATAGATGTCAATTTCTCCTTATTAGGGAGAATAGTACTATTCTGCAGTGTCCACTCTAACGCAGTCAAAGTAGCCTGCATCCTAGAGATAGTCTCATCTCTACGACTATCTCTACTATGTGGGGCTTGGGTACTATCCTGGTCTGAGGGAGCTCGTGATCCCTGTCTATTATGGACACTTTGATTTGAACCACTAGAAGCTGTGAATGATGTACACACAAAGGTAATATATATATCTAGATCTAAATAGATAAAAAATGCTCGCTGCAAGTAGGCACATGCACATGTACATACATCCATTAGAAAATCAATTGATATATATATATATATATATTAAAAATAAATTAAAAAGATCTAACTTTCAATTTGTACATGTGTACATACTTCAAGTAAACATGAAAACATTTAAAACTTCAAACAAACACACATGAACTAATTTTCAAATGCATTTGTACATAATATAAATTAAATATTAAATTAAACATTTAAATTCATGCATTTACATATGTACATGTAATATTTTTAAATATTTAAAAACATAATTTAAACTCAAGCATAAATACACATGTATTCAATCATGGTGTACTAGAACAAATTCATGCATGCATATTTACTAATTTGAATGCATATTTATGTACATATTTACTTTACACACATGAGAAAAATTAATTTGTACAAATTTCCATAACTAGGGAGGGAAAAACATTATATTTAAATTAAATACTTTAAAAGAAATGGTGAAAATATATAATAATCTGGAAAGGGGTTCATGGGTCTTAAGAGTCTTAATTAGGTCTTGAGTAACCTAGTCTTATGGGTCTTAAGGGTCTTATGAGCTCATCTTAAGGGTCTTAATTAGGTCCTATTGGGTATTAAGGGTCCTATTAGGTCTTAAAGGTCTTATTGGGTCCTATTGGGTCTTAAGGGTCTTAATTAGGTCTTATTGGTTCTTAAGGGTGAACTATTTTGACCTATTAAGTTCTATTAGGTATTAAGTCGTTCTATTAGGTCTTAAGGGTCCTAATAGGTCTTATTTAGTGGATGATAAGTCTTAAGTGGTCCTATTAGGTCAGTAAGAGTAGATAGTCCATTATGTTTTAATTGCTACTATTAAGTCAAGTATTGGGTCTTATAATTGGGTCCATCCTATTAGGTTTTAATGGTCTTATTAAATGTCTTAAGGGTAGGTCCTATTACATGTTTTTAAAAATTTCAATTTACATTTTACTTAAATTATATATATATTTTTTTACGATTTAGGTTTGTACGTTTAAGTTTTATGTGTTGATTTTGTACATTTTTAAAGGTAAATACATTAAAAAATAATTAAACAATATATGCAAAAAAAAAAATTAAAAAACACAAACAAAATTTTGTTTTAAAAAAAAGTAAAAAATCTACTTGGAACTCGACCGAGTTGCACTATCGCTCCTCTAAATCGCCTATCTTTAGCCCCTCAATGTTCAAATGAGGGGCTTTGGGTGTTCGTGGGGCTACTTATGGAGAGGGGTGGACTCGGCCGAGTCCTACTCGATCGAGTGGGACTCGGCTGAGTCCACCCTGCCATTTGGCACCACATGGCACCTCCCTTTCTTCGGCCGAAGAGGACTCGGTCGAGTCCTACTTGACCAAGAGTTGCTCGGTTGAGTCGACCGACTTAGCCGAAAGCGTGACACCCAATCGTGCTTCCACCCCATGAGACTTGATATTCTTGGTCAGACCATATCTCTGATATCGTATTGAGGTGATATTTAAAATATTTGTTGAGTACTTGGTGGACATCATGAGGCTTGATGTTAGTGGGCTAGTACTCTGAGTACATGGTGAATATCATGTGACTTGATATTCTATGTCTATTACTCCTAATATCATGAGATGATGGTCTTATGCATCTATGAGCTATGGTGAATATCATGCAACTTGATATTCCTAGTCAGACCATATCTTTGGTATCATGGTAAATGATATCTTCTTATCCTAATCATGTGTTTAATCTTCCTTGGCTAAGAGGGAGTGTTGATGTTTTGTAGCTTCGGTCAATTAAACACTATGAGTCAATACTAGTAAAGATATATATATATATATATATATATATATATATATATATATATATATATATATATATATATATATATATATATATATATATATATATATATATATATATATATATATATATATATATATATATATATATATATATATATATTATTATGTAAATATTAGATAAATTAATATAACACTCAAGAGATATTATATATATATGTATGTATATATATAATCATAGTTATCATTATATTAATTACATAATAATGAATAGACATGTCCCATGAAGGGACATGTCTCTTCTTGTCTCTTTCTCAATATAAATACAAGAGATTGTTGCATTTGGAAAACACATACAATGAGATAGTGCTATTACATTTGCAATGATCCTAAAACTTTAACACATATTGGCATGAAAAATTTCCCCCCATTATAGAATTTTTAGGAACATCTATACATAATAATAATTTGAATTAAAGAAATTATGGATGTGAAAGTAAAGGTTGTACAAAAATTACCCTTTAAAGATGTGTGGTCACTTAAAGCAAAGATTTAAGGACATTAAATCAATATTTTGAAGTGGTTATAAGGGTAAATAAAAAGGGTTAGACAACTATAGTATAGATGAAGTATTTATACAAGTTAGTTATAGTTATTTAAAATATAAAAAATATATTACAATCATTTAGGGTAATAATAATGACTTAAAATAGTATTAATTTAGTATTTATAAATTATGATAAAAAGAAATTGGTAATAGATATCGAGTAGTTTATGTCAAGTTTGTATATACATTTTATGTATAGTTTGAATGTAGTGTATGATATTGTAAGGTACTTTGTTTTGGTTATGAATTTTAGATTTAGTTGTTGTTATGAGGATATTAGTGGTAATGACATCAATGCATGTGAGATTGTCCTAAGTAATTTCAATTTTAGAAATATTCTCCTGAATTGATTGTATTTGATTTTTCAATTGGTGGTTGGCTTTGATAGCATATTGTAGAATATTTGACAAATTGAGCATCTAGAAAAGGATACACGAGTAAAGATTTTGGACTACAACTTCTAAAGGAGAACATAAGTAATTAAAGACTTTGTACAATACAACATTCTTATGATTGATTATAACTTGCCCAATATATTCATAAATAGTGTTCACCAATGTCACACCCCATTTCGTAACATTGTGAATACTTCTAACTTTTATGCTAATATGTAGTAAATATGCATATGAGACTAAGTTTACATCTTATAGATATTTTGAATTCAACAAATGTGAATAATGTGTTGGAGATGTGGTGCTTTTATACCATGTTGAAACACAGTTCAACTCCTTGACTTCTTTGTAATGAAATATATAGAAAATATATTCTGCTTAGCTTGTAAGACAACATGCTCATACTCCTTTTTTTCATTATAATATATGGAATACAAGTACTCTACAAACTTGACCGTGTATGCAATCCTGATTATGCTTAGCTTGTAAGACACACATACTCATACTCCTTGTTTTCATTACAATGTATGAAAGACACATACTCTATGAACTTGACCATGTATGGAATCCTGATTGTACTTAGCTTGTAAGACACATGCACTCATACTACCTTTTTGCCATTATAATGAAAATATAGAAGACACATACTCTATGAACTTGACCATGTATGGAATCCTGATTGTACTTAGCTTGTAAGACACATGCACTCATACTACCTTTTTGCCATTATAATGAAAATATAGAAGACACATACTCTATGAACTTGAACTTGCTTAACTTGTAAGCCTCACATATCTATACTCCTCCCCTGTTTTCAATATGATAAGTATATGAAAGGTGCATACTCTACAAACTTGAATGTGCTTAGCCTACCAAACATGCTTAAATATAATCTTCTCTTCTTTCATTATAGAACATAAGAGACACATATTCTATAAAACTTACTGTATTTCACCGATAAAACACTCATATTCCTCCCCTCTTTTCATTTGCCTAATTGAAAAGAAACATACTCTACAAATTCAACTGTACTTAATCTACAAAACACCTATATCCATACTCCCCCTTACAACTCAAACATTAATATAAAACTTTTTCAATTATATTATAAAAAAAAAAAAATTTCTTCCAATCTTAAATCCAAATTAAATTTTAATTAAACAATCTTTACTAAATTTTGCTATAATTTCAATGAAACACAGTTCAACTCCTTGACGTCACAAGACACTGAACTTTAAAAATAAAAATAAAAAAAATTTAATTTCAATATCATCATCTAAGATTTCTTGTAATGCTCTCAAAATATTCTAATTACCAAACTGCCAATCAACTTTCTAATCAACAATTTTAAATTCAAAAATAATTTCTTGTTGTTTTTGTTTAAATATAGAACAGAAGCAGAAGTTTTTTATTGAGTAAACAGATAATCCAAAATGTTGAAAGTTTGTTTTACAATTCTGTACTAAATGTTTAATTTTTAATCTGCTTTTCCTCTCTCTTCTATTACCTTTTCTGCAAGAACTTGAGGGAAAATAAAAATAAAAATAAAAACTGAATTATTATTTGCGAGATTTTGGGAAGAACTGAAGACTAAATTTAGCGAATTCCTCAGCCTTATCAGAAACAGGTATTTTAAAAATTAAAAATAAATTAAAAAAAGAACGTGACTGTAACATCATCATATTTTAAAAAAATAACAGAGAAAGTTTATAACAGTTATTTTTCATTTGCAGAACCATAAAAATTTTTAAAAATTGGTAATCAGTACATAACAGTTAAAAGAAAGAAAGCTCATAAAATATTTACGAGTAAATAATAGAGATACTGTAATAGAAGAGAAAAAGTCTGCAGTGGATCTGCCTGCCATGGGCTTCTGCAAATCTATATTTGTTAATTTAAATTTTGATACAAATGTTTATAATTATAATGGTAAAAAATATGTTTTTTCAATTTAATTTTATATTAATGTGGATATAATTATTTGAATGTGATAAGCATTAAAAAAAGTATATTTAAGTTTTTTATTTTACTAGAAGTCTTATAAAAGTTGATATTACCAATTTGATTTTATTCAATATGACAACAGAAATTTGATATTAGCATGACCGTCCATTTAATTTTATATTAATGTAGATATAATTATTTGAATGTGATAAGCATTAGAAAAAGGTATATTTAAGTTTTTTATTTTATTAGAAGTCTCATAAAAGTTGACATCACCAATTTGATTTTATTGAACAGGACAACAACAATTTGATATTAGCATGACCGTCCATTTAATTTTCATGTACCTAATAAAATTATCAGCTCTAATGTCTTTATCTAGATTAAACATTGTCAATTTGATTGTATTCAACACGACACAGCAATTTGACATTAGCATGATGGTCTATTTAATTTTCATATACCTAATAAAATTATAAGCTCCATTGTCTTTATCTAGATTAAACATCAGCAATTTGATATTATTCAACACTAAGGTCAGGTCATGTCGTACATTTTGTTTGAGTACTAGGAATTTCTTTAAGATAGAATTAATTAGAGGTCATGTCCTACAAGAGAGACAAAAGTGATTTTACATTATAAAAAGACTGAAATACATGTCTAACTACCACATATCTTATCTAAAGACTGAAATGCATTTCTAACTACCACTTATCTTATCTAAAGGACACGTGTATAGTCATAAAATCATATTAGAATACATTTGGAAAATTTCTCCCCATTATAGAATTTTTTTGGAACGTTTATATATAATAATAATAATAATTTTTTTTTAAGTTATATAATAACAAGTGCCAAATTGTATTAGCATATAATTTTAAAAAAATTAAATTAATTTTTTTAAAGATTTATTTAATATATTATTAGGTTAAATATTTAGTTTATAGTTATGTTAAAGTTCAATTAGAAATATAATTAATTCAAATTTTAATTTATATGTAAAGTAATTTTTGACCTTTTCAGTTTTGTCATAATTGTAATTTTAATATTAAATATCTATATAATTTAAATTTTAATAAATTTTCTAGAATTATAAATATATTTTAATTAATTATTAAATATATAATTTAGATGATAGCCATCAAAGAATATATATTTCCTTTAGTTTAAAATATAAATATTATAAATGCATAAATATAAAGAGATAATATAATTGACTTAGTTTTATATATTTGATATTAAAATATAAAAATATAAAATAATAATATATAATCTGATATTAACTATTATTTTAATAATAAGAAATATAATAAGAAAATTAATATAATTACAATATAAAAATTATAATTAATTTCTATGTTTACTATTTAAAAATATTAATTTCAATATTTATATCATATGGCCAAAAACAAAATATTTCCAACACCATTTAAAACCGTGAAACCATGACATTTATTTTCAACATGGAGCATGAGATTAATATCCAATTTTCATTACAATATTACTATGCCTTACCAGAATTATAAATTCATATTATAGAAATTTTAGGAACATCTATACATAATAATAATTTGAATTAAAGAAATTATGGATGTGAAAGTAAAAGTTGTACACAAATTACCCTTTAAAGATGTGGGGTCACTTAAAGCAAAGATTTAAGGACATTAAATCAATATTTTGAAGTGGTTATAAGCGTAAATAAAAAGGTTAGACAACTATAGTAAATATGAAGTATTTATACAAGTTAGTTATAGTTATTTAAAATATGAAAAATATATTACAATCATTTAGGGTAATAATAATAACTAAAAATAGTATTATTATTTTTTTTGATCGATAAGGGGCCGAGGCCGAGATATATATTAAAATATTAAAATATACAAGTGTTAAAAGTATTAAAGCTCTCCTAGAGAGCACCAGGAAGCTTGAAAGCTTGAGAAGCCATACAACAAAGAACCAGCAGAGCTCTTCTAGAACCGGAAGAGTCTATGTTTTGAGGTTAGCAAAGTAAAACATACTAAAACATCAAAAGTAATAAGCTAAAATAGCTAAGATAGCAAAAACCATGGCGTGACTTGTTCCCAGCTTAATCTGAAGCCGAGGTAGAGTTCTAATCAGAAGAGCTTGAGGAATCCACATGAGATTCCTCTCCCCTAGATTCTGGAGGAGAATCCTGTTCCATGTTGTCTACATCCTGATCTTGTTGTGCCTCTTCAACCGACTCCTCCTTGGCAGCCGCTTCCTCATCATCATCTGAATCCTTATCATCTTGCTCCTCTGAATCCTCATTATTTTCAGAGTTCTCCTCCTCAGCAGCAGCCTCAGAAGAATTAGGGCTCCCCAGGCTATCAATGTTGAGATCATGTTTGAAAGGAAGAATCCAATCAAGATCTTCATCAAGATCATCCCCATAGGGGAACTCCAAGTCATCATCCATGCCACCAACAGTCATGGATGACAAGAAAGAGTACGTGTACTCCATGAGATTGTCCTTATAGCATCCCATCTGTCAGTAGAGAGGAGTAATGGTGAGGTGAGGAGTGCCGCCATCTACTAAGCTAGCAGATGGGTAAAAGCACAATCGAGTGTCACCTTTTGGGCTAACTCAATTCACTCGGCCCTATTAAACTCAGACCAGTTAGACTCGGTCGAGTCTAACACGACCGAGTACACGTAGGTGCCACATGGCACTGAATGGCGTCTACGTGGCCCATTGGACTGCGCCAAGTGGTACTTGACCGAGTAGGACTCGGCCGAGTCTAAATAATATTTTTAATATAAAAAAAATCACAAACCACTCATTTGCACACTATTAGGCTATTTGAGTGGGGCCAATCCCTGGGGGGACTCGGCCGAGTCAGACTCGGCCCAGTCGGACTCGACTGAGTCTACTTAGGTGGCATGCCATGTTGGTAGCCAAACCACCAAAAACACAAAAAAACTACAATTTTGCACTTCTGTTGTTCCTTTCTTAGATCAAAATAGAAAATGTTAAAAAACTAAAAGTACCCTTTTCTAGATCTCGAAAGTACGATTCTAGACATATAAATTTTATATTGTTTCATCTACAAAATGTTAAACAAATTTGCTAAAAACTACATGTAGGTATATTAAACTTTGAGAAGATGTTGATTCGAAAAATATAGAAAAATACTAAATCAATTCAAAAAAAATTTGAAATTATATACAGCACTAGAGGAGAGAGTCCTCTTCAAGAATATATTACTTATTTGGTTTTTGGTATAGTTTTGATAGGGTAAAAGTGACGGGAAACAAAAACTATTGATTTCAGGTAAGGTCAACTTTCAATACTTATAACGGGTAAACTATAGATCAAAAAAACTTCTTTCTTTTTTCCTACACTAGATATACATGTCATCTAAAACATATTCTGAAATTGGAGGGAAAAAAATTGTTTTACTTATAATGATTTGATGGGAAGTGAACTCCCTTATTTGTAGTATTTTTAGCATATAAAAAATAGACCTAAAAAATTTAAAAAACATATTAATTTTTGCTCAAATTAATTTTTAAAAATTATAGACATAAAATTCATCCTATTTTACACATTTCATCAGTTTACATCATCTTCAAATTCTCAACAAAAATGTGACTTTTATGCCCTTGAAGTTTTTCAATTTTTATGTTGTTAGCCTCTTCCTTCGTAAAAGGGTGACAACTTATTGTGCTTTTACCTTGATAAGATATAAATAAAACTGTCACTTCATCCCTATCAAACACTGCAACTTGTCACTAAGACATCAATACTGGTAACAAAGACTCCACAGTACACAGCTAACAAACGGGCTGTACTACTTGATTGAGTCAGGAGGAGGAGTTTTGAAAATCTCATATCCGTTGAGACTAAGATTTCAAAAAATATTTTTTAAATGAGTCCCCTTGGATGCCATGTCAGCCAGCTCGTCTGCCAGTGTATTTCCTTCTCGGAAAATGTGGTTTAATGTTATTGAGTCAAATCTGCGGATTGACTAAAGGATGACGTCCAGTAGAGCTTGAAGGTGCCAATTTTGAGTTGTTTCTAATCTAGCAGCATTGATCATTAGCATTGAGTCTCCTTCAATTTCCAATTTCCTCACTCCTATTTCATGTGCTAAAGCAAGACCATGAAGAAGGGCCTTAAATTCAGCCATATTGTTAGTGTCTTGCTCCAATGGTTTTGCTAGCTTAGCAATTACCTTGCCCTCTGAGGAATGAATTATACAGCCTGCCCCCAAAGGACCTAGGTTGCCTTTTGAAGCACCATCAAAATTTAATTTGAACCAGCCCAGAGCACGGGGCCGCCACATTGATGATGCTCTCAAACCTTGATTGATTTTGCATCCTTTGCCTAAGGAGAGGGGGGTCTTGAGACCAAACCAAGACTTGAACATTTGGTCATCCCAACTTGTGTAGAATTTGTGTTGACCTGAATGCGTTTGAAGGTGGGAGTTCATCACTTCTACTATTCCAGCTTCAATCTTGTTAAGGATAGATGCCAATTCCATGGAATTGTTTTCAAATAATCTTATGTTACTCTCCTTCCATAATTCCCATATTAAGATTGATGGGGATAGAATCCAAAGGTTGCCACATAGACTGTTGACATAAAGTTTAGGCCATGATAATAACATTTGTAGCAACTCCTTTGGCATAGCTGACAGCCAACCTAATTTAGAACATAACCAGCTCCAACATTCTAATGCAAAGGAATAGGTTAATAGCAAATGGTTCACATCCTCTTCATTACATTTGCACAAGGGACATCTGGAGGGACCATGGTATCCCATTTTTAAAAATTTATTTGCTGTCAGAATTCTGCCCTGAGAAGCAGCCCAAGTGAAGAGGCTTGCTTTCGGAAGACAAGCATTGTGCCAACATAACTGCAAGGGAATTTCTTGTTTATTAGATTTGGAGCCTTCTAATAGGATATTGTATCCATCCTTGGCATTATAGGTCCCTGACTTAGCACCATTCCAAATGATTTCATTGAAGCCTTGTTTGATAAAAAATGTTCTATCCTTAATCACCTTTTGTAGTTTTGTCAATTCTGTCAAATCCAGATTTAGAGTTGAAAAATCATTCCATTTCCATGAACCATCCACTAGAAATGAGGGAGAGGGAATAATATAGTCTCTAAGATATGGTCCCCAGGCTGCAAGACAAGTCTGACTTATCTCATTTTGGCCTAACAAAGAATTAATACTGGGAAGCCCCCCCCAGGAATCCTCCCAAAATCTAGCTGTGTTGACTTCTTTAATATTCCAAGTGATGTTGTTATCAATCACATGCCTAGATTTCATTATGAAGTTCCAGATCCTAGAGCCTCTTGGAAGAGCTTGCAGGCAGAACATTTCTCTTTCTGAATGATTCCCTAGATATTTGCCTTTTAGGATTTTGACCCACTTTAAATTTTAGTTTTTCATAATCTTCCAATAGAGCTTTGCCCCAAGGGCTTGGTTTTGCCAAAGTTGGTTCTTTATGCCTGTTCCTCCAAGTGTTTGTGATTTGCAAATCTTGTCCCAAGAGATAAGTGCAAATTTCTTAATGGTGTTAGTCCCTTGCCAAAAAAATTTCCTTAGTCTCTTAACCATGTCCATGTATCTAGTCGAAGACAGAGAAAGACAAGACATTAAATAAATGGGAATTGCTGACAATGTTTCTTTGATCATTACTAATCTTCCAGCCCAGGAGAGCCATTTGGATTTCCAAGACTCCATTTTTCTATCAAGTCTTTCATTGATAGATTTCCATAATTGTGAGGATCTCAAGGATTTGTCTATGGGGATGCCCAAGTAAGAGCAGGGAAGAGATCCTGGTTTGAAATCCAAAACTTTTGCAATCTACTACTGGAGTTTCTTCTTTGTGTGAAAAAAGAATATGACTAATTTTTCTTTGTTTTCTCTTTGAACTGAAGCATTGACATACTTTTCTAATAATAGATTGATCTATTTTGCCTCCTGAATGCATCCCTTTCCCAGTAGGAGAGTGTCATCTGCAAACTGCTGATGAGTTACTGCTGAGACAGAGGAAGTGATTTGAACGCCCTTAAGAAGGTCATGTTCTTGTAATTTGATCAAACCCCTTCCCAGAGCTTCTGCCGTTATGATGAATAGGAAGGGAGACAGGGGATCTCCTTGTCTTATGCCATTGGAACTTTCAAAAAACCCCTGAGGGGAACTATTCACTAAAATAGAGAATTTAGGAGTGGATATACAATAAAAAATCAAATTGATCCAAGCCTTAGCAAAGCCAAATCTTTCCATACATTTGGATAGGAATCTCCAATCTACTTTGTCATAGGCTTTTTTGATATCTAATTTAATTAACATGCTAGGTTGTTTATTATGCTGAATGGAATGAATTGCTTCTTGAGCTATAATGACCCCTTCAAAAATGGATCTACCTAGGACAAAGCCAATCTGCTCTTCGACAATGATTTTAGGAAGGATGGTCTTCATTCTATTCGCTAAGGCTTTAGAAAGGATCTTATATATTGTATTACATAAAGCAATAGGTCTAAATTCATCCATACAAGAAGCCTTTTCTTTCTTAGGAATTAAAGCAATGAAAGTGTTATTAATCTGTATTAGAAATCTACCTGATCTTCTAGCCGCCTCTAGAGCTTCTGTAAGGTCTTTGCTATGATGTCCCAGCAATGAAGGAAGAAACTCGGTGGAAAGCCATCCGGGCCTAGTGCTTTATCCGGCGCCATCTGTTCTATGGTGCTGTGGATTTCATCTTCTAAAAATGCTACTGAAAGCCTTTGATTGTCTGCTTCAGAGATCAGCAAAGGGATATTGTCCACTAAATCCTGTTCGCATTTGAGCTGGGAGCTGTTTGAATTGTTCAATAATTTTGAGTAAAAATTGACAATTTCCTTTTGAATTTCCTGATGCTCTTCTAAGATGGAACCAGAAGAATCTTTAATTTCCATGATCTTGTTCACATTTCTGCGGTTTTTAGTGCTAGCATGGAAGAATTTCGTGTTCTTGTCGCCTTCTGCCAGCCAGCATTCTCTTGATTTTTTACACCAAAAAATTTCCTCTTTTGAGAGAATGTCTTCCAATTCTCCGAGCAATGTTTTCTCTTCTTCAAATCGGTCCTTGTCCATCCCATGTTGCATTATGGATTGATTCAAGCTTGCTAGTTTTAACTCAATATCTTCTTTTGATTTGAATATATTCTTGAAGTGAATTCTATTCCAAATTAAGAGATTTTGCTTAACGTACTTCAATCTGGCCACAAAATAGAATAGCTTGGAACCCACCACTTTGAAATCCCACCACCAATCCTCAATTAGAGCATAAAAGTTTTCCTCTTTAAGCCACATATTTTCAAATTTAAAGGGACATCCATGGGGTTTGTTGCTCTCCAGAATATTCAAAAGTATTGGAAAGTGATCTGAACAAAATGTGGGGGAGATTGTAGCTTTAAGGTCAAAGGGAAAAGATGTAATGTCCCCTTTGAAGAAGAATCTTTCCAATTTCTCTGAGATGCTGCAAATGCCCAACCTTCTATTAGACCAAGTATACAAACCATTCTCCAATTCAATTTCCATCAGGTTTTCTTTGTGTTTCCATTCTGTGAAATTTGTTTGGGATTGTGATACTTTTTGTGAACCTCCCAGCTTATCTGAAGGATGAGAGATAGCATTGAAGTCCCCCCCCCATTATACAGTGATCTACCTACTAGTTTATGAGCCAATTAGAGATTTCCTCCCAAATTTCCAACTTCTTCTTATGAGAGTGGGGGCCATGTACATTCATTATGTGGATATTGAGATTTGAACGGGAGCTTGCAATGTTCCCACAAATCCAGTTCGAACTGCATTCCAAGGGGATGAAGGAATGAAGTCTTGTATTCCATAAGATTGCTAAGCCTCCAGAGGACCCAATTGAATCCACACCATAGGATTGCCAGTCTCCTAGAGATTTTGTGCAAGTTTCTAGGAGTTCCTTAGTCAGCTTTGATTCTTGAATTAGTACAACCTCTGCTTTAGTAGCAAGTATGCAATGTTTGACCAAACACTGCTTGATAGGGGCATTGAGACCCCTAACATTCTATGAGATTATTCTCATTGGAACTTGGTAAGGAAATTCCCCTTCCCTGCATTTAAATATGCTGTGATTTTGCTCTGGTCAAGTTCTTCCCCCACTTCTTGCCTGAGAATAATAGTAGATTTCCTACCTCTGCCTTTTTTCTTTACCACTCCACAGTCAAGAATGGTAGCCTTGGAAGATTTGAGAAGGCCTAAATTATTGTTGGTATCCGAGTCAAAGGCTGATATGGGGATATCCATTGCTGATACTACTGGAGATTTAATCCCATCCTCTGGGGAAACAAAATCAATCATACTCTACTCTTCATCTGTAAAGTCCTCTAGAAGTCTTTCCACAGAGGCTGAATTATTATTGGACACTGATCTTTCAGGAACAGGGGGCCCAAACATGTCATACACTTCCTGAAGACTTGGGGAGAACTCATCCTCCAATTGGGAATTTTGATTTCCCGTTGATGAGTCTACTACCTATACAGAAGGTTGGAGCTTATGTTTTAGAGGTTTTAGCGATATGATACCACCTTTAATTTTGTTTCTCCTTGAAGGTTTTCCCATTTCAGAAGTCATAGAAGGGGTAAGTGTTTTTTGCTCTTTAACTCTGAGTCTCAAGGACTTCCTACAACCTGACGAGGAGTTGAACGGAAGATTCTCCTGAATGTCTCTAGCTTGAAGGCTTGAAGGGGAAGAAGTCGAGTTGGGGGCCTCCTTTGGTTTGATTGAGGCCATTAAGTCACAAAGTCTCACTTTGAGAATGTTGTCCTCTTCAAATGGACCTGTAGCCTGTTGAGTAAGACTATCTTCTAAGATTGATCCTTGACCAATGGGAAAGATATTAGCCTCTTCCATCATAACTTGGTCTGCAATTTTCTCATTCAATTCCAATTGTACTTCGATGAACCATTTCTCAAACATCTGTTCCACAAATCTATAATTAAATCTGGGAATAGATACATCCATATTTTTATACATTATGGGAATGGGCATCTTTATGAGCCATTTGTGGCTGAAGCTCTTGGTGGACCCTGGGATTATTCTGAGATCTGAAGTTAAAACCCTGGCATTCCTCTCTGACGCAGAACAAGTGGATGTAGAGAAGTTTGGAGGTAACAAAAGAAGGTTAGAACGACGTTGCAAGTTCCCATTCAGAATCCATCCCAAAAGATGTACAAAGAGGTGCATGCTTTCTAGAAAGCCTCCCTTAAAGTGATTGTCTTTGGGGGTTGGTTTTAAGATCTGCTACTCTCCATTTGGAGCTGAAAAAGGTACTTGGGTTTCCTCAGTAGTCAGTCGGGCCTTTTCCCCTGATATTTGGCCCACTTCTTGAGGATCTTGGAGTGAGGGTGGTACCTCCTCAACATCATAGGCAATGAGTTGTGACCATGTTCCAAACTTAGATATTATTTTGATGGAGTTTGGGAGCTCTCTTTCCAAATTCATCAACAAGCATATGAATGTAGTGGCCGAGGGTCTATCTATATGGTGCTTAAGATAGATTCCAAGCTTGCTTCCTAATATATGGATAATACTCACCTCCCTGTATTCTGAGGGGAGGTTTTGAAGGGAAATCCACATAGGAATAAACTTGATCACATTATTTTTACTGTCAAAGTTTGGAGTCCATTGTTACATGTGAATCCCAACGTTTTTATAAAACCAGGCTTTAGATTTATAGATTTTGTCTCTATTGGGTTTGTCTGAGAAAGTTACCATGAAATAGCCTAATGCATTGTCTAATGAGTCTATTTGGGTAATATTAGACCAATTTTCATGAGCCCAAGATGCAAATTCTGAAAATGCTAAATTAATATTCCAGATCTTACATATTATTGTATGTTGTAGAAGGAATGAATTCCTGTGAATAAGCATATGATCTGAAAAAATAATGGAGGGTACCAGGTCTCACCTGGACAATAGCTTTCCTGGCTACACATTAGGTGGAGCTAGCAATTTCTCAACTCCTTGCTGCCCTAATAACTCTAAGGGTACCTCGACTATGAAAGATTCTTGCATCTGCTTTTGATCCTTTACTCTTTTCCATTTTTTACTAGAACCTTGTTGTAGCCTCAACCTCTCCCATAGCTCGTTCCTAACATTTCAATCCTTTTCCTATGTATGGCCCAATGCACTCCGGACCAAGCCTTTTTCGGTAGTGGCGGATTAAATGGCATTCCACTGGCTGTGGTTGGAAAAATTGGGATGAGATTTGGATTAATTTCTCCCCTCCTGCCTCTGTTATCTTTAGCATCTGGATTTTTAAATCTTGAAAATGGCCGTTGGTTTTTGCCATTGGCTCCCACCCCATTTAAAAAGGGTTGTTTTTTCAAAGAAGGGAGTTGTCGAGAGCTGCTATCTGAAAAATGGTTATCCCTCCAGAGGTGTTTTGAATACTTGTTTTGAGCAGAGAAATCCTTCATGCCATGCTCGATAGACTGCCTATCTACCCTATATCCTGAGTGCGATAATGACATGTGCCTGGCCCCAGAGTCTCTTTGCTATCGTCTATCACTTCTATTCTGAGTGTCAGCATAGATCGGTTGTCTGAAGAATCTGTTCTGGGATCCTGCAAAGAATGGTTGATGTCTCCATGAGACTGGTTGCAGACATCGCTCCCACCCCATTTGAAAAGGGTTCCAACTAGACTTGTCGTACTCTAGAATTTCCTTTTCTTTCAGGCACCAGAATTTCCTTCACTTGTTTCGGACGCCAAAGTTTTGACCTCTAAAATTCACCTAATGGGTTTTTCGGGGATGAAGATAACGCAGGCCAACCACAGTCATATACACTATTCAGTCTTTGTACCCATGTCAACACTTTATCCTGTAGGCTAATGCTAAAATAGCAAATGGAGCCAAGCGAACAAGTGATTGTGTCAATATATTCGTAGTTAGCTGAAACTATTCTCAGCCCTTCAAATATCACAACTAACATCAACAGGGGCACTTGCTTCACAAGCTTTCCTCCAGGCTCACACAGATCTTCCTTGGCTGGGCAACACGCTCTCATACTACATGCGGACAATATTTTTGAGTATCACAGTATGGTTATTCTTCCTCTACTTTAGCTGGTCATATGATCGCATAGCGCTAAGAGGTTCCGTGCAAAGATGCTACTGATTCCCAGGCTCACACAGATCTTTGCTGACTTTTCTATTTTGGGGTCTTTCCTCACACAGATCTAACTTGTTGCACACCCAATGCTCACAACAAAAGACCCCCCATGGAAACCTCAAGTCTTCCAATGTCTTGCTAGATCAGGACATAAATCCTGCA